>CM040245.1:58265620-58522226 GCA_022545495.1 Chrysanthemum lavandulifolium
TGGACCTTCCATAAGTAAAAGTTGCTTCATCACATTAAAAAAATTACATACCAATAAGGAAGTATTGTTTAGGCGTACGTGTTTCGGATAGTTGTTTGATCTAGAACAAATGCAAGAGACATGTCTTTACTACATTATATTAGTTTATGTCAAGAAGAACGAACCGGAGACACGGGTGTTATTCCATTGACGTATCATGTAGGAGATTTTGAGTTTAAATTTGGTAGAGAGAGTTTTGTTTAGTAGCGGGTTGAGATTTGGGGTTGATTTTCAAGAGATTTGAAGGTGGACCTACTCCTTTTGGAGACGTGTATTTGACTCAAGTTATGATGGATGTTCGATAACTACTAGGCATTGCATAATTTTATTTTAATAAACTTGTCGATATCGATGTCGTTCACGTTAGTTTGGTAGGGTTGTTGGAGGGTGTTGTTAGGACACGAGTTTAATTCGTTCTCCGAGTTGGTGCATGGCCTTAGTAGATAATATTGATGCTTGGAACATATATCCTTGGGGTTGTACGCATATGGGACATTGTACAAGCGACTAGTTGGTGCAATAGGTTCACGTTGAAGCTTTCTTTGAAGCCGACCACGCCCAACCCAGCGGTAAGGTAAAGAACCGAAATATTCGTTGATGGGCTTTACATGGGCCTTTAAGTTATGCCTATTGTTAGTTTTGTTGTTTATGTATATGTATATGTGTGTTGAATTTTAGTGATGTTTGTATTGAAGTGACAATTCAAGTTTTCTTTAATAAAGACTTGAATAGTCACACTCAAGTCATATTTATTTAATAAAGTACTTGACAATCAATTTAAAACATTGTATCTTATTCTTATTATTTTGTGAAACATTTCACACACTTTGAGACACAATATTACATTCATGTTAACTCTATTTTTTAACATTTTTTAGTTCGGTAGGAAAAATATCATCAAGGACAACGCAAAGGAGAAAATGAGTAAAGTTTTATACAACATTTACATTTCAAATAACGTGAACAAAGACTGAAAATATCGTCAACTTATTACATAAAAAACCATGCAAACCCTAAAACAAAATAGTTGCATTGATGCTTAAGTACATATATCTTTTTAAGTATGTTAACACCCTTAAACTATCATTTACTTGATAAAAGAACACGTACCCATCAATATTTGAGCATGTGTTTTGTGTAAAATAGTTTAAAGTAAGGAATTCAAGTATATAAGACAATATTAACACCTCATTTTGTTTGTGTATAAAAGTAATTGTGTTAAAAGGGTTTATGTAAAATAAAAAAGGGTAAGATTTGGGTGGGGCGAAAAGTGAATATCTTGGCGTGAGGTGGCTGACGTGTGAATTCTCTTGAAATGTCGTGCGAAATGGTTTATATAAAATAAAAAAGGGTAAGATTTGGGTGGGGCCGAGAAGTGAGGTTAGCTTTGTCAGATAAAATATGGTGGTGGGGGCCCGTTGTAAGATTTCTCCTCAATTTTGCTATGAAGTATTTTTTTCAGTTATATTGAGCGTGAGTAATGACACGTGTCTCACAAGATTTCTCGCTTAATTTGAGCGAAGTGGGAGGCCTTTTTGGATATTGGGAAAAAATAGGACCTCTGCTGTTTCTTATTATAGTACTCTCCTTTATAATGCAACTTTAATCTATTACACTAGTGTCTAAAATTATACAGAAGTACATGCTTTTGCATGGTAGTTCGATATGAAAGAAACGTACGTATTACTGTCTAGACAAATGATACCTTAAGTGTACTCTTTGGACAACATTAACAAATTATGTGCATCATCTTTTACTATGCAACTTGTTATAGTGGAAGTTGCAACTTCCGTGTGGCGCAAACACAAGATTATACAAGTATCCTCTTTTAATTCCTTTCTTAATGCATGCATCCCTTCTAAAGAGGGTATAATGTTCCGAAAGGATATAATATTTTATCGTAGGAATATGTGGAACAAGGAAGCAACCTATAAGTCTTGCTGACTGGAACAATGTCTGAGCACCGGCCTCTCACAAAATGGAAAAACAGATTGTCAAATGATACTTATCAGTATGCATGAGAAGATAAATTTGCATCTTCACTTTATTTCGATCGATAATTAAGATTCCCCACATAAATTCCCTTGTTAATCACGCTAGTTACTTTTTGTTACTGTAATGAAGAAAAACAGTTGATATGTAATCTAGTCTTGAATGGGAAATTTGATGAAAGGTGTTCCATTATGTAAATTATTTCACCGAAATGCCTATAAGTTTATCATTCGAGGTTTTATGATTTTATATAAAAACTTCCGTAAAAGCTCTTTTATTGTATTTTTACTCCTTTTTTTATGAAGACGGGGCTAATGGCTAATTGTGAAATGTTGTGTAAACATGAATGTTAATTGATGTTATGTGTGTTATAGTACGATATTAAGTGTGTTGTAGCACACGTGTGAATGTAAAATAGAAATTTGACACATAAATTGTTAAGTATCTAATAATGTAAAGTTATAGAATGAAACTGAAATATGATGACTTGTATTGAAAGATGAAAAGGATGTGGCTTAAATGTTAGTAACTAGAGTGAAACAAGTACACAAATTTGTAGAGAGCATGTTATAGTGAGCGACCATGTAAGGTCTACATGTGAAGTAAAGCATAAAACCCAAGTGCTAATCAAAGCGTAAGCGATGAAAATATATGAATGAGAATGTGTTGGTGTGTGGCATAATAAAACACGACAAGAACGTGTTAATGTTACAGAACATGTGAAAAGGAATAATTGGAAGTTAATGAGTGTGTTGGAATAAACCTATATAAGGTTCATATGTGAATAAAGTCGGATAGACTAAATTGGTAATAGTAAAATGTGAAAATGATCAACGAGGGTTGGTGAATGAGAAAAGAGATGAGTAGACACATAGTAAATGTGTAAATATGGAAGCAGGCTCTTATGCCCTATAATTTCATTGATAAATGATAAAGGATGTAATTGTATGTATGTTAAAGTATTAATAGGGATCAATGTGTTGTTACAATGTGATGTTACGGCCACGAGAAATGTTACGTTGATTTTTACGAAATCCTACGGATAAGTGAATGTAAATCCTACGGGATATATGATAGTAAATCCTTAGGGATATGTTATAGTGAATACGGATGTGTTATATACGAGTTGGCAAGAGAATGTTCAAATCCTTCGGATAAATTAAATTGCCTTCACCAGCAAAGATTGCCTATATCCTTGGCATGTATATTGGTCCTTTGGAAATGTTATAGTGAAATGGATCCAATTATAAGAAATGAAAATTTTGGAAAGTTAAAGCGTGTTACATATAAGTAATAGTGTTAAGTCGGAAGTGGATAAGTGATGGTTTGTGACTTCCTTATTTAAGCGGATTGGGCGCCTTTTCACTTAAATAAAGAAATGTAATCAACCATGAGTTTATATTTCTTGATTTACATTGTTTGGAACGCTCTCATATAAATGAGGAAGTATAAATGAGTGGGCTTATTTGTTCGACATGGCATGAGTAGGGTAGTGGAGTAGAGAATAAAGTCTAAAACTAATTAGACATCTTAAGGAAATAAGATAGATGGAATAGGAGTTTCGTGTCGGACCTTAGGTAAGAGTCGTTATGTAAAACCTATGTTATAGAAATTTTAAACATAAGTTAAAATAAATGAAATTCTTTTGAATGATGATGTAACATGAGTAATAACCGTGGAGGTCATAAATTGAATAATTTAAAAGTTTGAAATGTGTTATAGTATGCCTTGTGGCATGTTGTAATATAAAAAATGGACCATAGTGGTCGTAAAATTTGTAGATTTATGAAAAGGTTATAGAAATAACAAAATATTACATAATAATGGTAAAGAATCTTGAAATAGCTTTTGTAAAATATGGAAGTGTTGGCTAAATTTGACTTTTGAAAAGTCAAGTAATATGTATGTGAGCTAGTATCGTTGTAATAGTGAATAAATTGGTTATAGAAGCGTTTGGTTTGAATAAATTATGTCTCGGATGGTATAATGGCGTCAGTGTTATAGCTTATAGCTAATAAAATGCCTTAAAGATTTGGAATGTGTTATAGTGAGCCTTGAGTTTGTAAGATTAAATAATCATTGCAATGAATGTTTGTTTTAATGATTGTTTATATTATGACGATGTGTGTTGGAATTAAGTTTTGGATAGTTATAAGCGAGAGATTTCATGGACGAAATCTAAATAGGGGGGTAAGATTGTTACACCCATATCCCGGAATACAAATAGGCCCCAAAAAAAAAAGGGGGGGGCCCCCCCCCCTTTAAAAACCCCCAATTGGGAAAAGGGGGGAAAAAAAATTTTTTTTTGCCGGGGGGCCCCCCTTTAAAACCCCCCAAAAAAACCCCCTTTTTTTTTTCCCCAAAAAAGGGGAATTTTATTTTCCTTTTTTTTCGGTTTGGGTTTCCCGTTTTTTTTTTTTAAAAAAAAAAACCCCCCCCTTTTTAAAGGGTTTAACTTTTTTTTTAAAAAAAAAGGGGAAAAGGGGTCCCCCGGGCAAAAAAAAGGGTCCGGCCCCCCCCTAAAAAAGGGGGAAAAAACCCGGAAACCCCCAAAAAAAAAAATTTTTTTTTTCCCCCGGCCCCCCCCGGGGGGTTTTTTAGGGGAAAAAAAAAATTTTTCCTTTTTTAAAAATTTTTTCCCCCAAGTTGGGGAAAATTTTTTTAAAAGGGGAAAAAAAAAATTGTTTTTGGGGGGAAAGGGGTTAAAGGAAATCCAAAAAGGGGGGGGGAAAAAAAAGGGGGTTGGAAAGGGGAAAAATTTTTTTAAAAATTAAGTTTTATCAAAATGGGGTTGGGGTTAGAAAAAAAAGGGAAAGGGGGGCCCCCCCTTTTTTCCAAAACCCGGGGGGGGGGAAAAAAATTGGGGGGGGAAAACCTTTAAAAAAAATTTAAAAAAAAAGGTTTGGGAAGGGAGGAAAAAAGGGTTGGGGGAAAAAAAAAAAAAAAAAAGGGGGAAAAAAACCCCAAAAAAAAAGAAGGGTTTCTAAACCCTTTTTGGGGTTTTGGGGGGGGAAAAAAAACCCCCAGGGGGGGTTTTTTCCCCAATTTTGGGCCCCGGGGGGGAAAAGGCCTTTTTTTAAAAAAAAACCCCAAATTTGGGGAAAAAAAAAAAAAGGGGAAAAAGGGGGGGTTTAAGGGGGAAAAAAAAAAAAGGCCGGCCCCTTTTAGGGAAAAAGGGGGGGTTTTAAAATTTGGGGAAAAAAAGGGGGTTTTTTTTGGGGGGGTTTCCCCCGGGGATTTTTTATTGGGAAAAAAAGGGGTTTCCCCCCGGGGGGGTTTTTTTTAAAGGAAAAAAAAAAAGGGGTTTTTTAAAATTTTAAAAGGGGGGACCTTTTTGGGGGTTTGGGAAAATTTTGGGGGGGGAAAAATTTAAAATTGGAAAATTTTCCCAGGTTTTGGTTGGAAAAACCCGGGACCCGGGGTTCCCCAAAAATTTTTTTGGGGGGGTTTAAAAGGGAGGGTTTCTTTTTTTTTTTGGGGGGGGGAAAAAAGGGGGGTTTTTTTTTGGTTTTTTTAGGGGGGGGGAAAAATTTATTTTGGGGGTTTTTTTTCCCCCGGAATTGGGTTTTTTTGGGGATTTTTAAAAGGTTCCCAAAAAAACCCAAAAAAGGGAAAGGTTTTGGGGGGGGGAAATGTAGGAGCTCGGGAGACGTAAAACGGAAAGTTTACAAAATTACGGATTTGCCCCTCCCTCTCTTTGGTACGTACCCCCCACCCAAAACAATTATTTTTAGTCCATACCCTCCCATATATATATCACCCTCCTACACACACACACCTTTGTTTCTCTCACTAAAACCCTAATCACCACTTTCTCTCACTCTCTCTCTCTCTCTAAAACCTAACCCTAGCCGCCTCCTCTTTCCGACCCAGATTCGATGACCGACACGCACCACCACACACCCACCACCATTTTGTAGATCTCTTCCTACTCTTTCATTTGGCATAGGGCACGCGCTTAACTCCTCTTTTGACCCCAAAAGCGTAAAACACCGTGGGTATTCTTGGTTTTGTGATACGTTTGTAGATTGAGATAGATAAAGGTAAATGGAACAAAGATTAGACTCGTTTGAGTCAAATGAAGCCACGTCACGAGGCCCTATGGCTCGTATCCGTGAGTTTGATGGGTTGGGTTTGTGAAAATGGAATGGAAACGAGTTTAAAACTAATAAAACTTAAAACAAATATGTTGGTATCGTGTGTTGTCGTGTTCATGTGTTATTGCATTTTATCATTTTTATGAGGTTTTGATTGTAGTTAGTTAATGGGTTTTGATGTTTGATGGTGTTTGAATGTTCTTTGGTTATGTTTGGGAAATGAATGAGCCATTAGGGTGCGTTTGGATGGAGTTGTGAAGCATGGAGCGAGCCAAAAGGACCACTAGGGTCCATGTGGGTGGCGTTAGGTATGGGCCGAGACCTCAAGGACCCATGGGTCCGGGTCGAGTCGTTGTGGTAGCATATTGGGTGTTGTTGTTGGAGTTTGGATGAGACGCGGGGAGCCAAAGAGCTTTTAGGGCTCGTTTGGTTACGGGTATGTTTGGTACATTATTTGGATTGCGGGATTGATATGAGATTGTTTGAAGGTTGATTGGAGATTGTGGAATTTTTTATTTTGGACTTAATATTATATATGTCAACTTTGCGCAACGTCGGTGTTACCATGACTTTTTAGTCTCGGTTAACCCCGAAGACGCCGTAACATGGACTTTAGTATTTATTGGACAATATGACGTGTAAAAGCCGAGAGCCATGACTCGGACTTGTGGTTCGAGACGGATAATAACTCGAAACTTATATTGAAACTTGATTAATATATATATATATATATATATATATATATATATATATATATATATATATATATATATATATATATAACGGATCATTTAAAAGTTGATCTCAAGAGAAAAGTGAGAAAAGTAATCTCAACCATTGGATCACCCCTCTTCCCTCCTTTTTCACACCAAACTACAAGGACATAATTGTATTTTCCTTCATTCTTTTAGGAGGTTTTGTAAATTCGACCCTACCCCCCCACCCCACCCCCACCCCACCCCGCCAAAAAATTTTTACGGGGCAAAAAAATTTTTGGGCCAAAATTTCCGCCAAATTTTTATAACTGTGATGCACCTTTTTTTGGTGCATCACAATTATAAAAATTAGTTTTAACTATGATGCACCAAATTTTATAACCGAGATGCACCTAACTATTGTTACCTAATATGCTTCAATAACATTGCAATAACTTAGTATACTATGCTCTTTAAGGGGCATTAGTTGTACAACCAGAGACGGAGCTATCGTACCCATGGTAGCGCTGCATGCTTTGTCATTGGGATAACGCAAGTGCATATTAACAATCATGAATTGATGAAAAGTAAGTTAACCATGTGATTAATAAAATGACTCTGAAACATGTTAGGATAATTGATTTAATTGTATATTAACCATGTGATTAATAAAATAAGCGTGTTGAATCGCTTAAAATCTCTTTTTTATACACAAAGGTTGAGGGTTCTAATTCAAACTTTTCGTAATAAGTTAATCATATGCGATTTGATGCACCTTTTTATAGTGTTGAATCACATTTAAAAAAAGTAGTTATAACTATGATGCATCATTTTTTATAACCGAGATGCACCCAACGATAGTTATATAAACTTGTAAAAAAGACTAGAAAATATAGATAATATAGGGTTTTTATATTAAATATTAGATAACAAGACTCACCTTGTTATTAGATATTTAAGAAGGTAACTAACGTCTTAAAATGGAAATGTTTTGTAATAAATGAGTTATTAAATGTTTTGAGGGCACGTTTACCGAAATGTGTTGTTGGATCGATATACTCTGTCCAAACTAACTATGTAGCTTGTAAGGGCTTAGCAACCTCGGATACATCCTAAGTTACTAACAATGAAACACTGATATTACTTTACTAAGTATGCGGAAACTACTTCAATAAAGCTAAGAAGAATAGCTTTAAACTTCAACGATTTTATTAATACTTTAAACCTGCTTGATACACAGATTCACTAACAACCCTAATAACTCTAATATTGAACTTGATAAACTCTAATATTCTCTAATATTGCGTATGCATTCGTACCTCTAATGCCAATCTAGGGGTCCTTTTATAGGAATAAGGAATACCCTAGTCGGTTTACAATTACAATCCTTGTACGACAAGTAATACTAATTCTAAACTAAGAATATTCTAGAATTACAAAGCTTTCCATAAACGATATAGCGGTTCTTTAGCTTTGCGAGACTTTGACTTTCATTAAGCGGTACTTTGACTTTCTTGATGCTTTGACTTTCTTGATGCTTTGTCTTTATATCCCAACAATCCTCCCTAACTTGAATTCTACTTGCTTGATTTCAAGTTCCTTTATATCTGTATCTTTAACATCTTTGTCTTCAAGGAAAAATTGTTTCTTTATCTTCGGTTTCATCGTGTACTCTCTGTACTTGTATTATCATCATCAAAGTAGTCTTTATAAGCAATCCTTTTCAAAGCATTAACAACAATCTTCATCTTTTCAACTACTCAAGAACATATAGCAAGCGTACATCGGATCATAAAGTTTGATCTATTCTCATCACTTCCGGTGTGTAAACTCACAGCGAGAGGTGAATCATTGAAAATTTAATGGATTTTGATGTCTCTTTACCAAAGCCATTAACTCGGAGTAGCCAATGTTTAGGAGTGTAAAACCATGGTACATTGATAACCATATGATTTTAGCAAATCATCGACTATCAACGGTTGTTAAGTCTTTACCAAAAGCCGCACTTTTGGACTAGTTAGTTCTTGCAACCATGGTGAACTAATTATCATATAAATGGTTTTTCCACACCTTTACCACAAACCATTTTTCTTGTGGGTTAGCCAACTCTTCACTATTGCGAGATATGGTGAGTTGATTACCATACAACCCATCGGCAAGTTGTCAACCATCAACGATTTGAGATATCTTTACGAGCCGTTTGCTCATGGATTAGCCATCCTTTTGTTAGATATGGTGGATCGATAACCTTTTGTCGTAACCATCTCAAAAACCATTTGTTCTTTGTTAACTTTTGTTTCAAAATATTTTGCACTTCACAAAAGTTTGCTTATTTTCTATTAAAAATCCTTTTCTTGGTTTTGTGCTACAAGCGATACTTTGGATAAAGTATTGTTTGTCAAAGAAGACTTTGAATAAAGTACTTATTTTTCAAAATTTATATATATAAGAACTATACCAAGATTTATGCATCATCATCACCATAGTTGTCCATTTGATAAACAATTCAATTACCATAAGGGTCGTTTCATTCTCTTCTTCAACTTCCATACCATGATCTAGCATTCTTCTCATAAGATCTGTTGTAACTGGATATCTTCTTTACGCTAACATATGAATCATGGTCCCATCTTCTAACTCCAAAACATGCACTCTGATTCTTTAAAAATCTCCGATAGTAATCTCCCAAACTTCTTGGTTTTGCCAAATTTCATTAGTGCTTGTCTCTTCGTCTCCCGATAGTTATCGATCTCCAAAGAAGACTAAGCCAACTCCAGTTGAAGGAATATGCTCAAAATACTCTTGCACTAGTTGATATAGATGAAACAGATCCTCTCTATCTATCATGTGCAGATATCCCATAGCGATTAAATACTCTAAAACTTTCATCTTCTCTATGGAACATAAGATAATCTCCATCCTTTGATTCTACAACTTCAAAAGTAGACATCTTTGACTTCTTTATGCAACATCTTTGGACTTAGGATGCTCAAAATCTACAACTCTAAGATAATTCCTCACTCATCAACTGTATCTTTTCTCAATTATATCTTGTTTGATGGTCGTTCATCTTGATTGTTCTTTTCTCTTTAAGCTTCTTTTTCTTGCATCCTCATTCTTCTTTTCATCATCAAAAGGAATAATACCACCACTTCCTTTGATAAGCTTCGATAACAACATCATACAAGTCTTTCATCTCTATGTATTTCAATTTATGCGGATATGTATATCCTCTTCCCTTCGGATAGGCCATCATAGCATTCCTTTCTTTAGCAATACTTGGTCTTCTTGGTAGAACTAATTCGTGTTGCTTCTCCGGTAAAACAATCTCAAGATCTAACTCACTGTAGCTTTCTAGCAACTTTCTCATTCTTAGCTACCTCAATAGCTCTTAATTACGCTAAAGTAAGCTTCTTCTTCTTCTTTGTTTCTACCACCACCTTTTCCTTTATCTTTAGGATCTAAAACAGGTTGAGAAGCTTGCAAGACTTGAGGTTGTGATTGTTCAGCACTTGGAATACTAATTCCTCTTGGTCTTGACATGTTTTGCAATATCTAAGCAACAGTTTCATCATCACTAGCAATATGCTCCTTTTGCTTAATTGGACTAGAAGGACCAGCTTCTTCTTCATGTAAAACTGTTGAAGGACCATATTCTTCTTCAAAATTTAGGGTCCTTGGTGTAATGAGCTCTTGTCTAAAGGTTCCTTGAAGAGCAAGACGTTGATCACCAACACCTTGATCATCAAGATTTTGTACACCAAGATTTTGTACACCAAGATTTTGTACACCAAGATCTTTAGGCTCGAAGAGGCTCGGTACTTTGAATATTAACTTGAGCTTCAGTACCTTGAGGCTCAAGACTTTGAAGTTCAAGATCTTTATAAGGTTCAAGATCAGATGCGCATGAGGCTCAAAGATCTTCATTCAAATTCTCTTGCTCCAAATTCCTCCCCAATTGGAATGAAGACCGCTTGAACCTTCTTGCCCTTTGAAGCCTTCAAACTTCTTTCCTTTCTTCTTCGAGATTTGACCCACAACTGTGATGTTGAACTAATGGCCATATAAATTTCTTCAATCTTCTAAATTTATTGGTCACTTCATAAGATGTGCACGTGAGCTTCATAATCGTTCTTTAATCTCAAAAGCTCCATTGTCAAAGCATAATTATTCGAACCTTACCCTTAGTAGCCATATCTCCTCATCTCCTCCAAATGTTTGAGACCCATCCGTGGAAGTATAATCATTGGGAGTTGATGGTGGGTTTACCGGGTCCGAATCACCATGAGCAATATCTTGTTGAGAAGTAGTACCTTGTGGTGAAGCAAGACGTTGAGAAGCGAAGACTTCCCTAGAAACAAAAGGCTCATGATCTTCACTTTCAAAGACTTCATCTCTAACTGGTTGTACTATCTCCATCATGTGAGTTGTTAATGGTGTATTCCTCCCATAAAACTTGTCACTCTTTCTAGCCATGAAAGTAAATACCTTTGGTTGAAGTACTACAACTGGTAGTAGGCTGGAAGGTTTTGGTACATCCTTAAGCTGTTTGTTCAAGAAGACTTGAACAAATCTTGGGTACATGAGGAATGGTGAACCGTTGGAGATATGAGATAGCATACCATCAAGAATCATTCTGGAAAAGTTAAATATGTGATTGGTAACTAATCCTACTAAAGCGTATGCGATATTGATCCAAATTGTTCCCATGAAGTACTCTTGGGACTTAAGCAATGCAAAGAATACATGAACAAGGTACTTCCATGGTGGATGAATAAGGGTTTCTTAAAAGTTGTTTCATGAGTGACCCTTCATACCCAATATCCTTAATGTATCCCAAAGAACTTGTTTGTCAAAACGAATGGCCCCTTCTTCATCATCGAACAATAAATCTTCTCGAATGGTGGCTTCACTAACTCTAACTATCTTCTCAGCAACCTTAGCCTGAATGTAGGATTCATCATCTTCCATATGAGATCTAGCAGTTTCCTAAAATTGTTCAATCCAGGGTTCAATAACATCAGGTTCGACCAAAGAGCATAATTGATTGATGATCCAGTGAGGAAATAAATTATGTCATGAAACGGAACATTGGACGGTGTCTTGTCCAAGTTAGCCACCATGTTATGCTTACTAACTGTGTTACGATTCGCCATTGAAGGTTGTTTATAAGAGAAAATGGTGCGACGAATAGTGAATATGAATAAGAGAAAAATAAGGAAAAGATTGATAAGTATAAAGATGAGAGGGAAAATCGAAGGGTAGTTATTTATAGGTAAGATTTAAAAAATCATAGCCCAATTAATACAGTTACCGTTGTTTGAATTTTACCCCATCTTTTGACCGTTGGAACAAGACGCTGACAAGACTAGCGAAGCTTTCCACGTAAGCGATGACTTTCCAAAGCAAGATTTCACATCAAGATTTCGGATAAACAATAAGTAGTACTTTTCCATCCTCTTTTTCACAATGGCAAAAACATCAAAAATCATTGTATTGCCTCCCCTTAAACAATGCATGATACTAACTAACTAACTAATAAGTCCTCCCCTTAATTGTAGCTTAATAGTTAATCATACCAATACTCACCACTAAATGATTGAATCTTAAAACATCAAATCCTTTTGTGAGTAGATTAGCTACATTGTCATCTGTGTGGACCTTGACAACATTAATGAGCCTATGCTCATAACAATCTCGAATAAAGTGATGCCTAATCTGTATGTGCTTGGTCTTAGAGTGATAAACAAGATTCTTCACAATACAAATTGTACTCTCATTGTCAATGTTGATAGGAGTATTCTTAAAATTGAATCCATAATCCAAGAGTTGATTACGCATCCACAAGATTTGTCCATTAACGACTTGCGGCAAAGAACATATTCTCGCTTCGATGGATGATGTTGTCGCAATGGTTTGTTTCTTACATTGCCAAGAACTAATCTTCTTCCAAGATATTGGCGTGCTCCGATGGTTGATCTTCTATCATAATTATCACTTGCATAATCACTTTCTCAAAAAGCTTCCAAGTGAAAAGGTGAATCTTAAGATACCACAACCTTAACTTAGGTTGTTGTTTCAAATAACTAAAAATCCTCTTGACCGCATTCATATGAGAGACCTTAGGTGAGACTTGATATCTTGCACATAAAATGTACATCAAACATGATATCGTGTCTAGATGCGCTAAGTACATAAGATGACCAACCATTGATTTGTAAAGCTTGACATCCATGCTTTTCCATCTTCTTCCTTTCCCAATGAGTTGATAGCTTTTATGGGTGTGGAGACAGTTTCATAGTATCGGTTAAACTTCTTAAGAATGTCGGTGACATACTTGTCTTGACTAATGAAGATTCCACCTTGGATTGTTTAACTTGTAGCCCCAAAAGAAAGTTAATTCACCCATAGAACTCATTTGAAATTCTTGTTGCATGAGTCGCTCAAATTCTTTCACCATAGACCTGCTTTGTAGCTCCAAAAGTAATATCATCTACATAGACTTGAACAAGCATGATATACTTCTTGTCTCTCTTGATAAACAAAGTCTTATCAATTGCTCCTCTCCTGTAACCATGTTGCAATAAGAAAGTGGAGAGTATTTCATACCAAGCTCTAGGTGCTTGATGAAGACCATAGCTCTTTGCAGGATCCTCAAAACCAGGAGGTTGTTCGACATATACTTCCTCTGTAATCTTGCCATAAAGAAAGGCACTCTTGACATCCATTTGATAAACAGGAAATCTCATATAAGATGCAAAAGCCAGGAATAATTTAATGGCTTCAATCCTTGCTACAGGAGCAAATACTTCATCATAGTCCACTCCTTCTTCCTGTCTATATCCTTGTGCAACCAATCTTGCTTTGTTCTTGATGACATTCTCTCGCTCATCTCTTTTGACCACGAACACCCATCTTGTACCAAGGACTTTCTCCCATCCGTAAATCACATAGTACCCAAACTTCTTGAAGTTTGAATTGAAGAAGTTCCTTTTGCATGGCTTCAACCCAACTCTCTTTAGTTAATGCTTGAGCTACATTCTTGGGTTCTTCTTGAGAGATAAAGCAAGTGAATAAGCATGTTTGTTGATCCTTATGATTCACTGCTTTGTTTATACACATAGCTAAGTAGAGCATTATGTGGCTTAGAGAAGCCTTTAACTTTGGTTCTTGTGAGTACTCCAGAATTAGAAAGTCCAATGATTTGACCAGCAGGATGATCTTTATGAACTCTTAATGTAGGAGTCTGTGGAACTTCAAAATCATCATCCAAATTTGTGAAATAAGCTCCTTCATTGGAATTTGAGAAAATATCGTCATCTTCAAACTCATCATCAGTGTCTTCTAATCCAGGCACGGTAGGATCATTCAAATCATCAGAAGTACTGACAATTGGTGCAGTAGTACTTTGATCCAAAGTACTGTGATCAAAAGTACTGTGAGAGTAATCTGTAGACTTACCCTTTTTCTTTGCTTCTTCATAAGCTTTGTGTTTCAGTAATAGGAATTTCCTTTAATTCAAGCTTGGGTTTTTCAATCATTCTATTCGCCTAATATTTAGCAAACTTGCATTCTCTTGCAAAGTGTCCAGTCCTTTGACAATTAAAGCATTCAATCTTGGATTTGTCAAACGTGATACCTGTTTGGGTTTGCGTCAATGCCTCTTCCTTTTCTTCATGAACTTCTTGATCCTTGTCGTGATCATGGCGACTTGCCATCTTATGTCAATTTCTTCTAGAGCATCCTCTTCAATTTGTGACAAATCTTCTTCATAAGTAACAGGTAAAGTAGCTTGTTGAGCGAATAAGGAACATACAACTTCATCAGAGTGGATGGTGTTTGTTGGTGATGATGTAGTTGTAGGATAAGCAACAGTACTTTGAGCAACAATACTTTTAGCAGGATAAGCAGTACTTTTAGTGGAAGTACTGCTTCTCTTTTCAGAAGACACAAAAGCAATGCTGTGAGATTTTGAACTTGTTTGGCCATTCATCTCATGCCGATACACCTTTAAATTATTGTAGAGATCATCAAAGTCCATAGTATCCAAACCGATTGTCCTCTAATCATAGTAGCAACCACATGCCATACGGATGGCAAACTTCTTAAGAACTTCAAATTAGCATCTTCAACATATACCTTTGCTTCATATAACTCTAGCATACTAAGGATATTTTGAAATCATCATAGGCGAGATCAAGACCTTCTTTCACCAACAAGGAATGTTTCAAATTGTTGCTTCAACAAATTTCTATGCATCTTCTTGGAAGCATCATTACCTCCAAATCTTGTCTTGATAGCAGCCCATAGTTGTTTTGCATCCTTAGCATTATGAAACTTTAGCAGTGACCATCGTGAATAGCGGACAAGATGTTGAGAGCCTTCTCTTATTTCTTTTGTAGCTCACTGGAAAGGTAGGTTTAGGTTGTCCAGAACTTCTCAGTGTTCTTCAAGAACTTATTACCATTGACAATCACATCCTATAATGCATGGTCTCAGAATTGCAATGTACCGCCTCATCTTCATGCTCCGAGATCATATTATCCCTTCTTGATGATAGGGATCCCGAGTGAGGTGATGGATGGGAGTGGTGCACCAATGACATCTTTAGGGTTTGTAGTTAAATCGGTTTAAGGGTTTCTTCTTAATCGAGTTTCCACACAAGCTCGATACCACTTGTTGGATCGATATACTATGACCAAACTAACTATGTAGCTTGTAAGTGGCTTAGCAACCTCGGATAAATCCTAAGTTACTAACAATAAAACACTGATATTACTTTACTAAGTATGCGGAAACTACTTCAATAAAGCTAAGAAGAATAACTTTAAACTTCAACGATTTTATTAATACTTTGAACCCGCTTGATATACAGATTCACTAACAACCCTAATAACTCTAATATCGAACTTGATAAACTCTAATATTGTCTAATATTGCGATGCATTCGTACTCTAATGCCAATCTAGGGTCCTTTTATAGGCATAAGGAATACCCTAGTCGGTTTACAATTACAATCCTTGTACAACAAGTAATACTAATTCTAAACTAAGAATATTCTAGAATTACAAAGCTTTCCATAAACGATATAGCGCTTCTTTAGCTTTACAAGACTTTGATGTTGAGCAAGATTGACTTTCATTAAGCAAGATTTGACTTTCTTCAAGATTTTGTCTTTATATCCCAACATGTGTCATTTATGAGTATTTAATACCCATTATGTGTTGTGCGTGGGTTACGGATGACTTGACATTAAGAGCGTAATCCACGTGGATAGCGGACTTATTAGGTTGACGAATCTAATAAGAGCCCGTTATGTGTGTAGGGTAGCATTATTAATGGGTGAATTATCCTTATAACTCATTAGGATGTGACCACTTTTTGGGATAATAAGCGACATAAATAAATGGTTGAGTTTATCGAGTTGACGAATTCGATAAGATCTAACGATTTATTTCGAAACTTATTAAACTATAAAGCTTATCGCTTAGAAGTATCATTGTGTCGTTATGAGTCACATTGTTAGAGATATAGTGCATTCATGGAGTCTTGTCGGTCGATACCACACACGATGATACCAAATTGATTGTAACTAAATAGTGAAACGAGACATTTTGGAGATAAGAATTGGAATATACTGGGTAGATAATGTTGAGATTGGAAAATATATTAAGACTTGGTTTATATTAATAGGTTGTGCCGAGTCAAGAGTTGCCGAATGAAGTTAATTTATCTCTGCTAGTGATTGTTTGTGCTTTGCTTATTTGAGGTGAGTTTCATAGCCCCACTTTTATCTTTATTTTAACTAGATTGGGTGAGAAATCATGCTACTCTTTTGGACCTACTTAAACTCTTTTTGTTTTGCTTATGTGTTGTCTAGTATAGATAGATATGTGGTAGATGTTGCCTTAGTATAGGGTAGCAATCATTTGCTATAACCATGTTGCCTAGCTAAGAATAGATATCTACTCCGACCTAGTCCAGGTAGCATTTGTTCTAGGCCTTGCTACGATCAGGCCGCTAGAGTCGCTTGGGGCTCACGAGATCTCGATTATGTTGTTGGTATGTGATTGGAATATTTATTGTGTATCTCTTAGTCTCGCATAGCAAATAAACTCTTACAGTCCACTATCGAATTTATACTTAAACCTATGAACTCACCAAATTAGTGACCTTTTAGCATGATTTTCTCGTAACCGAGTTGATGTTTGGAATGCTTGTTCTATGGAGGCTTGGCAGTGAGGCATGGTTCAAGGATCATAATTAAACTCTGATAATATTATGTGGACCTATTTTATAATCTATGTTGGGCCTTATATTTGACTATTTTGGAATGATTGAAATCAGATAATTAATTATGCGATTGGTTGAGAACTATTTATGCTTATCTTGTTTACTATACTTGTGTGATGTACCAATCCAGTAACGCCCGGAAACCCTGTTTAAGTCTTCCGATGTATCGAGATTTAGGGGTGTTACAGATTGGTATCAGGGCCTAGGTTATAGAGAACTAGGTATTTACTAAAACCTAAACTATAACCACTGGTATCAGAGCCAAGGTTATAGAGAACTAGGTATTTACTAAAACCTAAAATATAACCACTTTTAGTAAATTTGATCCTCGACCGACGATGCCACCGCCAAACCAAGGCTCTTGATTTGAGTATGGAATGAACTCGATTTGATTGTTGAGATGTTATGTATTGCGATATGTTTATTGATTTTGGTATATTATGAGCTTGATATATGATTGGTGTGACTGGAGAGTATATGATACATGGATGATGTGATAGAATAGAACTTATGCTTTTGTTTAAAATGCATGTTTTGTGTAATGCGATACCTTTATTTTAGAAGTTTTCCACTATGTGATATATGTTTTGATATGATGATGCGCTATTAGAATTAGTCATTTTCAAACACTTATACCTACCCTATGCCATTGTCACGCACCATGCCTTCACTAGCTTTTGATGTGTCGAGGAGATCCTTGCTACCGCTTCTTCCCTAGAACGGACTCGATGACTCCTGCGCAGGTGATCCTTATGTGATTGCCCGATATCCTACTTCCACTTCATCATCATCCGACGCCCTAGTTCTTCTAGGCACTTACATTACATCGTGTCTTAGACGAGCCTAGACTCCTAGACTTACTCGCTCTACTACTCAGATGACTATACGACCTCCATCATAGCCTATGCAACTATCACCACTCTCTCCATCATCACCACCTTCATCACCATCTCCCATAAGACCTCGATCCCTACTTTACCACCACAAGACTCACCTTATCAGAGACGCCGACTATGGACCTCCTCCGCTGATGAGGATGAGGAGGAGTATGAGGACGAGGAGGAGTATGTGGATGAGGATGTGTACCCTTCGAAGGAGGAGGAGGACATCCCAGATGAGGCTACTCCGTCGCTTCAGAGTCTCGCGCATTCAGCGCATTCTCCAGGACCAGACTCTCCTTTACCTTTGCCTGAGCCTGATTCTCCTGAGCAGCCATTTGAATTTGACTCACCTCCTTACTCACCTGAGATAGGCAGCCCACTAGGTTCGGATAAACCTTCAGAGATAGATTCAGAGTCACCGAGTATGGAAAGACGGTCCGATTTGGGAGCGGATTATATCCTGTGGTGTTAGGCTTAGTCGCTTGTCGGACCGGCTAGTTGGAGTATCATGGGCTAGTGTAGAGGACTTGAGAGGAGATATGGGGTCGGGCTTGTTATGAGGACTATGGCCTTGAGATAGGCATGTTAGAGCTCTTCAGCAGGTAGGAGACCGCAGGGTTCGCGACAACTCGATAGGCGCACTAAGCGCTATGGCGCAAGGTCGCGAGTGGAGAGCAGCATGATCTAAAGAGTGATCGCGACGCCACCTATTGAGCTCTCATCTCTATTGAAGGAGATTGATGATGTTAGAGATCAACTAGAGTTGCCCGTGATCGTGGCTAGATTGTCTTAGGTTCATAGTGTCGAGGAGTCCCTAGTTCAAGATGTAGACTTATCTTAGTTATCTTGTTAGTTCAACTAGTAGGATCTTTTCGACTACTCGTATCCTTTCATGTATTGTACTCAAAACTATGTGTTATGGCTATTAGAAGTGCATCATTTGATTTCTTCTGTTGATCTTTCGTTATTTCGCCATGATGCGGCATTATCCTTGTTATCTTTATTTTATATTCGCGGGTATTCGATATCCTTGAGACCAAACCCCGCCTAATGGAATGTGAGTTGTGAACTTATGAAACTCTTGTGTTAACCTTCGCATCAATGGCACCTAGATGAAACCCGCCTAGGACCACCCGAGAAAGACCGCCGCCGTGGTCACTCCTATTCGCCCAGGTCGTCGTCCGACCCCGACCACTCCACCCGCTGAAAAGCGTATATCGACAACCCCGCCGTTGAGAACCCGGACGTCAATGAACAAACTGAGAGTGGTCATGTCCCACCGATCCTCCGCTTTAAATCAAGCCCACATCGACCACTGTGACACATCATGTAGCCGAGCCGCTAGTCGAAGTCAAATCACTCAAACACTCTCTGAACCCCATCGCTTAATCGAGCTCGAGGTTATACCTACAAGGAGTTCCGATTCAGGTCCCATTGAGTTCGGAGGAACCGAGAGAGGGTTTACCTAACAAGGTGGATGGAGAAATCAACCGTGTTCACCGCTTGTAACGGGATGAGGACGCTTAAGGTCAAGCACGCGACGCTCACTTTGAAGGACGAAGCGTTGACTTGCGGGAGCAACTATCATGCATCAAGAGGATGCGAGGTAGCCTATGGCATGACTTGGAACCAATTTAAGGCCCTTCCGATCAAGACTTACATCGCCCTAGGAATGAGGTTAAGAAGTTAGAAGTTGAGTTCGGAACCATAAGGTAAAGGGTAGCGACATGACGGCTACAACCGCCGCCCAAGAGTTTTCATTGCTTTGCCCAAAGGATGGTTCGCACTGAGGCTTTTTAAGATTGAAAGGTACACCGATGGATTGCCTCTAGATACTAGGAATGATGTCATCGTCAAGCGGCCGCTAACTTGCATGAGGCGCTACCATAGCCCAACGTCGATGGATTCTCTTGTGTTGGAAGGAGTAGACAAGAGTAAGAGTGATAAGAGAAAGAGGAATGAGAATGTTAAAGAAGATAACAACAAATGGCTAGATAACGCCAATATGTATGCTATAGGTAATGGAAAGAAGAAGGGTTATGCCGGTATCAAACCCTTATGTAATCGCAGGCAATGACACCATCATGGTCGCGCCCAGTGGTATGTAGGAATTTCTCTGTAGGACACATGGCCGTAGACCCGAGGTCCCGCCCCTTGCTGTGGCACAAACCGCACAAGGAGCGGACTGGAAGGCCACTCACACTGCTTTGATGTGGAAAGAAATGGTATTTCAAGAATGAACGCCGAGAGCCGGGTAAGAGAAAACCCGAGAATGGAGAAGGTCCGTGAAACAAGGTGGGAAGTAATGGGCATAACCACGTGAATCGAGGGACCAAGGGAACCAGAAAACCGGTGCTGGAAATCAACAGAGATACAGGAGCAAGGAGGTACGCTATTGGGAAGAAATTCAAGGAAGACCCGAACATAGTTACGGTACGCTCTTCTCAATAACCGCTATGCTTCCATACTGCTTGATACCGTGCCGATATGAGTTTCAGATCCACCGCCTTTATGCCATTACTAGGAATTGCCCCGACACCTTTAGGATTAAGTTATGATGTGGAGTTAGCTAATAGGAATAGGGAAAGGATAGACACCGTAGTCCAAGTTTCACACTAAGTTTCCTAGACCACCCTTTTAGCATAGACCTTTTGCCGCTACCTTAGGAAGTTTCGACGCCATCATCGGAATGGATTGATGTCGAGGAACGGTTCACACGCCATCTACGATGAGAAGATCGCGCGTGCACCGTATGACGAAATGTTCGAGCATACAAGGAGATCGGAGCGACTATGGAGGTCCGTCCTGGTTGAGCATCATCTCTTGTATTAAGGCCCATAATTACATCGACAGAGGAGGTTGTCTTTTCATGGCTAGAATTTCCGAAAAGGAAAGCGAGAAAAGAGTGAAAGACACCTTAGGATGTACCTATCGCTCGAGATTTTCCTGATGTGTTTCCAGATGATCTCGTTAGGGATTCCACCGCTCGACAAGTGGAATTCCAAATCGAGTTGATACTTGGTGCTGCACTTGTAGCCCGGCACCCTATCGACTTGCTCCAAGAGAATTGAGAAACCTGCTCTGACAACAAGGCGAGTTGTCGAGAAGGATTCATTCGACCAAGTTCGTCACCGTGGGGAGCACCTGTATGTTCGTGAAGAAGAAGGATAGATCGCTCCATATGTGCATCGACTATAGGAGTTGAATAAGTTGACGGTGAAGAACCGATACCCACTACCTAGGATAGATGACCTATTCGACCAACCCAAGGATCTAGTATCTTTTCTAAGATCGACTTATGCCCGGGCATCACCGACTTAGAGTCCGAGAGGAAGATATCCCAAGACAAGATTTAGAACGCGCATGGGCACTATGAATTCCAAGTGATGTCGCTTGGTTTGACTAACGCTACCGTGGTATTCGTGGGACCTCATGAACCGAGTATGTAAGTTGTATCCGGATAAGTTTGTGATAGTATTCATAGACGACATCCCGGTATACTCCAAGAATAGGGAGGAGCATGAAGTGCATTCGAGGCTCATGTTGGAGTTGTTAAGGCAAGAAAGATGTACGCCAAATTCTCTAAGTGTGAATTTTGGATTCGACCAGACAATTCTTAGGCCATGTGATAGATAGTCGAGGAGTTCACATTGACCCGCCTAAGATTGAGGCCATTAAGGAATGGGCCGCCCCTAAACTCCATCGAAGTTTGCCGCTTAGGTCTAGCAAGCTATTACTGGAGGTTCATTGAGGATTCTCCAAAATAGCTAAGTCACGACTAAACCGATACGTATGACGCTAAGTACGAATGGGAGAAAATGAAGAAGTGGTGTTCCAAATATCAAGGAGAAGTTGTGTAGTGCGCCCATCCTAGCCCCTCGCTCAAGGAAGCGAAGATTTTGTCGATATTGCGACGCTCGCATAAAGGCTTAGGAGTCGCTCGATGCAACGGGAGAAGGTGATAGCGTATGCCTCCCGACAACTTAAGAAGATGAGAAAACTACACCACCCATGACTTGGAGTTAGGTGTCAGAGTATTTGCCCTTAGGATTTGGAGACACACCTGACGGTACTAAGTGTGTAGTGTATACCCACCATAAGAGCACCGCAACACATATTAGACCGTATGAGTCGAACATGAGATAGCGCCACCGGTTGGAATTACTCATGATTACGATTTTGAGATTCATTATCATCCGGTAAGGCAAATGTCATTGCAGATGCCCTCAGCCGAAAGGAGAACATTCCACCGTTACTCGTTCGATCCTTAGGAATGACAATTAGTTCACCTCTACTGTCTCAAATCTTAGTCGATCAAGCCGCGACATTGACGGAATAGAACCGTCCATCTGAGAACCTTCGTGGAATGGTAGAAAATGAAAATGGCTTCTTGAAGGGTTCCGACAGAACCTTATGCTTCGGAGACAGAAGCTGGATATCATTTCATGGAGGAATTCGTGAATTGATTATGCATGAGTCGCATAAATCAAAATACTCTATTTATCCCGGAGCCGATAAGATGTATCATGACCTGAAGAAACTCTACTGGTAGCCGAACATGAAAGCTGACATAGCTCTGTGTTTCAGCAAGTGCTTGACATGTTCCAAGGTAAAGGCCGAACACCCCTCGTGATTACTAGTTCAACACAAACTCCCCGTCTCGAAATGGGAGCGAATCACCATGGACTTCATCACCAAATTATCGATAACATCATATAGTCCCGAATATTAAGTGTCAATTTCCGATAATGCTCGTGATTTTATATCATTTATATGGATTTACGCTTGTTTTCCTCGTATTTCACTTTCGTAAAAATACGAGCATTGGAGCTAAAAAGACGCGGATTTGGAGAGTTTATTGAAGATTTATCATAGTATGCTCACTTTGAAGAAGTTACGGCAACTCCCGATAACGCCACACGCCGCTCGGGTCAAAGGAACTTCCTTTCGTCGAGCAAGTTTTTCAACACCCTAGGCAAAGAACCTAATCGTTGTAGTGTAGTATTAGGGTAAGCCACGGTATTGATATCGCTCTCTAGGGAATAGGAATGCTAGTGAGAAGTTACTACACTAAGGTTGTGGTTGAGGAAGATTATTTTTATCTTTTATATTTTTAAAGAAAGGAAAGGTACGAATCTCGGGTTTGAATTTGGGGGTTGGTATTGCTACCGATTACTCTACTTATCTAATTATCTAATCTAAGGTGTATGTAGTCTATGTCTAATTAATGTGTGCTCGTATGATAGTTTAAAGATGTGTTTACTTAGGTTTTACTACTCCTTAATTATCTCCTATTGGTGGTTGAATTGTCACGCCCTTATTCCTAGTTGCGCTGTGTGTCTAAGGTTGTAGGGTATGCTTTCTCCCTAACTCTTTGAACTTACCAAAGGGTCTCGCCTACAAAACCCACTAGGGATAATAAACTCTTACTCTAAGGCACTCTTTGGATGGTTTAGCTTACAACTACTCAAGGAGTCATATTCTAAGGTTCACAAAGATTTAATCAAGCATTATACACAACGAATGACCTATCGATTACTAGATCATTAATCAACTAAGATAAGAAACAACCAATCAATATTCAATAATTAAGTTTCATATTCCCTAAGCAAACAAACAAGTAAATTAGCTTGACATGCAAAACATGCAAGCATACACACAAATAATCAAAGACATAATTGTATTAATGAAGTAAAACACTTATCTTGGTGTAAGATAGGTTTGGAACCCTAAAATACCGCACAAGACACCTTTGGTTCGGTTTAGGTTTTACTCCAAAAGACTACACACCAAATAATCAATAATTTGATTCTATATATAATATTACATATGCGACGGCCACCTTATGTTTTGTGACGCCATCGTGTCGCCGCTATTAGGGTTTCGCCTTGGCCACGTTAGACTTGCGACGCGCCACCTTATGCTTGTGAGGCCGCCTCTTCGCCTTCCGACGCCTGCGGATTACATCTAGGCCGCCCGAGTAGCGACGGCCTACTCTTTTATAACTTGACGTCGCCACTTGAAAATGGGAGTTTTGGCTTCGTCCCGTCACAAAGATCCTCCGACGGCGCCACACTTAACACCGACGCCACCTTATGTTTTCAGCAGCTGAGTGTCTCGATTATGACTTTGGCCATTTTCTTCAGATATTCGCGCTTTTCGTCCAAATAAGTGCCATTCCAAGATTTTGCCTTCAAGAGACCTAAAAGTGAAAAGGAACGATATTAAGCAATAACGAATACAAAAGTGATCAAATAAGTGCTTAAACGACCCATCAAAAGGTACCTTTAAAACCTTATCAAATATCCCTACACTTGGTATTTGCTTGTCCTCAAGCAAATGTGCTTTTAGCCAATTAATTTATAAGTTAGAGGTCATGAAGCATTGGTTTAAAACAGTCCACAACACATATAAGCCCGAAAAGTCTTTAACAAGCACGGAAATTACATACTAGCACCTCACATGGGGTATTTAGATACTCACATCTCTCGGGTGTATATGAAATATAACAAATTGGAAATGGAAGATAAACACTCATTAACCGGTCCTAGTACATAGATTACCATAGGCTTGAGAATAGATCAAACCTCCATCGCTTACGTAAGCACCTAGGAAAGACTATCAAAGAGGTCTTTAAAGGGTTGTAATATTAGGCTTACGGTAGGGAAACAAAGGGTTTGGTGGGATAAGCTATATAGTGGTGGCAAATCAAAAATCTCTATGTTAAATGCATACGAAGAATGGCGTTGCTAAGCCAAGACTCGACACTCTAAACTCTAGCTAACTGAAATAAACAAACAAAAAATTTAAAGGATAGATGTAGGATGGTAGCCCGTATGTTTTTTTTTTCAAACACTCTATTTTTTATTTCTTTTCTATTTTTCTATTTTTTTTCGATTTTTTTTTCATACACTTTTACTCTACCATCCTCTATGGTAACATCAAAATGATAGGGATTTATAGGCACATCCCTACACTTGAGTTTTTATTACTCTAACACTAATTTGACCCGAATTGAAAAGATCAAAACACTTGGGGTACATTATTACGCAAACAAAGGGAATTTGAATTTAACGTTCCCTTCCCGTCATTTCATAAACTTTAACTTTTCCCATGAATCCCAATCGTCCCAAAATCAGATACAAAGGATATGACTCGACTTAGCAACTCATGCAAGCAACCGATAATTGAACTAAGAGTTTAGGGTGATAACAATAATGCACTAAAAGTGAGTGCATACAAGGTAGGCTAAGGCGATTTGGGTGTATATTCGGGGTGGGGTGTAAACAATGCTCTTCATTGATATTCCGAAAAACCGAAACATCACGAGAACCGCGAAAAGGATAGGCTCGAAGGGTTAACTAGGGTATCGTGTACTAAAGATGAGTACAACGCAAAGGGTGTGGGGAATTACTCAACCGATGTGGAAGAAGTAATTATATTACGGTATCAAACAAGGGTTGTCCTAATGCCTCTTATCATTTAGTTATTCCTAACTACACAAGTGTAGTCTTACTAGCGATCTCGGAATGCATCACAAAACAAGTTCTAGAATCTAATATACTACCGGTTCACACTCTAAGCATTAAAGATGAATGCTTTAATTCCTACTAATCTAAGGGCGATCCTCACATTTTGGGTGAAATTTAGGTGGTAAAGGGTTTTTGTGCTAGTCATGCAACTTCCTATCCGTGAGACGCTTTTGTTAAGCTAATGGCCCACTCCTATATGTCATGAAAAATTTTAAATTTGGTGCCAAAATTACCCTAACCGACATTTTCTCATGGTTTATTACACAAATACAATTGGACAAAACAAATAATCAAGGATAAGCATAGTTTCAAAGTTCCCATTTTATTTTCCCTCCTCACATTTAAACCGAACATTGTCCCCAATGTTCCCCGAAAGTATCAAAGTTATGATAATGGAAGGTAGTTAAAACGAAAGAAACTAGTACTCCCCGATTAGCTCGGTAGGATCCGTGTGTGAAGTAGTGGTTAAATCCTTTCCAAGAAGAATTTATGCGTGAAAAGCTCCTTCCAATCTTATGTAACTTCTTTTGATAAATTAAACCCGCACACTTGAAGAAACAAACGAAACCTTCGCAGAAATGCGGTAATAATATATATAAGACTCGATTTAAACTAGGATATAATGCTTATGGAATGGATGTTTACAAAATTTCGGAAAATTAAGACCCGAAAATTCCAAAATTTTAAGTAGCTCGAAAAACGAGAAAAAATAATCATTGTTTTACTCCTTCCCGACGCCAGTTGCGATCTCGACGCCAAAGTTATCCCGACAAAACTCGGTCTCGATTTTCCGAAAAATTCGGAAAATTTACATCTTTAGAATGGAAAAATTTCGCAAAACATTCATTATGACTCGATACAAGCATTTGACTCGAACAAACACACAAATATATCTTTTAATGAATTGTTATTCTCATGTTTACGCTTCCTTGAAAACGTGTGTAATCCTCCCTACACTTATCCCTTATGTAAAATACCTTTATATGCAATTAAGACGAGGTTAAAAACAAAATAAAGCATTTTACAAATTTAAACATGAGAATAAACAATCAATAAAAGATATATGACACTAACAAGCAACCAATTAAGCATGGGTTGCCTCCCACGAAGCGCTTTTCTTTATTTAAGAGTCTTGTAGCTAGACTCGTAGTCGTGCTCCTACGTTGCCTCGCTTTGCATTCTCAAAGAGAATTCTATCATGTTGATAAAATTTTCATTGACTCTATACCTAGGCCCTAGGTCAAGCAATCCTTATAATAATGCCTCCTTCTTTCCCACATAAATTTATAACCTTTTTCAACATCGCCCTTGCTTTTTCTCAAAAGCTTTGATGTTGTCTCGCTCATAAATGGGCAAGTGGCTATATTCATTTGTTTTCCAAGGCATCCTATAAGTGATCTCATCGGTTCCTTCCTTAAACCCAACTGCTCCATCATGCTTGTTATGGCTCATTTTAGATGTTTCAACAAACGGTTTCCTAGCACTACTTGGGATAAGCTATAGTCAATGACGATCCTACATCTTCTAGGACCATAAAATCAACTAGGTAGGTGAAATTTCCTATAAAGACATGCACATCCTTGACTCTTCCCACAAAGTTGCAAACTCCACTGGATACTTAGGGTCTCTCCTAATATTAAGTCGCTCATTCATAATGTCATTGTAAACAACAAATGACATCACATTAATAGGAGATTCAGATCTACGTAAGCGTGGTCGACACTCCTATATCCGATCATACAAGGGATTTTAGGTTCCGTGGATTTCTCTCTAATCTTTGGGCATATCCTAATGATAGGTGATCGTGGATTATCGATTATGTATTGATGGTAAGCAACCTCTTCCTTAGTGGGGTAAAGATTGAAGTAAGCACTATCTTCCATATTCATATTTTTGTTCATCATGCCATCTTCCGACCATCATTAATCATAGAGCCAACTACGAGGCGCCGACTACTTTCTCAACAAATTTCCCTAATTATACTAACGAATATTTTCGCAAACTCAAGGTCGGTGTTCCTACTCACATAACGGCTTCCGGCGGTTGTGTTGGTCATTAGTTTGGGTTTTGAGGACAAGGATTTATTTGGTGTTGGGTTTTGAGTGGTGGTTGGTTATCACCTTCCATGACGAAAAGTGATGGGGTTACGAACAAAGGTCACGAAGAACGGGATAGACTAAGAGGAAGCTAAAATGAGAAAAAGTTTACTTGATAGGAATCATAAAGAAACCTAAACGAGGTGGACTACTAACTAGCTATTCTATTCCCGCAGTGCGCCTAAAACTTGATAACGCCACACGCGTCGTCGGGGTCAAAGGAACTTCCTTTTCGTCGAAAGAAGTTTTTCAACACCCAGGCAAAGAACCTAATCGTTGTAGTGTAGTATTAGGGTAAGCCACGGGTATTGATATCGCTCTCTGGGAATAGGAATGCTAGTGAGAAGTTACTACGCTAAGGTTGTGGTTGAGGAAGATTATTTTTATCTTTTATATTTTTAAGGAAAGGAAAGGTACGAATCTCGGGTTTGAATTTAGGGGTTGGTATTGCTACCGATTACTCTACTTATCTAATTATCTAATCTAAGGTGTATGTAGTCTATGTCTAATTAATGTGTGCTCGTATGATAGTTTAAAGATGTGTTTACTTAGGTTTTACTACTCCTTAATTATCTCCTATTGGTGGTTGAATTGTCACGCCCTTATTCCTAGTTGCGTTGTGTGTCTAAGGTTGTAGGGTATGCTTCTCCCAACTCTTTGAACTTTCCAAAGGGTCTCATCTACAAAACCCACTAGGGATAATAAACTCTTACTCTAAGGCACTCTTTGGATGGTTTAGCTTACAACTACTCAAGGAGTCATATTCTAAGGTTCACAAAGATTTAATCAAGCATTATACACAACGAATGACCTATCGCATTACTAGATCATTAATCAACTAAGATAAGAAACAACCAATCAATATTCAATAATTAAGTTTCATATTCCCTAAGCAAACAAACAAGTAAATTAGCCGGACATGGAAAACATGCAAGCATACACAAATAATCAAAGACATAATTGTATTAATGAAGTAAAACATTTATCTTGGTGTAAGATAGGGTTTGGAACCCTAAAATACTTTATAAGACAGCCTTGGTTCGGTTTAGGTTTTTACTCCAAAAGACTACACACCAAATAATCGAAAATTCGGATTCTATATATAATATTACATATGACGGCGCCACCTTATGTTTTGTGACGCCGTGTCGCCGCTATTAGGGTTTCGTGGCCACGTTAGACTTGCGACGGCGTCACCTTATGCTTGTGACCGTCCTCTTCAGCCTTCCGACACCGTCTCGATTACATCTAGGCCGCCCGAGTTGCGACGGCCTACTTTTTATAACTTGACGTCGCACTTGAAAATGGGAGTTTTGGCTTCGTCCCATCACAAAGATCCTCCGACGGCCACAATTAACACCGACGCCACCTTATGTTTTCAAGAACTTTGAGTGTCTCGATTCTGACTTTGGCTATTTTCTTCGTATATTCGCGCCTTTTCGTCCAAATAAGTGCCATTCCAACATTTTTCCTTCAAGAGACGTAAAAAGTGAAAAGGAACGATATTAAGCAATAACGGATACAAAAGTGATCAAATAAGGGCTTAACGACCCCTCAAAAAGGTACCTTTTAAAACCTTATCAACTCCTCTCTCACATTACGCCGTAACTAAAGCGTGGCTCAGAAAACCAACTCAACAGAAGATTACGGCGTAACTCTCACAAAGATTACGACGTAACCAACTAGGTCAAATGATGTTCCGCGCCGCTGCAAGCTACGCCATAACTATTGCATCAATTACGGCGTAACCAATATTTATTGAAGATACGGCGTAACTCCTTCCATAGTTACGCCGTAACCAACATTTTTAGTGCAAAATACGAAGAATTGATGTTACGGCGTAACTCTTATAATTAGTTACGCCAGAACGGATCCGCCTATAAATACCCCACGATTTCCAAAGATTTCAAAGCATCCATTTCACACACAACACAAAGTGAACGTGAGTAGAAGTCAAGGCGGATCTAGAGGAGCATACGGAGCTATCTCCAAGGAGAAATCACTCCCTACGATAAGCATTAGATTTTTATCTTTTCTTTACTTTCAATTCATGTATTCTCGTAATGTTAAACATTGAATCGATTGTTGTAGTTAATATGAGCGCTAAGCACCTCCGTGCCGGCCTAGTTATGATTCCTTAATTGTTTTGTTTGCATTTACATTGCTTCCGTATAATTATTTCTAAGTGTATGCATGCATAGTTTGTTGGTAGCTACCTTTGTTTCGTAGTTTTGAATGGCGGTAGTGGCTAGTTACTTAGGAGATATGACCAATCGACCCTAAGTAGGTAGACCGAGTGGGAAGGGTAAGATATGACCAATCGACCACCCTTTCTCGCTTGTGCGATTTGACCAACTAATCACCTACCGCTTGATGAACTTAAGAAGTCGGGGTGAGTGTTTAAGTTGCTAGCGTCCGGCACTCATCCGTTATGAATCTAGCATGTAGCGGTACTTAATGACTTGGCTTAGGGACTAAGAACAATGGACATATGATGGTCATCTCGATTTCTCCAAAGGGACCCTTTACGATAGGTTAGGACGAATCGACCAAATGTTGTCCTAGTGACTTTGACCCCACCAAGTAATTGGAAGTAATTAGACGTGAACATTACTAATTAGGATGAATAACCAGGTTAGCACCACTCCCCTCTATTGATCACAACCCTCGCCTTTATTTGCTTTAGTAGTTAATTATATCAAAATCATATTAAAATCTGTGACACCTAGACTTAGTTTAAATCCGCACACATAGCTCTTGGGACAACCTTGGTTTTACCGAATACTACACTACACACGACCGGGTACACTGCCCGTTAGTGCATTAGGGTAGACCATAGGTATAACGAGTAATTATAAATATTAAAACCTGGTCAGTAAAACTTGCATCAATTACCGAGATTAGTTAGCGGCTGTGACGCTATCTTGGTAATTATGGATCGCTCGGCTGTATGTCAAAGAGATAGTATCTCGTCATGGCGTGCCTATATCTATCATTTCTGACCGAGATAGCCGTTTCACGTCAAACTTCTGGCAATCCTTACAAACGGCTTTTGGAACGAAACTTGATATGAGCACTGCTTATCATCCTCAAACCGACGGTCAGAGTGAAAGGACCATTCAAACCTTAGAAGATATGCTTCGTGCCTGTGTCATCGATTTCGTCAAAGGCTGGGAGAAATACCTACCTTTGACCGAATTCTCCTACAACAATAGTTATCATACCAACATTAAGGCCGCACCATTTGAGGCATTACATGGCCGAAAATGCCGTTCTCCGATCTGTTAGGCGGAAATTGGCGACAACCAGCTTACCGGTCCCGAACTCGTTCTAGAAACCACTGAGAAAATAATTCAAATCCGTAATCATTTGCAAGCTGCACGTGATAGACAAAAGAGTTACGCCGATAGGAGACGTAAGCCCTTAGAGTTTCAGGTGGGAGACCAAGTCATGTTGAAGGTTTCCCCTTAGAAAGGGGTGATACGCTTCGAAAAACGTGGAAAACTCAACCCCCGATACATTGGTCCCTTTCAAATCTTGGAAAGAATCGGACCAGTAGCTTACATACTTGAGCTACCTCAGGAGTTGAGTAGTGTAATGTCTTTCATGTCAGTAATCTTAAGAAATGCCTTTCCGAGGAAAACCTTGTTGTGCCTATGAGAGATATCTGTATTGATGAGCATCTGAATTTTGTTGAGGAACCGATTGAGATCATGAATCGTGAGGTGAAACGACTGAAGCATAGCCGTATTCCGATCATTAAAGTTCGTTGGAATTCCCTTCATGGACCAGAGTTCACATGGGAACATGAGGACGTGTTCCGAAAGAAGTATCCTAGATTCTTTTCGTCATCGAGAAACTCGGAGTGAAACCCGAGACGGGTTTCTTCTGAGGCTGGGAAGCTGTGACAACCGGCAATTAGGGAGCCCTTTTAGGTAACCGCATTACGCTGGTTAGCCCGAGTAGTTTGCCTTTAGAAGCTATTCTGGTTAACCATGACTTATTTTGATATCGTTTATTGGATTTTATGATTTATTTTATTATCGTACGAGTTGTGGTATGAGTTATAGCCCATTATGTTAGGCACTACTCGAGTCGGCACAATAAAATCTTATAACGAGAGAAAACGTAACTTTTAAACCGTAACACAAAACGGTACGTGTAGATAATCAAAATTCGTGGGAAAATGTAAATAAAAACAATAGAGTGATAAATAAAAGTCGTTGGACACTAATAGGGAAATGTAGGAGCTCGAAAGAGGTAAAACGGAAAAGTTTACCAAAATTACGAGTTTGGCCCCCTCTCTCTCTTTGGCCGGCCACCCCCCAACCAAAACAATTATTTTTTTAATCCCTACCCACCCATATATATATCACCCTCCTACACACACACCTTTGTTTCTCTCTCTAAAAACCCTAATCAACACTTTCTCTCACTACTCTCTCTCTCTCTAAAACTTATCCCTAGCCGCCGCCTCTTTCCGACCAGATTCCAGCTAAACGCCGACGCGTACCACCACACCACCACCACCATTTTGTAGATCTCTTCCTCCTCTTTAATTTGGCATAGGGCACGCGCCTTAACTCCTCTTTTTGGCCCCTTAAAACGCATAAAAACACTGCGGGTATTCTTGGTTTTGTGATACATTTATAGATAGGGATAGATAAAGGTAAATGGAACAAAGATTAGACTCGTTTGAGTCAAATGAAGCCACGTATGAGGCCCTATGGCTCGTATCCATGGGTTTCATGGGTTGGGTTTGACGAAAATGGAATGGAAACGAGTTTAAAAGTAATAAAACATAAAAACAAACGTGTTGGTATCGTGTGTTGTGTTGTGTTCATGTGTTATTGCATTTTTATCATTTTTATGAGGTTTTGATTGTATTTAGTTGATGGGTTTTGATGTTTGATGGTGTTTGGATATTGTTTGGTTATGTTTGGGAAATGAATGAGCCATTAGGGTGAGTTTGGATGGAGTTGTGAAGCATGGAACGAGCCACAAGGACCACTAGGGTCCATGTGGGTGGCGTTAGGTATGGAGCCGAGACCCTCAAGGACCCATGGGTCCGGTTCGAGTCATTGTGGTAGCATATTTGGTGTTGTTGTTGGAGTTTGGATGAGACGCGGGGAGCCAAAGAGCTTCTAGGGCTCGTTTAGTTCGCGTGGTCTTAACCGGGACCGTGTCAAGACCATTAGGGTCACGAAATTGGTTACGGGTATGTTTGGTACTTTATTTGGATGGCGGGATTGATATGAGATTGCTTGGAGGTTGATTGGAGATTGTGGAATTATTTATTTTGGACTTAATATTATATATGTCAACTTTATTAACGTCGGTGTTACCGTGACTTTTAGTCTCGGACCCCGACAACGCCGTGAATATGGACTTTAGTATTTATTGGACAATATGACGGTAAAAGCCGAGAGTCATGACTCGGACTTGTGAACTCGAGACGGATAAGAACTCGAAACTTATATTGAAACTTAAAATATATATATATATATATATATATATATATATATATATATATATATATATATATATATATATATATATATATATATATATATATATATATATATATATATATATATATATATATATATATATAAACTGTAAATAAAACTAGAAAATATAGATAATAGAGGGTTTTATATTAAATATTTGATAACATGAGTCACCTTATTATTCGATATTTAAAAGGTAACTAACGCCTTAAAATGGAAATTTTTTGTAATAAATGAGTTATTAAATGTTTCAAGGCACGCCATCGAAATGTTTCATTTATGAGTATTTAATACCCATTATGTGTTGTGCGTGGGTTACGGATGACTTGACATTAATAGCGTAATCCACGTGGATAGCGGACTTATTAGGTTGACGAATCTAATAAGAGCCCGTTATGTGCATAGGGTAGCGTTATTAATGGGTGAATTATCCTTATAACTCGTTAGGATGTAACTAGTTTTTGGGATAATAAGCGACATAAATAAATGGTTGAGTTTATCAAGTTGACGAATTCGATAAGATCTAACGATTTATTTCAAAACTTATTAAACTATAAGCTTATCGCTTGGAAGTCTCATTGTGTCGTTATTAGTCACATTGTTAGAGATATAGTGCATCCATGGAGTCTTGTCGGGTCGATACCACACACACACACGATGATACTAAACGCTTGTAACTAAATAGTGAAACGAGACATTTTTGGAGATAAGAATTGGAATATACTCGGGGTAGATAATGTTGAGATTGGAAAATATATTAAGAATTGGTTTATATTAATAGGTTGTGCCGAGTCGGTGAGTTCTTGGTAGTTAGTTTTTATCTGCGTTGCTAGTGATTGTTTGTGCTTTGCTTTTTTGAGGTGAGTTTCGTAGCCCCACTTTTATCTTTGTTTATAACTAGATTGGGGTGAGAAATCATGCTACTCTTTTTGGACATACTTAAACTCTTTTTGATTTGCTTATGTGTTGGCTAGTATAGATAGATATGTGGTAGATGTTGCCTTAGTCTAAGGTAGCAATCATTTGCTATAACCATGTTGCCTAGCTAAGAATAGATATCTACTCCGACCTAGTACAGGGTAGCATTTGTTCTAGGTCTTGCTACGACTGTGCTAGCTAGAGTTGCTTGGGGCCCTGCTGAGATCTCGATTATGTTGTTGGTATGTGATTGGAATGTTTATTGTGTATCTATCTTAGTCTCGCATAGCGAATAAACTCTTACAGGTCCACTATCGAATTTATACTTAAACCTATGAACACACCAAATTAGCGACCTTTTAGCATAATTTTCTCGTAATGGCGAGTTGATATTTGGAATGTCATTCTATGGAGGCTCAAGGAGAGGCATGGTTGAAGGATCATAATTAAACTCTGATAATATTATGTGGACCTATTTTATAACCTATGTTGGTCCTTATATTTGACTATTTTGAGATGATTGAAATCAGTTAACTAATTATGGGATTGATTGAGAACTATTTATGCTTATCTTGTTTTACTATACTTGTGTAATGTACCAATCCAATAACGCCCCGAAAACTTGTTTAAGTCGTTCGCTGTACCGAAATTTGAGGGTGTTACAAGAACATCCTGACCTCGGGTGCGATAATAAAGGTATGACACAGAAACAACAATTAGGGTATGACACACAAATAATAAAGGTATGACACACAAATGACTTATTAAAACAAGTACGATTTAAAGAAACATTACAACCTATATCACAATAATAAAGGTATGACACACAAATGACTATTAAAACAAGTACGACAATAATTTAAAGAAACATTACAACCTATATGACATCACATGACTATATGGCCAAACTTATTTCCACGACATTACATGACAATGTTTCTGTAGTTGTGTTATCCTTGTTTGTATCGCATTTATCATTTCGTGTTTTTATGTTTTAATTTCTAGTTTAGTGAATCTTTTCAATCAACTATATAAATACTTGGCTATGCACATAAACATGTGATCTTTGAGCAAACTTAATACGGAATATGTTTGTTCACACATATTCTAGGTTAATAATTCATATATTTACATTAAATTATTGAAAACATCTAACATGGAATCCTTATTTCGTATCTTTGCAAATGCACTCACCCAATGCAATTTCCTGACCTGCCCAACCATTTCGTCTGGTCCCACATCACGAGTTAACAAAAGAAAAAAAATAAATAAATAAAAAAATTTGCAGGTGTTAGAGCTATTTTTCGAGTCTAGGTTATAAGGGAAGTTAAGTGGCACATGTTGCAATAAGGGGTGTGTAGGTGTCTTTCGTGACTCACTTTTAAGGTACTAAAACATTGTCTAATTTGGATATCTATACTACATATAATAAAAAACGGTTAAAGGTGAAAAGTTGAAAAGTTAAAAAGTTGAAATTGGTCAAACGAGAGAAATGATAAACAGAATTAATAATCTTATTAAAACACCCATTACTTAAAAGTACAATAATTTATTCACATTGTACAACCGATTAAAAGCACATCTAGCAAATTAAAACAAACAATTAAAACACCTCTTACTAAAAATTACAATAAAATTTCATAACGCATAATATAAAGAAGCTACAACATAATACAAAATATAAAATAATTAAACACACTAATTAATGATATTTTTAAAACACCCTAAAATGAAAAGTACATATTATTATACACAAGACACAAATTAATAAAACACACAAAACTTCATACAATTTAACAAGTTGATGTTACATATAGTTTTTGTTAGAATCGAAATTCCATAGTAAAGAGTCGGTCACCCAAAATATAATCTAGCATAAGTTAGCTCGTAGACTTCTCGTTATTTACGTTATTTAGTAGTTTGTTAGTTAGTTATTAGCTTAGATTAGTTTAGAGTAACACCGTGGAGGAAAGACGGTCTTTACCCATCAGTATGCCTGATCCACAAACACAAGAGGCGTTTAGTTTGTAAGTATAAATACCTTTCCCACTAAGGGAAGGGTGGTGCTTCATTTGATAATCTAACATTTTCCTTTTTGGTTTATCTCTAGAACACCTCTCCTCTCTTTATCTCTCTAAAATGGCATTCTTGTTTAATCATTCACCTAAACCACCGAATCATCTAAAACATAAATATACGATCCTACAATTGGCATCGAGCCTAGGTTTTGTTGTTTTGGTGATTCGAATGGCTTTTATGCTGCTTTTGATGTATTCGTATATGCGGTTTGTGGGCTAGAGGTTGATGCGGTTTGGTTTACATTATTGATGTGTGTTTAATGAAGTTGGTTAATGTTTGTTTATGGTCATTGAGCATGTGTCAAATTCGTAGTTTTAAGTTGTTTTAGCATGTCAACTGGTGTTAATTTGTTGTTTAACATGGTTTGCTTAATCTGCCGCTTGCTATAATTGGTCTAACTGTTGTATATTGCTAATCTGTTCAAAATGGTTTATTATCGGTTTAGTAAACTGCAGCTTTATGTTATTCTTCAAAGCGGTTGTGACTTATTTCTTCATAGAGATTTGTCAAACCGTCCGTATGCAATGTACCGTAAGCAATTTGTGTATGAAACGGTTTGACTTTTAAGTCAAAAGCGATTTGTCTATTATTGGTCAATGGAAGAGGCGATTTGTCTTTATCAGTCAAAATGTCAAAAGCGATTTGTGTGTTTAAAGCATCAAGTGATTTGTTATATCGCGCGTTTGACACTTATCCGATGCGACTTGTCAATGTTTTGATATTATTATGCGGTTTGTTAATTTGGTCAAAAGGTCAAAAGCGATTTGATGAAGACAAGGTGACGAGTGTTCAAATACTCATCATTTTGTACCATCTAGATCAAAAAACATCCGAAAACACTCAAAATGCATCAAAATGATGAAAATATCACAAATCGTTGTTTTATGTGTTTTAAATGCAAAAGATCAAAATCGATGAAAAACGATCAAGTTTGCAAAATTGGCGCTTTAGTCTCCCAAGTTTCAAAAGTTGTCAAAAACAGTCCCGGTATATCAAAATAAAGAAAATATCATTCAAGGTCCCCAAATATTTTAAATTGTCAAAACGGTCCTTGAATGAATCTTTAGTCAAATGGCGGAAAAGGTCCTTCAACTTTGAAAAGTGGCAAAATGGTCCTTGAAATTGGAAATTGTCAAGTTTGGTCCTTATACTTTTGGGGATTGTCACTTGTAGTCCTTAGAACATCTTTGATGAAATGGCGTGTGATCCTTGTATTTTCGAAAATGGCAAAAGAGGTCCTTGTTATTAAACCTTTAAATCACCTTTGGTCCCTTGTCAAAATCCAAATGACCCTCACTCGCTTCCCAATTGGACCCCTCGTCATATGCATTTTGGACCCTTTCCAATATTTAACACCTTGGTCAAATATCCACCAAACAAAGCAAACGCGCCAAAAGTCCTTCCTTCCCACTGATAACCTCGCCTCGAATCACTCAACACCATCCCCAACCACTCTTTTCCACACCTTTGTCCCTCCACCTCTACACAAAACAAGAATCATTAATGATCCTCCCCATTCACTCAACCTCACCCATCGTCAAAAGACTTTTGGCGCCAAAACGGATTCAATGGCCAAGATCTTTTGAAGCAATCCAATGGTCAAGAAAAGTGATGGGATCCGCTCGTAATAGAGAGAAAGAGTTTGGGTATTAAAAGGAAGAAAGAGATGCAAGGAGAGGAACCAAGTAGTGTAATTTAGTTTTAGTTTAAGTCGCTTTTAAGTTTTTAAGTTTTCCATGTATTTCAAATATTTCAAGTACTTTGTAATCATATTTCAAAGATATTTTAAACCTATTCTCGCTTAAATTTCAAAGTGTTAAGTCTCATTTCAAGATTATGTAATTTTCAAGTTCGAATTCTCAAAAGTATTTGAAGGTTATTATCGCTTGATGTTATTGTTTAAGCTTTTATAAGCTCTTGACACAACTTATAAGCTATTATAAACTTTAAGAAACCAATTTTATTTAACAATTTCAAAATTCAAGAAAAATACTAAAAATAGTGGAAATTCAAAAATCAATGAATTTGGTGAAGAAAACTCAAGCATGGTGATATTTGGATTGATTTCGTCTAGAGCTTCTTGGGAAGCAATAGGTGTAATCTCGCACTTTGGTTCTCTGCTTTGAGCATTGGACTCATTTTGTAAGGCATTTTCTTAAACTTTTCATTTCTTAGTTCAACTGTTTAAATAGTGATAATTCTAGTTCAAATCTGTTTAATTATAGCTAATTTAAAATATGAAACAGATTTCTTGGTTTAAATACTTGTTTTAGTATATAAAGCTTCAAAACAATCTACATAACTAGTGTTTGGATTTGTTGATTTATCCGTAGAGATCGATGGTGTTGTTATTTATTATTGTTCTAAGTCAAATAGGCTCTAATAACTCACCAAAGGATAAAATATAGTACTTGTTAGTTAAAAGTCAATTTCATCTTTAATTTTAACTTATGTGTTCACCGTTAGGAGTTTGAGTTGCTAAAATCGGTTTACATGCTTAAAAGCTATTACCATAAACATAGATAATCTCATTTCACTTTTATTGTCATGTTCACCATAAAATTGATCACAAGCTCATAAAAGTCAAACCGCTTCATTGTCTTTAAAAGTCAAAAGTCCCTCAGGCATGTGTTTGATAACCTATTTCACAAGCTCTCGAGAGCTTATTAGTTAGCTTAAGATTGTGTACCTTAGCTTTTGAGAAGCTCACCTAGTGTCTCAAGGCTCCAAGCTTAATTTTGCAATTTGTAGCTTATTTAATAAGCCTGCTATTAGCTTTTACTCTGTCCATTTCTTGTAGTTCATACCACTCGTTGTTTTCAATATTTTCAAAAGCTCCTATAAAGCTCATCAAGGATAACACAAGGAGAATCTTAGCTTGTTGGAAAGCTTAGTGGTGTACTTGCTAGTTCGAGTTGCCCTTTTCATTTCCAAGCTTATTATAGTGCTTAAAAAGTAGCTAGAAAGTACCTAGTAAATCAAATAATTGTCCTATGTAAACAGATAAGTGATGCTTATTTGAAGTTGTTAAGTGCTTATTTCAATTCATTGTGCTTATTCATTGTCAATATAGCTTGTTAAATAAATTGTTTGGGAAAAATTTTTTTTTTTAATTTTTTTAAAAAAAAAAACCTTTTTTTTGGTTTTAAAAAAACCCCTTTTTTTTTTGGGGGGTTTTCCTTTTTTTTTTTCCCTTGGGTTTATTTTAAAATTTTTTTGGTTTCCCCCCTTTTTTTTATTGGGGAATTTTTTTTTTTTTTGGTTTTTTAAAAACCCCCCCCCGGCCCTTTTTTTAAAAAAAAAAATTAAACCTTTTTTTTTTTGGGGGAAAAAAAGGGAAATTCCCTTTTTAAAAAAAAAAAAAAAAAATTTAAAATTAAATTTAAAAATTTTAAAAAAAAAAAACCTTTAAAAATTAAATTTTTCCCTTTTTTAAAAAAAAAATTTTTAAAAAAAATTTAAAAAAAAAAAAAAAAAAATTTTTAAAAAAATTAAAAATTAACCCTTGGGGTTTGAAAATTTTTGGGAATTAAAAAAAAAAAAAATTTTATTTGGTTTTAAAAATTAAAATTTAAAAATTTTAAAATTTTTTTTTTTTTCCCCCCGGGTCGGGGAAATTAATTTTTTTTTTAAAAAAAAAAAAGGGGGGTTTTTTTAAAAGGCCCCCTTTTTACCCCAAAAAAAAAATTTAAAGGGGGTTTTTTTTTTTTTTTCCACCTTTTTAAATTTTTTTTTTTAAAATTTTCCCCCCTTTAATTAAACCCCTTGGTTTAAAAATTTTTTTTTCCCCTTTTTTAAAAATTTTTTTGGCCCAATTTTTAAAAAAAAACCCCCCAAAAAAAATTTAATTTAATTTTGCCTTTTAAAAAAAAAAAACCCAAAAAAAAAAAAAAGGTTAAAAACCCGCCCCAAAAATTTTAAAAATTTTAAAAAAACCCAAAAAACCCGGGGTTTGGTTTGGGGGGGGGTTTTTAAAAAATTTTTTTTTAAAAAAAAAAAAAAAAAAGGGCCCAAAAAACCTTTTTAAAAAAAAAGGGGGGTTTTAAATTAAAAAAATTGGGGTTTTGGGTTTTCCCATCCTTTTTTTAATTAAAATTAAAATTTTAAATTAAAAAAAAAAAATTTTTTTTTTGGGGTTTTTTTGAAATTTTTTAAAAATTTTTTAAAAAAAATTTTTTTTTGGGGTTTTTTCCCGGGGGAAACCTTTTTTGGGGAAAGGTTTTTGGAAAAAAAATTTTGGTTAAAAACCAAAAGGGTTTTTCCCAAGGTTTTAACCTTAAAAAAAAAAAAAAAAAAAAAATTTTTGGTTTTTTTTTAAAAAAATTTTTTTAAAAAAATTTTTTTTTTTTTTTCTTTTTTTTTTTTTTTTTAAATTTAAAAAAAAATTTTGGGAAAACCCTCCTTAATTTTTTTTTTAAAAATTTTTGGGAAAAAAAAAAGGGGAAAATTTTAAAAAAAAAAGGGAAAAAAGGTTTTTTAATTTTTAAAAACAAAAACCCCAAAAAAATTTAAAGGCCGGGAAAAAAAAAAAAAATTGGGGGGGAAAAAATTAAAAAGGGGTTTTTTAAAAAATTTAAAAAATTTTTAAAAGGGATTACACTAAAGATTTCTAGTTAGGAAAAGTAAATAACACATATGTAAACATAGTGGAGCATAGATTTTGAGCAAGGCTTATTGATTTTCACAATATAGTGAAAATGGGTAAAATTGATAGCATACTTGTGCTATCCTCTCGCATGAGATTGTTAGCATACACCATTGTTTCAAGTTATATTATCATCCTCGTAATAAAAGTAACTAAATAGTATCAAACATTAACGATAATGCATTGTTCCAAACACTCTTAAAGTACCCTTATTTGTCCAACTTCTAAATCTTGTTCATCATCCTACCAAGGCACTTGAACATTCCCTAGTTTGTTTGAATTTTGCTGATTCATTCTCAATCTCGGGAAGAGATGCGTAATACTCTTGAGGTGGAAGATGAGAGCTTGGAAGACCATCCTCGAGCTATTTGATGATGATGATGAAGGAGTTGGAGGTTTAGCTCTCTTGCCTTTAGTCTTAGCAACTCGAGCATCACTCAAAGGTACAAAGATGTGAGGATGAGTTCATAGTGAAGATGCATCCCTTTTGGGGTTGGTGGAATTGGGCGAAGTTTCTATAGAGACGGGTGAGAAGCATCCGTATGGAAGAGCAACGGATCCTTGAGTTGGAATATCAATCATTCTTCTAGCTATGTAGTAGGCTAAGTTGAATGGTTGTCGGTGACAAGTTGTAAAGCATGTGCAAAGACAAGCGTTTATGTGATCCCTATTTCCTATGGTGCTAATGACGTTTGCTCTAAGTAACTCCTCCCATTTCTTAAATTCGTGCTTAAGTTCATTGAGCTCCATTCCATATGGATCTCGGTCTACCTCTTTTCCCTTTCGGGTTACTCGGGTTGTATCCGTTTTTGGGTTAAAAAGGTGTTCACGGATGACATCCTTATCGGCTAAACGGGTTATGTAGGGAAGAGAGCGGTCATTGATTGCATCAAGGGCGGTGAGTGACCACTTATCCGTGTAGACACAAGTTCCTCGGTTGGGAATTCCTAGTACTCTAGCAAATTCACTTAGGGTGATGGTGTAGTCATTTTGGTTGATTCTAAAGCTAAGACAAAATTCATCATCATCTTCATCACTAAACCGGTCACACTAGCATAGAATTCTAACACGAACCTAGGACAAATTGGTTCATCAATGTCAAGAAGACAATCGAATTGAATGGCGGCTAGTTCTTCACGAAGATTGGTATGCTCAAGGAAGGATGGGTGAATGGTTCTACCTCGTGGAAATACCTAGATTCTAGACCTCTAAATATTTCTACTTGTTCCTTGGTGAGTCCTTTGGTTTTGTGGTGTTTGGGAATGTAGTTAAGAGTGTCTTTGTGATCATAGAATCTTGCGGCTACCATGGTTATTCCTAAGGACAAGAATTAACATGTTAAAAAAAATTAAGATAAATTTTAACGTTTTTGATTCTAGTGTGTGCCTATATGAAAACAATTTGGAGTTGCGGTTATCTCGACTCATTTTATGCACAAAATGGTTTTAGTGGAGTGTTTGGCAAAACCATGAGATAACCCAAATGCTCCTAATTCAATGTGGCTACATTTGAATATACCCGGAGTGCATATTAGTTATGCAATACCTTTAGTATTCAAGAGCATGCAAGTGATGAAAATTCTAACGTTTCTATTTGTATTAGCAATGAAAAATGTTTTCCTACAAGTGAGAAGCTTTTCAAAACTTTTGACATGGGGTGTTTGGTTGTTTGAATAAGGCCTTATATTTATTATCTATCAATTAGTGGGAAACATGATTTGTTTATGCAATATGATAATGTAGTACCTAATTTCAATGACTAGTTATGCAATTTGCCAATTGAATTCATATTTGGTATAAAAGCATACATAAAACCCATGTAATGATTTGTGATAGTTTTGTGCATAAATAAGAATCCTAGACTCGAAATTAAGAGATGAAATGTAGTTAGGATACTTACAATGATGTTATCTTGATGATTAGTGAGTGGGAAGATGACAATAATGAGCTTGGTTTAAGTTTTACACGTTTTGGTAAAGTGGGTTGTGAGGAAGAAGATGTTATGTATAAAATTTGTTTTGTACAGAGACACCACGGACGAGCGACACCAAATTTTGGTTCCGTCCGTGTTGTCGTTTGGTGCCGTATTTCTGATGCAGATACAAGACAAAATTGTTTTGGTTTGACTATTCTAATGTTTTAGGCTATGTTTATCCTACATGTTTGGTTCCATTAACCCTAAACCAAGTCTAAGAAGATTAAAAGGTTCTCGTTTAAGAGGTTTAGTAAAGATGTCGGCAATGTTGTCTTGAGAGGATACTTTCTCGATTGAAATGTTTCCTTTTGAACATTGTCACGAAGAAAGTGATGACGATTTCAATGTGCTTTGTACGAGCATGTTGAGCAGGATTCTTCTTGAGATCGATGGCTCCTTTGTTGTCGCAGTATCACAATGTCGTTGAGATGAATTCCGTAGTCTACGAGCTTGCTTCATCAAAGAGCTTGTTGACATGCTTTTCCGGTGAGGCGTATTCGACTGATGGTAGAGATGGCTAAAGCCGTTTGCTTCTTTGCAAACCATGAGGTGAGACAATGTCCAACAAAAGTGCAAATACCACTTGTACTTTTCTATCGACATAATCACCGGCATGATCCGAGTCGGCATACACTATGGTTTCTATACCCGTTCCTTTGGGATACCATAATCCTAAACACGTTGTTCCCTTAATATATCTAAAATCCTTTTAATGCTTCTAAGTGTGATGCCTTTGGGTTTCTTGGAAGCGAGCACATAGACAAACACTAAACATAATGTCGGGTCTACTAGCCGTAAGATAGAGTAGGCTACCAATCATTCCTCTATATTTAGTGTTATCTACGGATTCACCTTCTTCGTCCTTGGTGAGTTTAGTGTCGAGGACATGGGTGTTTTAGTTGGTTTGGAATCTTCAAGACCAAATTTCTTAAGCATGTCTTTAATATATTTAGATTGGTTAAAGAAAATACCATCATCTAGTTGTTTGATTTGAAGTCCTAGAAAGAAGTTTAACTCACCCATCATACTCATTTCAAACTCGTCATGCATGATTTTAGAGAAATCATCACATAGCTCTTGACAAGTTGATCCGAATATAATGTCATCAACGATATTTGAACAATAATAATTTGCGATTCCTTTTCTTAGTAAAGAGTATTATCTACTAATCCCATAGTATATTTGTTATCAATAAGAAAAGTCTTAAGGCAGTCGTACAAGCTTTAGGTGCTTGTTTAAGGCAGTATAATGCTTTCTTGAGTTTGAAGACATAATGTGGTTTCTCAAAGTCGGTAAAACCGGGAGGTTGAGCAACATACACTTCTTCGTTAATAAACCCATTAAGGAAAGCACTTTTAACATCCATTTGAAATAATTTAAAATCATAAGCACATGCATAAGCAAGTAATATTCTAATAGATTCAAGTCTAGCTACCGTGCATAAGTTTCATCATAGTCAATTCCTTCTTGTTGATTATAACCTTGTGCAACAAGCCTAGCTTTGTTTCTAGATACTACACCATTTTCGTCCATTTTGTTTGAAGACCCATTTTGTTCCAATTATAGTTTGATCTTTGGGTTTTGGAACTAGTTTCCAAACATCATTTCTAACAATTGGTTTAATTCTTCTTGCATGGCAATTACCCATGATTCATCTTTTATTGCTTCATTTATGGTTTTGGTTCAATGGTGGATACAAAACAAAAATGATTACTTTGATTTTAAGCTTGTGATCTTAAGGTTCTTTGATTAAGTTTTCCTATGACCTTTCTAATGGATGACTTTTAGATTCTTTTATGTTGACAATTTCCTTATTTAATGGTTCATCTTCCTTGTTATTATTAATTTGACTTTCAATTATTTGACTTTCAACTAAGTCATCATCTACCAAAGGTGATGTCTTAGAGGAGGTGGACTTTAATTCAAATGTTATGTTCAACGATTCCTCGACTATCATTGTTTCTTTATTTAGGACAATGTAAGCTTTACTAGTTTGAGAGTAACCAAGAAATACACCTTCATAAGACTTTGGGTCAAACTTGGTGAGATAATCCTTAGTATTAAGAATAAAACATTTACAACCAAAGACTTTAAAATATCCTAATGTTGGCTTTTTACCTTTATAAAGTTCATATGGTGTTTTGTTTAGGAAAGGACGATTAGGACTCTATTTAAAATATATGTAGAAGTGTCAGCGGCGTTACACCAAAACTTTTGAGGAATGTTTTGTTCATTAAGCATTGTTCTACTCATTTCTTGAATTGTTCTATTTTTACGTTCTACTACTCCATTTGATTGAGGTGTTCGTGGAGCGGAAAAGTTATGTGTTATACCATTTGTATCACAAAGTTTCCAAATTGAGTTTCGTTGTCAAATTCACGACCATGATCCGTTCGGATCGACACAATTTGACACCTAGAAGATTTTGAATTTTCTTGCTAAGTATTTCAAATTTATCAAAAGCTTCATTTTGGTTTTCAAAACAACGTCAAGTAAACCTTGAGTAATCATCTACTATGACCAAAGTGTATAAGTTGCCTCCATAGCTTCTTATAGCGGATGGTCCAAACAAGTCCATATGTAATAATTCTAGACACTTAGATGTGGACACCATATTTTTAGATTTGTGACTACTATGTGTTTGTTTACCAATTTTGCAAGCGTCGCAAAAGTGTTGGTCATATTTTAGTTTTGGTAAATTCCTAACCAACTCTTTTGAAGATAGGTTTTGTATAAGTCTCATATTAGCGTGACCTAAGCGTCTATGCCAAAGAGATGAGCTATCGTCTAATGTTGTTAGGCAAAGTTTGTCATTATATGTTTTATCTATTTTCATGGCGTATATGTTATTTTCCTAACTCCTTTAGCTATGGTGATGCCATCTTTTAGTATTTTACTACCATTTTCATCGAATAGTACTTTATACTTTTTATCACATAGTTGGCTAATACTAAGTAGATTAAATCCTAACCTATCCACATGAGCAACATTTTCAATAGTTAGAGTTATGAGCAATCGTACCTTTGCCAATGATTTTGCTTTTGAGATTGCTACCGAAGTGACATTACCTCCGTCATACTCTTGGTATGATGAGAAGAGACTTTGTTGCCCGTCATGTGTCGTGAGCATCCACTATCTTTTATCCATTCATCGGTTCCAATCCAACTTTCAAGCATACCTCATTTGACTCATGTGCCATTAGAGCGATCTCTTCCTTGCTTGATTCTTCATCGTCTTCACTATCACTCCAAGCACCACTTAAAAAAGCTCGTTGAGTTTTGCTTTTAGGTGGCTTGGGACATTCTCCTATGAGATGACTTGTATCAACACATCTAAAACACTTTCTTTCACCTTTAATCTTCTTATCATCCCGATCTTTTCGAATGGCTTCTTTTCTTCTCGAGGTTGTCTTACAAACTTTCCTCTTCTTCTAAAGAACTTCTTGAAATCTCTAACGCCATGGCATACTCTTCATCTTCACTATCGGAACAAGATTCACCATCATCGCTTGATTCCGCCTTTGCTTTAAGAACAACGGTTTGATCTTCTCCTTTCTTCCTTTGATGATCTCCGAATCTTTTCCATTACCATTTCGTGAACTTTGAGGTTGCCAATTAGCTCGTCTAGTGACATTATTGAGAGATCTTTTGATTCTTCAATAGCGGTCACTTTAGCTCTCCATTTGGGATGGAGTGCTCTAAGAAATTTCGACAAAGTTCTTACTACGAAAAGATTAGTCAAGTGCTTTAAGTGATGTAATGATAGTGTTAAAACGAGCAAAGCCACAATCAATGGTTTCATCTTCAGGGATAACAAATTGTTCATATTGTTGAACAAGAAGATCAATTTTGTTATCCTTGACTTGTGAATTACCTTGATGTGTAACAATTAAAGATTCCCAAATATCTTTGGCAGTTTCACACATAAAAATTCTTTCATATTCTTTTCTAGGTAAAGCATTGTAAAGCATCATTTTAGCTTCATTATTTTTAGCAACTAATTTCTTTTGTTCATCAACGGAAATATCCTTTGTTGTAGAAGTAAAATCTCCTTTAACAATAATAAACCAAAGATCTATATCTTTTGATTTTACATATGTTTCAAAGCGGTTTTCCAATAGATAAATCCATTGGTTTCAAAGAGTGGTGGTCTTTGCATAGATTGCCCTTCTTTAAAGTTTTCGAGAATCCATGGATCGTTTCAAGTTTATAAAATACAAGTTATTTTAGAAATTCTTGAGTAACGAGGCTCGTACCAATGTAGAAAACTAGAAGGGGTTGAATAGTTTACCGATTAAAATCTTTGTTTTGAAACTTATTGAAAGATCAATTGATATTGATCTTAAGTATGTTAATGAAATATGCAAGCAATATGTAATAAGTAAATAAGGAAAGAAATGATCAAACCACAACAAGTTGTTTATAGTGGTTCGCCTACAAGGACTCTTTTTCCTTGCCCTACTCCACTCCCGAGTCTCACACTCGAGTTTAACTTCACTAGTCAACAAGCTCCTTTCACCGTGGAGAAAACCTTTACACTTCGCACACTATTTCCGACACTAAGCTAGATGTCGAGTTCTTTCCAAGGGTACAACTACTCCCACACACAATGTATTTTGAGGACTAAAATACTAACCACTCACACTCACAAGATTATGATGGTTTGATACAACAATGAAGTATGGATCAATACTAGATCATACAACACTAAACAAACAAGACTTCCAACTTCTCGTTGAAGCTTGAATATGACTTGATCTTCTTTGCTACAAAGAGATCACTAATATGATATGAAACCGAGTTAGAAAGGTTAGAGAAGATATGTATGAGAGTATGTTAGAAAGGGATGAGAAACTACTTGGCTTGGCATTGCTATTTATAGCCAAATTGGACAGGGCGTCCACGGACGCGGACCCTTAAAAGGGTTCCGCCGTGTACCAATTTAGTACCGCTTGATCGACAAATCAAGATATCAAATCTTGCCTAAAGTCAACTCTATCTAAGTGAGATTGTGCAAGATATGAAGAGTACAAATCTTCACAAAATATCTAATGGAATCTTCCAAAGATTTCCATGATGTAATACATTATGTCAAATGTTGTATTACTATTTATAGAAATATGCAAATGCTTAAGTAGTGTTTGGTTTTAAGAACCTAACACATTCTACAAACTACTATCATACATAATGATTAGAGTCATATCAAGATGTTACTAATCATAAATGTAAATGCTTGAATGATGAATATATTGTTTGAGAAAGCTTGTTTTAATATAATGTTGAAACAGACAAAGACCTTGATAGATCTTGAGCTCGTGGATCGTTATGTATGCCTATGTAATCACAAGCACCATAAAAGACAATCTCTACAACTAATGTTTATCGTGAATATAAACACAAGTAAATAACTAAGAACTTCTTGATCCTCTATGGATCTTTATATTAACTAAAGCGAGTTTTCCAATCGGTACATAAACCTTTCTAATGTGTTCCTTTTATAGATAAGGAACCTAAACAATATCGCTAAACCGTTTCCCAAGAAACGTATAATCATAAAACTAATAAAGATATACACAATCACTTCCTAATAAAGCTCATGTATATCCACACTAAATAAACTAAATACGGAATAAACACTTCCATGAAACAAACTAATCACTATTATTCTTGAGAATAAGTCTTGTGAGAATCCACTTCACTTGAGTAGAAACACTTGGCATTAATATCAAGATAATCGGACTTTCACATAATTCCCAACAATCCTCCCTAAACCGGAATTTGACTTGTTAAGTTCCGGTTTCTTGATAGATCGTCTGACACCGGAGGATTGGACACGAACAACAACAACGACAAAGAATCGAAAGAACATCTCTATGATGAAGAAACTACGAAACTCCATATCTTTGCAGCAACAAATGACAAAAGGTACATCAAAGCAGTTAGTTTCATACTATTCTCATCACATCCGGTGTGTTAACTCACGTGAGAGGTGAATCATTGAAAATAAATGGATTTGATGTCTCTTCTAATAGCCATCACTCTTGGAGTAGCCATATGTTTCGGTTAGTAAACTATGGTACATCGATAACCATCGATTTATGGGTAAACCAAGAACCATATAAGCGGATTTGAAATGTCTTTACACGTAGCCGTTTGCTCGGGACTAGTCAATTCTTAGAATTGGTGAATTGAGAACCAAATATGGAATGCCACCGTCTTTACCACAAGCCATATACAAGTGGACTAGCCAATTCTTGGATTCCAAACAGAATAAACCATGGTGAATTGAAAACCATACAACACTCGACAATAAAGCATAGGTAGTTGCATACCCTATGATTTTTAGCAAATCACTACGACTATCAACAGATTTGATGTGTCTTTACCAAAGTGTACCCTTTGGACTAGCTAACTCTTTGACATACCCAAAGTACATCGGTGAGTCAATAACCAAAAATTATACAACAAACACAAGAAAAGTTAGATAAAACCAACAACATTTTTTTTTTTTTTTTTTTATTTAACTAAGAAAGAAAACAAATATTACAAAATATTACAATCAAGATGAACCTTTATGTGATAGAAGTTGATTCTTAATCAAACCAACACATTGAGTAGCATGAAGGTCATCATTGCCAACCGGATTAGGAGGCACTTCCAACTTGTGTCTCAAAGAATCTTTCCATAAAAATATCGGATAAAGGATAAAGCCTATCGATAGCATACACAAAATCATTCCACATGTAGTCGAACTACGAACACAAGGAAGAGGATAAAATCTCCAACTCTCAATCTCCCATTTATGAGAATTCTTCCAAATAGAATACCCTTTACCATGTGGAGAATCGAAATCAAACATAACTCGAAGATCTCCCAACAGATATAAACCGAGAACCGATTCTTTGAATGAAACTTGTATCTTGAATGACATGTTCATACACATCTTCAAATCATGTCGATTCACCAAATGAAGAATATCCTTCAAGAAGTTAAACTCAATAACAGTTTTATCCGGCCTATACACGATGTTAAGCTTACCACCGTCAATTAACCAAAACTACATGAGTACCTTCAGAAAAGCTTCAACAGATCCAACTTTGAATAAATGTTGATTCATCGACTGAAGATCTAAATTAGTATTCCTTGAAGCATGTTTCTTAGCCAATCTATCCGAACTTCTTATAACCAAACTCGCTTTCCCATATCGAGAATGTAATCGGTATCAAGGTGTAGATCGGTTTCACGAATCGAGAGAATCACTTAACTCAACACCGGACAACATTTGGAAGAAACCAAAGAGGATTCAGTGAAACATCCTTATCGGAAGAAGGAGTATCATCGAAGTTGTATCGGAAGGAACAAGCGGAGTTACCATTGAAGGCAAAACATCATCAAAACTATCCACAATTTCAATCGTTCTCTGTCTCTTGGCTATAGGAACATCGGACATTGAATCACTTGTCGCCAAATGAGAAGAAGTAGAACCGAAGAAGAGAATTTCATAACCATATGATCTTGTCTAATCAAAGCATCATCGATAAAGTCATGATTTGCTTCATAGACATACCGAAATTATACATAGCGACATTCTTCACAACTCTCCTCATATAATTCCTCTTACGAGCAACCGTCATAGGTTTATCTCTTTTGCTTTATTTCTCCGATCAATAAGAGCTCTTCTCGCAGCAGATTCCTTCTTCCTTTGATTACCAAGTGCCATCATTTTATCCACAAAATCATCATCATTAAAGGAATCTCCTAAGATAAGTTTTGCTAGATCGGGATCGAAGCACCTTGAGAAATATAACCATCCCATTGATCATCGATGTCGTAGGAAAGAATGCATCAAGTTCTAATTTCCTTCGGGAGACAAATCGAAGCATCTTGATCTTGAAGAAACTTAGCCACAACACGACTCTTACGAATATCTTCATAATCGGCAAACATTCCACTGAGCTTGATATTGTTCTTTAGTCATGCATGCGACTTGACAAATCATCAATTACGTGGATCCCGTCATCTCGAAGATGTCTCGTGAGAACCAATTTCAGTGAGAACCAATGTGAGCTTCAAGAACCAATCAAACCCACATCGAGGAAATAGGTTGAGACAATTCCTCAACTGGTGTAGAAAACTTCGGAGAAGCATTCAACTTATACATTCTCCCAAAGAAAAAACCTCTTCATCATCTGTGAAGGTGAAACATTTGAATGTTACGTAAAGATGAAGTTTGACCATCGAGTAACCTCTTTCACTAAACCATCGATAGATGCATCCTTCATATTTAGCTCCTTTGATGTGTCGTGAGATACCTTATCCAAAGAATGTTTTCGTCTTTTGCTAGTATATAGAATAGGCTCCTTGCTAGACTCCTTTCTCGTGAAGATTTAGCAATAGAAGAAGAAACATTAGAAGTAAGTGCCACATCAGCCAATATATCAAGAGATTCATTAAGATTCTCTTGACCTCCTCCTCGGAAGAAACCACACATCTCTTTTATCCTTCGACTTAGCAATTTCTCCAAGTGTGCAACTTTAGTCTCCAATTCCACAATCTTCGACCAAGAATGACTTAGTTTACAGTAAGTTACGTCTTAAGACCATCCACCTCACATAAGGTGATCAACATTAGAACATTCTTCACCAAATGGAGTCCTAACGGGACTTGGTGTAGGCAATCTATCGATGATCAACTGAACTTCATCAATTTGATCCCGAACTTCATCAATAGAACTTGAACTTCATCAATAGGAACTTGGATAAAAGTGGAATGGAACATGGTCTTGGTGAAGGTATAAATGCTTCAAAGAACAATGAAGGACCCTCATCACCATCAATGAAAGACTTCCATCAGTAGGATTGGAAGAAGGTAAAACTACATTAAGCTCATTATCGGTCTCATTCTCCGAGGTAGCATGGCGACTAACAAAGGAAAATGTGTCCTTCAAATTTAGTCCTCATTGTAGCAAATAACTTAGGAGTCAAAACACTTATGGGATGAAAAGCACGGGTTTGTGTAGAAACATTCAATATCATCAGTAGAACCTAGGGTACATCAAAACTTACCCGTTTTCCTAGTTATGTTTTCTACCATATTATCAAAAATATACTTAGAGAAATTATAAGTCAAACCCTTAGATAAGCAAACAATACCACATCCCATTTGTGTTGGCAGATCCCATCCTCCACACTTATTGCTCAAACAACGTAGCAGCGTATGAACCAAAACCTCCACATAGGACAAAGCTTGTTTTTCAACCACATATCGTCCTTGGACTTTGATATCCAATAGCTTTAAGCCCTTCAAGTACCATCGTAGAATCGAATGATAAACACCATTCTCATCATCCAAGCGAAGTTGTCTTCGATCAATTCCTCTGTCACCACATATACTTGTCCATCAACACTTGCAACTATCTCAAGATCTCCTCTCTTTTACGACGCCCAAAATTGAGTAATCAAAGTTTCATATATAGCATCGGAGAATGTGTCAATGCATATACAATCTTTGATCTTAGTAAGAAAGAAATCATCGGCCTATAAAGTTCATCTCCTCGAGCGGATCCAAGAAAAGCAACCTTATTATGATCATGTTTGAATTGAGCGCCATTAGAGTGTTTGAAGATTAGGGTTAGGATTTTGCACAAAAGGAAGTGTTTTTAATGAAAGTAATAATCGAATTACTTGTTATGGAGCGAAACTATGCCGTAGAGAATAAATAGCAAATTTCCCAAATTTGGTCAAAGTTGACCAAGAATGACGTGGACTTCTACTTTTACTCAGTTTACTTATAACTTGGTGAAAGCGAAAAACCATTCTCAAGTAGAACAATCAGTGAAATGAAGACTTACTCTCGAAGCTTGATAAATATCTTTTAAGCTGTTTCACCCACACGCATTAATTCTCTTACCACTTGAAATCGGCTATAAAACAATCCCAATGCACATAGACTTTTCATCAAAAATCCCAAATAATATTTCAAACCCTAAATCCTTCAATCCTTCAAAATTAGCCAAAATAACCATGAGTATCAAAGCGAGATCATAGATCTCACAACAACATCCTCATCATCATCCTCATCATCTAGTGAAGATACCAATTCATGGTTTCACTATTTTCCAAAACCATATCCACTACCAAAGAAGTCACCCTTTCTCTCTCATCGGAAGATGAAAGTGTTGAGAAACCAAATGTATCTGTGAAGATTCGATGAATCCTATAATGAGGAACATCTTACTCCCAACCCTCGGCACCTAGGCCTCAACGAAGGCCACGAGCCAAAATCCCCACTCCCTATGGGAAGAAGGTGGTGCTTGGTCTCTGCATCATGTTTTGGTGCATCATCACATATCGTGTCGAGGAATGGAAAAAGGAAAATGATGTAAGTTGATGTATGATTGAAAGAGTAGATGATGCACAAAGGAAAATCTTTCCTTCTCATCTCTCTCGCCACAATCGACTTGACTTCTTCGTTTTCATCAATCCATCCTCTCCATTTTGATCCTTAGCATCTGTTAGAGTTGGTTATGCTTATCACACCAAATATCCATCATATAGTGCCAAAAGATGTGAGCGATCGTGCATATCCAACACTATTAGTGTGAAAGATGTGAGCCGCCATACTCATCGTGCTCATCTTTAGATGTTGGAATAGATGATATGTAATAGATTAGGACTATTAGATCATGTAGATGCTTTTGATGTTGCCGATACTACATGTAATCAAAATGGTAAAACGTATTTTGAATGAATGAATGATCTATTTGCTTCGCTTCTTTTGATTGAATCATATAACTTCGAGACTTCAACTTGAGAGGAAACAAATAGCACACTTCAAGATAATGAATTCGGTGGAAACCAACAAGCTTTCATGACCATATCTCAACCGATCGAGACAACTATCTTTGCAAAACAAACACACAAATATACACAAACCAACAAAGAAACACACTAAACTTACATTAGCGGGTTAGAGTTAGTTAAAATCTATCAAATATACAAACTTACATAGCAAAATGCAAAGTTATACACAAATCCTCCCACAGGCATATGCCTCCCACAGAGGCCTATGCCTCCCTTAAACTTTGCGCTTAAGGGTTAAGCATGCAAATATGGACCACAAGGTGTTGAAACCTTGGTCCTTCAAAAGCCTTTGTTAATGAGATCGCCACATTATCATCAAGATGAATTTTGACCACATTTATCAAATTTTTATCATATGCATCTCTTATAAAGTGGTGCTGATTTCAATATGTTTTGTTCGGATTGTGAAAACTGGATTTTTAACAATGCATATGGTACTTTGATTATCAATAAAATCGTTGTGTTCATGAAATTATACCCATAATCCAACAACCGATTTTGAATCCAAAGAACACATCTACGACAATTAGCAATGACCACATACTACGCTTGATAGATGAGGTAGCCACAATAGTTTGTTTCTTGCATTGCCAAGAAATCAATCGCTTTCAAGGAATTGGCAACCTCGGTGGTGGACCTCCTATCCAGATTAGCACCAAAGATAGTCACTATCACTATAAGCTTCCAACTTAAAAGGAGACTCTTTGGGTACCAAAGACCTAGAAAAGGTTGGCCTTTAAGGTACTTAAAGATCTTCTTATGACATTGAGATGTGAAGTCGGTGGAGTAACTTGATGTCGCGAACAAACACTCACAAAGATAAGTAATATCAGGGCACGGAAGTCGTTAAATACATCAAAGACCCAATCATAGACACATACAAATGAACATTCACGGTGGATCGGCTTCATTATTGGTCTTTGACTTTGGAGCTTCATAAGGTGTAATGCTTGATCCTTACACCCTCCATACCAAACTTCTTCAAGATGTCCTCACATATTTGTCACGACCGATAAAGATACCATCGGGTTTCTGAACTTGAAGACCCAAAAGAAAGTCATCTCTCCCATTGCACTCATCTCGAAACTCTCCTTCATAAGCTCCTCAAACTCCCCGCACAAGCCTCCTTTGTGGATCCAAAGATAATGTCATCCATAGACTTGCACAAGAATAATGTCGGTGGAATTCTTCTTTAGGAAAAGAGTCTTATCAATTGCACCTCTTACGTAACCATGCTTGGAGAAATGTAGAGAGCCTAGCATACCGTGCTCGGGTGCTGATGTAGTCCATAGAGCTTTGACCACCTTATAAACATGATTCGGATGGTGCGGATCTTCAAATCCTTTAGGTTGAGTGACATACACCTCCTCTTCAATTTCACCATACAAGAAGGCTCCTTTAACATCCATTTGATAGACCATAAAGCCCATATAGGATGCATAAGCTAAGAAAATCCGTATAGCTTCAACTCTTGCCACTTGGTGCAAACACCTCATCATAATCTATCCCTCCTCTTGTCTATAACCTGTGCAACTAATCGGCTTTGTTTTTAATGACAACACCTCTAGCATCTCTCTTATTTTTCGAATCCATTTTGTCCCAATAGCATACTTACCATCGGTGTAGTGGTACCAATATCCAAACCTCGCTTGATTTTGAAATTGTTGCATCTCATCCTCGCATTGCTTCAAGCCAACTTGAGTCTTCAAGAGCACGAGTAACACTGGTTGGTTCCACTTGTGAGAGAAACAAGCAAGCAGACAATGTTGATAGTCGTGTGATTGTCTCTCTGTTGATTGAAACATAAGAGACAAAAGCCACTGTCCATATTTAGAACGCGCCACGGTACCTCTTGTTCTAACAGTGCATTAGGATCACCAATAATATTAGGCGTGGATGAACATTGTTGATCCTTGTAGTAGTGGTGGTGTTGACATCAATGGAAGAATCAAGATTAGTCACCGAGGTTCAAAGTCGATATCATAGGAAGGTGTGTTGAAGATGCACTTTAGGTTGATGATGACCAAGATCGAAGGTTTTGGAAACCTTGTATAAGGTTCACCAAGATCTGTTGACACTTTAGTAAAACTAGGAGTAGTGTCACCATGTCTTTCGGCCGAATTGGAGAGTGAGGAGAAAGCAGAACTATCTTGGCAAATTGAAGTTTCGCCGAGTGAATCATTTGTATTATTTTCAACATTCCTCTCATCTAAATTGGCTGCATACTCTTGTTTCTTCGATCGGCAAGGTCCTCAACATAATAGAATTCATCTTCACACACATCAAGATAATCTTTAGAAGTGTCACCTACAAAATTGTTAGGAGAGAAGGAAGGCACTACAATGGGTTGTTCATCATCGGACCCACTGTCGAATTAGCATCCAAAGTGTACGTATTAGGAGTTGGAGATGCTTGAGAATCTGCATTTTGATCGACCTTATGTCTAGCATAACCCAAGTAATCGGTCAAGTAGTCAAGATCAAATGACCAAACATGACCACGGCCTTGAACATTAGGCTTGTCTTCAAGATACCTCGATTCAATGTCTCCTCAATCTTCTTTGCGGATACATTGTAAACCACAGATGCCTTACTATGAGCGAGAATACCCCACAATGTAGCCATCATCGACTTTCTCATCAAATTTGCCCAAAGGATCATTGGTATTTAAGATTGTCACTGACGACCAAGCGGTTTAAGGTAATGAATAACGGAACATTTCCAAAGAGAAGTTCATATGGTGTTTTAAGATGTGGTCTAGTAATGGACACTCTATTGAGTACATAACAAGTCGTACTCAAATTTCGGTCAAAACATGGTAGGAAGTTTAGAGTGCGCTAGCATTGATCTTGCGACTTCTATTAAGGTTCTATTTTTCTTTACGCCACCCCATTTTGTTGAGGGTTCTTGGAGTGCTATAGTCCCTTTTATTCCCTTTAACTGCGAGTTCTATCGAATGGCATTTTTGAACTCTGTACCATTATCACACCTAATTCCTTTCACCTTTTGTTCAACCGATTCTCAATAAGGGTAATGAAGTCTTTCAATATTTCGAGATGTTTCATCTTTTGTCCTTAGAAAGAATACCCAACAAAATTTACTAAATCCATCGGTGATCACCGACAAAAATATTTATGATCAATGCTTCTCACTCTAGTTGGACCAAACAGATCCATATGAAGCGGTGAAGAGGTTCGAAATAATGGTTCTTCTATGTGAGGAACACCTTTGTAGGAGGCTCTGTCTTGCTTCCCTTTGTTGCAAGCAACACGTTATGATCATTGGTGAATACTTTGGCGGGAAGTCCTTGAACTAGGCCCGGCTTAGAGAGCTGGTTGATGGTCTTGAAATTGACATGGGCCATCCTTACATGCCATTGGTGGACTCATCCACGGATGCTTTAGCCACCAAACATGTTAAGTCACCGCTTGGTTTGACATTAGTTAAGTTGAATGTATACAAATTGTGACTACGAGGAACCTTGATGAGAATTGAAGTATCTTACGGGAGTTTGAAGTCTTTAGACGACAAGACATTCATCCTCGATGAAGAGTACTTTGTTCTTAGTGTCACATTTGTGAGGCCGAGAACAAATTAAAGTGTTGAAGTTCCTTAACATAATAAACATTCTCAAAGTCCACCGTGGTGTTTTGATGGTCCCTTTTCACGTAATTCGTCCATCACTTCCTCCAAAGGTTACATTGCCTCCACCTTCAATAGGTATAAAGTTATGCATCATGTCCTGTTTCACGACATACTTCTAGAACAACCATCATCAACAATTCCAACATCTTTATGCTTAAGGGATGATCCTACAACAACAAAAATATACAAAGAATTAGTACACTATGGAGGCTCAAGTCATTCTTGACTTGAACCTGCCTTAATGGATCATATGAGTTGTGCCAAGTAGAAGTATAAGATCCACTATTGTTCTTGGGTTTCCAATGAAACTTAGGTCTCTGTTTATTCCAAGAACAACTCTTGAGGTCTTGACAGTATTCAATACCCTTTCCCATTAGTCATAGGGTTAACATATCTAGGCCAAAACCATTTTTAAAATATTCACCGGTTGGTTGAACATATGGTTTTCCAAAAGATCTTCTCCAAGGAAAAGAAGTATTATAATTAGCGACTTGTGGAACATAGGGTGGTATATCATTAACATTGGTCCACATTGGTCTAGATTTCCTAGAATCACCACACCTACTCATTCTTTGCTCATGATAATCACAATCCTTAATTAAATGAGATTTACTTCCACACACAAAACATTTCTTACGAAGAGAAGATTTATTCAAACCAAAAGAAGTATTCTTACAAGCAAAAGTATTCAAACCAAAACCATGAAAAGAATTGTTTTAACAGTATTATTATGCAAAGAATTAAAAGCAAGTCTTGAGGCAAGCTGTCTTGGAAGGGCATTCCTTGGCGACAACTCTGTCATGCTTATTAGTAGTCTTGGGTGCGAGCGGGGTGAAGACTTGGGAAGGTCGGACTTGGGAAGGTCGGACTTGTCATTTGAATCACACTCTGTAGACCCTTGCTTGGAGGACTTGTCCTTTGTTAACACAAGAGACAAAGTCATTAGTAGAAGTATTAGGTGCAGCAAGACTTTTGCCTTTTGCCATAGATGGTGTGATCCATCAAAGTCATTAGTAGTGGAAAGGTCAATGGGCATGTGCTTACCTCTAATTGGTCCACGAGCGACATGTAGGTCACCTTCTTTCACAAAATGTGCTAGGCTGCTTGGTGTAGATCTCGTGTGTCATCTCTAGCTTCTAGGCCTACATATTTCTTAAAACCTAAAGCCATTGTAGAATTGGGAGCTTGACGCTATAAATGAGACTAGCTAACTTACTCCCATTCATCATCCACTCATTATTCCTAGCAATTTCCTCCTTAAGTTTCTCCTTAAGCTCTAGATTTTCGACTCTACATACGCTTTTAACTTCTCGAGACCATTTTAATTCATTTGTAGCACATTCGAGATCTCTTTCTAAAACACCTATTTTCTCACCATAAGCTATTTCATTCTTTTGTAACCAAACCTTTTGTCTTTCTAGTGTTTTTAAAGCCTGTTTATAAGCTTCTACTTCCACATAGCATTCATTATATTTTGGTTCCATAATATCATAAGCTTGTTTGAGTTCATTATAACGTTCACTACAACCAAACAAGCAGTTTTGTACACGAGAGATGCCTATCAAGGCAATCGATCATGCCTATCCTCAAAGTACGACTGCAATCAACCCAACATTCTCGTAACCATCATTGTCATCCTCTTCATGTTGTTTCCAGTCCACATTGCTATCAAGAGTGACCAAAGCAGTTGATCCTTTTGAATTTCCTGCATCCTTACGATCTGGCGATAAGTGGAGTATCTTGTCTCATCACCGGCTTTCTGTCTTTGCATTCTACGGAAAAGTGACCCATCTGTTGGCATGTGAAGCATTTAACCTTCCTTTTGTCAAACCTTCTGGATCACGTCCTTTGAACCCAAATCTTCTACCGACTTTGCGCTCAAAGTTCTTGATATCCATGGAAATCATGGCCACTTGCCACTTCATCTTCATCTCTTCCATGTCAAGCGGGTCCACCGATCAAAATCCTCATAAGCCGTTCTGCGAGGATCATAATCGACAAAGAAGGTTCAAGTACATCTTCCATAATTCCACCGGATCTAGGAAGAGAGCTTGATGAAGGAGCGACATTAGATGATGATGGATATGAGCTTGGAAAATAGCTTGACTTTGGAGTAGAGGCTCCAACAAATGCGATATGACTAGCGGAGAAGATGATCGAAAAGGGCTTCTAACATCATGTTCAAGAGCTTTAAGTTTGTTATAAAGCTCATCAAAAGTCATCATGTCCAAACCACCTTTAGCTTTTAAAGCTATGCTCACATGTAGCAGGGATGGAGGTAAGGACCTCGAAACTTAGAGTTCTGATCATCATTATCCGGCTTCGCTCAGGTGATTCAAGCGACTTAAGATTTTGTGAAACTTATCATAGCCCTTGTGAATTCCTTCCTCTTGAGATCTGAAAGTCCTGGCTGTTGTCTTAGCATCGACTTCTTGGTCTTGGACTCCTCATTCCCACCGAACTTCGCCTTAATCGCTAACGGATATCTTTGGCATCTTGCATGAAGTGAAAATCACTCAAGTGATCCTCGGGAATAGCTTGCGAAGAATAGTTCGACCTTTGTTTCTCTCTGAGCGCCAACAACTCTTGGCGGTTTTAGGAGGAACATTCATCATATTACCAGCTGACATCCGTGGTAGTCCTCTTCAAACTGTTCCCTTTCAAAATTACACGCCATAGATTCCAATCAATGTTGGAGATCCGGTTTGCATCTTCATAGCCCAAAGATCATATTCCTCCCTCTTAAGATAAGGAAACTTAGCATTGCTATTAGATGACTTAGTTCTTTGCAGATGGGTGGAGTTTTGGTTGTTGGTGAGTTCGATGTCGACATCGAACCGGGCATGATGTTTTGTTATGGTTGTATGGGTGTTTAGAAAAGCTTGTCCTTAGTATCGTAGAGACTCTCACGAGGCTCGATACCACTTGTTGAAACAGACAAAGACCTTGATAGATCTTGAGCTCGTGGATCGTTATGTATGCCTATGTAATCACAAGCACCATAAAGACAATCTCTACAACTAATGTTTATCAGTGAATATAAACACAAGTAAATAACTAAGAACTTCTTGATCCTCTATGGATCTTTATATTAACTAAAACTGAGTTTTCCAATCGGTACATAAACCTTTCTAATGTGTTCCTTTTATAGATAAGGAACCCTAAACAATATCGCTAAACCGTTTCCCAAGAAACGTATAATCATAAAACTAATAAAGATATACACAATCACTTCCTAATAAAGCTCATGTATATCCACACTAAATAAACTAAATACGGAATAAACACTTCCATGAAACAAACTAATCACTATTATTCTTCATGAGAATAAGTCTTGGCGAAATCCACTTCACTTCAGTAGAAACACTTCGGCATTAATATCAGCATAATCAGACTTTCACATAATTCCCAACATATAATAAACTTGACAAGCTTTAAGCTTTTATAAATTAAATTTACTTTTGTCGTTAACAAAACTTAGGCAAAGATCAAAAATATAAATAACGTTTAATGACGATATTTGTATTAACATAGTTTATTTAAGTTATTTTGTTTTATAAAATCACAAAACATTATTGTAAAAATAGTGATAGCGTTTATTTAATATATTTTAACTTTTTAATTTCTTTTAATTTGCATTTAAGTCGCTGTAATTTGTAGATCTTTTCTTTAGGTAATTATCCATCAAAATCCTTTACTGATCACTATCCTTAGTGATCATTCTATCGTCTGAATTAGTATTTACACACCATTGAGTCTCCGTGGGACTTAACGACCTGGGAATCCACTGTATTCTCCAGATCTTCATTGCATTTGTGCTTAAGCTGTTTTAAGTGCATTACGGTTGGCCATTCACAAGTGGCGACTTGTGATTAGACTTGACGGTTTAGCACGGATCAAATTTTGCGCCACGCCGGGGAGGCTTTAGCGTGTTCTAAACCTTTTCGGACCGTACTTGCACATATACCACCTTTTGTAAAAAGTTTTCTTTTGTAAAGTTATCAAAAATCCAAAAAGTTCATTAACACTTTTCCTAAAGTGTTAACAACGCCAAAAATATTTTCATTCTTTGTTTTTATTGCATGTTTTTCAAAAATTCAAAAATATTCATCTTTACCCTCTCACATCTTTTGATTCTACATTTCTTACCCTCTAAAACCATTTGATTCTTTCTATGTCTCATCCTCACCCTCTTGGTTGTCAATGGTGTGGTGGTCCTTATAATGGTGGCAATTGCCCCAGTTGTAGCATGGTGGAATCAGGAAACGGGTCTGTCTATAACCAAGATCCCTATTCCTACCATAACACAACTGATTTATTCCATCGACTACCACACCGTGAGACTCGGTAGCTTCTTGTTGTGAGTATTGTGGTGGTTCACATTCCGATTCGATTGTCAATCGGAAACACGCTTGTCTATGAGCGGGTTCACGATAATAATTATGACTACAACACATACCACTCACGGCTACATCGATTTCTTGTTGTGAGTATTGTGGAGGTCCTCACTCTAGCTCGGATTGTCAAACAGGGAACCCATTTCCTTGCAACAATTACGACTATTCGTTTCAAGACCAACCTCTACAATTACCAGCTGAGCCACTTCCTCAAAATCTTCTCCTTGATCTTTTGGATTTAGTGAAAGATTTGAAGGAATCTAAACATCCCCAAGATAATCCAAATGAGAAATCCATGGAAGTGTTGTTAGCCGAAGAGCGGGCTGCTAAATTAGATTCCCAAATTGCCTTTGAACAATCTATTAGGGAATCAATTGCGAAAGAAAAAGCGGCCAAATCTAGCTCTCGATTCCGTTTCATTCCTGATGACGATGATGATGAAGATATCCTTGATATTCTACAATTTTATAACGGTTCTTCAAGTTCATCAGTTGAAACTCCTTCCATGAAAAATCAGGGAGAAAAGACTATGATGGAATTACTAGCAGAAGAACAAATGGAAAGTATTAAACATATGTATGCTAGTCCTTCTAAACTCCCTCAATCTGTTGTTATCACACCCGATATTCCCACTCACTCTCTAAACATGGGGGCGAGCATCTTGACACTGCTTCACGAAAAGGAATCGGACGAATTTATAAAGTCTAGTGTTGAGAACCTTGTCCCAATCCCGAGAGAGTCACGGAATTTCGATCATATGTGTGATTCTTCTTCCCTCTTGAGTGTTCAAATGATCATTTGAGACTTTCTCCGCTTTTAGCAATGATTTTAAATCTTATGGAGACATCGGTATGTTGAGGCATCACTCCCACAGTCGATCCTCTTCTTGAGGAGTTCACCGATGAACTCACTCACATCGATCCACTTTCATCGAAAGTGACGATGATCTCTTTGATTTGAAGCCGATCTTGGAGAAACTAGAAATCTCCTATATAATGATCATCCACTCATTTCTTATCCCATTTCGACTCTTCCATTCCTTCGCACTCCGGATGAGGAAGATGACAACTTTTGGAAGGAGGTCGATGATTTTCTTAGTGATGAGTCGATTCCAACAGAATTGACAATACTTACTTTGATTCGGAGGAGACATCCTTTTCTTGAAAATCTGTTGATTGAAGAACCATTTCACTCTCCTCCGGAAATTTTGTTACCAATCACCATAAAAGCTTCAAATTTAAGCTTAAAAATGTCAAAAATGGTGATTTGCTTCTTTCTAATGAGGAATGGACATGCATTGTGATGCACATATTTATTCCATTCTTCACAAATGGTGTGGTTGCTCTTTCCCTTTTCTCCTTGGGAATGAGGACACTATTTTGATCCCGGCATTTTCAATTATCATTTTGAGCGGTTCTATGTATATCTCATCGGTGTGGAACTTTCACGTGCTTCAAATGTTTGTCCAAACATCTTGAATGAAAGTCCGATGGAGATTGCTTCTTCCACTTTGCTTCCCATGAACCAATGAATTGGGGTCGAGTCAAGCTAGCGACTCGGTAATCAAAAACGATAGCACACACCATATGGGTTTTCACCCATATTTTGACTTCTTACCCCTTTCTACCACCTAAGTGTGGGGTGATGCCCCACATGTTATATATATATATATATATATCTAAAAAATAAAAAATTAAAAAATAAAAAAATCTTTTAAAATAATGGCCGTAGTATTTCCTTTTACGTTCTCGGTTTCGGCATAATGGCAGGTACTTTGAATATTGAGGGCAATATTCATTTCTAAGTGTGGGGGAATTCTCACGAATTTCATATATTATCCGCCTAATACCCGTTTTTGGCCAAAATTTTTTTTGGAGTAAGTGTTTTGCACTTACTCAATTGGTTATCGATCGCCATGTCTAATAAACAAAAGGATTAGCTAATCCAGAGCAAAGCGGCTCTTGGTAAAGATATATCAAAACCGTTCTGCTTGCAATTTGCCCAAAATTGTATGGTATTCAGCTCACCATATCCTAAAAAGTGAAGAGTTGGCTAGCCCGCAAGATTATGGCTTGTACTTACTCAATTGATGAGTGTCTAAATACTCATCATTTTTGTACAATCTAGACTGCAAAAACATCTGAAAACACTCAAAAATGCATCAAAATGATGAAAATATCACAAATCAGTGTTTTATGTGTTTTAAATGCAAAAGATCAAAATCGGATGAAAAAAGCGTATCAAGTTTGCAAAATTGGCGGTTTAGTCCCCAAGTTTCAAAACTTGTCAAAATAGTCCCGGTATATCAAAATAAAGAAAATATCATTCAAGGTCCACGAAATATTTTAAATTGTCAAAACGGTCCTTGAATGAATCTTTAGTCAAATGGCGGAAAAGGTCCTTCAACTTTGAAAAGTGGCAAAATGGTCCTTGAAATTGGAAATTGTCAAGTTTGGTCCTTATACTTTTGGGATTGTCACTTGTAGTCCTTAGAACATCTTTGATGAAATGGCGTGATGATCCTTGTATTTTCGAGAAATGGCAAAAGAGGTCCTTGTTATTAAACCCTTTAAATCACCTTTGGTCCCTTGTCAAAATCCAAATGACCCTCGCTTCCCAATTGGACCCCATCATATGCATTTTGGACCCTTTCCAATATTTAACACCTTGGTCAAATATCCAGGTCAAACAAAGCAAGCGCTAAAAGTCCTTCCTTCCCACTGATAACTCGCTTCCCCAATCACTCAACACCATCCCCCACTCACTCTTTCCACACCTTTGTCCCTCCACCTCTACACAAAACAAGAATCATTAAATGATCCTCCCCATTCACTCAACCTCACCCATCTGTCAAAAGACTTTTGGCGCCAAAACAGATTCAATGGCCAAGATCTTTTGAAGCAATCCAATGGTCAAGAAAAGTGATGGGATCCGCTCGGAATAGAGAGAAAGAGTTTGGGTATTAAAAGGAAGAAAGAGATGCAAGGAGAGGAACCAAGTAGTGTAATTTAGTTTTAGTTTAAGTCGTTTTAAGTTTTTAAGTTTTCCGATTGTATTTCAAATATTTCAAGTACTTTGTAATCATATTTCAAGATATTTTAAACCTATTCTCGGTTTAAATTTCATGTTAAGTCTCATTTCAAGATTATGTAATTTTCAAGTTCGAATTCTCAAAAGTATTTGAAGGTTATTATCGATTGATGTTATTGCTTCTTAAGCTTTTATAAGCTCTTGACACGACTTATAAGCTATTATAAACTTTAAGAAACCAATTTTATTTAACAATTTCAAAATTCAAGAAAAATACTAAAAATAGTGGAAATTCAAAATCAATGAATTTGGTGAAGAAGACTCAAGCATGGTGATATTTGGATTGATTACGGTCTCGAGCTTCTTGGGAAGCAATAGGGTGTAATCTCGGACTTTGGTTCTCTGTTTTGAGCATTGGACTCATTTTGTAAGGCATTTTCTTAAACTTTGCATTTCTTAGTTCAACTGTTTAAATAGTGATAATTCTAGTTCAAATCTGTTTAATTATAGCTAATTTAAAATATGAAATGAGTTTCTTGGTTTAAATACTTGTTTTAGTATATAAAGCTTCAAAGCAGTCTACATAACTAGTGTTTGGATTCTTTGATTTATCATGTGCTAGAGATCGATGGTGTTGTTATTTATTATTGTTCTAAGTCAAAATAGGCTCTAATAACTCACCAAAGGATAAAATACATTACTTGTTAGTTAAAAGTCAATTTCATCTTTAATTTTAACTTATGTGTTCCTTTTAGGAGTTTGAGTTGCTAAAATCGGTTTACATGCTTAAAAGCTATTACCATAAACATAGATAATCTCATTTCACTTTTATTGTCATGTTCATCCATAAAATTGATCACAAGCTCATAAAAGTCAAACTGCTTCATTGTCTTTAAAAGTCAAAGTCCCACATGCACGGGTTTGATAACCTATTTCACAAGCTCTCGAGAGCTTATTAGTTAACAAGATTGTGTACCTTAGCTTTTGAGAAGCTCACCTAATGTCTCAAGGCTCCAAGCTTAATTTTGCAATTTGTAGCTTATTTAATAAGCTTTGCTATTAGCTTTTACTCTGTCCATTTCTTGTAGTTCATACCACTCGGTGTTTTCAATATTTTCAAAAGCTCCTATAAAGCTCATCGATGGATAACACGTGAGAATCTTAGCTTGTTGGAAAGCTTAGTGGTGTACTTGCTAGTTAAGTTGCCCTTTTCATTTCCAAGCTTATTATAGTGCTTAAAAAGTAGCTAGAAAGTACCTAGTAAATCAAACGATTGTCACTGTAAACAGATAAGTGATGCTTATTTGAAGTTGTTAAGTGCTTATTTCAATTCATTGTGCTTATTCATTGTCAATATAGCTTGTTAAATAAATTGTTTGGCTTATTTACATACCTCTTTGGCTTATTTTTAGCTTAAAAGCCATTTGGCTTAAACTCTTGTGCTTATTTTCTTTCTTTCATAATTGTTGAGATACTTTAGCTTATTCAGTGCTTATTAATCATTTTCATAAAAGTCACAGTTGTGAAAAGTGCTTATTTTCTTGTGTTTAATAAGTTGCAAAAAGAAAATCAAAAAATAAAATGTTTAGCAAAAGGGGTAGGCGGGCTCGAACACGAGACCTCCCCTTAGGATAGTGTTAGTGTGTACGGATACCAATTGCCCTTGGGACTTGTCTCGGTCATACTTTGCACAATGAAATACATAACCACCTTTTGTCGGTTTAAGCTTATACGAGCTTAAGAGCTTATTTCGACTTATTTGAAATGACTTTTTCATCCTTTTCATTTTCTTAGTTTTGTATTAGTATTAAGTAATTTATAAAAAGTTTGATTTTTCTAAATAGTTTTAGTATTTTTAAAAATTTAATTAGTGTAAAATCTTATTTAATTCATAATAAAAATATAAAAGTCAAAAAATATAAATCTTTTTCTAAAATTTTATTTTATCATATAGTACGTAAAAAAATTGTTTTTACACTTGTAGGACTTTTATTTCATAAAATTTACGTTTTGTCTTGCGCTCCAGTGTAATTTTTATAAATAACGTACGTTTCCATTTTAAGTAACGTTTTTAGATAATTTGAGTTTACGTTTTAGTTAAAATAGTTTATTTAAGTTATTTTGTTTTATAAAATCACAAAACATTATTGTAAAAATAGTGATAGCGTTTATTTAATATATTTTAACTTTTTAATTTCTTTTAATTTGCATTTAAGTCGCTGTAATTTGTAGATCTTTTCTTTAGGTAATTATCCATCAAAATCCTTTACTGATCACTATCCTTAGTGATCATTCTATCGTCTGAATTAGTATTTACACACCATTGAGTCTCCGTGGGACTTAACGACACAGGAATCCACTTGTATTCTCGGATCTTCATTGCATTTGTGCTTAAAATTTGTTTTAAGTCACATTACGGTTGGCCATTCACAAGTGGCCGACTTGTGTGATTAGACTTGACGGTTTAGCACAGATTCACAAGGGTAGGCAATTTGTGTAAAATATCATGGATGCATTTGAACAAACTGACTGCGACTTGATCAAAGAATGTAAAGAAGACAAGGAATGTTGCGATTTGGGGACACAAGAAATCACTAATGTTTTACTGATTTGAACATATCTTAACAAAATAATTACAACAACAATCAAGACACATCTTAACAAAATCATTACAACAACAATCAAGACACATCTAATATGTAATCGTTCTAAGATCTCAGATTATTTCTTTTCGTATGTTACTAATACAACAAGGTCATGGAAATTTAAGTCATGTTCACGAAAAGAACATATCTTCATCAATCATGTTTGAAGACCAAGCCTTACTATTATTCGAACTTGAAGAATCAGAGTCACAACATTGAAGATTATGCTCCTTTCTTGTTCGATTTTAAGTCACACATGAACGAGTAACAATTTCTCAACTGATCTCATTATTTACTTTTCGTTATACTAATTAAACATCAGGACTCTTGGAGGTCCATAAAATGAAAGTAAATATTTTCATCGATCTAGGTTTGATTATAATATCCGAAATAAATTGAAGATAGAACAAAACCTATATTGGTTTCATTCTCCTTCATGATTCGGTCAAGTGGGAGAAAACGAATGTAATATAAAAAGAAAACCTACCCTTGAATCATCTGCTTGTTCTCATGACTGTCACAAATCGCTCAAACCATCCTTGTGGTGAGCCCTATCCTATCCGAATAACAATGGATGATAGGATCTTGCATGTTATCATATGTGGATTGAAACAATATTGTTATTGAAGGATTAGGATAATCTGGAAATGAGTCAAGTGGTTGGTTCTTGATTTCGTATGGATTGAAGATGATATCAGGAGATATGAGTTGAGAGAGGCGAATGATAAAGTGTTTTAGGGTTACTAGTTATTAGGTCTTCTAATGTTATAAGTGGGGTTTTGATACCCAAGATATTAGGTTAAGAAGCCTTGGACCGTGTTTCACTATTTCAACACTTGGGCCAACCACTTATCAAATGGACTTGGGCCTTGCACTGGATGACATGAACCGGCCTCTTTTAATTCATTCATTTGATTAGAGTTTTAATGTGGCTTCGTGGATTTGAAAATGTGGACCATGGGGTTGTTTGAACGGTATTTCTTATTGGGATTTGAAGTGAGGTTTTTCCGGGCACGTTTACTTATTTTCGTCTTCTTTCTTTCTACCCTTCTGCGAAGATGACTTGTCTGGGCATTTTTAGAGTGTGTTTAAGACTTGGCTACTTAGTTACATTTGTGATTCTTTCTCGCTTAACCCACAACGTAGCTATCACTTTGGTGTCTCACTCTGTTGAGAATGTCAAGAGGTTTTGTACATTGGGTACACCGTTTCTTTTTCACAAGGATTAGTACAAGTTTTAAGTAACAAATCTGGGGAATTTTACTTCATGATCAAGTTTGGCATATCAGGTTTACTTCACCATGTTGTCACTGCAATAGCCGACTGAATGCGTGAATGATGTGTTTACCAAAGTGTTTATTGGATGGTTGATGATGTTGGATAATGAACCGTTGATGAACCGTTGCATGTTCCCCTAAAACAGATATTCACTTAAACCAAAGTTGTCATAACACATTCAAGCTGACATTGTTTACGGTTTTGTCTTCATTTTGTAAAATCCCGCGAAAGAATCTATTTCTCGGTTTGAATCATAGACTTGTAAAATCCCGTGACAATGGAAACATCCTGGTAAATGTAATGTGCATTTTCGGATCTATCTTACGGTTTATTCTTGGTGTTGTAAAATCCCGCGAAAGAAACTATTTCTCGGTTTAGACCATAGAATTGTAAAATTCCGTGATGATGGAACCATCCTGGAGAAAGGAAAGTGTATTTCGGGATCTTATCTGATGCTGGTTCTACGGTTTCTACTTCAAAGAAGGGATAAAAGGGTGTACTTCATGAATTGGGTGTTTGTTTGGATTTTCTTCATGACGGTTTGGTTACTTCAAAGTTTTACGGGGTTATGCTCATTAAACCATGGTCGGGATGAAACCATTATCATAGTTCATTTAAAACGTAAAAGGAGGCTAGAGTTGAGCTTTTAACCAGAAGATGTGACAACGGCGTTAATTCACTATTATTTATTTGAGGCTGAAGTGAAATATCACGGGCAAGTGTACTTAGCATCTGAAGGTATCGGGGATGGTTGGATGATGATTCTTCAAGATCCTTGTTCGAGCTTATTATCAAAAAACGAAGACTTGGAAATCTAGTTATTGTTGGGTGACTTTTTCCTTTTCCTTTACCACTTGGGGGAATTGGGCTCTTACAGCCACAAAATAACTATCACTTTAAGGAGTTACGTTGTAGTGCTCAATGTCACATTCAAATGTGGATTTTCAAGAGGTGATGTACGTCTTATACTTGATGGTTGGTTGGATGAAGAGTATAGAGTACTTAGAGATTCAGTGGAGGATGAAGTCTCGGCACCGCTCTTTGTTACATATGTGCAAGTTTAAGTCACGAGTTCGGGTTAGTTTACTTCAGGGTCAAATACATCATATTGGTTTTTCTCCATTAGCTGTCACTACAAAGAGTCTACTAAATGATAATGGTGATGATTACATGTTTTGCCAAGAGATGATGAAAAGAGAGAGATTTATGACGTTTGAACACAACAGTTCAAGCCTCGTACTCTAAAGAAAAGAAAAGTGTATATTTCAGTGTGCTTTATCTTCGGAAGAAGAGAAATCTTCTTATTTATGACCATTCTCATCAACATGCTTCATGTTTTTTCCAATCGCTTCAGTCATCAAGTGAACCGAACTACTGTTGATTGTCTTCTTATTCCACTTGCTAAATCATAATGACGATGGCGACATCATATGCTACCTTTGAAGGGGAGAAGTGTGAAGAGACTACATTATGAAGATGTTCACTTGCTTAATCAAGAATGGCATCTCCGTATGCAATTCTTGAGGGGGAGAAAAAGTGTGAATTTACTGCATGGTTGATTGATATTTGTGAATGAATGGTCAAACGGCTCCAAACTCATGTAAGAACCGAGCTTCTTCTTATCAGGTCATATTTACATGGAGTTTCTTCTAAGAGCCGTTGGTTGACATCTTCACACGGGCAGATATGATTAAATGACAAAGTGCTTCCTGTTGCGGGGCTGATTTCCTTGATGAACATCTTTCTGTTCTTGTTTGAGTGGGAAGGATTTGAGTTAAGGGGATTTGCTATATATAAGTTAACGGGAATGCATTTGGTGAGAAGAAGATGTTAACTTTCTATTCCCCAATTGGACAATCTTGAAGAAGGTCGAGTCTACAGTATCTTCTACATTTTCTGCTGCATGTTAGAAGACTAAAGACGAGTTGCATTTGATTATCCAAAGACATCTTCTTATTCATGGCATTTATCTAAAAGATTGTCGGTTTCGGGGAGAGCACTAATTAAGGGAATGTGAAATGTCTTATTTAATCCCTAATTAGACTTGCTCATACTATTCTTCAGCAAGTTGATTCTCACAAGATTTCAAATGGTCTTCTCAATAATATTTCAAGTATTTGGGCTTATTATGTGTTGTTGATTGATGAGTGTGTAAATACTCATCATTTTTGTACAAATTAAACTACAAAATCATCTGAAAACACTCAGAAACACATCAAAATGATCAAAATATCACAAATCAGTGTTTTATGTGTTTTAAATTCAAAAATATCAAAATCAGATGAAAAATGTATCAAGTTTGCAAAATTGGCGCTTTAGTCCCCAAGTTTCATAAATTGTCAAAAATAGTCCACGAGCCATAATTTCAAAAGCAAAAATCACCAAAGGTCCTTTTAAAATCAAAAGTTGTCAAAATAAGTCCTTTGGTGAAAAATATACAAAGTTTGAGAAATTTACAAAAATGGTCCTCCAAGTTTGAAATTTGGCAAGATTGGCCCCTGGAATTTTGAAATTGGCAAGTCTAGTCCTTATACTTTTTGAAAGTGTCATTTTCAACCCTTGGATCAAGTTTGATGAATTGGCAGAAAAGGTCCCTTAATTTTCAGAAATTGCAATAAGGTTCTTGATATTTAAAACCTTTTAAACCACCCTTGGACCCTTGTCAAACCAAATGGACCCTGCCACCCCTTTTGGACCCCTCCTATTTTGAACCCTCCCCTTTTAATAATCCTGCCTTGGTCAATTAGCAGTCAAACAAACAAACCACTTGGCGCCCAAAGTCTCTCCCTCTCAACTGCTCCATGCCTGCTTTCCCTGAATTCACTCCTCCACCATCACATACTCACACCCTTGTCCCCCCACCTCAACACAAATACAAGATGCATTTATTACCCCTCCCTCATCTCACTCAACCATAGCCATCTGTCAAAACTTCATTTCCCGCCAGAAATATTCAAAGGCCAAGATTAACTCAAAATGATCCAATGGCTGTAAATTGATGTGGGATTAACTCAGAAGTCTAGAGAGAGAAGCTTGGAATATAAAAGAGAGAAGAAAGAAGCAGAATGGGGGCAGTAGCTAGTTTTTAGAATTCTCTTCAATATCGTTTTTAGAATAGATAATTTAGTTTAGTTCAAAAGCTGTTATATCTTGTATTATTGTATCAAATTCAAGTAATCTTATCAGTTTTATCTAATTTTAAGCTCAAATTCAAAGTTGTGTTCATTTCTAATTTTTCATGCTCACTGTTGCACTTGTGCTTTTCAAAATCCTATGCTCAAAACTATAGCAGCTTATTTTTAAGCTTCTATAAGCTTATATAAACCTCTCTTAGCTTTTTATGAGTTTACCTTCAAGTTTTAAGCACCTTTGATCCAAAGTCAATAAAAGTCAAACATACAAGTCAAATCTGTTTAAGATGAATTTCTGATTGTAAGGTGTTAATGAATGTAGTTTTAAGTTTGTTTGATTCATTTGATTCTGTGTTAATCAGTTTTAATCAAGGTTCTTAGTTTTAATGCATGTTGGAATTGTTAAAGGGGTGTTTGGTTTAAGCTTATTTTGGGTCAAAATCAAGTATCCACTTTGACTCTCAAGGTCAAAGTGGTTCTAGGTTTGAGTAAGTTTTAAAGTGGTGTTTAGTTTAGATTACAAGTGTTGCAAGTTTGGTCTATAAACAAAAAAGCTCATTTAAACTGTTTTCTTCTTGTCAAAGCAATGACCATAGCTTTGTTTGAACACACTTTTCCTAGCTTATTTGTGGTCAAAATCTTTTCCAAATAGTTTTTCTCACATCTCCACATACCCTCTCAACATAGCAGTAGCTTGTTTGAACTTAGATTAGTTTAGTTTAGCTTAAAATTGCTTCAAAATCATCCCAACTTGATCTCGCGGTCCCAACAATGACTGCACTTTTCATTTGTTTAGCTTATTTAGTGTTTCCCATTAGCTTATTTAGGACCCTTTAGTGCTTATTAGTCCCATAGGTTAAGTTAGTTTGCTTATTAATGCTTATTTAGTCCCTTAGAATAGCTTATCAATTCCATTTTATGCCATTTTCCTTTTAGCATAAGTTTCTTTTAGTTTAGCTTATCATCAAAACCGCTCATGCTCCTTTTCTTCTTATGCTTATCTCGCTTATCCTCATTAGCTCCTTAGTATTTCATAGCTTATTAAACTTAGAACTTATTAGCTTATTCCCATTTTCTCAACTCGCTATCTTGGTTTCCTTTGTGCTAAAAGCGCAAAAGGGGTGTTTGTTTTATACATTAGCATCTGTTGAGAATAAGCGGTTCAAACCGCTTATTCAAGTTTTGATAAAAGTGTTTTTACAAAAGTCCTTATTTTTGTCTTATAAGCAAGTTTTAAAAGAAAATTTGAAAAAAAAAAAATGGTTTGCAAAAAGGTGCAGGGGTGGGATTCGACCCCCTGACCTCTTGCTCACGCTCACAACACAACACACTCAAACCAACTGCCCTAGGGTCTTTTCATGTTTAACTTTGCAATACTTTATATTTAACTAGCAGTTTCAGTTTTAAAGCTTACTAGCTTATTAGCTTATTAGTTGCTTATTTCATAAAGTAGTGTACCACTTTTTTATTTTTCTTAAAATCAGTTTAGTTCATAGTATTTTTAGTGAAAATTTCAGATTTTTCCAAAATCATTTAGTATTTTTAATTATTAAATTAGATTAAAATAGTTTTAAATCATAATAAATATTTTAAAAGTCGAAAAAATACCCGCTTTTTCCTAAAATTTTCTTTTATCATATAGTACGTAATAAAATTGTTTTCACATTCGTAGGACCTTTATTTCATAAATTTTACGTTTTATCTTGCGCTCCAAGTAGTAATTTTGTACATAACGACGTTTTCATTGTAAGTCACGCTTTTAAGTAATTTGAGTTTACGTTTTAGTTAATATAGTTTATTTAAGTTATTTTATTTTATAAATATCATAAGCGTTCATCACTTTAAATATAGTGATAGCGTTTATTTAATATCTTTATCTTTTTAATTTTCTTAATTTGTATTTAAGTCGCTTTAATTTATAAACTTTTTCAAGAGTGTAATATTCATATCCAAATCCTTTCGATCGCTATCATTAGTGATCATTCTATCGTCGATCTAGTGTTTACACACCATTGAGTCTCCGTGGGACTTAACGACCCGGAATTCATTATATTCTCCAGACTTCATTGCATTTGTGTTCGAGCGGTTTAAGTCTGTTTAGACTTGACGGTTTAGCACGAATCAAAATTTTGGCGCACGCACGGGGAGGCTTTAGCGTGTGTTTAGCCATTTTCGACCCATTCTTGCACATATCCCATCATTTGTAAAAGTTTTTGTAAAGTTTTCAAAAATCAAAAGTTCATTAGCACTTTTCCTAAAGTGTTAAAAGCGCCAAAAATATTTTCATTCTTTGTTTTATGGTCATGTTTTCAAAAACACCAAAATATTCCTCTTTACCCTCTCACCTTTTTGATTCTTCATTTCTTACCCTATGATAACCTTTGATTCTTTCTATGTCTTATCCTCACCCTCTTGGTTGTCAATGGTGTGGTGGTCCTTATAATGGTGGCAATTGCCCCGGTTGTGGCATGGTGGAGTCGTGAAACGGGTCATCTATAACCAAGATCCCTATTCCTACCATAACACAACCGATTTATTCCATCGGCTACCACACTTTGATACTCAGCAGCTTTCTTGTTGTGAGTATCGTGGTGGTTCACATTCCAGCTTCGATTGTCAATCGAAACACGCTTCTCTATGAAAGGGGTTCACGATAACAAGTATGGCTACAACACATACCACTCACGGCCACATCGGTTGTATTCTTGTGAATTTTGTGGGGTCCTCATTATGATTACCAATGTCAATCATGGAATCAAAATTTCTATGAATCGATCCTTGTTATAACACTCCTTGTTTTGACAATTTCCAACCCCACAATTTTCCGTCATTGAACAATTTCCGTCATTGATCAACATCCTCGTGAGAAAAGTATGCTAGAAGAACTTGCCGAAGACCAAACGTCTCGCAACGAAAAATCTATGCTAGAATTACTTGAAGAAGAGGAACGAGCCGCTAAGATTCAAAGATGTCTTGAAGAAATACGAATCGAGGAACGAGCACTTGCAAGACGTGCCCGATGGCTCGCGACTTACATCGGCGATGATGATGATAGTGACGATGATGATGAAAGTTTGTCACCGAAACCACACACGAAGAGCCCGTTAACTCTCTAAGTATGGGGGACGAGCATCTCAAAGACTATTCGGAAGCGGAATCATCGAATGTTGAGAACCTTATCCCGATCCCAAGTGAGTCTGAGGGAATTCTTGACAAAGAGTGTGATGTGTTTTCTCCTCTTACAAATGATCTTGTTGAGACTTTCTCAGATTGTGACAGTGATTATAGTGATGCCGATTCTTTATATTCTAAAGACATAGAATTTATTGATGCATTACTTCCACATTCCGAGATCGACAACTTAGAAGAGGATGTTGACCATGTTGTTTCTACAACAGTTAATACGACTATCACTAATCCCTTATTCGAATTCGGTTCTGAATTTACTCTAAATTCAGTTAATCCAATCTTTGATAGTGATGAGTCTGACACGGAGACTATAATGGACGAGGTGCATATTTATAGCCCACGAAGTACCGCACATGTCCCACCTCCGTATATTCTTCATGAGGAGTTCGCGGTGAACTCACTCATATCATATCTCCGCCGGAGTATGATTGCGTGGATGGCAAAGATCATGATCGGGAGAGAATCTCAATTTGCATAGTTATGACAAATCTTCCCACCCTCCCAACCGAGATGCCTTCCAAACCAAAGAGCTCAACCAATAAAATCCAAATAAGTGCAATCGCACTTAATCCCGAGGAAGAAGATCTAATCATGATTGTTATCATGATCTTCCTTCTTTCTTCACCTACTCGGTGACTTCCTCTCTTCTTCACTCCTTCGGGAGTGAGGACACTATCTTTGACCCGGCATTTTCATGTACCATCCGTGAGCCGGTCTGCTCTTTCTCTGTATATCTCATCGGTGTGGAACTTTCGTGCTTCAAATGTTTGTCCAAACATCTTGAATGAAAGTCCGATGGAGATTGTCTATTCCACTTTGCTTCCCATGAACCAATGAATTCGGGGTCGAGTCAAGCTAGCGACTGAAATCAAAACAAGAGCACACACCATATGGGTTTTCACCCATATTTCGACTTCTTACCCTTTCTACCACCTAAGTGTGGGGTGATGCCCACATGTTATATATATATATCTATCTCTAAAAAAAAAAAAAAAAAAAAAAAAAATCTTCTTTCCTAATAATGGCCGTAGTATTTCCCTTTTCGTTCTTTGTTTCGCATAACACGGTACTTTGAATATTGAGGGCAATATTCATTTCTAAGTGTGGGGGAATTCTCACAATTTCATATATTATTTACCCAATTCCCCGTTTTTGGCCAAAATTTTTTGGAGTAAGTGTTCTACACTTTCTCATTTGGTTATCATCCGCCATGTTTGATAAACTAAAGGATTGGCTAATCCAGAGCAAACGGCTCTTGGTAAAGATATATCAAATCCGTTTATATGGCTTGCAATTTGCCCAAAATTGTATGGTTCTTCATTTCACCATATCCTAAAAAGTGAAGAGTTGGCTAGCCCGCAAGGTTATGGCTTGTGGTAAAGGCGATGGAAAATCCATAATTGGTATTCACTCACCAAAGATAATTCGATAATTTATCTAAGAGTTGGCTAGTCCGAAGGGTACGGCTTCGGTAAAGACAAAATCAAATCCGTTGAAAGTCGGTGGTTTGCTCAAAATCACATGGTTATCGGTGTACCATGGTTCTTACTTGAACTAAAACATTTAGCTACTCCGAAGTAATGGCTTTTGGTAAAGAGATTAAAATCCATTATGTTTTCTCAAATCATTGCTAGGGACTAGCAATATCTCGATGGGGATTGATGAGTGTGTAAATACTCATCATTTTTGTACAAATTAAACGCAAAATCATCGAAAACACTCAAAGAACACATCAAAATGATCAAAATATCACAAATCGGTGTTTTATGTGTTTTAAATTCAAAATATCAAAATCGGATGAAAAATGTATCAAGTTTGCAAAATTGGCGCTTTAGTCCCCAAGTTTCATAAATTGTCAAAATAGTCCCCGAGCCATAATTTCAAAGCCAAAATCACCAAAGGTCCTTTTAAAATCAAAAGTTGTCAAAATAAGTCCTTTGGTGAAAAATATACAAAGTTTGAGAAATTTACAAAAATGGTCCTCCAAGTTTGAAATTTGGCAAGATTGGCCCCTGGAATTTTGAAATTGGCAAGTCTAGTCCTTATACTTTTTGAAAGTGTCATTTTCAACCCTTGGATCAAGTTTGATGAATTGGCAGAAAAGGTCCCTTAATTTTCAGAAATTGCAATAAGGTCCTTGATATTTAAAACCTTTTAAACCACCCTTGGACCCTTGTCAAACCAAATGGACCCGCCACCCTTTTGGACCCTCCTATTTTGAACCCTCCCTTTAATAATCCCGCCTTGGTCAATTAGCGATCAAACAAACAAACCACTGCGCCCAAAGTCTCTCCTCTCAACCGCTCCATGCCCGCTTTCCCCGAATTCACTCCTCCACCATCACATACTCACACCTTGTCCCCCACCTCAACACAAATACAAGATGCATTTATTACCCTCCTCATCTCACTCAACCATAGCCATCTGTCAAAACTTCATTTCCGCCGAAAATATTCAAAGGCCAAGATTAACTCAAAATGATCCAATGGTCAGAATTGATGTGGGATTAACTCAGAAGTCTAGAGAGAGAAGCTTGGAATATAAAAGAGAGAAGAAAGAAGCAGAATGGGGGCAGTAGCTAGTTTTTAGAATTCTCTTCAATATCGTTTTTAGAATAGATAATTTAGTTTAGTTCAAAAGCTGTTATATCTTGTATTATTGTATCAAATTCAAGTAATCTTATCAGTTTTATCTAATTTTAAGCTCAAATTCAAAGTTGTGTTCATTTCTAATTTTTCATGCTCACTGTTGCACTTGTGCTTTTCAAAATCCTATGCTCAAAACTATAGCAGCTTATTTTTAAGCTTCTATAAGCTTATATAAACCTCTCTTAGCTTTTTATGAGTTTACCTTCAAGTTTTAAGCACCTTTGATCCAAAGTCAATAAAAGTCAAACATACAAGTCAAATCTGTTTAAGATGAATTTCTGATTGTAAGGTGTTAATGAATGTAGTTTTAAGTTTGTTTGATTCATTTGATTCTGTGTTAATCAGTTTTAATCAAGGTTCTTAGTTTTAATGCATGTTGGAATTGTTAAAGGGGTGTTTGGTTTAAGCTTATTTTGGGTCAAAAAACTGCTTTTTATCCACTTTGACTCTCAAGGTCAAAGTGGTTCTAGGTTTGAGTAAGTTTTTAAAGTGGTGTTTAGTTTAGATTACAAGTGTTGCAAGTTTGGTCTATAAACAAAAAAAAGCTCATTTCGCTTTACATCTTCTTGTCAAAACAATGACCATAGTTCTTTGTTTGAACACACTTTTCCTAGCTTATTTGTGGTCAAAATCTTTTCCAAATAGTTTTTCTCACATCTCCACATACCCTCTCAACATAGCAGAGCTTGTTTGAACTTAGATTAGTTTAGTTTAGCTTAAAATTGCTTCAAAATCATCCCAACCTGATTATTCTGCAGGTCCAACAAAGACTGCACTTTTCATTTGTTTAGCTTATTTAGTGTTTCCCATTAGCTTATTTAGGACCCTTTAGTGCTTATTAGTCCCATAGGTTAAGTTAGTTTGCTTATTAATGCTTATTTAGTCCCTTAGAATAGCTTATCAATTCCATTTTATGCCATTTTCCTTTTAGCATAAGTTTCTTTTAGTTTAGCTTATCATCAAACTGCTCATGCTCCTTTTCTTCTTATGCTTATCTCGCTTATCCTCATTAGCTCCTTAGTATTTCATAGCTTATTAAACTTAGAACTTATTAGCTTATTCCCATTTTCTCAACTTGCTTATCTTGGTTTCCTTTGTGCTAAAAGCGCAAAGGGGTGTTTGTTTTGCTTCATTAGCATCTGTTGAGAATAAGCGGTTCCAAATTGCTTATTCAAGTTTTGATAAAAGTGTTTTTACAAAAGTCCTTATTTTTGTCTTATAAGCAAGTTTCAAAAAGAAAATTTGAAAAAAAAAATGGTTTGCAAAAAGGTGCAGGGGTGGGATTCGACCCCCTGACCTCTTGCTCACGCTCACAACACAACACACTCAAACCAACTGCCCTAGGGTCTTTTCATGTTTAACTTTGCAATACTTTATATTTAACTAGCAGTTTCAGTTTTAAAGCTTACTAGCTTATTAGCTTATTAGTTGCTTATTTCATAAAGTAGTGTACCACTTTTTTATTTTTCTTAAAATCAGTTTAGTTCATAGTATTTTTAGTGAAAATTTCAGATTTTTCCAAAATCATTTAGTATTTTTAATTATTAAATTAGATTAAAATAGTTTTTAAATCATAATAAATATTTTAAAAGTCGAAAAAATACCCGGCTTTTTCCTAAAATTTTCTTTTATCATATAGTACGTAATAAAATTGTTTTCACATTCGTAGGACCTTTATTTCATAAATTTTACGTTTTATCTTGCGCTCCAGCGTAATTTTTGTACATAACGTACGTTTTCATTGTAAGTCACGTTTTTAAGTAATTTGAGTTTACGTTTTAGTTAATATAGTTTATTTAAGTTATTTTATTTTATAAATATCATAAACGTTCATCACTTTAAATATAGTGATAGCGTTTATTTAATATCTTTTATCTTTTTAATTTTCTTAATTTGTATTTAAGTCGCTTTAATTTATAAACTTTTTCAGTAGTGTAATATTCATATCCAAATCCTTTCTGATCGCTATCATTAGTGATCATTCTATCGTCTGATCTAGTGTTTACACACCATTGAGTCTCCGTGGGACTTAACGACCCGGGAATTCATTATATTCTCCAGGACTTCATTGCATTTGTGTCTGAGCAGTTTTAAGTCTGTTTAGACTTGACGGTTTAGCATGAATCATTGATTCTGAAGCATCAAAACCAGCAAAGGGGAAGGAAACACTCATCTAAATGCGAGTAAACATTGATGAACTTAATACTTCTAAGTGATTGAAGATATCCCGGGAAGACTAATGTCATGACCGCAGAGAAACTCAGTGTTTGACTCGTGGCTTCTAGTGTTCTAATTACAACTATGTGGGGGAAAAGATGGAAGAGTTAGTTTCTGGGGATAAAAGAGGTACACAAGTATGACATATTCAGGGGAGATAAATGTGTAACATGAGGAGGTGTTATCGTTATTCTCTTTTTGGTAATGTGTGTACTTTGGGTTCTTGAGCTTCATACACGATCATCGTGGAATAAAATGTGAACATTGGGAGGTGTTTTCATTCCGTCATTATGTGTATTCGGAGAGCTCTTGGGTATTGGTGTACTTGGTTCTTGAGCTTCATACACGATCATCGGGAAGAAAAATGTGAACATTGGGAGGTGTTTTCATTCCCTCATGATGTGTATTCGGGAGAGTTCTTGAGCATTATACAAAGAGACCGATCGCATCAATTCAACTACTTGCGGAATTGTCCTCTTGACACCTTTTGGAATGGATTGCTTCAGACTTCAGTGGAAAAGGAATTTGAGAAGAGTCATTCAAGCGTGGGATGATACATTGCTGTTCTTGTTGATGATATAACCTCAAACAAAGAATCACAAAGATCATTCTTAAAAGGAGCAGCAAGATCGATGATAATGGTGTGCTTCCTTGTGCACCTAGCTAAAGCAAGCTTGAAATAGAGCTTCAAATCTGCTCAACATAAGGATTTTCGGTTTGGGGGGAAGCTGCCAAAGTCTCTCTTTCTCAAAGGCTCGGGTTCTATCTTCTATTCTGGAGCCTCGGAAGCTTTGGTAGTGGAAGTTTAAGAGATGACGAATTCTATTTTCTACGACGTGTTGTTCGATATCCTTATCTCGGTACTCATATCATCATCTTCTTAAACTATATCATCTACTCTATCTGTAAATATTTATCAAAAACAAAATACAAAAATGTAAAACCAACAAAAAGAAAATAGAAAATTATAAAACCAACAAAAACCCATAAAAATTAGAAAATTTGAAAAGTACCAAAAATATTGGTTTTCAAAGACATGTCTTCTGGTATCGATAACATCTGCGGTCTTAGAAATGTCATTCAATAATGGCACGAGACCATAGATGAAGTTCGAGCAGGAGGTGTAAATATTTTTTTCCAAACATGTCTAAAAATATGGCTTGCAGTTACTTCAGACTGTAATCCGTGCTTAAAACCATGGGTTGCTATTATTTCAGATAGCAACCCGTTTTTCAAAGAAGGAAAGTGCTACGCTTAAACGTTTTTCAAAAATTTCGTGCACTTATCCTATAACATATTGAGGAAAGTATGTCGAAGGACTGCTGTTCCTACACAAATGTTTTTCCATCTAAACTTCTTCAGAAAAATATTTGTTGTATTTCAAAATAGTGGAAAATGAGTTGCTTGAAAAATCAATCAGAATCAGAGTTTTTATAAAATTTGCAAACTCAATCAATGACTTCAGCGCTTTTAAACTTTTCAGAAAATGAGTCATTGATTGAGGGGGATAATGTTTTTCAAATTTATATCATCTATCGGGCTTATCTAATTATCCTATATGCTTAACTGAAAATGATGTTAACCTACGTTGAAGGACTAGGTGCCTAGGATATGATTGTTAGGATTAGATGATTAGAGTTTGATGAACACATTATTCCTATGCCTTTACATGATCTGATTGATATGTTGAATTGACTTATATTAGTCGATTGTTGTTTGGGTGTTGTCGACCACCATATATTTGTTTGTGTTGACTAACGTATGCAGATGATAACGCTACACGCGTCGTTCGGGGTCAAAGGAACTTCCTTTTAAATCGAGCAAGTTTTTCAACACCCTAGGCGGTGAACCTAATCGTTGTAGTGTAGTATTAGGGTAAGCCACGGTATTGATATCGTTCTCTAGGGAATAGGAATGCTAGTGAGAAGTTACTACGCTAAGGTTGGGGTTGAGGAAGATTATTTTTATCTTTTATATTTTTAAGAAAAGGAAAGGTACGAATCTCGGGGTTTGAATTTTGGAGGTTGGTATTGCTACCGATTACTCTACTTATCTAATTATCTAATCTAAGGTGTATGTAGTCTATGTCTAATTATTGTGTGCTCGTATGATAGTTTAAAGATGTGTTTACTTAGGTTTTACTACTCCTTAATTATCTCCTATTGGTGGTTGAATTGTCACGTCCTTATTCTTAGTTGCGTTGTGTGTCTAAGGTTGTAGGGTATGCGTTTCTCCCTAACTCTTTGAACTTGCCAAAGGGTCTCGTCTACAAAACCCACTAGGGATAATAAACTCTTACTCTAAGGCTCTCTTTGGATGGTTTAGCTTACAACTACTCAAGGAGTCATATTCTAACGTTCACAAAGATTTAATCAAGCATTAAGTACACAACGAATGACCTATCGCATTACTAGATCATTAATCAACTAAGATAAGAGACAACCAATCAATATTCAATAATTAAGTTTCATATTCCCTAAGCAAACACACAAGTAAATTAGCCGGACATGGAGAACATGCAAGCATACACACAAATAATCAAAGACATAATTGTATTAATGAAGTAAAACACTTATCTTGATGTAAGATAGGGTTTGAAACCCTAAAATACTGTACAAGATAGCCTTGGTTCGGTTTTAGGTTTTTACTCCAAAAGACTACACACTAATACTGAAAAATTCGGATTCTATATATAAGATTACATCTGCGACGACGTCACCTTATGTTTTGTGACGCCGTCTGATAATGCTCAAATTGTGCATGTTTTTAGTAGCGTTATCCGTGTTTTTATGTATGTTATTTGGTTATAATCATATGCTTTTGTTGCTTAATCGTATCAAAGTGCGTTTGCTAGTTCATTTGTAGCCAAGTACGGAAAGTAGAGAAAAGACGGAAAAAAAGTAAAATACTAAGATTTCTCCATATATGAAGAATTCCCGACCAAAGCAAGACTTGTGGAGTATATTCGAGAAGATAAAGTCATCAAGTTAGTGGTCCAAAGACTCAAGAATAAAGTTCAAGAAGGAAAATAAGAAAGAATTGAAGATAAGAAGCTTAAACGAAGATATATTGGAAGATTCGTTGTTCCCGACACACCTTCACCATTTTGGCCATAACTTTTGCATACGGACTCCGTTTGACCCTCAGTTTGCGGCCACGGAAAGCTAAGAGAAAGATCTACAACTTTACCGTTTATGACTTTTTGTAATTTTGCTCCAACAAATCGGTCGAGACCAACAACCGGATCCGGTTGGAGACTAGTCAGCAAGACCAACCGATTCGGTTGGAGCTTAACCGATCCGGTTGGAGGTCCTGTTTCAGCCATTTTTCCATTACTAAGGTTCCAAACTTGTTCCAAACGATTCTAGGTCCTTCCTTCATGTATTCTAGGTCCTTCTAAACTCCTTGGTGGCCAAGTTCAACATTTAATACCCCTAGGATTGGAAGTAGTATAATAGAGGCCTTTGCAACCTCATTTCACACACCACAACTTGAGAGATCTTCTCTCACACCTATCTTACCACCACTACTCTCTCTTAAAGCCTAAATTCGTTTATAAAGTTCCAGGAAACTTTGGAGGTCCAAGAAGTCATCATTTGGAGGTCAAACCATCAAGAAGTCTACCCCAATACTTTGGGAATCATTACTTCACCATTTGTAATCTTATTCCAAGCATTGTAAGACTTTTAATCATGTTTTCTAATGTTCAAAGTTCTGAGTTTATGTTCATGTTTGCTATGAGTGGCTAGTTTCTTTATGCACTTGCTTAAATGATGTTGAGTATCATATGATTAGTTAGTGGTTGTGTTAACATGTTTTAATTCAATTTCAAGTTGATTCTAAGATCCAATTGTGCTAAAGTTTCATAGTGACATTTGTTAATCAAGTTTGGCTAATTGATAGTAATCATTGGGGTCGAAAGGACTTATTGTTATTCAACTAGTCATAATCATTTTGTCTATGGATGATTGTTTTACCCATTATTCTTGATTACACAAAGGAACTAAGGTGTGGTTGTAATAGAAACGCTTTTGATTATCAAATTGGATTGGTTGAAAACATCTAAATGGTCGTAAGATTAGTTGTTGAGAATCAATTGTAGCCTTTTGTCTATGATCGGTTACCTTTTGTATTGACAATTTCTTAAGCAATTTGATGAACAAGTGGATGTTTTTGTGTTTAAGTTTATGTATGTAGACTTATGAAACTTGAATTGATTGGTTAAACTTAATGCATGTTTTTATAAACTAAACTTTTGATCAAGGTTTAACTTGTAAGAACAATAGATTAGTGCACCAACTAATTATCATAACCAACATGTTAAGAGGTTAACACAATCACATTAATCTATGATATGAAACTAGTTTAAGCAAGTGTAGTTTTAATCATCTCAATTTCATTATATCTATTTGCTTTGTTATATGTTTTGGATAGACTCCGTTAATTCAAACTTGTATTTAGATTCACTCAAATCCTATGAACGATCCCGACTTACCTTCATAATCTTGCTATAACGGACGAGTATACTTGCTCGTATGTGTTATTAGTAATATTGGTAATTCACCTTTATAAATTTAAAACTTGCACCAACCGGCACATCAAGTTTTAGGCGCCGTTGCCGGGGATTTGATTGTGTTTCAACAAGTTCTTGAATTTCCCTAAGTCGATTCAACAAAAAAAAAAAAAAAAAAAATAGAAACCTTAACGGATCCGGTTGCCCTCAACCGAATCGGTTACGAGTTTGTCCATCAATCAATCGGTCTAACCGATCGGTCGCATCCATGAACCGATCCGGTTACCTTCTCTCGACTCATATAAACTGCTTTCGTTGTTTGTCCGTGTGTTTAGATATTGCCTGGATTCTCTAGGACATTGTATGAACACTCGAGCAGCAGGAATAGAACCAATTACACCTCTTACCAACCCCGAACGTTTGATTCGACGAAGAAGGAGAACACGTTTCATACCATTAGAAAATCGTGTACCAAGAGTACCAAACCCACCATTTGATAACCTCATTGAAGCCAAAGTTGTTTACAATCCTTTCACCAATTTACCTTTTCCCATGGCGGACGATCAACCCATGGGGAACCAACGGACCGTAGCACCAACCCCGAAAGTGCTATTGTTGCTATTAACCTTGGTGACAACTTCACCGTGAAGGACATCACCTTTCTATGATCAAAGACCGACAATTCGATGGTCGTGCGCGGGCGATCCGCATAAGCACATTGCCGAGTTCATCAAAATTTGCGGCATGTTTCGTTATGGCGACACCGATGTCAATGCCATCAAACTCAAACTTTTCCCATCATCACTCGCGGAGATGCTAAAGTATGGTATAATGAATTAACCCCGGAATCATCAATACTTGGGAGGAGATGAGGCAAGCTTTGTGAGCCGATTCTTTCCACCGCCATGTTTGATCGATTAATGGGAGAAATTCGCTTTCAACCAAAACCCAAACGAATCACTTGTTGAAGCTTGGCTTCGAATGAAAGATTTGCTTCGTAGTTGTCATGGACATGGGCTATCAAAAGGAACCATCATCCAAATCTTTACCATGGACTAGATGAAATCTCTCAAGGCATCCTTGATGCCGAGGAATTTTCTCTATAAGACTCCCAACGATGCACATCAATTGCTCAAGATCGAGTACTTCTCAAACTTGATTGATCCAAAGATTCCAAAACTAAACCTCTCCGAAAAACCGTTGCTTTTGTCGAAAACACCGATACCATAAAACTCATGGAGAAGATGGGCGTTAACCTCAAAAATCGACTCATGATACAAAGATATCAAAGATGAAATGAAGGAAATGCGAGACGGATGCAACAATTGTGGAGGAAATCATCCATCGTCCGAGTGCGACGATAAACCTATGGGTGGACCAAGGAAGGAGAAGCGAGTTATGATCAAGGAGGATACCGTGGAGGAGGATATCGTAGTAATTATTACGGTCGAAATTGAAATTGGCAAGATCGCAGACCAAGGGATGACAACCGTGATTCTCAACCACGAACCGACGATCCACCACCACAAAATCCCGACAAAAGATGGAAGAAACTGAATTCGAGAAAACCATGAGAGAATTGTAGGCTGCTCAAAAATCGCAAATGATTTTATCAAAATCAATTTTCAATCTCAAAGCCAAAGTTGAGCAAGGACGGAAAAATCATCAAGCATCTATCCAAGATCTTGAAAACAAGTTTAGCGATTTTCCACCAACCTTCCTCTAGACCATCTGGTTCATTGCCAAGTAATACCCAATCCAACCCAAAACCATCAAATGATAAGACGTACCGTCCACCACAAACAAGAAATGAATATGTCAATGCTATCTTCACAAGAAGTGGTCTATCGAACGATTCCAATCCGAAAATCGTTGTTTCCGCCGGTAGAAGCAACATCAATACCGATCATGCCTCATTGATCGAGAAATTGGAAGCTCTCTCAACAAACATCGCTACCCAATTCATAAGCATACGGAGGGAGATGATGGAACTGCGAAATAATCACCAAGCTTCAAACTACGATGTTGAGGATGACACGCCGATGTGTGATCCCATAGAAGCGAACCACGCCCAACATGAAGGATATCACCCAGGATATCACGGCAGACATTATGACCAGAATTCCAAAAATTCGTACTCCTTTCCATACCACAACCCAACTCATACATATCCTCGATATCAGTTATGGAATACAATACCTCATCAATCACGACATTTCAATACACCTAAAACCTCACCGGAGGAGATGATGAGAGAATGGATGGCCAGTCAAACAAAAGCCAATGAGAATATAACGAACCTGTTGGTTGAATTGGAACATAAATTCGATCAAGGAAGAAGGAACCAACAAGCGATAAGCCAAGACTTGGAGAGGAGAATAGAAAGATTAAGTAAGGAACAGGAATTCCATCACGTTGAATCTCTTCCTTACACCACAGATTCCAACTCTAGACATGAGTTTGTCTACAAACCACCCTCAATTCAATACGAGAATGATAAGGGCGAGGATGAATTTATCGAAGAGGACGAAACCGAGCACATTCCAACCACGCCAAATCTGAACCAAATCATGTCTAACTCACCAACCGTGTTACCTTTTCTTGAGGATTGCACCATGCATATCCCAATGACGCAATTAAAAAGTTCCGAATGCAATTTATTTCCAAATCATGTTGGTGGAGAAGTTCAAAACCAGTGGCAACTGGAATGGAGAACTGGAAAGAAAGATAGACAAATGGTCTGAACCACAAAATCCAGTTTCTTTAAATCAAAACGGTAGGACTAAGCTACCTCCTACATCTCACCTTGAGAATGTGGATGCCATATTCACTGGGAGTGGAAAGTCCGATGATCCTCCGAAAAATCATAAAGATCCGCCACCTGTCCTCATTTCTAATGAAATCGACCAAATGTTCGAGATAACAAAAAGGGACTTTCACTTGGTCAAACCAAAAGAATCAAATGTATTCCCATCCATTGTGGAGTACAAACCAAATATTCCATACCCTCAACGTTTAAGAGTCAAATTCCCCATTTAAACCGTATGGTCAAAGTATCCTAATCTGGGAAGATTCGAGTCGGTGATGACTCGGTAATAAAACAAGCGCTTCTCGGGAGGCAACCCGTGTTTTTGATTTTCTATGGTCACTCCCAAAGTTTAAACCTTCGGTTGAACTTAAGTGTGGGGGTGCCATCCTTTTAATAAAACCTTTTGTTTGTTTATAAGATTGTGTGCGTAATGATTTCTCCAAAGGATGCTAGGAATGAAGAAAGAATTTTAAGTCGATAAACTCGTTGACATATCTGGTTTCATCTCTATTTTCCTATTTCTATACTTTGAAGTTCGTTTTCATTGAGGACAATGTCTAACTTAAGTGTGGGGGTGAATAGGAAAATTAGAGTTTTCATGCTTAAATTTAAAATTTTGTTTACCCTTGTGATCTAGTTGTTTTCACACTTTTAGGATTACCTATTAGAATAATCGGATCATTCCAATCGGTAAAACCGGTAATATTTGAAACTTGAGATGTGTTCCGATTACTATTGCAATCCATTATGGGATCGATAAACATTTGCTAGCACATATTATACCCTTTCCACTAAATTGTGAGGATTTAAGCCTATTTCATATATAGCATACATCTTTTATGCTTAGATCTTTTGCTATGAGTGTCGGTGATTTCATTTATTCTAGAACTTGTGCTTGTAAATCATTACAGACCAGCAGTGAGATTGCATTCGTGCGATATAAGTAAATTGTGTGATAAAGAGGCACCTTAGGATTTAACCCAAATGGCCTTCCATTTTACATCTAATGATATATTAGCTAGCCTCATTGGTTAGTTAACCACCCACATGGACCCATTTGTAGTGCTCATTTTAGCACTAGATACCCCTAGTTACACCTTCCGAGCCATCCTTTCATTTTGCTTCACCCGAAAATACAAAATATTTTACACTTTAAACCTTAGCCTATCCCGTATCAATGTCTAAACGGGTGGTTGCTAGTCGCCTGGAAAGTGAAGATTGTTCAAATGATTATGAGTACCACATTCTATGAGATTGATTGAGCCATGCGTTATGTTATGTTCAAAAAAAAAATTAAAGTATGAGATAATAATAGCCAATGTGCTATGATCGAAGAACAATTGTCATGGCAAAGCAAAAAGCTTTGGAAAACGGAAAAGGAGAAATTGAAGCTATAATCATTTATTTGGTTCGTGGAATGTTTGGTAGCTAGCAACACGGGAATTAGACTTGACTTCATTTTTATTTTAACACCAATTTCATAAACATTCCCATGCCTTATCCATACCCTTAACCCTTAGCCATATCATTATAACCCGAATAAAATCCCTCTTTAGATGTTTTTACTTGGTGCTCACGCCACGTCGGTGGAGTTTTGTTTCTCGTACAAGCCTATGGTAATATTTAGATCATGACCTGCAATATGAGTGTACTATTCCTTAATACTATCCATCTCTAAATAAATTGAGTGTTGAGTGAATTATACATCCGTTACTTTTCGTGAGGTGTTCTGAAATGTTAATCATGCAAGAAAATCATTGGATATTGTCAAACATCTTGATGTTTCACCTTTATAAAGCATAATTGATGAATCCTCTCTCGTATTTATACTTGGTTGATTTGCATCACATTTTCATAATCACGATCTTGCACCAGTGGATGTTTTTCCTAGATTTGCTTGAGGGCAAGCAAAGTTTAAGTGTGGGGAATTTGATAACGCCAAATTGTGCATGTTTTTAGTAGCGTTATCCGTGTTTTTATGTATGTTATTTGGTTATAATCATATGCTTTTGTTGCTTAATCGTATCAAAGTGCGTTTGCTAGTTCATTTGTAGCCAAGCATGGAAAGTGGAGAAAAGACGTAAAAGAAGTAAAATACTAAGATTTCTCCATATATGAAGAATTCCCGACCAAAGCAAGACTTGTGGAGTATATTCGAGAAGATAAAGTCATCAAGTTAGTGGTCCAAAGACTCAATAATAAAGTTCAAGAAGGAAAACGAGAAAGAATTGAAGATAAGAAGCTTAAACGAAGATATATTGGAAGACTCGTTGTTCCCGACACACCTTCACCATTTTGGCCATAACTTTTGCATACGAACTCCGTTTGACCCCCGGTTTGCGGCCACGGAAAGCTAAGAGAAAGATCTACAACTTTGCAGTTTATGACTTTTTGTGATTTTGCTCCAACCGATCGGTCGAGACCCGCAACCGGATTTGGTTGGAGCTTAACCGATCCGGTTGGAGGTCCTGTTTCAGCCATTTTTTCATTACTAAGGTTCCAAACTTGTTCCAAACGATTCTAGGTCCTTCCTTCATGTATTCTAGGTCCTTCTAAACTCCTTGGAGGCCAAGTTCAACATTTAATACCCCTAGGATTGGAAGTAGTATAAATAGAGACCTTTGCAACCTCATTTCACACACCACAACTTGAGAGATCTTCTCTCACACCTATCTTACCACCACTACTCTCTCTTAAAGCCTAAATTTGTTCATAAAGTTCCAGGAAACTTTGAAGGTCCAAGAAGTCATCATTTGGAGGTCAAACCATCAAGAAGTCTACCCCAATACTTTGGGAATCATTACTTCACCATTTGTAATCTTATTCCAAGCATTGTAAGACTTTTAATCATGTTTTCTAATGTTCAAAGTTCTGAGTTTATGTTCATGTTTGCTATGAGTGGCTAGTTTCTTTATGCACTTGCTTAAATGATGTTGAGTATCATATGATTAGTTAGTGGTTGTGTTAACATGTTTTAATTCAATTTCAAGTTGATTCTAAGATCCAATTGTGCTAAAGTTTCATAGTGACATTTGTTAATCAAGTTTGGCTAATTGATAGTAATCATTGGGGTCGAAAGGACTTATTGTTATTCAACTAGTCATAATCATTTTGTCTATGGATGATTGTTTTTACCCATTATTCTTGATTACACAAAGGAACTAAGGTGTGGTTGTAATAGAAACGCTTTTTGATTATCAAATTGGATTGGTTGAAAACATCTAAATGGTCGTAAGATTAGTTGTTGAGAATCAATTGTAGCCTTTTGTCTATGATCGGTTACCTTTTGTATTGACAATTTCTTAAGCAATTTGATGAACAAGTGGATGTTTTTATGTTTAAGTTTATGTATGTAGACTTATGAAACTTGAATTGATTGGTTAAACTTAATGCATGTTTTTATAAACTAAACTTTTGATCAAGGTTTAACTTGTAAGAACAATAGATTAGTGCACCAACTAATTATCATAACCAACATGTTAAGAGGTTAACACAATCACATTAATCTATGATATGAAACTAGTTTAAGCAAGTGTAGTTTTTAATCATCTGAATTTCATTATATCTATTTGCTTTGTTATATGTTTTGGATAGACTCGTTAATTCAAACTTGTGTTTAGATTCACTCAAATCCTATGAACGATCCCGACTTACCTTCATAATCTTGCTATAACGGACGAGTATACTTGCTCGTATGTGTTATTGGTAATATTGGTAATTCACCTTTTATAAATTTAAAACTTTCACCAACCGGGCACATCACCGTCGTGTCGCCGTCATTAGGGTTTCGTCTTGGCCACGTTAGACTTACGGCGGCGTCACCTTATGCTTGTGACGCCGTCCTCTTCGACTTCGACGCCTCGATTGCATCTAGGCCGTGCGAGTTGCGACGGCCTACTCTTTTATAACTTGACGTCGTCACTTGAAAATAGGAGTTTTGGCTTCGTCTGTCACAAAATCCTCCGACGTGCCGCATTTAACACCGACGCCGTCACCTTATGTTTTCAAAGACTTTGAGTGTCTCGATTCGACTTTGGCCATTTTCTTCGATATTCGCGCTTTTCGTCCAAATAAGTGTCATTCCATCATTTTGCCTTCAAGAGACATAAAAAGTGAAAAGGAACGATATTAAGCAATAACGGATACAAAAGTGATCAAATAAGGCTTAAACGACCCCTAAAAAAGGTACCTTTTAAAACCTTATAAAATATCCCTACACTTGGTATTTGCTTGTCCTCAAGCAAATGTGCTTTTAGCCAATTAATTTATAAGTTAGAGGTCATGAAGCATTGGTTTAAAACAGTCCACAACACATATAAGCCCCGCAAAAGTCGTAACAAGCATGGAAATCACATACCAGCACCTCTCATGGGGTGTTTGGATACTCACATCTCTCTCGGGTGTATATGAAATATAACAAATTGGAAATGGAAGATAAACACTCATTAACCGGTCCTAGTACATAGATTACCATAGGCTTGAGAATAGATCAAACCTCCATCGCTTTGGCGTAAGCACCTAGGAAAGACTATCAAAGAGGTCTTTAAAGGGTTGTAACGTTAGGCTTACTGTAGGGAAACAAAGGGTTTGGTGGGATAGGCTATATAGTGGTGGCAAGTCAAAAATCTCTTATGTTACAAGCATACGAAGAATGGCGTTGCTAAGCTAAGACTCGACACTCTAGACTCTAGCTAACTGAAATAAACAAACATAAATTTAAAGGATAGATGTAGGATGGTAGCCGTATGTTTTTTTTTTTTTTTTTTTTTCATACACTTTTACTCTACCATCCTCTACGGTAACATCAAAATGATAGGGATTTATAAGCATATCCCTACACTTGAGTTTTATTACTCTAACACTAATTTGACCCGAATTGAAAGATCAAAACACTTGGGGTACATTATTATGCAAACAAAGGAATTTGAATTTAACGTTCCCTTCCGTCATTTCATAAACTTTAACTTTTCCCATGAATCCAAATCGTCCCAAACTCGTATACAAAGGATATGACTCGACTTAGCAACTCATGCAAGCAACGGATAATTGAACTAAGGGTTTAGGGTGATAACAATAATGCACTAAAAGTGAGTGCATACAAGGGTAGGCTAAAGCGATTTGGGTGTATATTTGGGGTGGGGTGTAAACAATGCTCTTCATTGATATTCGGAAAACCAAAACATCACGAGACCCGCGAAAAGGATAGGCTCGAGGGTTAACTAGGGTATCGTGTACTAAAGATGAGTACAACGCAAAAGGTGTGGGAATTACTCAACCTAAGTGGAAGAAGTATTTATATTACGGTATCAAACAAGGGTTATCCTAATGCCTCTTATCATTTAGTTATTCCTAACTACACAAGTGTAGTCTTACTAGCGATCTCGGAATGCATCACAAAACAAGTTCTAGAATCTAATATACTACCGGTTCACACTCTAAGCATTAAAGATGAATGCTTTAATTCCTACTAATCTAAGGGAGATCCTCACATTTTGGGTGGAATTTAGGTGGTAAAGTGTTTTTTTGTGCTAGTCATGCAACTTCATATCCGTGAGACGCTTTTGTTAAGACTAATGGCCCACTCCTAAATGTCATGAAAAATTTTAAATTTGGTGCCAAAATTACCCTAACCGACATTTTCTCATCGTTTATTACACAAATACAATTGGACAAAGTAAATAATCAAGGATAAGCATAGTTTCAAAGTTCCGTTTTATTTTCCTCCCTACACTTAAACCGAACATTGTCCCCAATGTTCCCGAAAGTATCAAAGGTATGATAATGGAAGGTAATTAAAACGAAAAAACTAGTACTCCCCGATTAGCTCGGTAGGATCCGTGTGTGAAGTAGTGGTTAAATCCTTTCCAAGAAAAATTTATGCGTGAAAAGCTCCTTCCAATCTTATGTAGCTTCTTCTTGATAAATTAAACCTGCACACTTGAAGAAAACAAACGAAACCTTCGCGTAAAATAGGCGGTAATAATATATATAAGACTCGATTTAAACTAGGATATAATGCTTGTGGAATGGATGTTTATAAATTTACGGAAAATGAAGACCGGAAAATTCCAAAAATTTTAAGTAGCTCGAAAACGAGAAAAAGTAATCTGTTGTTTTCACTCCTTCCCGACGTCGAGTTGCGATCTGACGCCGTCAGTTATCCCGACAAAACTGGTCTGCGATTTTCTGGAAAAAATTCGGAAAATTTACATCTTTAGAATCTGGAAAAATTTATGCAAAACATCCATTATGACTCGATACAAGCATTTGACTCGAACAAACACACACATATATCTTTTAGTTAATTGTTATTCTCATGTTTACGTTTCTTTTGAAAACGTGTGTAATCCTCCCTACACTTATCCCTTATGTAAAATACCTTTATATGCAATTAAGACGAGGTTAAAAACAAAATAAAGCATTTTTACAAATTTAAACATGAGAATAAACAATCAATAAAAGACATATGACACTAACAAGCAAACAATTAAGCATGGGTTGCCTCCCACGAAGCGCTTTTCTTTTTTTAAGAGTCTTGTAACTAGACTCGTAGTTCTGCTCCTACGTTGCCTAGCACACGCTCATGTGCTCATAATTAAGCCATTCCAACGTTCTTTCATTCTTTTTGTAATCATCTCCTAATTCAAGGCATTTTTTGTAATACCGCTTAGTTTTCTCATATGGGTACCTAAGCCCACTTTGCTTATCCCTATCACTAAGCAATGGAATAGAGGTCATTCTATTACAAGCCTCAATGTCCTTATGTTTAAACCTAGGATGGGCGCGTGGCATTTGGTAGATAAAATCTTCAACTTCATCAGAGAATGTAATTAGACCATCAATCATCTGTTCATTCAACCTAGTCAATTTTTTGAAAGGTTTTCCAAAATTACTTGAGTGAGGTCCTTATCAATAAATTCTCCTAAGTCTTCTAAGACCATGAACTCTACCAAATAAGCAAAACTTCCAACAAACACGTGCAAATGAGTGATCGCTTCAACAACATTGTTCCCTTGATAAGTTAACTCATTGATCTTGATTTTATTGTATAGGTCCCTTGAGATTAAGTTCAAAGGTAAGAATGAATTCAAATAAGCATCGAACCCTTCTAGTCCTATTTTGCAAGGGAATTGCATGTTAAAAGGTCCATCTTTCTCAATCCTACACCTAGGGTCAAAACATTGAGAGGGGTCTTCCTCAATTTCAAAACTAACTCCATTAATGACCTCCCCGCTATCAAGTGCTTCACCATAATCAAGTTCCTCATCGGAATCTGAATCATAGAAAGGACTTTGTTGTTGCCAATTTATCACATTATGCCCTAGGTGATTTCCAAAATGGTGAATGGGTGAAGGGTTTTGTGGGATTGCGTTCTCATTTTCGGGATTGGGAACGGGTAGAGTGAAGAATCTTCGGCGGAAGATACGTATCATGGTGAGTGATGGTTTTTACGAACAAAAGTCACGAAGAAAGGGGATAGAATAAGAGAAAGCTAAAAATGAGAAAATTTACTTGATAGGAATCAAGTAAAGAAACCTAAACGAGGTGGACTACTAACTAGCTATTCTATTCCCGGCAGCGCCAAAAACTTGATAACGCCACACGCGTCGTTCGGGGTCAAAGGAACTTCCTTTCGTCGAGAGTTTTCAACACCCCAGGCGTGAACCTAATCGTTGTAGTGTAGTATTAGGGTAAGCCACGGTATTGATATCGTTCTCTGGGGAATAGGAATGCTAGTGAGAAGTTACTACGCCAAGGTTGGGGTTGAGGAAGATTATTTTTATCTTTTATATTAATAAGAAAAGGAAAGGTACGAATCTCGGGGTTTGAATTTTGAGGGGTTGGTATTGCTACCGATTACTCTACTTATCTAATTATCTAATCTAAGGTGTATGTAGTCTATGTCTAATTATTGTGTGCTCGTATGATAGTTTAAAGATGTGTTTACTTAGGTTTTACAACTCCTTAATTATCTCCTATTGGTGGTTGAATTGTCACGTCCTTATTCTTAGTTGCGTTGTGTGTCTAAGGTTGTAGGGTATGCGTTTCTCCCTAACTCTTTGAACTTACCAAAGGGTCTCGTCTACAAAACCCACTAGGGATAATAAACTCTTACTCTAAGGCTCTCTTTGGATGGTTTAGCTTACAACTACTCAAGGAGTCATATTCTAAGGTTCACAAAGATTTAATCAAGCATTAAGTACACAACGAATGACCTATCGCATTACTAGATCATTAATCAACTAAGATAAGAGACAACCAATCAATATTCAATAATTAAGTTTCATATTCCTAAGCAAACACACAAGTAAATTAGTTTGACATGGAGAACATGCAAGCATACACACAAATAATCAAAGACATAATTGTATTAATGAAGTAAAACACTTATCTTGGTGTAAGATAGGGTTTGAAACCCTAAAATACTGTACAAGACAGCCTTGGTTCGGTTTTAGGTTTTTACTCCAAAAGACTACACACTAATACTGAAAAATTTAGATTCTATATATAAGATTACATCTGCGACGACGTCACCTTATGTTTTGTGACGCCGTCGTGTCGCCGCCATTAGGGTTTCGTCTTGGCCACGTTAGACTTGCGACGACGTCACCTTATGCTTGTGACGCCGTCCTCTTCAGCTTCTGGCGCCGTCTGGATTGCATCTAGGCCGCCCGAGTTGCGACGGCCTACTCTTTTATAACTTGACGCCGTCACTTGAAAATAGGAGTTTTGGCTTCGTCTCATCATAAAATCCTCCGACGGTGCATTTAACACCGACGCGTCACCTTATGTTTCAGCAGCTTTGAGTGTCTCGATTCGACTTTGGCCATTTTCTTTGTATATTCGCCTTTTCGTCCAAATAAGTGCCATTCCAGCATTTTGCCTTCAAGAGACCTAAAAAGTGAAAAGGAACGATATTAAGCAATAACGGATACAAAAGTGATCAAATAAGGGCTTAAACTACCCCTCAAAAAGGTACCTTTTAAAACCTTATCAGCAGATAAGATGGTTATAAGAATGTTCCCGATCCGGATCCCACAATATAAGATGATTGGATGCCGAAAGGAAAGGGTAACTATATCTTGGGTTGACAAATGAAGAAACGGAGCTTAATTTGACTTCTATGAAGAGTTGGCATGAAAAAATGCAACGTAAGAGATCTCACTACATCAGCAGATGGTTTTCTTCATCATCAAATGAAGAAACGAGCTTAATTGGACCTCTATGAAGAGTTGGCATGACAAATGCAACGTCGGAGGTCTCACTTCATCGCCAGACGGTTTTCTTCCAGCCCTACAACAACAATGAAGCTTCGAACCACCTAACGATCTTTGTGCGGGATAGTAGTGAATGATACCATTTTAAACAATTTTGAAAATATTGTTTTGAAAAATAGAAAATATTGGTTTTGAAAATAAATTGGACTTAATCTTGGAAATCACCGGACTTTATTTTTCAAAACTTAAGTCACTCAATCATCGACTACGGTCATCGATTGAGGGGGAGAGTGATTTAAAATAAAATATTTTCAAACGATATTTCTTCATAAAAAGTCCGCTTTGTACAAAATAAGTGGTGATCTAAAAATTTAATGTTATGTCATGGTATGGTTTTCTTTGACACCCAAAGATCTTTCAAAATGAAATTTTTTCTGTTCTTGTTTGATTGTGAAATTATTTTATTTTACTTAAAGATCTCTTAAAAACTATCATACCCACTAACAATCTTTAATGTCTATAATTGGTCCTCATCAGTCAATTTCAAAAATTAAATCAAGCCACGTCTTTCCCCAAAATTTTCCAAATGATTTAAATCAATCGGGATCCAAAATCTCAATTGGTTTGAAATTTTGATCGGGAGAGATCGTGATTTAAATCTCAAATCGGTTTTAAAGGGTTATTGTTTCAAAAGCTTTCCTTCCTTCATGTGCCAAACGATTTTGAAATACATAATGCACATGATTGTGGAGGAGCATTTAACCAAAAACCAGAAGAGTATTTAAACAAGGCCACATATTCTCCCATGTTTTCCAAACCTTATTAAATCACTTGGGATCCAAAATCTCAGAGGGTTTGATATTTTTGATCGGGGGAGAATTTGTGATTTAATATGAAATTTGATATAAGATGATCGTTTTGATTCAAAGTGCAAGTTCTCTCTAATATGTGCTAAACTCTTTCGTATATCGATGCACATATTGAGGGGGAGCGAATGGTTTCTATTGGCAATCGTGAAAAGTACTTCAAAAACCTCTTTCCTCTATGTGCAAAATGATTTTCAAATATCCAACGCACATATTGAGGGGGAGAATTTACCAAGAAAATCAAAATGCTTTTCTAAGGAAATTGTGATCAAAGAAATTATTTCAAAAGAACTCTTGCCTCCACGTGCTAAACAATTTCATAATCATATGCACATGTTGAGGGGGAGCATTTCTAAATGATCAAAACAATTAAGGTACAAAATGCTTTGATATTATATGACAAGTACCTTGATTGATTTTTCCAAATGATTTTTCAATTGGTTTCAACAAGGAAAAGAACAATACCAAAAGACCGACCAATTTACTTTATGCATGGTGTTATAAGGATGGTTAGGTTAGGTATTCGTTCCCACGATCCCGCCAAAGCCGAAGGGATCTACCCAGGGACAATCCACTAGATTGTGTAGAAGTCCTTAGGTATGATGAAAAAGGAGAAAAGCGAGATATGGGAAGAGTGTGAACTCGAGATAGAGCTAGAACCGGAATAAACCCAACAAGGTTCTAGTTATGAAGTCTCGTAAGCATTGAAGGGTTGAAGAATCAAAAGAAATGAATGTGAAAAGGGTGAAAAGAAATAGCCTCCAATAATTCAACCTTAGGCGTAAACCGGGTTCAATACATATGCTACTGGTGGTTACTAAGGTAACGCCGGTATTGAAGACAAGACGTCATGGACCCAGTGACGCACTGCACCTAACGTCCCAAGCTACTCAAGTTCCTCTTAAAAGGGCTTGTTTCATTCTCACGGGGAACCTACATAATCTATCGACTTTCTCTAAGAGATTGTTGATATTGAAGAAGTAGACCCTCTCCCTAGTCTCCGGCATAGGAAACCAAATGTGCAAAATTGAGTCTAGAGCCAAGAGATCATCCACAAAATCTCATTAGGACACAAAAATTCATGAAGACTTGCTGTTTCACACAATGTGGAAAGTAAGTATATATTGAGAGTCCTACGCATTATCCTTGTGGTATTGCCAGAACATTCGAGTGATATGTAAATATTCACGATGAAGATGGAAATCCTTCTAGAGCCAACATCAAACAAGCTCTTGGTGGGTGACATGTGAGATCTTTCCAAAAGATCAAGCTTGTGACAACTGGATAGAAACGATGGGGCGATTCACTCGTGAATCAACCTTGGTCCAGGAAATGAATTGACGAATACTTTTGGAAAAACCGTTCGATGTGCAAATTTTCTTTTCTCTAGCACATCGAATGTGTATTCATGTTTTCAAACACAAAAAGTATCTCTGATTGAAAAAATACTTTTGGAAAAACCGTTCGATGTGCAAATCTCTTCTTTTCTCTAGCACATTGAATGTGTACTCTTTTCAAATACAAAAAGTATTTTTGATTGAAAATTGATATTTCTCATAAAACCTTCGCCGTATTGCAAAACTCTTTCTTCTAAGCAATACGCGATTGTTTTCAATTCAATTTTTCATCAATCAGTGAATCTCAATTCGCTGGTTTACTCACTCCGTGTTGTCTTCTTTGAGACGTTCGGTTTGAGAACGACTTGAACAACATGTGGAAACGTGCTCAGGGGGGGCTGAATATACGCTATCGCTTAAAAACTTTAGATCTTTAGTATCAAATCGCTTTATTTAGATCTTTAGCTTGTTATAATATGAAAGTACCAATTATTGTTTGTGACTAATATAAAGCATGGTAAACCAAGTTGTCACACAATCATGAACATCAAACCACATCACAAACAATAGTATAGTGCAAGTATAAAAGTAAAGAGATAAAGAAAGGAAAGTGCAAACCGAACACGAGGATTTATAGTGGTTCGGTCACGGATCTCCTTTCCGCCCTACTCCACTCCCCGAGTACCCAACTCGAGAGTTACTTCACTAAATCAACAAGCTCCCTTCTCGGAGGAGAAAACCTTACAATCGTCGCTTACACTTTTTCCGGTACAAAGCTAAATACCGGGTTCTAGTTCGAGGTAGAACCAACCTAACGTCGCCTATACAATATTTCCGACACTAAGCTAGATGTCGAGTTCTTTTACAAGGGTACAACCACTCCCAATATGTTTTATGGCCCAACATAATAAACCTTGTGTTTTATGGCACAAACACATAAACCATCTAATCTAGTTTGGTGAAAGTGTTGTTATGATGCAATGATGTTTACACTAATGATCCATGACACAAATGTCTAATGGATATGAATAACTACTTCTAAATGAACTTCCATTGATAGGAAGCCTTCATGATGAAGATCACAAGTTCCCTAAACTTCTTGTGATAGATCTTCAACTTGTGGTGAGTGGGGATGGCTAGATCTCCAAGATTTCCTTGGTTGATCAAAGAGTATGCTTACAACAAAGATGAATGTTAGAAGCATTATGATCATGATCATTAGGGTGTTTAATGTGTGTTACTACATTGTTAATGATTGATCTAAATGTATGCAAGAAGGTGGAGAAGATGTGCTTTTAAGTGGTGAAGAAATGGGAAAACAATGGGCTTCTATTTATAGCCAAAAGTGGACAGAGCGCCCACGGACCACGGACCCTTAAAAGGGTTCCGTCCTTTATACAATTTGGTGCCGTGGGTACCGACATAAAATCTAAAAATCTTTCTTCAAATCTTTCCAAGATATTACCAAATCTTACTAAGATCACATTTGATATATTGAGTGTCAATCTAACCAAAATATTCAAGTGATCTTCCAAGGATTTCAAAGATGATGCATGACATGATGTAACATGTATTTCCATTTTAGATTAAAGGTTTATCAAAGTAAACTTGTAAAATGTATTATGTAACTAGTTAATAAAATGTCTAGTTACCTTTTGAAATACTTGTGAATGCAAAATGTAAAATGAGGTTCGAAATAGAATGGTTAACCTATTAAAATACTTAGTGACTCTAAACGTATTTTAAACATTCTAAATGATTTGTTAATGGGTTTGATCATAATGCCACATAACAAACATGTACGAACCTCGTGTTGTAACATACGAGGACTTGAGACATCGAGAGGTGTTGAATGTATGTTGAGACAAATGTAATTACAAGTAACTTGTACATTTTACGTTATGTATTACAAGTTACATGTTTGTCATCAATCAAAACAAACGAGACTGTATAGATTAAATATCGTAATATTTGCACTAACAATCTCCCTTTTGATGATGACAAATATATGTAAACGTAATAGAAAGTAAAATGTAAAGGTTACTTGTATCCTTACTACCTTTACATTACCTTCTCCGCTTACACTCTTCTCCCTTTTGTCGAAACAAAAGGGCGTGTCCTTGAGTTTAACTTCATTTCTCCCCAAAAGGCGAGCTTGCATCATCCCTAGTGAAGTTAAATCGTCTACTTCAATCCGTTCCTTGTTAGGTAGCGGATCCATGGATCAAATTAAGAGGCTTAACCTACATCAAGGTTAGTTTTATGCAACAAAATTATGAGAAATATATGAAAAGAAAAATGCATAGCAATGTTAGCCTATTTTCTCCACTTTTATCAAGCACAAATGCTTGTTGAAAAGTGAGAATGATGCTAAATGCGTGCATGCTCCCCTCGACGGTTGCTCCCCTTGTTTGAGGCGCCGGGTATGATTAAAACCTACAAAACAAATATTAGTGCAAAACTATATTCGCTATTGACGAGTAAGTGTTATACAACAAAGTGTGTATAAGATGCATTCAAGAATTTTTGACGAAGCTCCCTTGCTCTAGGCGCCAAGATGAACCTTCAAAATAAATATTAGTATAATAGAAGCTTTGTCTTTAGACAAATATGTCATATACAACCAAGTGTATAGACGATGCAATATGAGTGCTTAAAGGATATTCCTCCTTGTTCTAGGGTGTCAAGAAGCACCTAAAATAAGAAAAATAATTGATGCAAACTTCATCCTTAGATGAGTAAATTATATACAATCGAGTGTATATGATGATGAACCTACAATGAAAAACATTAGTGCAATATATTTCATCTTTTCACAAAGAAAAATAAGATGTATATATGTGATAAATGATATAATCAAAGATCTCATGAAGTGTAGTCTCCTAATTACAATCATAAGAAAAGTGAGAATATAATATGATAAAACCTACAAAATAATTCCTAGAAAGAAGATATGAAGTCTTCCACCGGGTGTGCCACTAGTGGTGCTAGTGTTGGTGTCGGTTTACTAGTAGGATTCATGTGGTGATGGTAGATGACTCGAGAATTACAAAAGTAAGTTTTCGCTAATCCATGGTGGTGATGATTAGTGAAAGTGGTGCTGGAAGGTGGTGGTGATTAGGTAAGAGGCTATTAAGGAGTTAGAAACTCGTATGTATAGCAAAAAAAAATATGGACTCATGCAATCCTTTCGTAATGTCAAGTGACCAAAGCTAAGAGGAAAAAAAATGTGAATGGACATTGCATTTCAATGATGCATAAGGGTTATGATTTGAATGATTTATTGATGCTAACAACCTATTGTTATGAGCAAGTTCTCATATGCTTCAACCCAAGAATAATCAATAATGCGTTCTATCTAAGAATATATAAAAGTGATAACATGAAGATAAATTCGTTCATTGATTGACACGAATTATAAAAATGACCTATTCTAGGTGACAATGGGAAAGGTAGTATTAGCATGGTTTTGACAGACATGGATGATTTTCACTTTGAAAAGAAGTGAAGACAATATGGAAAATACTAATAATAATAATGAGTACCTATATGAGGATGAGAATGACATATAAGTGAGAGTTGGATGGACCAACGTGTTGGAAATGGTCGTTTTGATTAATATATCGCTTTGCAATCGACAATGACATGCATGATATATGTCAAGCGAGAAAAGGATAAGATCCTATGATGGTGTTCTAGATAGTGAAGTTGTAAGGTGCTAGTTTAAGGAAAATCCTAGATTCGTTGATTGTGGAGATGAAGAAGTTTGTAGAACACATGATGTGTTTTCACTTGATGAGGTATTGGTGCAAACTTGTGATATAAGGTTAAAAGGTTGAACTAGTTGTGGTTTCGTGAACCGGTTTTAGCTAAGTGGTGTTTACCTATGTGTTGGTATTTTAGAGTCTAAGAGACATAAATTTTGAAAAAAGACAATTATGTGAATGGATTTCTCTCCCCCTTAATTGGTGGACATCCAAAATAATGTGTAATGTATCAAATAAGGAATGACAACAAAGTGTTTAGGAGGTTATCCGGGTTAACGAAAGAGATGAGTTTAGTGATGTTTTTCTAGATGATGGTTAGCATATAATGAACTTCATCCTTAAAGTCACGTACCTCTTCTCGATTAATACGAGATGATCGTATGATGAGGCATGTGGTTTCCTAATAGGAAGTGAAGAGGATTAGAGTATTGTTATAACTAAATAATGATGGAGGTGATTTTGGAAAGCGGAAGCAAAATGAGATTTGGAAAGAGGTCGGTTGAAAGACAAAATGCAAAGCCAACCTCTAGAACTTAATTCTATATGCTTTTAAACTATATGCAAGTGTAGGGATCCCATAAAGCATAGTACTAATCTACGTAGCAATAAAAGGGATTATGCAAAATGAGCATATAAAAGTTAGAACCAAGTGAGATAACAAATAATTTGTTATCAACCTACAAAACAAATTTGTTAGTGACAAAAGATGTTAACATGATAGAAATCAAATGATAACATATTATATAAGCAAAAACAACACATTGCACTTAGTAGACAAGAAATCACCACACAAGATAGCATCAAAACAATCATAATATGCAAGAATACGACTTTATTCAAGACATTTCATTATGAGATTGTTTTGTCGTTAGACTTAGACACTTAAGCATACTTGGATATACAATAATCTATGTGATTAATTTGTAAGATAAAAAAGGCTTCTAAAAGTTAGTCATACCAAAAGCACTTTGACAGATTATATGTGCATACGTAGCAAACAAATAGTGTGACAAGAAGCAAAAGAAACAAGATGAAAGATTCATGCAAGCCATGTTTAAGACATAACAATTTGGAGCATGTATCATTTGGATCGTACTACACATAGATGTAATGAATGCCAACTAATAGCTTTCAAACACAAATATATCATATCAAAATTATCACGTATCAAAATGGCATATTATGAGTTCATAAGTAACATGTTAATCATGCTAAAATTAATTCAAAGTAAGTATCATGCAAATAAAGTTTAGGTTTAAACGCTTAGTAGCATGAAACAACAATACAAGCATTATAAAGATAAAACCGTACTAAGGTTTACACATTTGACTTGTTATCAAACACTAAGATAATGTCAAATCAACTTATCGATTAAACAAGAACATGTAATCAACACATGTAAGTGCAATGCAAGTGGTTTTACTAAGGTTTACACATTTGACTAGTTATCAAACACTAAGATAATGTCAAATCAACTTATCGTATCAAACAAGAACATGTAATCAACACATGTAAGTGCAATGCAAGTGGTTTTAAAAGAAAAGTCATATATACTACTTGTTTGATTAGTATTCCTAAGGCGAGGCAAACTATCAATGTTTTAACACTTACTTTAGGCAAGTATAGGAAAACAGATTTTTCAAGTTGGAGAATGAATATGAGACTATTACTAGCGGTGCTCAATTAAGGCTAAACACGACCATTTTACGGTGATTCCACATACCCAACTTCTCTCCAGAAGCAATTCAACCGTTAGGTCAAATTGAGTTTCTAGTGCAATAGATTCTCCAAGAATCATTCTCATGTTAGAAAGATGGGAACTCCTACTTTTGCCTATTAAAGTGTATAAAAGATGATAGTTTACCAATACTTGGCTTAATGTGACACAACTAATATGCAATATAACTAAGGAGATGAAGATGTCATGTTATACACATGAATTTTAACAATGGTGTGTTTGATAAACAATGTGTTTTAATCTTGTGTTTAGAATCGAAAGTTGTTCAAATTACACAACTAATTGTATGATCTAATGGATGACATCTTGTACTTTAAATGTGAATTGATCATCTAAGACTAGAGAATGGAATATGTTAAACTAAGAACGTTCTCAAGAAAGCTCTTTGAACATTATTTAACAAGAATCTAAGTGAGGTTACCAACTTCAATAGATCTTGTGTATGCTCTAAAATTGTGTAGTTTTAACCTTGGATGTGCACTCGGTTTGAGCAAGGTTAGGTTATGATGTACGCTTGAAAGGAAATAGATACAAATAGTATCTTTCAACAAATGAGATTATCCCATGGGATAAAGTTATCATGCTTATGAAAACAAGTATGACAAGATGAATTGAATATGCTAGTTCACGTAACTTGTAGATGTTTGTTTCAAGATCATTTAGCTAATGAGGTGTAATGAAATCTCTTGTAACACAACTATTTATGTCGCAAGAGTGATGCATAGGATATACAATATCCTTTTAACAAAATGAAAGCTTAACGATGAATCTTAGTCATAATGTTCTTCAAAACATCATGTTTTCCTAAATGAAGATATGAAGCCAAAGTGTTTGAATCGGATAGTCCCATCTAAATAAACTTGGTCTCAAGATTATATTCACTAGATGATGACAAGAGGAATTCACCGAGTTTCTTATGTATACCCTCAAGAGTCATTGTTGCTTGGGGTGTATGATGTTGGCTTTGAGATTGCATTTTAACATATGTTGTTAAAATGTTGATTTGAAGTTTAACGAAATTTATGCAGAAAGTTTAACGACAAAGTATTACTAATACTTTGATTATTTGTGAAGGTAGTACTACTTATACCTAGTGGAAATTGACAACAATTACCAAGAGCACCATGCTTATTTGATAGTTGAGGTTCTAGCCATAATGAATTATCTAAGTCCTTATATGTGGGAAAGGATGGTTGAGTTTGTTCAAACGTGCATTTGATTCAGGACAAGTGTTGGACACAAGGGCTTTTTGAGCAATACACTCAACGAATTCAAATGATGGCAAGGATGGTGGATTGGTTGATCTAGGTGGTAGGTCTTCTAGTGTGTCTAAATAAGGATGTGGTGATGTAGGGGTTTGTTGTGCTATGGGAGTACTTAGGTTGATTATTTGTCCACAGATGTTGAACACAAAAAGTACGGATACTAATTCTTATGGTTCATTGGTTACTACAACTAGCGGGTGAAGTGCTTGAAGTTTTGGTTATGTCTATGAAGCTTAGGGGCTGAGGTATAGGTTCACCTTGAAAGGGCACGTTTGATTTAAAGTATACTCTTGGAAGTTCATGAGCAATACGGTTAATAGTGCCAAAAGATGGAAGAGGATAGTAGGTGTCAAAGAGGATAAGTGGCACCGTGGTTGTTTGTTTTGGATAAGTGTTTCAACATGTGTTGTTAAAATACTTGGGTGTTGATTTTTCGGATATGACTTTTAATGACTACAATCGTAAGTCGCATATACTTGAATATTTCGGATGAAATACTTAAGTTGTCAATCCTAATTTGTTGAGGTTATAAAGCTTAGATTGAACTCAAGGATAACAAGACTTGATAATATGTATTTAACATATGTGTGAGTTATGACTCGATGTAAATACTTATTGTCTTGAAGGATGACACATTATTTTCATGTTAACCAGGTGAGGCAATACATGTAGATACAAAACAATATCTATAGTCATATGTTAGACTTGTGTATGATATCTTTGCAAATAATGAGTCCAGTTTATTAGTCTCGTAAGTCATCTAAGTCATCCGCAAACGGGTGAGGAGATGTTGGTGGTGTTGCACAAAGTTTGATAGGAACAAGCTTTGGAGACTTTGGTAGTGAAGTTGTTTTGGATGATGGTGGGTGATTTTGGTGGTGGAGTTGGAGTACTCAAGTTTAGAAAGTTCACATCTTGAATGGGTGATGAGATGTTGAGGGTAATGAGTCCGAGGATGAAGAGCTCAAGTTTATGAAGCAACAAGATCGAATGCTAATCCTAGTGGTTTTCTTAAGTGGCTTATTTGAGGTTAAGGATTTAGTCATTTTGATTTTACTTTAAGAAATGCTAAGCTTGAGGAAAAGTAATGATGAAGGTGTGAAATGATCATCTTGAATGTGTTGATTTATGGAACTAAGGATTCATGGATTTGATGTTAATCCATACAAAGATGGTAGTTTCTAATGAGATGGAAGTGTCTAAAATCATGTCAAACATCCTAAGTTAATCCATTGAGGATGTGTTGAGTGAGGTATGAAAGATATGCATTAACAACTATCCTAGAAACGAAGTTTGGTAAATTAGATTACGGATTTAGTAAAATTCAATAACTTACCTGTAGGATTCACGGCACCATTTCTTTACACACCGGAACCCTTAAATTGGTGCCGCCGGTCCGCCTGTACAGTGTATGGCGGTACCAAAATACATAATGACGGTACCAACATTTTGGTGCCGTCGATCCGTGGACATCGTAAAAGTTCACAGACCCATTTTTTAGGTGTCGGGAGTTTTCCAAACCTCGAAATTTTGCTTAAAACATGTGACATTAATTACTTCTAGTTAGAAAAGTCGATACCACATATACAAATATAGTGGAGCATAGACTTTGACCAGGACTAACGATTTTCACATAAAAGTGAAAATGGGTAAAATTTGATAACACACTTGTGCTATCCACCGCATAAACCGTTAGCATACAACATTGTTTTAAGTCATATTATCATCCTACAAAGTAAAAACAAATAAATTACATCATACAACATTGTTTTTGTCCTTGTACCAAACACTCTCTTAACACCTTCATTTTCAAAGTACTTGACTAATTTACTTAGTACTCATTGCTAAGTGAGTTATGACATTTCATAAGTTATGCGAGATGTTAGTAACCTATGCAAACGAAGTGATCTAATTCTACAAGCGATGGTAAAATAATTTTCCAACTTAGTGCACAAAATCTAGCAAATAACCTATTGTGCATAAACAAGAAATCGTCAAACAAGTGAATAAATAACATGGCAAGATTGACACTTATATTATGCAAACAAACAAGTGTAAACAACAATTTGAAAAATAAGCAAGCAACATATATGCAAACAACATAAACAAGTGGTCATTTAGCATATCATAACAAGAAAGACACTTTTCGTCATTTTATGCTTAAATATGACGATGTATACCAAGCTTGATTAGTTTCCTTTAAACATATTACCAAATTATTTAGTTTCAAAGGAAGTTGTATCAAAGTTCTAAGAATACCAACTTAAATTGCTTGATTCAAAATTTTGAGTTTTTATGTTAAAGCGAAACTCAATATTTTAGACATACTGTAGTATTTGGTCTATTTCACTTATTTAAAATTAGACTCAGGCCATGAGAGTATTTTTAAATGAAAGTAGACTCAATTCCCTTTAAAATGATAGGTGGCTCGACTGCACGGACTTACGGTTAATTAGTTATGATTTTTGAAGTTGCCCAAAATCGTGATATCAGACATACGGATTCCACGGAACCAAATAAAGGGATCCGCCTTTATAAGATTTGGTGCCGTGGTCCTCTCGAGACAGATTCACCAAAACTAGTATTTGACATAGAGAAAACGTATGCGACTTACTAGATTTCATAGTAAACATATAATACACATATTTAACAATATATCTACTTATGTAACTTATCTTAAACATTTACTGAGGTGATTTTTCAACTAGATTTATAGTTATCCCAAACACTTTTTTAAAATCATATTTCTTCGTAAATTTTCTATGAGCACACAATACAATACTTACTAGTTCTTTCAACAAACTTTTTTATTTTACTTTTCAAGAAAACCTTCAAGCTTGTATACAAAGTTACATTTAACAACAAAATTTCTAAGTATAACAAGCAAAGCATTTTTCATATTATTTTTCGCTCAATGGTAATTTGATACATGGATCGTACTCTATTTTAAAACCATTTGTTTTGAAAATACGAGCTACGTGGCTCGGTACCAATTGTGGAAACGTAGGGGGGGTGAATACGCTACCGCTTAAAAACTTTAGATCTTTAGTATCAAATCGCTTATGAAGCTTGTTATAATATGAAAGTACCAATTATTGTTTGTGACTAATATAAAGCATGGTAAACCAAGTTGTCACACAATCATGAACATCAAACCACATCACAAACAATAGTATAGTGCAAGTATAAAAGTAAAGAGATAAAGAAAGGAAAGTGCAAACCGAACACGAGGATTTATAGTGGTTCGGTCACGGATCTCCTTTCCGCCTACTCCACTCCCCGAGTACCCAACTCGAGAGTTACTTCACTAAATCAACAAGCTCCCTTCTCGCGGAGAAAACCTTACAATCGTCCGCTACACTTTTTCCAGACAAAGCTAAATACCGGGTTCTAGTTCGAGGTAGAACCAACCTAACGTCGCTTATACAATATTTCCGACACTAAGCTAGATGTCGAGTTCTTTTACAAGGGTACAACCACTCCCAATATGTTTTATGGCCCAACATAATAAACCTTGTGTTTTATGGCACAAACACATAAACCATCTAATCTAGTTTGGTGAAAGTGTTGTTATGATGCAATGATGTTTACACTAATGATCCATGACACAAATGTCTAATGGATATGAATAACTACTTCTAAATGAACTTCCATTGATAGGAAGCCTTCATGATGAAGATCACAAGTTCCCTAAACTTCTTGTGATAGATCTTCAACTTGTGGTGAGTGGGATGGCTAGATCTCCAAGATTTCCTTGGTTGATCAAAGAGTATGCTTACAACAAAGATGAATGTTAGAAGCATTATGATCATGATCATTAGGGTGTTTAATGTGTGTTACTACATTGTTAATGATTGATCTAAATGTATGCAAGAAGGTGGAGAAGATGTGCTTTTAAGTGGTGAAGAAATGGGAAAACAATGGGCTTCTATTTATAGCCAAAGTGGATGTGAGCGTCCACGGACCACGGACCCCTTAAAAGGGTTCCGCCCTTTATACAATTTGGTGCCGTGGGTACCGACATAAAATCTAAAAATCTTTCTTCAAATCTTTCCAAGATATTACCAAATCTTACTAAGATCACATTTGATATATTGAGTGTCAATCTAACCAAAATATTCAAGTGATCTTCCAAGGATTTCAAAGATGATGCATGACATGATGTAACATGTATTTCCATTTTAGATTAAAGGTTTATCAAAGTAAACTTGTAAAATGTATTATGTAACTAGTTGATAAAATGTCTAGTTACCTTTTGAAATACTTGTGAATGCAAATGTAAAATGAGGTTCAAATAGAATGGTTAACCTATTAAAATACTTAGTGACTCTAAAAACATTCTAAATGTATTTTAAACATTCTAAATATGATTTGTTAATGGGTTTGATCATAATGCCACATAACAAACATGTACGAACACTAACAAGGGTGTTGTAACATAAGATCGAGGACTTGAGACATCGAGAGGTGTTGAATGTATGTTGAGACAACCTCCCTTAGGGAGATGTTAGATTACAAGTAACTTGTACATTTTACGTTATGTATTAGTAGTTTGTTAGTTAGTTATTAGCTTAAGTTACATGTTTGTCATCAATCAAAGGAAGGGTGGTTCTTCATTTGATAATCTAACATTTTCCTTTTGGTTTATCAAACGAGACCATCGTGTTCAACCGGAACCGGTGTCGCCACCGTTCGGCTAACCAATTAGATTAAATATCGTAATATTTGCACTAACAAGTAAAAAGTGAAAAGTTGAAACTAAAAGTGGAAATGTTGAAGACATATATTTCAAAAGGAAACTATTAATACACATCAAAACCGGGTTGACCCGGACGCCTAAATCCGTGACCGATTTAATTTGACTTGTTTTCGACCCAACCTGTTAGGTTGACTCGGCTTAAATCGACTTGTTTTTTGACCGAGCAGTTCAACCGGTTGAACCACCGGGTCAAACCAGTTTCACATTTGACAAAATTATATGAGAAATGATGAAGTAGTTGTGGAACCCGTGACAAATTTGGAAAAATGATAGACCAAGTAATTGTAGTTTTTTGTTGTTTATTTTGCTTTGACACATGTACGTTGTCATTTGTATAATGTTATTTTGAAAAATGTTGGTCTTGCACCACTTAAGGGACTAGCATATATGAATATTCTTTTAAAAGTTAATATATATTGTATAGCCCTTTGTCCGATATATCAATAATGTTATGGCAGTTTATTAGAATCACAAAAATTAAATAGTATTGTTATCTTTAGCGATAATTATTTGTACCCTAAACAAATAGCTTTGAACAATGCTTAAATATCTATGCAAATTTATATAATAAAACAAAACCTTTAGTGGGAATTTTTCATTTCAAAAAAATCAAACCATACCTTATTAAGTAATAATTTAATTATTTTTTTTATTTTAATTATTGAAATGTAAAAAAAAAACATAAATATTTTCAGATTTAGTAAAAAAAAAATTAAAAATTCGTTTTTTTTTAACATAACATATGGTGAAAAAACAAAAAATACACAAGTACTTCAGATTAAATAAATGATAGTTTTGGGTGCAAAATGTAAAATTAAAAAAAGAAGACGCTCCTCTCAAAAATCACTCATCTTCTACAAAACAATTAGACGAGGCCTCATCTTCCCCAAAACAATTCTAAACCCTATTGTAAAAAATCCATTATCTCCTCCAAAAGAAAGATTCCATCGTCTTAATGAATTGGAAGATCAATAAGCCTCCATCTTCTCAATCGATACAATCATGGTATGATTTTTCTTCCCATTTATCAAATTAACTTCTTCAATTTCAACAACGTAATGCTTTTCAGTTCATTTACTGACTCAATCTGTTTATTATGGTTGCGTCTTGCTTGCGCCTAGGGGTGTTCACTAATCGATTTAACCCGAAAACCCACCCTTGACATGTATAATGGTTGGCCGATTTTCTAATCTGATATCAAGTACTATTATTTATTACCAGGTATTTTGACTATTGTCAGTAGTTGTAGGAATCATTTATGTGTTAACTTATTGTCGCTACAACTTGTGAATTTGTATTTTTTGCTCGGGAATGACAAAACTGCTGTTATGTGCTACTATGTATGTATTATAAGTCTTTTAGTTTTTCACCTCAACTGCTATTACAAACGTCATGGTGGTTGTTTATTTCTCTATTTTGGATTGTTCGGGCCCCAAACCGATTAACCTAAAGGTTAATTCGGGTGGTTTGGATTGGTTTTCATCAAATTCGGTGTGGGTATCGGGCGGTTAAATTTTATCTTTAAAACAAAATAAACTAAACTGATTAACCCTCTTAACCCAAAACCCGATCGTTTGAACACCCCTACCTGCGGCTCAATGCTGCTGCTTGCGCCTTGGTCGCCTTCAACCCCGTTTGACCTATTTCCTTTGAAGCTATAATTTTCCATGCGATTCTGCAAAATCTAATCTATGTGTTTGTTATTCTTTGTATGACACTTATACATCTTATTGCAATTTATGTATATATATTGATATAACTTTTGTATGCAAGTCAAAACGGGCCGAGTTTGTCGAACTCCACTTATATGTCTTTATGAACTTTTTTTTTGGAGATTTGATTTGAATATACAGATTTGATTTAGGAACATGTAAACATTTGAATACAAGTTGTAGTGGAGTACTGGAGTTTAATCTGCTGAACCGTTTGAGCAGTTATTAATCTAACACAACCCCTGTTGACCCGCTTCCTTATAAATGGGTTAACATTGCCACAATATTTAAACCTATTTTCATGTCCAAAATTTGTTTGTTGTGGTGTGTCTTTATAATTTTGATGTAATTACAGATTCAAGATAGGTCAAACGGAAACTAGGGTGGGGCCACTCAAAGTGTGTCAGCTTAGCAGTCATAAACTCTTCCTTTTTCAATAGTCTCCAACTACCAAATCTTCAGCTTCTCCAAATGCACTAACCTGGGGATCACAAAGAGCTGCTGCAGTTGCTGCTTTATCTTGTGTTCTCACTATAGAAAAGAAGAGACCATCCAATGTTTGGTTTAGCTTTTTTATATCTATAACGATCCATTTGCGCAAGTCAGATATAACTGTTTCATATTCGTGGTACAATGCTTGAATTTGTTTACATTGATTTAGGACAGGTTGGTTTGTTATCTGATATATTTAGCTAGAATTATGCACTACATCAGTTAGTGCTTAACAAGTAACAAGGCTTATTTATTTTTATTTTTTTTAAGTTGTCAAGGGTAAGAAAATAATGAGAATGCATCTAATTAAAATGTTATTGTTTTAAAGTTAAGCATGAAATTTAAAGTAAGTAGTCATGTGCTATATTTTAGGTAGTACAAGGAGCACTAGAAATGAGCATGTGTTCGTGTTTCTTCAAAATAAGGTTGTATATATAAATGCTTCCTTGCAAATATACCTACATATGTTATTCAAATCATCATGACTGTAATAATGAAATTGAAACTATCATAGCGGAAATTTCTATTATGAGTCATATTAATTTAGGTTATTTTCATTTAGGAACAACCCTAAACTGAAATGGTGTGTTTCCTTATAACTACTTGAATTGAATTTTATTTTTGAACTCGATTATTTTGCTGCATCTTTTTATCGTTCAAGGTACGAAACAACCCGACTTTGCTCATTCAGGCAATCATAGGTAGATTGAATGTTTGGTTCACTTATGTTGTGTATAACAGAGGATTGCACATGTTTACAAAGTCAAGGTTGGTATATGTTATTTATTATTGTTTGCTTATTTGATAGATGTGTTTTTGACCCATGTTGCTTATAGCTAAACTCATAATTCGATCCATTATTTATCATCTAATAATATCTCACAGTACATTTAGATGCAATCTCATTATTTTCTTATCATGTTTCTTTCCTTTGCAGATAAATAATAAGGGCTAGGAAATCTATATATTGGTGCATTCATAGCTGCTTTTGGTATATATGTAAATGTTATTTCAAAATTAAATATCGTTACATGTCATTCATTCGAAGTTGCATGCATTGTATTATAAGATTTTGTGTACTTCTACTTATTCCAATGTCTGAAAGCTTTTATTATATGTATAAATCATGTTATAGTTCATAACCCATGTATATACACACCTTTTTTCTAAGTACCAATAATAACACATCAGTAAAACCATTCAGAATACGTTAACTTTGTTTGTTTTTTGACCAATATCACATAATTAGAAGTTTAAAAATACCCGTATGCGTGCGGGTATTATAACTAGTTGATAGTACAAGATAATCTTATTATGGTGATATTAAATTTGTAATGTTACAAGTTTAAAAGTCACACACCAAATAATAAACGCTACACATGTAAAAAAAAATAGTTATCACGCCTAAATTACTTGACAAAACAAGAAAAGGCGGTCACATCGCGCGTTGTTATACCTCTAAACTACAATATAACATTGTCAACTACATAATACCGTTGCTTTTGTAATGCTTGAATCGATCTATTATTACTAAAATCTTAATAACTTAAAAGTTAAAACAATCCTATTAGAAATATACTCCCACACTTAAATCGACTCCACATAATTTTCTTGAAAACTGTATATTTTTGCTGCTATGCAACCAAGCATCAGAATTATAGTTATTCGAAAATGATTTTCTAACGCTACAAGTACATTTTATTGAAAGAAACTTAAGGGTCGTCAGAATTTTGCAGAAACTAGACACCGCTGCCGTTAGGCGCGGGTACTCGTCTAGTTACACAAAAAGTGTCTTCAAATTATAAGTAATTTTTGCATCTTTTAAACTTATCCTGAATTAGTTTTCAGTCCCTAGAGGTATATAGTATATACATTACAATTTTGCACACAATATTATGAATCTAAGTGCCACGAGACGTAATCAAGTAAAAACCTTGTTATCGTCCTGTGATAACTCGTCTCAACAATCTTGACACATAGCTAGAACTATTAAAAAAAGAAACTTTTACGATCAAGGAGGCTTGCTTATGATCAAAGATTCCACATACCTCGTCTAAAGTTATAACCATCTTAGTCTTTATGGCATCCACTTGAGCATCAAAGGTTCGTTTCACGAGATTAGCAAGCTCAGTTGTGTATGCCATTCTTGGGTGAAGCTGTGCATGCAATATGAAGGTAGAGACATGAAGTACTAGCTAGTTATTAGCTAGGTTTTGTGTTTGATTTGGCCTGTATGCAAGACTACATGCCTTTATATAGAATGGTTGATGCAAGTATTAAAGAATAATGATCTTTAATGAAATTGATACCTTTTTGTTAGTGAACTTGTTATGTTTACAGAGGACGGTCAGACCAAAATCAGTGAAACAGTGTAGTCATAAACTCTAAAAATAAAAAATAATTATTTGTATGTGTTTCATTGTATAGTTGTCTAACTCTCCAGAACTTTTATTACTTTATACTATCGTCCATGCATGAGTGTTGAAAATCAAACGAGAATTACATGATCTTGAATGGTAATTCTGAATGAAACGTACTGTCTTGAAAAATGATACTTCAGGTGTAATATATGCACAACGTTAACAAAACTTGTGTATCGTCTTTTACCATGTACTATGCATTTATGCAACTTGTTATAGTGAAAGTTGCAACTTCACCGTGGAACAAAAAAAAGTAACAATCATAAATTATGAAGATTGTAAGAAGTACTATACGCTCTTTTAATACATCTCTTATATATCCCTTCTAAAGAGGATGTAGTATTAATAGTAAAATGTTCCGAAAGGATATAACTTTTTATTGTGGTAGTATGCATGTGGAAAACGAGGAAGCTAAGCAACCTGCAAGATTCGCTGACACTACAACAATCGTGTGGACGGGCGAGGAGAATTTCTCCGGGGACGAAATATCCCCGGCGAAAGTCGCTAAACGACAAAATCAAAGCTGACGTGGCACATGAATACACTGACCTGTTGAAGAAAATTCAACCAACCCTTTCGCCGGGGACATGTCCCCGGGGAAAGTCTGTTGACTATTCAATATTCTTTGACCGCCCAACAAAATTAACGATATTTTGCGGGGACACGTCCCCGTCAAAGGTAACTTTCACTATGACGAAAATTTGACGAGCCAATAGCATGTTAATTGTTCTCGCTTTATTCCATAAAACTTTCCCGGGGACATGTTCCGGGAAAATGGTATTTACAAAATACGCTTAATTATATGTTAAAATACACAACTAAAACCCGATTAAATGTTAAAAATATGAACTTAATTATATTGTGGTTCAATTCATTCAGATGTTAAAATGACCTGCTAGTTAAACATACGTATCATTCCAACAACAACATTAACAACATCAACAACATCAACAACAACTACAACAACTACAAGAACAACAACAACAACTACAAGAACAACAACTACTACTACTACTACATACGAAGATTTTTCATGTCACCTAACACTCACGGTAATGCATCCGATCGACATGCGTGGTCGTCAAGAATCCTTGCCATTTCAAGTCTTGCCTCCAAAGAACCTTACTCTTGTCTCTAGCACATGTTTTTGTGATTCCAGCAAGTTTATCCTAAGATCTTTGGCATTGCAGCTCGAGCATTCTATTGGTGCAGATCCAGAACCTTGAGACGTTGAACCATAAGAGACTGTTCTTAAGTACTCGTCAAATTCATTCTTCCACATAAAATATCCGCACCCATTATCTTCTTTTCTGGGCTGTTACATAATAAGAAAATTATAAGAGATTACAACCCAATTATTTGCATATTTACATAAATAAGAAATATATGATTGTTTACCTTCGACAGAGGACATGCATAATATTGTCGTCCAGATGAATATTCTCTATGTGATGTTCTTAATCTTATATTTCCTGCTCCACAAGAACACATAAAAGGATTAAATGTCTCCATCTCAGGTTTTGAAATTTGTGTGAAGATAAGAGGTTGTGAGGTTGAGTGGTTTTGAGGATAGGAGGTTGTGAAATTCGTGTAAAGATAAAAGGACTATATCATGTGTTTGTCATATTGGTGGGAAGTTTTGGCGCCATTTTTTTGGTGGGAATTTTTGGCGCCATTTTTTTTGTGGGAATTTTGGCGCCATTTTTTGGAGGAAGTTGATACGGTGAGAAAACGCAAGAATTTGGTCTTTTAACATGATACGATACCATAGCACCTATACTTGGTCGTTTAACATGATACGATACCATAGCACCTATACTTGGTCGTTTAACATGATACGATACCATAGCACCTATACTCGGCCGTTTAACATGATACGTATACCATAACACCTATACTTGGTCTTTTAACATGATACGTATACCATAGCACCTATACTTGGTTGTTTAACATGATACGTATACCATAGCACCTATACTTGGTCGTTTAACATGATACGTATACCATAGCACCTATACTCGGCCGTTTAACATGATACGTATACCATAACACCTATAGTTGGTTGTTTAACATGATACGTGTACAATAGCACCTATACTTGGTCGTTTAACATGATACGTATACCATATCACCTATACTTGGTTGTTTAACATGATACGTATACCATATCACCTATACTTGGTCGTTTAACATGATACGTATACCATAGCACCTATACTTGGTCGTTTAACATGATACGTATACCATAGCACCTATAGTTGGTCGCTTAACATGATACGTATACCATAGCACCTATAGTTGGTCGCTTAACATGATACGATACCATAGCACCTATACTCGGCCGTTTAACATGATACGTTATACCATAGCACCTATAGTTGGTTGTTTAACATGATACGTATACCAATAGCACATATACTTGGTCGTTTAACATGATCGATACCATATCACCTATACTTGGTCGCTTAACATGATACGATACCATAGCACCTATACTTGGTCGGTTAACATGATACATATACCATAGCACCTATAGTTGGTCGTTTAACATGATACGTATACCATAGCACCTATAGTTGGTCGTTTAACATGATACGTATACCAATAGTACCTATACTTGGTCGTTTAACATGATACGTATACCATAGCACCTATACTTGGTCGTTTAACATGATAAGTATACCATAGCACCTATACTTGGTCGGTTAACATGATACGTATACCATAGAAAATTTTTAGGTTAAATTTAAATTGATTTGTTATTAATTTTAGTTATTGAAAATGATAATAAAGATTGTTTTTAATATGAAAATTGATTAAAAACACATTTTCCCGGGGACATGTCCCCGGGGAAACTTTTCACGATTTTTTTATTTTTCCCTCCCATCTTTTTACTTTATCCCGCTATAACCTTCCCCGAGGACAAGTCCCCGGCAAAAGTCTTGCTAGAAGACAAACAAAGTGTTCGCCGGGGACTTGTCCCCGGCGAAAACTAATCGTAAAAATCACCTCAATTATTAACCATATCTGCTTTCACAAATGAGATAAAAACAAAAAAACAAACCCACGCTGTTCCACCTCCTTTATCTTCATCTTCATAGCACCACCTCCATCACCGCACCACCTCCACCACCACTACATCACCGCGCGCACCTCCACCACCACTACTTCACCGCGCGCACCACCACACTCGCAGCATTGATATTTTCTTCTGGGAAGATGGTCAATTTTCATTTTGACGCAATATTGTATATCAATCACAGCCGAGGCCACCACACTCTTATACCCATTGTTTGGCTGTTATGTAATCTTTTTAGTTGTGTTTTGGTGTTTGAAATTGTGGTTTGTAAGTGATTATTATCTGATATGGGGTGATTCAAATTGGGTTTTGGTTATTGATGATAAAGTTATCGTCTTTTTATACTTGTGATGATTTGTCGTGATTACGGTGTTTGATGTGGTCATGGGTGTTTAGTAGTGTCTGATTTAGGTGTTTGGAGTTTTGAAATGGGATGTTTGGTATTGTGGTTTGTAAGTGATTATAATGTGATATAATGAATGATTTGTAGTTGTGATAATAATAATAATGAGATAATCAGCCATTCGAGGCCGTATTAATGAATGTTGTGATGATAAAAGTATATGCTTTATGTACTTGTAATAAACGGGTAATTAGATTATCGAGTGGTTGCAAGTTTTCATTTTTGTTAAAAAATTATCTAACTAATGAGATAATCGTATTACGTTCTGTTGCAACTGCATAACAATTGATTTTGAGAACCAATCATTTGAAACAACTAGATAAGGAGATTGTTTTCTTAGTATACTTAAGGCACTAGAAAGTAGAAATTGATTACTTGCAAGTGCAAACGTGTTCTAAAGATAGTAATCACTTGTATATAATTGTAACCTTTAATATGTGCTTTGCTTTTATACTTGTAGGAATATAGTGTCTCTTCGTCACCGAGTGCAAATTGGATTTGAAGGCCATCGCATTACATGCTCGAAATGCAGAATACAATCCAAAGGTATGCTACAATTATTAATATTATTACCGTAAGCCAGATAGGATAGGATTCAGGCTTGTGGTTATTATTATTTTGTTCTCAAAAAAAATATCTTTTGGGTTTCTAATGTCACATATTATTGAAATACGAATCCTGAATGCTTGCATTATATAATCTGATTTCAAAATTATTCTAATTCTTTCATTAATGAATATGTGATTTTAGAATCTGATATCCTTCCTCCCGTTAATGGCATCCGTATATATGATTGTTCTTTTTGTGTACTGCAGCGTTTTGCTGCTATTATTATGAGGATAAGAGACCCAAAAACTACAGCATTGATATTTTCTTCTGGGAAGATGGTGAGTTTTCATTTTGACGCAATATTGTATATCAATCACAGCCGAGCCGAGGCCAAGCCGCGACCACAGCCGAGACCAAAAGGTAAGATATGTCGTTGCGTATTTTAAATAGTTTAGGGTTTTAGGTAATGAGAACTATCCAAGCATCGGGTATCAAAAACACCCTTTAAACCATTAGGGTTGAATTGGTTATTTTAACAATTAGGGTAGGAGGGTAGGATGGTGGATTTTGGGACCTAAACCAAGATCTTGGCGGGTGTTGGGGTCCACCCTTTCATGTGTAATATCACTTTAACTAGGTTAATGAGATCATGTTGTTTCATCTGCTTGTGATACAAAGATTTGATCATGTTTGCTTCACGATTTTTGAACAGTGTGTCTAGGTCGAGGTTGGTGAAAACATGAGAATGGTGTTAGTGTGTCTAGTTAAAGTGCTATTACACCATTTCCGACATCATTTTATTCTCCTTTTACAAAGATCTTCCCAAAACTCACCAACAATTCTCTATATTATCAAACAACAAAATGAAGTTAGCGGCGGTGACACATGAGCTTCTCGATGGTTTCTGGCGAGGAGGTACAGGTTTCTTGGTCCGATGAGAGGAAAGTATCGACCCATTTCTTATTACAGTTTGTTATGGTTACGATGATGAGGGTTTAATCTTGAAGGGTAGAAAGGTGGTGCAAAAGCGGTTTAGCTTGCTTTGAGAGTTCATAGGCTGTGTGTGTGTTTTTAGTGTGTGTTTTGGTGTGAAACTCTGCGTGTGTGTGTGCAGAGGTCGAGATGAAAGAGTTGGTAATGATAGTGATGGAATGGTGGCGAGAGATATGAAAGGGTTTGTGAGGGTGCCTCATTAACCCCACTTCACTCGGCACCATTTCAGCACTATCATTACAAACCCTTTCATCTCTCTTCTTATAATCTCGCTCTCTCTCTCTCTCTCTCTCACACACACACACACAAAGTTTCACACCAAAAACACACACTAAAACACACACACAAGCTATGAACTCTCAAAGCAAGCTAAACCCTTTGCACCACCTTTCTACCCTTCAAGATTCAACCTCATCATCGTAACCATAACAAACCGTAACAAGAAATGGCCTGACACTTTCCCGTATCTCATCGACCAAGAAACCGTGTACCTCCTCGTCGTGAAACCATCGGAGAAGCCACGTGTCACCGCCGCTAACTTCATTTTTGTTGTTTGATAATATAGAGAGAATTATTGGTGAGTTTTGGGAAGATCATTGTAAAAGGAGAATGAAAATATGTCGGAATGGTGTAATAGCACTTTAACTAGACACACTAACACCATTCTCATGTTTTCACCAACCTCAACCCTAGACACACTGCTCAAAAAGTCGTGGCAAACATGATCAAATCTTTTGTATCACAAGCATGAAACAACATGATCTCATTAACCTATTAAAATGCTATTACATACGAAGGTGTGGACCCCAACACCGCCAAGATCTTGGTTTAGGTCCCAAAATCCACCATCCTACCCTCCTACCCTAATTGTTAAAATGACCAATTCAACCCTAATGGTTTAAAGGGTCTTTGATACCCGATGCTTGATAGTTCTCATTACCTAAAACCCTAAACTATTTAAAATACGCAGTTAAGCTTTGACAAACCCAAGATGCGTAAGATATCGGTCAATCGACAAAACCACTCGATGAACACGAGTTCGAGCCTTATGTGTTAGGATATGTTTGTAGAGAATAACATGGTTAGGATTCCCGCTAAATGGATTATACGTATAGTTTTGGACCATTTGCGGATAGGTAGCTTATGTATAGTTTTGGACCATTGGCGATTTTGGAAACACATGACTATGTTACCGATTGATGGTTATATATGATATTATGTTTAGCGAATTTGTGTTGTTGTAGCATAAAATAGGTTCTGAAAACAGGTTGTTACATTGTAGATTTTTTCCGGAAAAATTCCGTAAAAATCTGGAAATTACCCATTTTGCAGCAATTTTCTGCTAAATGGGTCAAAGGCTTTCCCCGGGGACATGTCCCCGGCGAAAGAGTTATAGATAATCTTATTTTGCCATTTTCCCCGGGGACATGTCCACGGCAAAAGTGAGTGCCACGTCGGACGTGTTTGACCAGCGTAAAATGGCTACGGGACCCACATGTCCCCGGTAAAAGTGGGATTTAGTCCCCGGAAAGTATTCCCGAGAGGGTATTGCCGGGACTTTCGTCGGGACATGTCCCGGGAAAGGCTTCAGGGACATGTCCCCGGCGAAGCCCACATTGTTGTAGTGTGACTCAAATAATGTTTGAACACCTAGCACCAAATGTAGAAACAGGTGAAGGATACATATACTTGAGAATTGAAGATGGATTTGCATCTTCACTTTATTTGGATATAACTAGATTCCCACTACCTTATTGATCTTGGTAGTTACTCATTTTGTTATTGTTATATAGAATGACATAATAATATTTGATGAATTCTCACTATGATAAATATACTTTCTGGTTCAAAACCAAGTAACAAAGACACGTATTTCAATGCTTCAGAAGTTGATCTATCGAAAGTGGAGAGCATGGAACACCTACTAATTAACAGAACAAACTACCAAATAATAAGGAGAATTGAGAATTGGCAGATAAAATACCCCACTGCCAGTGATTTCACCATGGTTAAATACTTAAATGCTACAAAAGCTCTCTGTGCCATTACTAGAGCTAGCAAGTTCAACCAAAAAGGGGCTCAGTGAGAAAGAGAATTGAACACAATCAAGTTAATACATCACCAAGTACTATATATTATAAGGAAAAAGTTTGGGACCTAAAAGTCATGACTAATTTTGTGGCTAACTTATGTGTCATTATTTGATTGGATCAGAAAAAGTGGGTCCGGTTAATACAACCAATGAATTATTGCCACACGTGTTTATGCACAAAATTAAGATAACTTTTGCGCCTCCCAATCATTCTCATATTATAATATTATAATATAGTAACTCATCAACAATCTTGGCACATCAACCTAAAACCAATTAATGGCAGTTAAGGGATGAATCCAAGAGGCTTACATAAGCTTTGAAATATATAATTACTACTGAGCATATACATGATACATAGTGCTAAAGATCAAGCTAGCTAGCTTGAACTATTGGATAAGAAACCGATAATTACTAGCAGGCTTCCTTTTAGGGTAGTCTACATCCACAGTCCTACAGTATAGGCAGCCTTGTTGCAAAAGGTGCCACTTACATGAACTAGGATGCATTATAAAGCATATATACGATACATATATATAGCTAGATATCAAGGTAGCTAGCTAGAATTATTCAAAAAAAGAAACCTTTACGAGCAAGCTTCCGTTTAGAATACTCCACATACACAGTCCCAGAGTACTTCATGGCAGCCTTGTTGCTATCTATAACCTTCTCAGTCGTCATGGAAGCCACTGGGGAATTATACACTTGTCGCTGAAGCACAGCCACCGGGGAATCATACACTTGTCGTTGAACCACTTCCACCGGGGCTTCATACACTTGTCGCTGAAGCACAGCCACCGGGGCATCATACACTTGTCGTTGAGCCACAGCCACTGGCGCTTCATACACTCGTCGTTGAACCACATAATTATCTTGTTGATGTTGACGCTGATGATAGTTTACCACCGGCAGTGGTGGATACTTGGAGTAACACCTACGTGGGAAGAGTTCATCTATGTCCTCAAAGGCTTCTTTCCCGATATCAGCAAGGCCAATTTTGTTGTTCTTGGAATAGTATGACATCGTTTGGGATAAGAAGTAGTATTTGGCTAGGTTGTTGTGTTTGGGGTATGCCTAAGCAAGTGACTACATGCCTTTATATAGAACCATTAGTAGTATCACAAAAATAATGGCATTTAATTTATAAGAAATTTGGTAGAAGTTTTATTTTACCAAACTTCAATCTTTTGTTTGGTTGGGGAATATATATATTTTTTTTCTTCTTATTCCTTCTGGATTAATATAATTTATAATAAAAGTTTGTAAAAACATTATTACTTAATTAGTTCCTAAAAATGATTTTGCTCTTTTTAATGGATCCTTTAAAGAGTCCTAAACAAGGTTAAAATAACACTACTTGGGTGCATTTGCTGAGAGATACAGAGCGAACAAATTTCAAGAATTTCTTGACCATATTGAACAACTATAACCTTTAGGATCATTTGTTATGTTTATATTTTGCTGAGGATCATCAGACCAAAATCAGAGCAACCGTGTAATCATAAACTCTAAAAAGCTGAAGGTAATCTGTTTCATACTATAGTTGTTTAACTCTCCTTGATAATTCAACGTTAATCTATTACACTAGTGTCTAAAATTATACGAGAAGTACATGCTTTTGCATGGTAGTTCGATCTGAAAGAAACGACACTGTCTAGACAAATGATACCTTAAGTGTACTCTTTGGACAACATTAACAAATTATGTGCATCATCTTTTACTATGCAACTTGTTATAGTGGAAGCTGCAACTTCCGTGTGCGCAAACAAAAGATTATACAAGTATCCTCTTTTAATTCCTTTCTTAATGCATGCATCCCTTCTAAAGAGGGTATAGTAATGTTCCGAAAGGATATAATATTTTATCGTAGGAATATGTGGAACAAGGAAGCAACCTGCAAGTCTTGCTGACTGGAACAATGTCTGAACACCCGTCACAAAATGCAAAAACAGATTGTCAAATGATACTTATGCGTGAGAAGATAAATTTGCATCTTCACTTTACTTCGATAATTACGATTCCCCACATAAATTCCCTTGTTGATCACGTTAGTTACTTTTTGGTACTGTGATAGATACATGATACTGATACAAAATACTTGATGGTTTAAAACCCAAAAAAAAAAAAAAAAAAAACCAATGAAATTTTCAATGGTTTAAAACCAGCCTAAAACATGTGGTGATAGATGTGGTATATACTTAATTTGGGTTTTAGTGATTGTGATTGTATTTGATAATGAAAACAATTGAAGCAATTGGCACATGAAAGCTCCCAATATAATGTTGTGCTATTAAAGTCTAAAACTATAGAAAAAAATTGGGGATCTCCTTCTATAAAGATGGCCAATTAAAGTTGATATCTAAGAGTAAAATTCGTGCATAATGGTTCAAGAAGAAAAAAGTTCGTGTGGACATGACTTGAAACCTCAAGAACTTTTTAATGAAGAAAAACAGTTGATATGTAATCTAGTCTTGAATGGGAAATTTGATGAAAGGTGTTCCATTATGTAAATTATTTCACCGAAATGCCTATAAGTTTATTATTCGAGTTTTTATGATTTTATATAAAAACTTCCGTAAAAGCTCTTTTATTGTATTTTTTTACTATTCACACCCTATAACCGATTAAAGCCCCGACATCTTTAGTTTTGTTATGTCTTATGTTCTATAGATCATAACGTTCAATCCATAATACTTTCCTCTTTAATTTGAGCTTGATTTCAACATGGCTTCGAGTTGTATTTCGAAAACACAAAATGAAGTCGATAACCCATGAACTTATTCGATACTTTGGCCAATCTCCGTGATAGCTGCAATTGATAATATTTGTTAGTTTTCCCATCCACTTGCTATGGTGTCCGAGTAAATTATCACCCATTCACGTCAATCTCGTCACATGCAATATATTGCGATGCTAGCGATGAAGATTCTAAATTTGAATGTGGAACATCGACGGAAACGAGTAACTACGATATGAAATTAACACGTTTTGTCATGTGATTTCACATTCTTTTCCATATAAATAGTATGGTTACTCATCCTCATACATTCATTCTAATTAACATATGTTTGAATGTCTTAGCATTGTAAACCATTTCCACTTATCAATTCAATGTATCCAATGCGACGTCACATCCGAAATGTTGCTAATATGTTGCTCGCATGCAATAAAATTATGGGCTACAAGCTCAGACTATCAAACCGATTTGAAACATAAGCCTTCATCACTTAACGCTGAAAAATGAAAACTTCATCTTTTTGCTCCATAAGTCTTGATCACTCCACGCCGTGTGCGCTGGAATTGACATTTCATGATAAGGCAACATTTCGGTTTGTTCAGAGAAAGGCATGGTGTAGAGCAACCTTTTGTTTTGAAAACTCTCCCTAATGCTGGTCAGGAAGCACTATTGAGACCATGCAAGCGCTTGGAGTCCATGTGTAAAAAGGACCCTTCTTGCGTGAGACGACACTTTCATGATGCTCTTCCCTTAGTGAGATAATTTGGTACTTGAATCTCTGCCACGATAAGGTGCACTGAAAGAACTAAAAGTTCATCTTTGTAATAGTTCTTTTATTTTACGATGTCTAGTTCATCTTCAGTTCTTCATCTAGTTCATCTTCAATTATTCGTCTAGTTCATCTTTGTAATAGTTCTTTGATTATTAACGATGAGAATAACTTTTTAAATAGCAATGGTGTTGTATTTAATTTCACAAGATCTTTGAGTTAATTATGCATAGAAACCTAGCCTTCCAAAACTTAATAACCATATTGTTGTTAAAATTACAAGCTATTGCACACAGATCGCATACTTATCTATCTTGGAACCTAACAGACAAGTATTAGGAGAAATGATGGTGATCACTCTATAACCTAGACGCAAGAGAAGCGGTTTGTCAAAACGGTCGATGATCGATATGTATCGTAACATATTGATGTACGTAAAAGGATAACGTTATAATGGCATTCGACAATATCGTGGAACGTGTCGATCCAGGATAAACAAACAAGTCTAAACAGACTTAAAACAAATTAAACACAAATGCAATGAAGATCGAGAATATAGTGAATTCCGGTCGTTATGTCCCACGGAGACTCAATGGTGTGTTAAACACTAGATCGATGATAGAATGACCACTAATGATAGCGATCGAAAATGATTAGATTGAATAATTACACCATCAAAAGTTAATAAATAACAAATGACTTAAATACAAATTAAGAAAATTAAAAGATAAAGATATTAAATAAACGCTATCACTATATTTAAAGTGATGAACGCTTAAAACCAAAAACGACGTTTAAATTAAAAACTACGTGAACGTACAAAATAAAACGTGAAACTTATACAATATAAATCCTAAAATATGAAAATACATTTTACAATCCTAATGATAAAAGAAAATTAATAGAAAAATAAAATTATTTTTATAACTATTTATCTAATTATTATTAATTAAAATTATTTTTAACTATTAAATAATTACCTAAAATACAAGAAAATAGGAAATAAAACTAGAAAAATAAAATTATGAAATGGAAAAGTCTAAAATATCAAAATAGACTTTTCAAAACTATTTTGTATTTTATGATTATTTTTCTATTTTTATGATTTTTAAACTATTAAAACTAATTAAAATATTTAAAATACAAATTTAACTAAGAAAAATATGGAAAAATACTTTTTAGGCTTTTTATATTTATCTTAACATAAGAAAAATGAAAAATTATTTTTTTGAAGCTTTTCTTAATTATTTGTATTAAATGCTATTTAAAAGTGCTCAAAAACTAATTTAAATGCAGAAAAATACCAAACAAGCTAGGAAAAATCTGAAAAATTCAGGAAATGCTTAAAATAATATTAGGAAGCTATGAAAAATGGAAAACAGGAGCTTGTTTGGAGGATTTTGAATTGATGCAAAGGCTTATTGAAATAAGCCTTTGAATAAGCAAATGGAATCCAAAAGGTACCAAACTGATAATGAGGCTACAATAAGCTAAAGGAACTAGAATGGAACAAGTTTCAACAAGCTAACACCACAGAACATCAAGCTAGATCAGATTTGATGAAATGAGATTAAAGCTAAAAGGCGCCTGGGGCCAACTTACAGCATTTACATAAGCTCACCAATAAGCTAAAACCTAAAACCAGGACTTGGGATCTACTCTGACCTCGCTAACTACTAATGAACCAAATGCAGACTTGGGTGAGCTCAAATGAGACCTGATAGGCTCGCAAAATCATAAACCCCAGGCAGGTTTGATGCCTCGCACAGGCATTCAAGCCCATGATCACAAGCAATTTTGATCTTTGTAAAAATTAACAAAATGTACAAAATGATGAAAAGTAAATAGACCTATTGAAGTTTTAAAATCCACAAGTTTCACTTAAAATAGCCCAAGAATAAGCCCATGAAAATCATCTTAGATTGGCCAAACGGGATTTTGCAATTTTGACTTTTTCACAAACATGGACAGTTGACCAATTTGAGTTTTGATCATGAATTGAACTGAAATGATGTATTTTGATGAAATAAAACTAAAGCAATCTAGTTCTATGTATTTTAAGCATAAATTAAGCCTTTGATCTTATAAAATCTCAACAAGAAGTCGTTGAGATGTATCAATGGATTTTTGACTTTTGTGGTTGCGTGCTCAAAGGAATGATTCAAATGAGCTTAAAACAGATTCACAAGCATGGGACAACAGTACTAAGCACGCATAAACCTATATATCGCTTTAAATACCAAATCCAAACACCCTCAGATCTACCGTTATGAAATTAAATGAGACTACAACCGATTTAGCTAATACCAATGATCAAACTGGCTTTCATGACCATAATACAACTAAATTAACAGATTAAAACTATTGGAGATCACAGTTGAACCTATAACCATAAAATGCAAAACTAACTTGAAACTTGAAAATGAGAAACTGAACTTACAACCTGTCACCGGTTGCGTGCTAAGACCAAACACAGACTATTCTATACTACTCTCATCCAACCCATATCCACTCACCGCATCACCAAAATCCAATTCCATAGCAATTTGAGCTATCTGTTGACTTTTGTCGACCATCAACCACATTCATTTGAAAATGAAATATAAGCTTATAAAAAGCTTAAATAAGCTTGAATGTTCACTTTTAGCTAAGAACTGTTGTTGGAAGCTTGTATATAGGATTAGAAACTAATGATTTTAACAGTGGACAAAAAAAATTGAAACTGAACATGAACTCAAATTGATAGTTGAAATAAGTTGTGATACACTAAAATACTTATAATTGATACAAACAAACTTGAAAACACAGCTACAAACTACTTAAGACATAACAATTTTAAAAGTCGACATACATTTTTAGAAACTAAAACTAACTACTCTTTGTCTTCCTTCTCTCTTCCTTTTTTATAGCTCCAGTGTCTTCCACTTGTCCAATGAACCTTTCCCACTTGAATTTGTGGCCATTGGATCACTTAAATTAATCTTGGCCTTTAAATTGAGTTTTGGCGCCAAATTGATATAAGCCAGTTGGAGAGATTGAGTAAAGGTGTGAAGGGATCATTAAATAGAGTTTGGAGTGAGGTGAGGAGGGGGGAGACAAAGTGAAGGGATAAGGTGATGGTGTGGGTTGAGTGTGCGAGAGGATTGCGGAGAAGTGGGGAGGAGAAGGATGGCGCCAAAGGGGTTAGTCAAACCAAGTGGGTTGACTGGTGGATTATTAAAACCAGGGGTTCAAAAAGGCTAGGTGACAGGGGGCCAATTTGATGAAAGGGTCAAAATGGGTTTAAGGCTTATAATAACATAGGGACTAAATGTGCAATTACGAAAATTGAGAGACCATAGCGCCAACTCATCAAAGATATTCCAAGGACTAATAATTGACAAGCTTCAAAAGTACAGGACCAATTCGCCATTTTCCAATTTTCCAGGGCCATTTCGCCAATTCTTAAACTCAAGGACCATTTTGTAATTTTCTCAAACTTTTGACATTTTCACCAAAGGACTAAATTTGACAAGTTATGATTTAAAAGGACCTTTGGTGATTTTTCTTTGAAATTTTGACTCGTGGACTGCTTTTTGACAACTTTTGAAACTGGGGACTAAAGCGCAATTTTTGCAAATTTGATATGTTTTTCATCCGATTTTGATATTTTGCATTTAAAACACATAAAACACCGATTTGTGATATTTTGATCATTTTGATGTGTTTCATCGCTTTCGGATGATTTTGCAGCTTATATTGACAAAATGATGAGTATTTACACACTCATCAAGATCTTAAGCTAATCACGCAAAAGATATTACTCATATCACATCACTTTTTAACCCTTTGTGATATACATCGATGTTTTTACATATGCAAAATACATCTTGATACATATGAAACCCAAGTTTACCAAAATATGCAAAACCACATAATGTCATTTCGTTTTATCAACTATTTGTGCTATTGTAGGTCTTTTTCATTATACCCCAAGATAGGGTTGTATCGCTAAAGTGAAGAGGAAAAGTTTAACCATTTAAAGTTATAGAATTGTGTCAAGTCTAGCGATGTAAAAGGTTAAAACATTTGTTGATTGTTAACCTAAACTTTAGGTTAAATGGGTCATATTAGAAAGTATAGTATGTAATTAATGTAAGTTTAGGGTGTCATTATGTAAATTAAGAAACCCAATTATGGTGATGTCGTTTATACCAAACGACATATTAGAAAGTCGATTATAGAAATGGTTGAAGCATTATGTCGCTCATAGGTGCTCTGTTCGGTTTGTATATATAGGTCAAGTATTTGTAAATTCGATCATCACAAGTCAAAATAAAAATCAATAGCAAGTTTTTTAGTACTTATCATTCGTTTGTTCATCATTGCAAGTCTGAAAATCCAACAACATCATCTACATTGAATCCGTCGTCCATTTCTGTGATGCAAGTGCTGGTAGTGGAGTTGTAATTCCTTAAAATGTTAATAATCAAGATTTTAAACTATGTTCATACGACGTCATCTAATGTGAAAATTATGTATTAATGAAGTTTACTTGCGTTACGACAAACATGTGGTATTGTAATAATCGTAAAAATACCATATTAAATACAATGGGTAAATACATCGCAAGAATCATAAATAAACTAAAGTACAATACATTAAATCATCTAGAGCCAAAGTTACATAGTTTGAAACGTAAAAGATACATAATATTGTGGTACGATAGCGAACAAGAATTATTTAGACCGCTTAACAACACACTAAATGATGGCCATTGTTCAAATCAAGATCACCATATGCCATTGATGGTTACGAGGGTATATCGAAATGGTAGCTCTAGTCGACCATCGTGGCATTCATCACCAAAGCTTCATGGCGTGAAGTGATAAGAGCTTCAACCGAGGTGGTTGATTGATCGCTCAACTTAGCGGGAAGTGATGAAGGCCTTTACATTTGAGGTTAATGGAGAATATATGCAATATAGTACCTTTGGATCGGTATTTATAGGAAACAAAACTATCACACACATCGATATATGATACGATGTCCTACAACTCATTTATTCACACCCATTTGCATGTATATATCATCATCCACCTTATAACAACTAACTTTGCAAAAGGATTCAAAAGATGTTATGCTTGACGGCAACCCATTTTAAGGTATGTCCCCATGATTCCCTAGGACTCCTAGATATGTAAAAAGGCGCAAAGAAAAAATGGAGGAGAAAGCCCTTAATTTAGGAGTTGGACGAAGCAACAACGCAATGCATTAACGGCTTGAGGTAATCAAGGGCTTGGGAAAATGACAAAAAATGCATCGAACTTGACACTTGGCCGTGATTGTGTAGCCAACTATATTTTTTTCATTGTAACACAAAACTTTTGAATTTTGTCATTGTATGTACGATTGCCAACGTGTCACAACACGTGGATCGCCAACTCATTCGGTGTTACACGTGATCGCCAACTCATTTCCTTACTATTACTTTTTAGGGATAATAACAAAAAAATGTATCGAACTTGACCACTTTTTCATTGTAACACAAACCTTTGAATTTGTGTTAATGTATGTATTCAGTCAATCTAAACTTGGCATCGTTAGTCCTTTATACTAACGACCGTTAGCATATAACTTAAAAAATTCTTACGCTTTCATCATTTTTATACGGTTTCGTTTGTTTTCTTACGCTTTCATCCGTGATTATACATTTTCGCTCATTTTCTTATGTTTTTTACGCCGTCGCTGCTTTTTATACGCCGCCAATTATCTTGCGTTTTGTACGCTTTCATCGGTTTTATATGCTTTCATCCGCTTTTGTACGTTTTCATCCATTTTAATAGCTACATCGCCCATTTATTTTATTAATGCAATGTTAGTCCTTTATACGCTTTATTCGATTTTACACGCCGTCCGCTTTTACTCGTTTTCGTCCGATTTTCACTTTTTCGTCTGCTTTACGTCGCCACCGATTTTACACGTTTTCGTCCGATTTTACACGTTTTCGTCCGTTTTTACACATTTTCATTTGGTTTTACATGTTTTCGTCCGTTTTTACACGTCTTTGTTTGATTTTACATGGATGAAAGCATATAAAAACGGATGAAAACGTAAGAAAATCGGCGAAAAAGTATAAAAACGGACGAAAACGTATAAAAACGTAAGAAAATGGACGAAAATGTATAAAACGGATGAAACGAAGAAACAAATGAAAACGTATAAAAGGGATGAAAACGTAAGAAACGAAATTTTAAGTTATATGCTAACGGTAGTTAGTATAAACGACTAACGATGCCAAGTTTAGATTGACTGGATAGATACATTAACACAAATTCAAAAGATTTGTGTTACAATAAAAAAGTGGTCAAGTTCGATGCATTTTTTGTTATTATCCTTAAAAGTAATAGTGGGAAATGAGTTGGCAATCCACGGTAATACCCGGATGAGTCATGGCATCCACGTGTTGTGACACGCTGGCAATCGTACATACAATAACAAAATTTAAAAGTTTTGTGTTACAATGAAAAAAAAATAGTTGGCTACACACAATCACAGCAAGTGCCAAGTTCGATGCATTTTTTGTCATTTTTCCTTTTTTATTACACGTATGGAAAATATGGAACACTTTTGAGAGGAACGAAATTAGACATGGTGCATGTAGAGACCAACGTAACTTTAATCGTATACATGTGAAAAGAAAGATATAAAACATTTATTGCAAAAGTAAAGTATGTAACATATTTGTATCGCCAGATATCACAAATGTATCGTGGTTGTTTCTTACCTGACAAATAACATCAATCAGTCACCAAACTCTTTAAATGTTTGCATGTATCGACTTCTATCGTTTGGTATATTGTTTGAATCGTATTTATCGATTTCCATCGTTAGTTTGGAATTGTAGTTTTTAATATAAAATGGTGAGCAGATAGAGACAGAAAGATACTATTGATAGTTTTTATTTTGAGCATGGATACTAAGAGCATCAGGTATGGTGAACCCCCCTTCTTCTTCATTTGGGTCTCACTTGGTGCCACATCATTTTAACACACAACAAACCTCTTTATTTGGGCCCCACCCAATCCCAATTTTATTTTCTTTTCCAATTTTCAAATAAACTAAATTTAATTAAAATTACAATACAACATATTAAAAAACCTGTAAATACAAATAAGTCGTAAAAACGTTTATTTATATTTTACGATCTTCTAATGTTTTGTCGATAATAAAGGTAAAATCATTTTAACGTAATAACTAAAATACGTAAAGTTTTGAGCCAATAAGTTACTTACTCGTTTCACTAAACATATAAACCATTAAGTATGTTTAGTTAAATAGTTTATACAAAACAAAACTATTTTTATAAAACACTTATAAGTAATGTTGGTTACTTATATTTTATAAAAGTCCATACTTGTTTAATGTAAACTTGTAACAGGCTTGGACTACCCATAACCCATGGCCAAAACCCATGACCCATGGAGCTTGATCCAAAATTCATGACCCATTGCATGACATCAAGAATGGGTAGAACCCATGACCCACGACCCAAGATGTCTTTGACATCAGGCATGGCATCACCTATCCATGGACCGTAACCCATAACCCGGTTTGTAACCCAAAATCCAGACTGGTTTACCCAGTGTGCCGGGTCCCTTGGTTTACACTGGCCGAATCCCTTTGGGAAAAGATCTGGCGGATCCGAGTGAACAGTAGGCAGAAATGTCTATAAATAGTGAGTCATTTCTTCCTTATTCCTTACCCCTCTTAGACATATCTTCTTTCTATGTTCTAACCTCTCTAACCTTTTATCTAAGGATCTTCTATGTATCTTTCCTTTGTGATTCTCTAGGTTCCTCTTAAAGCGAGATCACGACCTCTTGAAGACTTGCAAGCTCAAGGTCATGAGTTGCTAGGCTTTGTCTTCATCAAGACCATCAAGTGAATCTTCTTGATGTTTTCTCTTCTCCATTAGTGTGTTGTGTTAGTTGAAGGTGTTGGTATGTTGTGTTAATAGGTGTATTCGATATGGGGTGTCGATGTGTGTTGTGATACTTGGTTTGTACGGTGTTGGTTCCTCCATTATAATGGAACCTGGTATCTAGCCTTGTACAGATAAAGTGTAGGCGACATAGGTTTGGTTCTACCTTGTGGAAGAACTCGGTACTTAGCTTTCTACCGGATAAAGTGTAAGCAACATTGTGAAGGCTTCTCCGCCAATGAAAGGAGTTCGTGTTGTGTAGGGTTTACGAAACTCTCGAGTTGGGTATTCGGGGAGTGGAGTAGGGCAAGGAAGGTGACCTTGTAGCCAAACCACTATAAATACTTGTGTTGTGGTTGTGTATCTCTTTCTCTATCTTGTAGTATAGTTTATATATTTATCCAACTATCAATATCCAAAACACACTCTAAATAGATTGACAAAAGTCGATCTAAATACTTTAAAACGAAGTTTTAATTGGTAAAACTATTCCACCCCTTCTAGTTTTCTACAAAAATAAGCGAAACATAGAAAATAAAATAACGATAAAAAAAAAAAAAAAAAAAAAAAAAAAAAACTATCCGGAAAAGAACATACAACATAAAAAAAACATACAAAACTTAATAAATACAATTTATTGCGATGGATATTTCTTCATTATTTCTGCTTGTTTCCTTAAGATGAAAGAGGCTTTGATCGGTGTGGTGGCGTTGGGATCAAGCATGAGAAATGACAACTCTTTCATCTCGAGGTACCCCATTTCTTTCTGTCTCCTCGCCTTGTACGCGGCTGTGGCGGCGTTAGCTTTGCGTCTATAATCGGAGATAAATGTCCAGAAAAAGACTCTGTTTGACTCCCCCCGGCGCTCTACGTCTCCACCGACTTAGATTTTTTTGCGGGTCTATATTTGCCAGGGGGACGAGGTCTCAAATTAGGGCCGAATAGATCCTCGAGATTCGTCAAATCATCGGGTATTTCGCGACCCACTTGGGGTATTGTTTCAAAACCTTCCACGCGTGACCATATGAAAATGTTTTCCCAAAACTTTGACTAAAATCAGTGCTTGAATTCTCGGTATGATCAACATCATTTCCCCCGTTTCTACGAGTTAAATGTTTGTAGATAGCGTTGTACTTTTGGCAATCACCGTTAAGCCTGCTCCACTTTCCCAAGAACATATTCTTGGTACGAGGTTCACGTTTTGTAGCCTGGTTGAAATCCTCCATAATTTGGTTCCAAAACGCTTCGTCGGAACGGTCATTTCCAATCTCGGTGTTCTGGGAAACTTTCACCCAAGTCTCCGCTAGCAACACTTCTACTTCACGTGTCCATCGGGTATTTTCTCGTGTCACTTCCTCATCCACGTCAACCTCGTCGTCTGCGTCCAAATTCACCATGGGTGGTTTTTTTGTTTTTGACGATTTTGCTATTTTTTTTCTTTTATGTCGTGCCTCATTTTCGATTTGTGATGGGGGTTGTGGTTCTTTGAATTGTGGCGATGGTTGTGATTCAAAGAATTGTGGTTGTGATTGAAAAAATTGTGGTTGTGATGATTGTGGTTGAAAGAATTGTGGTGGTACATTTCTTTGATATCTGAAATGTTGGAATCATTGTGCTTGGTTTTGAGGATACGTAAGTTGTACTTGAGATAATTGATCGAGTGTCATTTGCATACCATAAGTTGGAATCGTTTGCGAGGAAAAATTTAAGTTTTGTGACGATGGTGTAGACGGATTCGAGGGGTTCGAAGAAGAGTATTGTTGTGTGTTAGAGTTGAAAAGGTTGGTAAAATACCGTCATTTTGACTTTGAGACATTTTTTTGTGATTTAAGATATTGAAAGTAATTTTGTTGGTAAAGAGTTGTGCGGAAATTATTATAAAGTTGTGTGTTGCTTATAGTGTGTAATAGTTAAAAAAATAAAGATAAAAAAATAAAAATAAATAAAAAATAAAAAAACTGGCTACTTTACAAATGGATACAATTTCAAACGGTAACATTTTCAAAAGTCATTTTGTCGTATTTGGTTCACTGCAACGAAGAGGGGCTCGGTGAAGAGGAAAGACGAGGGGGCGGTGTGGTGAAGAGGAACGGCGAGCACCGTTTCCCCCTCCACGTCACAACGGCGAACCTCCCCCACCATCACACCCGATGCTCTAAAAAAATGCAATTTGAAGCAATTAAATGAAAGAGCTGATGTAGTTGATTTTTTCATTAAATTTCCCTCTTGAATATAACTAATATAGAAAAAATACATGTGCAGAAAATGAAGATAGTGTAATTGACAATTGTGTGTGTTTAGTTTGCTAAGCTTTTGGCCTAAATTTTATTTAGTTGACTATACTCTAGATCTAAATGTGCTAAGCCCAAAATTTTATTTAATTTGCCCAAATTTTTGTTGTGCTAAGCTCTTGGCCTAAGTGTGCTAAACTAACGAGAAATGTAAATTTAATCTAAAATACAAATTTTCTAATGTAATTTATATTTTTATTTAAATATTGTACGTTGTATTTTTATTTTATGAATGGAAATTTAGTTTGTATGAAAAATAAAAATAAAATAAAATTTTTGGATCCAAAAACTAGCAAATGGCTTGAGCCACAAATGAGTGAATATTTTTTATGTATGAATATAAAATGTGAAATACTAAAATAACGTTGAAATTAGGTGTGTCGGTGGGGTCGGGTTGACCGGACCAACCCGAACCCGATAAAATTGTCGGGTCGGGTCTAATCGAATCAAAAATCTTGTCGGGTTGTTTTGACCGAACCCGATAACCGATAGTGTTATCGGGTCGGGTTAAGGTTAAATAAATAATGCTATCGGGTTATCGGGTCAACTATTCTTAATCGAACCCGATAACCCGACCCGAATCTCACCCGAACCCGATAACCCGATTCTTAATCGGGTCGGGTTGCGGGTCACTTTTAAAAAATTCAAAACCCGACTCAACCCGACCCGACAAACCCGATAACCCCGATAACCCGACCCGATAACACCCCTAGTTGAAATGACGAAATAACTTGAATCACCGCACTCATGCTCTTACATAGTTAGCGAGGCAAACAAACGAAGCCACGAAGGGACCACTCCCAACATCCAACCCTTCGGTTAATGTCTAATCATCATATTTTAATCACACGTCTCTCACTAAAATCAAGTATATCTAACATGTGAGCTTATAGCTAACAAACATAAACAAATGTAAACTTGTAACTAACAAACATAAACAAATTAAGTAATGTTCCTTATCCAGATTATAGCCACAACTTTTTCAAACATAATTTATCTCACTTTGAAAAAAAAATCAATAACTAATTTTGAAAACGCTTCACACCTATCTCTCGGTCTCTCCTATCTCTTGGATTCATAACTTTCAAAACTATATTGTACTATCCCCTTACCTAGAAGCCAATGTTTATACAATGACCGTGTCATTGTGTCGTTAAGGTATTTTACCATCACTTAATTCGAAAACATATGTCCAATCTTGGGTGAGTATAATAAAAAATATTATTATGATTTACACACAACCGTACTTTTTCTCCTTAATTACACATTACGATCCTTCTGGTGATTGACACTTTTTAACAGACCTGTGATTTGATTAGTTGTTTCTTTTTTAAAAGCAAATTATATTAGAAGAGAGCAACTAGCAAGAAGCTAGAGCAGATTACAAAGGATGTCAAAGCCAATCATTCCAACAAAGAATTTTACAACATCTAAACTTTAACTAAGAAAAAGAAAAAAAAAACCTAATATTATCAAAAATATCACTTTTTCTCAGAATATAGGAGCCAAAAGTGACATCATTACATAAACGCCAAATCCACCACAAAGTTGTAGTGATGATACCATGTAAGCGATCCTTTTTGTCTTTTGAACCTTTCCAAGAATATAACCCAGGAATAAAGCTAGTTCGTAGACGTACTCTCTGGCCAAGGGATATCAACCGAAATACGAATGAAATGCCAAATAGAATTTTCGGTTTGTCATTTGATCAGTTGTTTTATTCGTTTGTTTATTTCGATTCACGGATTGTTTTTCTATTCATAATTTTTCTAAAAGTATTGTTGAGAATAATAATCTTAGAGATCCATTGCCTGATGTTAAAGGTGCTTATGCTATTATCAGTAGTGAGGAGAATCATAGAAATGTTGTGTCTGGAAGTACCAGTAGAAATCATAATTCTGCTTTTGCTTCTAGAGTTGTGAATCAGACTAATAATCAGACCAGTCAACCTGTTAGACATGTTAATCAGAATGCTCAATCTAATAATCCTGCTGCTAATTTTAATAGAGTGTCTGATAATAGGAGGAATACTGGTTCTACTCTTGTTTGTGAAAATTGTGGTTTTAATGGCCATACTCAAGAAAGATGTTTTAAATTGATTGGGTATCCTCCAAATTTTGGAAAAAATGGTAAGAATAATAGACCTCAGAATAATACCAAAAGGTTTTCTAATAATAATTATGTTGGGTCTAGTTCATCTCCTGGTTTTACAGTTGAACAACTTACTACTCTCATTTCTCTCATCAAAGACAATACACTCAAAGGAAACAATGTGCATGCCAATATGGCAGGCACTTATTTTAATAATAGCAGAGTTTTTAATCAAAATTTTCATAAGTTTTTTTTTCAACAAATTGTAATTTGAAATCTAAACTTACTTATGATGAAAAAATTGTGGATTTTGGTGCTAACCAGCATATGACACATTGTGACAAGGAACTAATAAATGTTTTTGATATTTCTCATCTTAAGATAAAGGTTGGTCATCCTAATGGCACAGAAGCTTTTATTACCAAGATTGGAAATCTCAAATTAACTAATTCTTTAATATTGTATGATGTTCTGGTTATACCAAAATATTGTGTCACTTTAATATATGTTCATAAACTTGCTAAAGATTATAAAATTGTGGTTGCCTTTGATAAGAACAAATGTTATTTCTTGAATCAGGATTTGAATCTGGGAAAAGTTCTGGGGACTGGTAATAAGTCAGGTGGTTTATATTATTTCAATTCTGGAGGTATCCCACTTAAAAGTAATAACTCTATGTTTCAATCTTTTCTTTCTCAATTTGACCGGCACTGCAGACTTGGTCACCCTGCAGGCCCTGTTCTAAATGTTTTAAAACCTGATTTGAAATTTAATTCAAAAGATCAAAACATGGTTTGTGAAATTTGTCAAAGGACTAAGAAAATTAGAGAACATTTTCCTTTAAGTGATCATACTTCAACTGTTTTAGGTGAACTTGTTCATTTAGATCTTTGGGGGCCTTATAAGGTTGCTAGTAAAGAATGTTATAACTATTTCTTGACTATTGTGGATGATTACACTAGGGATGTTTGGGTATACTTAATCAAAACCAAAGATGAAGTTGTTCACTATATCACTATTTTCTAAAATATGATTGCAACTCAATTTGATAAAAAAAATTAAGACTTTTAGAAGTGATAATGGTCTTGAGTTTGTTAATCACACTTTTTCTAAGTTTTGTGAGGAAAAGGTATTACCCATCGATTTCTTGTGCATATACTCCACAAAGAAATGGTATTCTTTGAAAGGAAACATAGGCATCTTTTTAATGTGGCTAGATCCCTTCGCTTCGTGGGGAATTCTCTTAAGTTTTGGACGTAATGTGTTCTTCTCGCTACTTTTCTTATTAATGATTGCCTTCTTTTGTGCTTAATGGAAAATCTCCTTTTGAAATGATATATGATAAAAAAAAAAAAAAAAAAACTACTCTCTGTGACTTAAGGATGTTTGGTTGTTTGTGCTTTGCTACTGTTGTTAATAATAATGACAAATTGAGTAGTAGATCTGAAAAATGTGTGATGATGGGGTATTCTAATTCTAAAAAGGGATATAGGTTATATAGTCTTTATAAGCATCAATTCATTTTTTCTAGAGATGTCAAATTTTTGAATCTATTTTTCCTTTTATGGAATCATTCTTGATAAGAACAATGATACTTCAAAATGTTTTCAATACTTAAATCATTTGAACTTTTTGATGTTGAAACCCTGAACTACCCAATAATGAAAAGAGTAGACCCTAATCAATAGTGACATTGAATCACCAAGTGAAGGTAGCTACTATCCTTTATCCGGTAGAGACCACATCACCGATCATAACAATGATAGTAGTGTCTTTGCCGATGAGGATGAGATGGTAACTACACTTGAAGAAAACAATAATTGAGGGTAATTTGAATCAAGATTCAAATTCTCCAGTTCAGGAAGAAGTACCTTTGAGAAGGTCTTTTAGACCTTCTGTTTTTCCAAGAAACTATAATGACTTTGTTGTTGAGTCTAAGGTTAAGTATGGAATTGAAAAATTTGTGAATTATTCTAAACTTAACTCTAGAAATTACTGTTTTATAGTTCAGTTGAATAAAAGTCATGAACCAAAAAACTATTTTGAAGCTTCTAAATCTATCTATTGGACTGATGCTATGAATAATGAAATTGAGGCTTTATCTAGAAATGATACTTTTGATATCACTATTTTACCTCCTTGTAGAAAAGCTATAGTAAGTAAATGGGTGTTTAAGATAAAGTGTAAGTCTGATGGAGAAATAGATAGGTACAAAGCTAGAGTGGTTGCTAAAGGGTATAATAAAAAAGAAGGAGTGGATTATGAGGAAACTTTCTCTCTTGTTGTTAAGATGGTCACTGTTAGATGCTTGCTTAATATTGTTGTTCAAAATAATTGGCCTATTTTTCAACTTGGTGTTAACAATGCCTTTCTTTATGGTGATCTTGATGAGACAGTATACATGAAATTACCGTATGGTTCTTCCACGAAGGTGATAATGTATATGCACTTAAAAAGTCTTTATATGGTTTAAAACAAGCTCTTAGACAATGGAATGCTAAACTTACATCTGCTCTTATTGAAAATGGCTTTACTCAAAGTGAAAGTTGTTAATACAAATATTGTCATTAAACGTTATTTACATTTTTTATCTTTACCTAAGTTTTGTTAACGACAAAAGTAAATTTATTTTTTATAAAGCTTAAAGCTTGTCAAGTTTAATAGATATCAAAACAAGTTTTTTCAAATAATATCTTCATCACTCAAGCATTTACATTGTGATTAATCATATCTTGATATGACTCTAAACCATAATGTATGATAGTAGTTTTTAGAATGTTTTGGTTTCTTAAAAACTAAACATTACATATGTATTTGCATATTTCTAAAAATAGAAAAACAAACACATGACATCATGTGATGCATCATTGAAATCATTGGAAGATTTCATTAGATATTTTGTGTAGATTTAGGCTCTACATATCTTACACAATCTTGCATAGATATGGTTGACTTTGGCAAGATTTTGAGATCTTGCTGTCAGACCTCGGCGGCACCATATTTTATAACGGGCGGAACCCTTTCAAGGGTTCCGTGGTCCGTGGTGCTTGCTAAGTGTTTTGGCTATAAATAGCAAAGCCAAACCAAGTAGTTTTTCATCCCTTTCTATCATGCTCTCATACATTCCTTCTCTCTAACCTTTCTAACTCAGTTTCATATCATATTAGTGATCTCTTTTGTAGCAAAGAAGATCAAGTCACATTCAAGCTTCAATGAGGAGTTGGAAGTCTTGTTTGTTTGGTGTTGTATGATCTTGTGTTGATTCATAATTCATTGTTGTACCAAACTATCATAATCTTGTGAGTGTGAGTGGTTAGTATTTTAGTCCTTAAAATACATTGTGTGTGAGTGGTTGTACCCTTGGAAAGAACTCGACATTTAGCTTAGTGTCGGAAATAGTGTGTAGCGAAGTGTAAAGGTTTCTCCGCCGGTGAAAGGAGCTTGTTGACTAGTGAAGTTAAACTCTCGAGTGTGAGACTCGGGGAGTGGATTAGGGCAAGGAAAAAGAGTCATTGTAGACCGAACCACTATAAACAACTTGTTGTTGTTTGATTGTTTCTTTCCTTATTTACTCTTTATATATTGTTTACATATTTCACTAACATATCTAAGATCAACATCAATTGATCTTTCAATAAGTTTCAAAACAAAGTTTTTAATCGGTAAACTATTCAACCCCCCTTCTAGTTTCCTACAATTGGTACCAGAGCCTCGTTGCTCAAGAATTTCTAAAATATATTGTATTTTATAAACTTGAAACGATCCATGGATTCTGAAAATATTAAAGAAGGGCAATTTATGCAAAGACCACCACTCTTTGAAACCAATGGATTTATCTATTGGAAAAACCGTTTTGAAACATATGTAAAATCAAAAAATATAGATCTTTGGTTTGTTATTCTTAAAGGGGATTTTATTTCTACAACAAAATATATTTCTGTTGATGAACAAAAGAAATTAATTGCTAAAAATAATGAAGCTAAAATGATGCTTTATAATGCTTTGCCTAGAAAAGAATATGAAAGAATTTTTATGTGTGAAACCGCCAAAGATATTTGGGAATCTTTGATTGTTACACATCAAGGAAATTCACAAGTCAAGGATAACAAAATTGATCTTCTTGTTCAACAATATGAACAATTTGTTATCCCCGAAGATGAAACCATTGATTGTGGCTTTGCTCGCTTTAATCCTATTATTACATCACTAAAGCACTTGATGAATCTTTTCGTAGTAAGAACTTTGTCGAAATTTCTTAGAGCACTCCATCCGAGTGGAGAGCTAAAGTGACGGTCATTGAAGAATCAAAAGATCTCTCAAAATGTCACTAGACAGAGCTAATCGAAAACCTCAAAGTACACAAAATGGTGATGGAGAAAGATTCGAAATCATCAAAGGAAAAGAGAGAAAATCAAATCTGTTGCTCTAAAAGCAAGAACGAATCAAGTGATGATGACGAATCTTGCTCGGTAGTGAAGATGAAGAGTATGCCATGGCCGTTAGAGATTTCAAAAGTTCTTTAGAAGAAGAGGACGGTTGTAAGACAACCTCAAGAAGAAAAGAAACCATTCGAAAAGATCGGGATGACAAAAGGGTAAAGGTGAAAGAAAGTGCTTTAGATGCGGTGATGCAAGTCATCTAATAGGAGATTATCACAAGCCACCTAAAAGCAAAATTCAACGAGCTTTTGTAAGTGGTGCTTGGAGTGATAGTGAAGATGATGAAGAATCAAGCAAGGAGGAAATCGCTCTCTAATAGCACATGAGTCAAATGAGGTACATTCCGACTCATCTTATTCTTCTATTGATGATGACACTTTGCAAAAACAATACAATCAATTGTGTGAGCTAAGTCTAAAAATCATAACTAAAAATAAATTTTTAAAGACTAAAAAGGAATTTTTAGAAAATGAAGTTTATGAGTTAAAAGAAAAGGCAAAACGATTAGAAAAGGGAAAAGCAAATGACGATGATTGCAAATCATGTCAAGAGCTTAATCTTGAAATAGAAAAACTAAAGCTCACACAAGATGTTCTAATCGAACATAATTCTAAATTAAAAATGTTTAACAAAACATCGCTTGTGCCAATGAAATAGTTAGAATTTAAAAACACCGTGAAACATGAATGGGCTAGGATTTAATGAGGTATTAATTCCAAAGAGTCAAAAAAAGCGCCGAAAAAGACAAACAAACTGTCAAAAGCTGCTTGGCAAAGACGACCGTGACGGACCCAAAATAAGGGCTCGTCCGTTGTAAAATGGTGTTGTGGGAACTTGATGAGGATGTAACGTTTGTGATACGGACCGTAGCGAATTTTTCAAAGTAACAAAGAAAACCAAGGATAGTGTTAAACTAAAACCGTTGTTACATCCGGAGTAGGACTTGCTAAAATGAATTTAGATCAAAACTACTCAACAACGACATAAAACACCTTTTGCCAAACGCCTTTCCTAAGAGCAACCACAACGTACAACCCAACTATCAACATAATCATTGGAATCAAAACTTCCTAGACCATATCAAACTCAGTTACATGTCATGGAACCCACCCATCGTTTCCATACATGAATCAAATAAATGGTATGTTTAATCCAAACGAACCCATGAGATATCGGGACCAAACGCTGAGTTATTTGCTTTAGGTATGCTTGAAAGTTGGATTGGAACGATGAGTGGATAAAAGATAGTGGATGCTCACGACACATGACGGGCAACAAAAGTCTCTTCTCATCATACCAAAAGTATGGCGGAGGTAATGTCTGTGACAATCCGTACTTTCGTGTCATTTCTACACCGCTCATGTCTCATTATTTCAACATTTTAGTAAACTTGGTTTACTTGTTTCAAATTGCGTAACCTTGGAGGTTTAGCGGCGAATTCATGATCATGACATCACGTACATTTCATATGGACTATGATTAGTCTACATTTCATTGACATCATGTGCATCTCATTAGTACATTCACGACATTTCATTTCACCCTTCAACGCGTGATTTTTATGTTTAATAATTTTTATCGCGTGAGTTTTATTTTGATTATTTAACCCGTTACTTTCAAAAATGATCCCGAGGTATTTTTAAACTCACATTTAGTTTATAAAACTATATTTTTAGTTTTCCTAGTGTTTCAAATTTATTTGGTATTTTAAATCGTTAAAGTTTAATTATTACGTCGTTTTCTTAAAAATTTTACGATAATTATTTTATCACCCGATTTTCACGAGGAAAGTATTTTTACAATTTTATCACCTCAATACAATCTATTTTGATTTACTAAAACTTACTTGTACCAAAACATTCTATTTACCTTTACTTACATTTACAAATTTTACAAGTTTTACAACAAAATATCTACAAGTAACATTTTAAAAAAAAAAAAATATATATGGAGACAACCTCCCCAAAACCGCCAAGGGGAGGTGTCTTAATTGTTGGTATGGTTTATGTTGTCTACTAATAATTCACTTCACTTACAAAAGTCTTACTTGAATAAAATTCATTCACATACATTTCATTTATCAAGTGTGAAAAAAAATATTTCTCTCTCTCTTTGGGTCATCATAACCGCCACAACATCAAGAAGAACCAAGGGATCAAAATTTTTGCAACTTCAAGTGTGTTTACAACCTAGAACATATCCTCTTTATGGTTTTGAAATAAAACCAAGGATATCTAAGTAAACCTTTGTTACCTACACCTCTTCATATCACTAGTAAGCATGTTTTATCATCCTTATGTTTCCTTATCATTTTATATGTTTCTTATCATTTTTGAAGCTTATATGCATGTTATGTAGTTTATACCATTTATTTCTTGATTTTAAGGTTTTATATACATATTAGTCATCCTATAATTATTCCCAAGTTAATCTTTGGTCTTGATGGTGATTAGGAACCCATGACACCCTAAGAAGGTGTATGGTAGGATTAGATTAGCTTTGGAGTTGATTTGAAGGGATTAGAATAGGTTTTGTCCGAGAAAACTATTTTCGTAAACTATATTTTGTGTTCTGTCCTTAAAACGAATTTCTGGAAAAATCCACTGATGGTACGACATTTTGGCCTTGATATTTAGAAAATATACTTTAAAACGAATCCGTGGCCTTTTGAACGGATAAAACGGAGTTATAACGGTTGGTGAATTTTTAAAGTTTGACGACGAAAAGTATATTTTCTGAAAATTTCAGCATGCAGTTTTAGTGTTTTCGGGTCAAAACGAGCCTTAAGCTTCACAAATTATTTCGACTAGTCAAAATATATTAGTTTACTTCGATACGGCTAAGGACATATTTTACGAGAAAACGGAGTTAAAACGACAAATATATGGCCGCTTTCATAAAGTTGCCGTAAATATTATTTTCGAAAATTATATTATTTTGACGTAACAAGTATTTCATTAGCTATATCGTCTATGTTTATGCGCTTTTAACCATGATGCAAAACTTTTATAACAAAGTGTCTTCTAGTAAAATCAAGTTCATCGGCCATATTTTTCAAAACAAAAGCCGTTTGTCAAGCGGAGTTATAGTAATTTATTTACGGATGTTCAAACATTGGCGAAACTCATTTTCTCGCACACAATTAGCAAAACCACCATCTTTAGCCTTTAATATCTTTATGATCGAGACCTTTTGAACGAAAACTCCTGAACTGAAACTTTTAGATATCGATACAAACTTTCCAAAACCGTCGAGTTCGTTCTCTAACGATCGACGACACCATTTTACGACTACTTTTCCGAGCCATTTTTGTTAATTTCATGGTTTTTCCGACGACATTGTTTTGCGACGAAAAGTGGTAATTTCACCAAAATCATTATAAAACCATTGTAGGATGACATTTTGACGTAAAACATGTAAAGTCATTTTTGAAGGGTCAAGACGTCAAAAGAGTATTTTTCGACGACGAGTAATATTTTCAAAACCCGTAAATGGTATAAATAACATACGTAGTGCATGCATAGCATTACATTGCAACTCATGACATATCATATCATTGATAATAGGTCCCGTTGACGCATCATTATAAACCTCGGTGTACTCACTTTTGCCGTTATTCCAGTTTATCCAAGTGAGTTTTCATAGCCCCGTTTTTACATGCTTTCGATTATTTTCAAACCCACGGGGGAGAATACATTGCACTACATTTTTTTTTGTACGATACCAAGTATGTTAAATTCATTACATTGCTTAAGTTACCACATTTGCCAATTTGAAAGTCCCCATTACTTGAACATGAACCGTTAATCTTTGAAGCGAGGATGAGTGGATAGATCTATCGAGGGTGACGCCTCCATCCGGGTTGGTGAATCCCAACCAAGTGAACGGATGCATTTCATTTGATTACATTACGGAGTTGTCTGGCAAACACTCTGCAGGGGCATACATTATTGAACAGTCTAGTTTCGGGGTCATGGGCTTAGAGCAATTGTAACATTATTTTTACGTGACTTGATTGTCATGCATGGTCTATACTTGTGTAGTCGTATAAAACATTTACATAAACCTATGATTTCTCACCAACATTATTGTTGACGTTTTTAGCAATGTATTTTCGTGTAATCGAGGCACGTGCATCATGACATGGTTTAGGGACCTATATTTTGAGTCGCGCGTCGACTTACATTATGTACATTATGGTTTTATTTCAAAACATCGTTTGGATTTGTAACATATTTGTATTTTGGCAAACTTGTTAAACCTTTTGGGACCGATGTTGTACTGATTATGTTTTATGAAATATCCAACGATGTGTTTTAAAACGACACTTTAGGTCGCTCAATATAACTGTGATGTGGTGCTATGACAACAATGCCCCTGTGAATTCCATTCCACGCAAAACAAGTAAATTGGGGTGTGATGATTGGTACCGAGCTACGCTTATAGAGAACTAGGTTGCATCATTGACCCTAGACTATAGCTACATTATCATAGCATCTCATCATTTCATCATTGTACATGTTCATTGTTTTCATGCGGATTCACTTACACTTTGTTCGAGATTATTTACATTTATTTCATATCGGTTGTCACGAGACATGTCTTGATTCTCACCCTATTACCATATCATCGGATGATGATCCATCACATTCCACTGAGATTGTATCTTCTATCGGATCCACTGCAGCCTTCCCACTGATCATGACCGACACCGAGACCGAACCCTTCGAGGAGGGTGAAGTCGCACCCACACCTCACGTTAGCCCAGCTCTTAACCCGTTGCTCGCACCATCACCACCACCAGCACCACTACCACCATCATCACCATCATCGTCATATTTTCTTAGAGATCCTGCACCCGCATCGGACTTGCCGCCCAAAAAGCGTGCACGTTTCGATATCCCTACACCACCATCGACTGAGCCCGAGCCACCCGCTAGATTTGAGTTAGGCGAGAGTTCTAGGGCAACTTTCGCACGATGCCTTCCACGAGGCATTAGGTGCCCGTGTCGATGCTCGCAGATTCTGATTGATAGTTTGACACGACAGTTGGGGAGCTATCGGTTGATAGATTGAGCCCATCGCCGAGGAGGTCGAGGGTTTGATATTAGGCAGGGTTAGTATTGACTTAGAGTTTCAGGGTCTTCAGCACCGACAGATTGAGGATAGAGAGCACATCACAGAGTTGAGGCAGGAGATGCCCGAGCTGTTTGATCGAGCCGAGATGACTCAGGATGAGTTTCAGCGACAGTCACAGGAGTTAGCTTTAGCCCGTGAGCGTATTGTTTCTTTGCAGGGTCAGATGGATGAGATGAGGAGTTTGATTGATAGTTTGGTTATTCAGGTTCGTGATCTCCAGGATAGAGCCGGCGGAGCACCATGAGGTGCCTTATGTAGACTTTTGTCATGTATAGTTTTGACCATTATTATCCTAGTCACAAGGTGTGTGACGTAGTTTAAAGAACTTGTTGTATTTTGGTTGTTGTACAAACAAATGTATCAAGTAGTGACTCTACTATGTAGGAATGGTTATTATTATCTATGATATCGGTCCATGTAGGCCGAAATTTTCATGTATATTATCCACGTGTGTTGTGATTATATTTGTGATATTTCATTATTGTTCCGTTGTGATTCCATTTATCTTTATGCATGTTGTGGTTGTGGATATATTTGTATGATGGTTGTTTCTACTTACGAGTTCTCATGATTGTTTCATCTTGTGATTTTGAAGAGTTATGGCATCAAGAAAGCTACAGTTGAGATGACCCAAGCAAAGAATTCGAAGTTAGTGAACGATAGCATTGCTAATGCACTAAGAGTCGAAGAGAAACAGTGGGCTGCCTTCTTTTTGAAGCCATGGCACGCGGAAGCCGCAGATTAGTCACTCTGAATGGTAATGCCGGAGGATCGGGGGTTAAGAAATGCTCGTACAAAGATTTCAAGAGTGGTGAACCCACTAAGTTCCGAGGTACCGAGGGAGCAACAGCAATGGTTAGATGGTTTGAAAAGTTGGAGTCGGTATTTTTGCTTTGTAACTGTCCGGATGACAGTAAGGTTAAGTATGCTACGAGCACTTTGCTCGATGGAGCGTTGTCATGGTGGAATTCATACGCGCAACCGATTGGTATGGAAAATGCTTTTAAGCTTACGTGGGGGGAATTTAAAGGCTTGGTGACTAAGAAGTTTTGTCCTCGAACAGAAATCAAAAAGTTAGAGACGGAGTTCTATGAATTGGTCACGATTGGCTATGACATTGACACGTACATTCGGAGATTCCAGGAATTAGCCGCATTATGCCCGTCAATGGTTTCTGATAATGAAAAGTTGCTAGAGGCTTTTATTGGAGGACTTCCTGAAGTGATTCAAGGAGATGTGACATCTTTCGATCCGCAAACAATCGAAGAAGCTATTCGAGTTACTCAGAAATTGATGGCACAAGTGGTGAAGCGAGGCAAGTACACCACCACTAACCGAAACAACAACAACAACTCCAGCAACCGTTTCAACAACAACCGAGGCAACTACAACAACAATAATAGCAACAATAACAAGCGCAAGTGGGATAACACAGGGGTAGGAATGCTACTCAACAACCGCCCAAAAGGCAAGAGGTTGCTAAGGTTTATGCCGCGGGTCAAAAAGAAGGAAAAGGATATTCGGGGGTTTTGCCGAAGTGTAATAAGTGTTTGAGTCACCACAATCCGGGTCGATGTCCTGATCCGTGTGAGAATTGCAAGAAAGTTGGTCACCGTACTAGGGATTGCACGGCACCAAAGGTTACATGTTTTGGTTGCGGGGAAACTGGACACTACAAGAGGGATTGCAAGAAGGGAAAGAATCAAGCAAATCCGAATCAAGGAGGTATGGCTCAAGGAAGGGTTTATGTTATTGGAGGCGGAGAAGATAAGGAAGACCCGAATGTCATTACGGGTACGCTCCTTCTCAATAATCGTTACGCTTGATTTTATTTGATTCGGTGCCGATAAAAGTTTTGTGTCATCGCATTTGCACCTTTGCTCAACATTAAACCAACTACACTAGACATATCATACAACGTCGAATTAGCTAATGGTAGCGTAGTTTGCACCAACACCATTGTTCGCGGTTGCACATTCAATTTTCTTAATCATCCTTTCAACATAGACCTCATGCCCGTAGAGCTTGGTAGTTTTGACGTCGTCATAGGCATGGATTGGTTATCTAAGCATCGCGCAAAGATCATTTGTGATGAGAAAGTTGTACATCTTCCCTACAATGGCGAAACTTTGATTATTCGTGGGGAACGAAGTGGAACTCGAATTAGTATCATATCGAGTATCAAAACGGAGAAGTACATTAAGAAAGGTTGTCTTGCTTTCTTAGCCCATGTAACCGAGAAAAAGTCGGAGGAGAAGCGACTTGAAGATGTTCCTATTGTCCGTGAATTTTCCGAGTATTTCCGAGGATTTACCGACTTCCACCGCACGTCAAGTAGAGTTTCAAATTGACTTAGTGCCCGAGCCGCACCGATTGCACGAGCACCGTGCGCTTAGCGCCATCCGAAATGCAAGAGTTGTCTAATCAATTGCAAGAGCTTCTAGACAAAGGATTCATTAGGCCGAGTTCCTCGCCTTGGGAGCACCGGTTTTGTTTGTGAAGAAGAAGGATGGATCCTTCCGAATGTGCATAGATTATCGAGAATTGAACAAGTTAACGGTGAAGAATCGTTATCCACTCCCGAATTGACGATTTGTTCGATCACCGCAAGGTTCTAGTATTTATTCCAAGATTGATCTTCGTTCGGGTTATCATCGACTTCGAGTTCGGAAGAGGATATTCCTAAAACAGCGTTTAGAACACGTTACGGTCATTACGAGTTTCAAGTGATGCCGTTTGGATTGACTAATGCACCGCGGTATTCATGGATCTTATGAATAGAGTTTGTGTCGTATTTGGACAAGTTTGTTATTGTGTTCATCGACGACATCTTGATCTACTCCAAGAGCAAAGAAGAGCATGAAGAGCATTTAAGGACGATTTTAAGGCTACTCAAGAATGAGAAGTTGTATGCCAAGTTTTCAAGTGTGATTTTGGAACCACAAAGTGCAATTTCTTGGTCACATCATTGATAGTCAAGGACTACAAGTTGATCCCGCAAAGATTGAAGCCGTGAAAGATTGGGCTACTCCAACGAATCCTACGGAAATTCGACAATTTCTAGGACTAGCCGGGTATTACCGAAGGTTCATCAAGGTTTTTCAAGATAGCGAGACCTTTGACCAAGTTGACACGTAAAAACAAGAAGTACGAGTGGGGAAAGAAACAAGAAACTTTTTCAGGTTGTTGAAGCAAAAGCTTTGCAAAGGCGCCGATTTTAGCACTACCGAAGGCATTGAGAACTTTGTTGTATATTGCGACGCTTCGCATAAAGGACTTGGGGCTGTTTTAATGCAAAATGAGAAGGTGATTGCGATGCTTCTCGACAACTTAAGACTCATGAGAAGAATTACACCACTCATGATCTCGAGTTAGGAGCCGTAGTTTTGCGCTCAAGATTTGGAGACACTACCTCTACGGTACAAAGTGCACAAGTGTTTACCGACCACAAGAGTTTGCAATACATTCTTGATCAAAAGGAGCTTAACATGAGGCAACGCCGTTGGTTGGAGTTACTCAATGACTATGATTGTGAAATCAAGTATCACCCAGGGAAAAGCCAATGTTGTGGCTGATGCTCTTAGTCGGAAAGAGAGGCCTAAACCTTTAAGAGTTCGATCATTGGGAATGACAATTATTTCTCCTTTACCATCGAAAATCCACGAAGCACAAGTCGAAGCACTTAAGGAGGAGAACCGACCAAGTGAAAAGCTTTATGGTATGCCCGAAAGCGCAAATGGTTTTGTGAAAAGAGCAGATGGAGTACTATGTTTCAAAGATAGAATGTGGGTTCCATTGTATGGCGGAATACGAGAATTGATTATGCATGAGTCGCATAAGTCAAAGTATTCTATTCATCCAGGATCGGATAAGATGTATCAAGATCTTAAGAAGCTTTATTGGTGGCCGAACATGAAAGCGGAGATTGCCACGTCGTTAGCAAATGTCTTACCCGTGCTAAGGTAAAAGTCGAATACCGAAGCCGTCGGGATTGCTCCAACAACCGAAAATTCCTCAATGGAAATGGGAACGACATTACAATGGACTTTGTTACGAAACTTCCTAAGACATCGGGAGGTTACGACGCTATTTGGGTAATTGTTGATCGCCTTACCAAGTCACTCATTTCATACCGATTAGAGACTTATTCCATGGAGCAACTCACTAGACTTTATGTCAAAGAAATAGTCTCGAGGCACGGAGCACCGATTTCTATCATTTCCGGCGAGATAGTCGATTCACTTCAAACTTTTGGAATTCATTGCAAGATTCATTCGAACCAAATTAGAGATGAGCACAAGATATCACCCACAAACCGACGGTCAAAGTGAAAGGACCATTCAAACATTAGAAGACATGCCGAGGGCATGTGTGATTGATTTTGGAAATGGTTGGGCTAACCATTTGCCATTGATTGAATTCTCGTACAACAATAGTTATCACACCAAGATCAAGATGGCACCATTCGAGGCACTCTATGGTCGTAAGTGCCGATCACCGCTTGTTGGGCCGAGGTAGGAGACGCACAACTTATCGGCCCGTAAATGGTACGGAAACCACCGAGAAGATTGTTCAAATTCGTGATCGACTTAGAACCGCAAGGAGTCGATGTAAAAGTTATGCGGATGTTAGACGCAAGGATTTGGAATTTCAAGTGGGTGACAAAGTTATGTTGAAAGTATCGCCTTGGAAGGGCGTGGTACGATTTGGAAAGCGTGGAAAGTTAAACCCGAGATACATTGGACCATTCAAGATTTTGAGCCGAGTTGGTCCGGTAGCTTATCGACTTGATCTTCCTTCAGAACTTAGTCATGTGCACAACACGTTTCATGTTTCAAACTTGAAGAAGTGTCTTTCGACGAATCGCTCGTTATTCCATTGGACGAAGTTCATATTGACGACAAACTCAACTTTGTGGAGGAACTCAGAGAAATCATGGACCGCGAGGTCAAGCAGTTGAAACAGAGTCGTATTCCTATTGTGAAAGTTCGTTGGAATTCTCGACGAGGTCCCGAGTTTACTTGGGAACGGAAGACCGGATGCGACGCAAGTATCCACATCTTTTCGCCGACACCGTTACACCTAACAACGCTTGAATTCGTGGACTGAATTCCTTTTGATGGGCGAATGTGACAATCCGTACTTTCGGTCATTTCGACACCGCTCATGTCTCATTATTTCAACATTTTAGTAAACTTGGTTTACTTGTTTCAAATTCGTAACCTTGGAGGTTTAGCGGCGAATTCATGATCATGACATTCACGTACATTTCATATGGACTATGATTAGTCTACATTTCATTGACATCATGTGCATCTCATTAGTTCATTCACGACATTTCATTTCACCCTTCAACGCGTAATTTTTATGTTTAATAATTTTTATCGCGTGAGTTTTATTTTGATTATTTAACCGTTACTTTCAAAAATGATCCCGAGGTATTTTTAAACTCACATTTAGTTTATAAAACTATATTTTAGTTTTCCTAGTGTTTCAAATTTATTTGGTATTTTAAATCGTTAAAGTTTAATTATTACGTCGTTTTCTTAAAAATTTTACGATAATTATTTTATCACCCGATTTTCACGAGGAAAGTATTTTTACAATTTTATCACCTCAATACAATCTATTTTGATTTACTAAAACTTACTTGTACCAAAAACTTTCTACTTACCTTTACTTTACTTTCTTACAAATTTTTACAAGTTTTACAAATTACAAAAGTATCTACAAGTAACATTTTAAAAAAAAAAAAAAATATGGAGACAACCTCCCCAAAACCGCCAAGGGGAGGTGTCTCTTAATTGTGGGTATGGTTTCTCTTATTATTGTCTACTAATAATTCACTCAAGCACAAAAGTCTTACTTCCAAAATTATTACACACACATTTCATTTTCTCAAAGGTGTAAAAAAATATTTCTCTCTCTCTTTGCTCATCAAGAACCGCCACATATCAAGAACTCCAAGGGATCAAGAAAATTTTGCAACTTCAAGTGTGTTTTACAACCTAGAACATATCCTCTTTATGGTTTTGAAATAAAACCAAGGATATCTAAGTAAACCTTTGTTACCTACACCTCTTCATATCACTAGTAAGCATGTTTTTATCATCCTTATGTTTCCTTATCATTTTATATGCTTCTTGTCATTTTGAAGCTCATATGCATGTTATGTAGTTTATACCATTTATTTCTTGATTTTAAGGTTTTATATACTTATTAGTCATCCTATAATTATTCCCAAGTTATTCTTTGGTCTTGATGGTGATTAGGAACCCATGACACCCTAAGAAGGTGTATGGTAGGATTAGATTAGCTTTGGAGTTGATTTGAAGGGATTAGAATAGGTTTTGTCCGAGAAAACTATTTTCGTAAACTATATTTTAGGTTCTGTCCTTAAAACGAATTTCTGGAAAAATCCACTGATGGTACGACATTTTGGCCTTGATATTTAGAAAATATACTTTAAAACGAATCCGTGGCCTTTTGAACGGATAAAACGGAGTTATAACGAAGCCGTGGTGAATTTTTAAAGTTTGACGACGAAAAGTATTATTTTCTGAAACACAGCTTGCTGTTTTAGTGTTTTCGGGTCAAAACGAGCCTTAAGCTTCACAAATTATTTCGACTAGTCAAAATATATTAGTTTACTTGATACGAAGCTAAGGACATATTTTACGAGAAAACGGATTTAAAACGACAAATATATGGCCATTTTCATAAAGTTGCCGTAAGTATTAATTTTCGAAAATTATATTATTTTTGACGTAACAAGTTTTTCATTAGCTATATCGTCCATGTTTGCGGCGCTTTTAACCATGATGCAAAACTTTTATAACAAAGTGTCTTCTAGTAAAATCAAGTTCATCGGCCATATTTTTCAAAACAAAAAGCCGTTTGTCAAGCGGAGTTATAGTTATTTATTTACGGATGTTCAAAGATTGGCGAAACTCATTTTCTGCACAACATTAGCAAAACCACCATCTTTAGCCTTTGATATCTTTATGATCGAGACCTTTTGGACGAAAACTCCTGAACTGAAACTTTTAGATATCGATACAAACTTTCCAAAACCGTCGAGTTCGTTCTCTAACGATCGACGACACCATTTTACGACTACTTTTCCGGAGCCATTTTGTTGATTTCATGATTTTTCCGACGACATTGTTTTGCGACGAAAAGTGGTAATTTCACCAAAATCATTATAAAACCATTGTAGGATGACATTTTGACGTAAAACATGTAAAGTCATTTTTGAAGGGTCAAGACGTCAAAAGAGTATTTTTCGACGACGAGTAATATTTTCAAAACCCGTAAATGGTATAAATAACATACGTAGTGCATGCATAACATTACATTGCAACTCATGACATATCATATCATTGATAATAGGTCCCGTTGACGATCATTATAAACCTCGGTGTACTCACTTTTGCCGTTATTCCAGCTTTATCCAAGTGAGTTTTCATAGCCCGCTTTTACATGCTTTCGATTATTTTCAAACCCACGGGAGAATACATTGCACTACATTTTTTTTGTACGATACCAAGTATGTTAAATTCATTACATTGCTTAAGTTACCACATTTGCCAATTTGAAAGTCCCCATTACTTGAACATGAACCGTTAATCTTTGAAGCGAGGATGAGTGGATAGATCTATCGAGGGTGACGCCCCATCCGGGTTGGTGAATCCCAACCAAGTGAACGGATGCATTTCATTTGATTACATTACGGAGTTGTCGCAAACACTCTGCGGGGCATACATTATTGAACAGTCTAGTTTCGGGTCATGGGCTTAGAGCAATTGTAACATTATTTTTACGTGACTTGATTGTCATGCATGGTCTATACTTGTGTAGTCGTATAAAACATTTACATAAACCTATGATTTCTCACCAACATTATTGTTGACGTTTTTAGCAATGTATTTTCGTGTAATCGAGGCACGTGCATCATGACATGGTTTAGGGACCTATATTTTGAGTCAAGCGCCGACTTACATTATGTACATTATGGCTTTTATTTCAAAACATCGTTTGGATTGTAACATATTTGTATTTTGGCAAACTTGTTAAACCTTTTGGGACCGATGTTGTACTGATTATGTTTTATGAAATATCCAACGATGTGTTTTAAAACGACACTTTAGGTCGTTCAATATAACTGTGATGTGGTGCTATGACGATCAATGCCCCGTGAATTCCATTCACGCAAAACAAGTAAATTGGGGTGTGATGATTGGTACCGAGCTACGATTATAGAGAACTAGGTTGCATCATTGACCCTAGACTATAGCTACATTATCATAGCATCTCATCATTTCATCATAGTACATGTTCATTGTTTTCATGCGGATTCACTTACACTTTGTTCGAGATTATTTACATTTATTTCATATCGGTTGTCACGACATGTCTTCGATTCTCACCCTATTACCATATCATCGGATGATGATCCATCACATTCCACCGAGATTGTATCTTCTATCGGATCCACCGCAGCCTTCCCACCGATCATGACCGACACCGAGACCGAACCCTTCGAGGAGGGTGAAGTCGCACCTACACCTCACGTTAGCCCGGCTCTTAACCCGTTGCTCCATCACCATCACCACCACCACCACCAAAGACCACTACCACCATCATCACCATCATCATCATATTTTCTTAGAGATCCTGCACCAAGATCGGACTTGCCGCCCAAAAAGCGTGCACGTTTCGATATCCCTACACCACCATCGACTGAGCCCGAGCCACCCGCTAGATTTGAGTTAGGCGAGAGTTCTAGGGCAGCTGCTGCACGACAGCCTTCCACAGAGGCATTAGGTGCCCGTATCGATGCACAGCAGTTACAGATTGATAGTTTGACACGACAGTTAGGGGAGCTATCGGTTGACAGGATTGAGCCCATCGCCGAGGAGGTCGAGGGTTTGATATTAGGCAGGGTTAGTATTGACTTAGAGTTTCAGGGTCTTCAGCACCGACAGATTGAGGATAGAGGGCACATCACAGAGTTGAGGCAGGAGATGCCCGAGCTGTTTGATCGAGCCGAGATGACTCAGGATGAGTTTCAGCGACAGTCACAGGAGTTAGCTTTAGCCCGTGAGCGTATTGTTTCTTTGCAGGGTCAGATGGATGAGATGAGGAGTTTGATTGATAGTTTGGTTATTCAGGTTCGCGATCTCCGTGATAGAGCGGTGAGCACCATGAGGTGCCTTATGTAGACTTGTGTCATGTATAGTTTTGACCATTATTATCCTAGTCACAAGGTGTGTGACGTAGTTTAAAGAACTTGTTGTATTTTGGTTGTTGTACAAACAAATTATCAAGTATTGACTCTACTATGTAGGAATGGTTATTATTATCTATGATATCGGTCCATGTAGGCGAAATTTTCATGTATATTATCCACGTGTGTTGTGATTATATTTGTGATATTTCATTATTGTTCCGTTGTGATTCCATTTATCTTTATGCATGTTGTGGTTGTGGATATATTTGTATGATGGTTGTTTCTACTTACGAGTTCTCATGATTGTTTCATCTTGTGATTTTGAAGAGTTATGGCAATCAAGAAAGCTACAGTTGAGATGACTCAAGCAACAATTCGTGGTTAGTGAATGATAGCATTGCTAATGCACTAAGAGTCGAAGAGAGAAATGGTGCTGCTGCCGCTTTGAGGCCGCTGACATTCTTGAAGCCGCAAGATTAGTCACTACTAACCGGTAATGCCGGAGGATCTGGGGTTAAGAAATGCTCGTACAAAGATTTCAAAAGTGGTGAACCCACTAAGTTCCGAGGTACCGAGGGAGCAACAACAATGGTTAGATGGTTTGAAAAGTTGGAATCGGTATTTTTGCTTTGTAACTGTCCGGATGACAGTAAGGTTAAGTATGCTACGAGCACTTTGCTCGATGGAGCGTTGTCATGGTGGAATTCATACGCTCAACCGATTGGTATGGAGAATGCTTTTAAGCTTACGTGGGAGGAATTTAAAGGCTTGGTGACTAAGAAGTTTTGTCCTCGAACAGAAATCAAAAAGTTAGAGACGGAGTTCTATGAATTGGTCACGATTGGCTATGACATTGACACATACATTCGGAGATTCCAGGAGTTAGCCGCATTATGCCCGTCAATGGTATCGGATAATGAAAAGTTGCTAGAGGCTTTTATTGGAGGACTTCCCGAAGTGATTCAAGGAGATGTGACATCGTTCGATCCCCAAACAATCGAAGAAGCTATTCGAGTTACTCAGAAATTGATGGCACAAGTGGTGAAGCGAGGTAAGTACACCACCACTAACCAAACAACAACAACAACCCCAACAACCGTTTCAACAACAATAACCGAGGCAACTACAACAACAATAACAAGCGCAAGTGGGATAACACAAGGGGTAGGAATGCTACTCAACAACCGCCCAAAAGGCAAGAGGTTGCTAAGGTTTATGCCGCGGGTCAAAAAGAAGGAAAAGGATATTCGGGGGTTTTGCCGAAGTGTAATAAGTGTTTGAGTCACCACAATCCGGGTCGATGTCCTGATCCGTGTGAAAAGTGCAAGAAAGTTGGTCACCGTACTAGGGATTGCAATGCACCACAAGTTACATGTTTTGGTTGCGGGGAAATTGGACACTACAAGAGGGATTGCAAGAAGGAAAGAATCAAGCAAATCCGAATCAAGGAGGTATGGCTCAAGGAAGGGTTTATGTTATTGGAGGCGGAGAAGATAAGGAAGACCCGAATGTCATCACGGGTACGTTCCTTCTCAATAATCGTTATGCTTCAGTTTTATTTGATTCGGGTGCCGATAAAAGTTTTGTGTCTACTGCATTTGCACCTTTGCTCAACATTAAACCAACTACACTAGACATATCATACAACGTCGAATTAGCTAATGGTAGCGTAGTTTGCACCAACACCATTGTTCGCGGTTGCACATTCAATTTTCTTAATCATCCTTTCAACATAGACCTCATGCCCGTAGAGCTTGGTAGTTTTGACGTCGTCATAGGCATGGATTGGTTATCTAAGCATCGCAAGAAAGATCATTTGTGATGAGAAAGTTGTACATCTTCCTACAATGGCGAAACTTTGATTATTCGTGGGGAACGGTGGAACTCGAATTAGTATCATATCGAGTATCAAACGGAGAAGTACATTAAGAAAGGTTGTCTTGCTTTCTTAGCTCATGTAACGGAGAAAAGTCGGAGGAGAAGCGACTTGAAGATGTTCCTATTGTCCGTGAATTTTCCGAGGTATTTCCGAGGATTTACCGGGACTTCCACCGCACGTCAAGTAGAGTTTCAAATTGACTTAGTGCCGGAGCCGCACCGATTGCACGAGCACCGTATCGCTTAGCGCCATCCGAAATGCAAGAGTTGTCTAATCAATTGCAAGAGCTTCTAGACAAAGGATTCATTAGGCCGAGTTCATCGCCTTGGGAGCACCGGTTTTGTTTGTGAAGAAGAAGGATGGATCCTTCCGAATGTGCATAGATTATCGAGAATTGAACAAGTTAACGGTGAAGAATCGTTATCCACTCCCGTAATTGACGATTTGTTCGATCACCGCAAGGTTCTAGTATTTATTCCAAGATTGATCTTCGTTCGGGTTATCATCGACTTCGAGTTCGGGAAGAGGATATTCCTAAAACAGCGTTTAGAACACGTTACGGTCATTACGAGTTTCAAGTGATGCCGTTTGATTGACTAATGCACCGCGGTATTCATGGATCTTATGAATAGAGTTTGTGTCGTATTTGGACAAGTTTGTTATTGTGTTCATCGACGACATCTTGATCTACTCCAAGAGCAAAGAAGAGCATGAAGAGCATTTAAGGACGATTTTAAGGCTACTCAAGAATGAGAAGTTGTATGCCAAGTTTTCGAAGTGTGATTTTTGGAACCACAAAGTGCAATTTCTTGGTCACATCATTGATAGTCAAGGACTACAAGTTGATCCCGCAAAGATTGAAGCCGTGAAAGATTGGGCTACTCCAACGAATCCTACGGAAATTCGACAATTTCTAGGACTAGCCGGGTATTACCGAAGGTTCATCGAAGGTTTTTCGAAGATAGCGAGACCTTTGACCAAGTTGACACAGAAAAACAAGAAGTACGAGTGGGGAAAGAAACAAGAAGTTGCTTTTCAGTTGTTGAAGCAAAAGCTTTGCAGTGCGCCGATTTTGGCACTACCCGAAGGCATTGAGAACTTTGTTGTATATTGCGACGCTTCGCATAAAGGACTTGGGGCTGTTTTAATGCAAAATGAGAAGGTGATTGCGTATGCTTCTCGACAACTTAAGACTCATGAGAAGAATTACACCACTCATGATCTCGAGTTAGGAGCCGTAGTTTTTGCGCTCAAGATTTGGAGACACTACCTCTACGGTACAAAGTGCACAGTGTTTACCGACCACAAGAGTTTGCAATACATTCTTGATCAAAAGGAGCTTAACATGAGGCAACGTCGTTGGTTGGAGTTACTCAGCGACTATGATTGTGAAATCAAGTATCACCCGGGAAAAGCCAATGTTGTGGCTGATGCTCTTAGTCGGAAAGAGAGGCCTAAACCTTTAAGAGTTCGATCATTGGGAATGACAATTATTTCTCCTTTACCATCGAAAATCCGTGAAGCACAAGTCGAAGCACTTAAGGAGGAGAACCGACCAAGTGAAAAGCTTTATGGTATGCCCGAAAGCGCAAATGGTTTTGTGAAAAGAGCAGATGGAGTACTATGTTTCAAAGATAGAATGTGGGTTCCATTGTATGGCGGAATACGAGAATTGATTATGCATGAGTCGCATAAGTCAAAGTATTCTATTCATCCAGGATCGGATAAGATGTATCAAGATCTTAAGAAGCTTTATTGGTGGCCGAACATGAAAGCGGAGATTGCCACGTCGTTAGCAAATGTCTTACCCGTGCTAAGGTAAAAGTCGAATACCGAAGCCGTCGGGATTGCTCCAACAACCGGAAATTCCTCAATGGAAATGGGAACGACACAATGGACTTTGTTACGAAACTTCCTAAGACATCGGGAGGTTACGACGCTATTTGGGTAATTGTTGATCGCCTTACCAAGTCACTCATTTCATACCGATTAGAGACTTATTCCATGGAGCAACTCACTAGACTTTATGTCAAAGAAATAGTCTCGAGGCACGGAGCACCGATTTCTATCATTTCCGACAGAGATAGTCGATTCACTTCAAACTTTTGGAATTCATTGCAAGATTCATTCGGAACCAAATTAGAGATGAGCACAACATATCACCCACAAACCGACGGTCAAAGTGAAAGGACCATTCAAACATTAGAAGACATGCTGAGAGCATGTGTGATTGATTTTGGAAATGGTTGGGCTAACCATTTGCCATTGATTGAATTCTCGTACAACAATAGTTATCACACCAGTATCAAGATGGCACCATTCGAGGCACTCTATGGTCGTAAGTGCCGATCACCGCTTGTTGGGCCGAGGTAGGAGACGCACAACTTATCGGTCCGTAAATGGTACGGAAACCACTGAAAAGATTGTTCAAATTCGTGATCGACTTAGAACTGCCAGGAGTCGACAGAAAAGTTATGCGGATGTTAGACGCAAGGATTTGGAATTTCAAGTGGGTGACAAAGTTATGTTGAAAGTATCGCCTTGGAAGGGCGTGGTACGCTTTGGAAAGCGTGGAAAGTTAAACCCGAGATACATTGGACCATTCAAGATTTTGAGCCGAGTTGGTCCGGTAGCTTATCGACTTGATCTTCCTTCAGAACTTAGTCATGTGCACAACACGTTTCATGTTTCAAACTTGAAGAAGTGTCTTTCGATTTAATCGCTCGTTATTCCATTGGACGAAGTTCATATTGACGACAAACTCAACTTTGTGGAGGAACTCAGAGAAATCATGGACCGCGAGGTCAAGCAGTTGAAACAGTCGTATTCCTATTGTGAAAGTTCGTTGGAATTCTCGACGAGGTCCCGAGTTTACTTGGGAACGGAAGACCGGATGCGACGCAAGTATCCACATCTTTTCGCCGACACCGTTACACCTAACAACGATTGAATTCGTGGACTGAATTCCTTTTGATGGGCGAATGTGACAATCCGTACTTTCGTGTCATTTCGACACCGCTCATGTCTCATTATTTCAACATTTTAGTAAACTTGGTTTACTTGTTTCAAATTCGTAACCTTGGAGGTTTAGCGGCGAATTCATGATCATGACATCACGTACATTTCATATGGACTATGATTAGTCTACATTTCATTGACATCATGTGCATCTCATTAGTTCATTCACGACATTTCATTTCACCCTTCAACGCGTAATTTTTATGTTTAATAATTTTTATCGCGTGAGTTTTATTTTGATTATTTAACCCGTTACTTTCAAAAATGATCCCGAGGTATTTTTAAACTCACATTTAGTTTATAAAACTATATTTTTAGTTTTCCTAGTGTTTCAAATTTATTTGGTATTTTAAATCGTTAAAGTTTAATTATTACGTCGTTTTCTTAAAAATTTTACGATAATTATTTTATCACCCGATTTTCACGAGGAAAGTATTTTACAATTTTTATCACCTCAATACAATCTATTTTGATTTACTAAAACTTACTTGTACCAAAACTTTCTATACTTACCTTTACTTTATTTACATTTTTTTTACAAGTTTACAAATTATATATCTACAAGTAACATTTTAAAAAAAAAAAATATAATGGAGACAACCCTCCCCAAAACCGCCAAGGGGAGGTGTCTTAATTGATTGGTATGGTTTTCTTATGTCTTGTCTACTAATAATTCACTTCTAGTTACAAAAGTCTTACTTGATCAAAATTATTCACACACATCTCATTTATCAAAGTGTGTAAAAAATATATTTCTCTCTTTTGGGTCTCAAGAACCGCCACATCATCAAAAACAAGGGATCAAGAAAATTTTGCAAGATCAAGTGTGTTTATCAACCTAGAACATATCCTTTTTATGGTTTTGAAATAAAACCAAGGATATCTAAGTAAACCTTTGTTACCTACACCTCTTCATATCACTAGTAAGCATGTTTTTATCATCCTTATGTTTCCTTATCATTTTATATGTTTCTTATCATTTTGAAGCTCATATGCATGTTATGTAGTTTATACCATTTATTTCTTGATTTTAAGGTTTTATATACTTATTAGTCATCCTATAATTATTCCCAAGTTATTCTTTGGTCTTGATGGTGATTAGGAACCCATGACACCCTAAGAAGGTGTATGGTAGGATTAGATTAGCTTTGGAGTTGATTTGAAGGGATTAGAATAGGTTTTGTCCGAGAAAACTATTTTCGTAAACTATATTTTAGGTTCTGTCCTTAAAACGAATTTCTGGAAAAATCCACTGATGGTACGACATTTTGGCCTTGATATTTAGAAAATATACTTTAAAACGAATCCGTGGCCTTTTGAACGGATAAAACGGAGTTATAACGGCCGTGGTGAATTTTTAAAGTTTGACGACGAAAAGTATTATTTTCTGAAAATTTCAGCATGCAGTTTTAGTGTTTTCGGTCAAAACGAGCCTTAAGCTTCACAAATTATTTCGACTCTCTCTAATAGCACATGAGTCAAATGAGGTACATTCCACTCATCTTATTCTTCTATTGATGATGACACTTTGCAAAACAATACAATCAATTGTGTGAGCTAAGTCTAAAAATCATAACTAAAAATAAATTTTTAAAGACTAAAAAGGAATTTTTAGAAAATGAAGTTTATGAGTTAAAAGAAAAGGCAAAACGATTAGAAAAGGGAAAAGCAAATGACGATGATTGCAAATCATGTCAAGAGCTTAATCTTGAAATAGAAAAACTAAAGCTCACACAAGATGTTCTAATCGAACATAATTCTAAATTAAAAATGTTTAACAAAAACATCGCTTGTGCCAATGAAATAGTTAGAATTTAAAAAACACCAGGAAACATGAATGGGCTAGGATTTAATGAGGTATTAATTCCAAAGAGTCAAAACAAAGCGGCCGAAAAGACAAACAAAGCACAAACTTGCTTGGTCTGCAAGACGGACGAAGACGGACCCAAAATAAGGGCTCCGTCCGTTGTAAAATGGTGTTGTGGGAACTTGAAGAGACGAGCGTTTGTGATCTGGACCGTAGCGAATTTTCAAAGTAACAAAGAAAACCAAGGATAGTGTTAAACTAAAACCTTTGTTACATCCGGAGTAGGACTTGCTAAAATGAATTTAGATCAAAACTACTCAACAACGACATAAAACACCTTTTGCCAAACGCCCCTTTCCTAAGAGCAACCACAACGTACAACCCAACTATCAACATAACTGTTGGAATCAAAACTTCCCTAGACCATATCAAACTCCAGATTACATGTCATGGAACCCTTACCCATCGTTTCCATACATGAATCAAATAAATGGTATGTTTAATCCAAACGAACCCATGAGATATCGGGGACCAAACGCTTGAGTTATTTGCTTCTTAGGTATGCTTGAAAGTTGGATTGGAACCTGATGAGTGGATAAAAGATAGTGGATGCTCACGACACATGACGGGCAACAAAAGTCTCTTCTCATCATACCAAAAGTATGACGGAGGTAATGTCACTTTTGGTAGCAATCTCAAAAGCAAAATCATTGGCAAAAGTTCGATCGCTCATAACTCCCTAACTATTGAAAATGTTGCTCATGTCGATAGGTTAGGATTTAATCTACTTAGTATTAGCTAATTATGTGATAAAAATTATAAAGTACTATTTGAAGAAAATGGTAGTAAAATACTAAAAGATGGTATCACTATAGCTAAAGGAGTTAGGAAAAATAACATATACATTATGAAAATAGATAAAACATCTAATGACAAACTTTGTCTAACAACATTAGATGATAGCTCAACTCTTTGGCATAGACGTTTAGGTCACGCTAATATGAGACTTATAAAAAACCTATCTTCAAAAGAGCTAGTTAGGAATTTGCCAAAACTTAAATATGACCAACATTTTTGCGACGCTTGCAAAATTGGTAAACAAACCCATAGTAGTCATAAATATAAAAATATGGTGTCCACATCTAAGTGTCTAGAACTTTTGCATATGGACTTGTTTGGTCCATCCGCTATAAGAAGCTATGGAGCAACTTATACACTTTGGTCATAGTAGATGATTACTCGAAGGTTTACTTGGACGTCGTTTTGAAAACCAAAATGAAGCTTTTGATAAATTTGAAATTCTTAGCAAGAAAATTCAAAATCAACTAGGTGTTAAAATTGTGTCGATCCGAAAGGATCATGGTCGTGAATATGACAATGAAACACAATTTGGAAACTTTTAATGATACAAATGGTATAACACATAACTTTTCGGCTCTCGAACACCTCGATCAAATGGAGTCGTAGAACGTAAAATAGAACAATTCAAGAAATGAGTAGAACAATGCTTAATGAACAAAACATTCCTCAAAAGTTTTGGTGTAGCATCATTGACACTTCTACATATATTTTAAATAGAGTCTTAATCGTCCTTTCTTAAACAAAACACCATATGAGCTTTATAAAGGTAAAAGCCAACTTTAGGATATTTTAGAGTTTTGGATGTAAATGTGATAAGGTTTTGAAAGGTACCTTTTTAGGGTCGTTTAAGCCCTTATTTGATCACTTTTGTATCCGTTATTGCTTAATATCGTTCCTTTTCACTTTTTAGGTCTCTTGAAGGCAAAATCTTTGGAATGGCACTTATTTGAATGAAAAGGCACAAATATCTGAAGAAAATGGCCAAAGTCGAATCGAGACACTCAAAGTTCTTTGAAAAGACAAGGTGGCCATCGCTTAATAAGCTATGACGCCGTCGGAGGATTTTGTGACGGGACGAAGCCAAAACTCCTATTTTCAAGTGGCGGCGTCAAGTTGTAAAAGAGTAGGCCGTCATGACTCGAGGGCGGCCTAGATGCAATCAGACGGCGTCGAGCTCAAGAGGACGGCGTCACAAGCATAAGGTGATGCCGTCGCAAGTCTAACGTGGCCAAGACGAAACCCTAATAGCGAGACACGACGGCGTCACAAAACATAAGGTGGCGCTTCGTCGCATATGTAATATTATATATAGAATCCGAATTTTTCAGTTTTTGTGTGTAGTCTTTTGGAGTAAAAACCTAAACCGAACCAAGGATGTCTTGTACAGTATTTTAGGGTTCCAAACCCTATCTTACACCAAAATAAGTGTTTTACTTCATTAATACAATTATGTCTTTGATTATTTGTGTGTATGCTTGCATGTTCTCCATGTCCGGCTAATTTACATGTGTGTTTGCTTAGGGAATATGAAACTTAATTATTGAATATTGATTGGTTGTCTCTTATCTTAGTTGATTAATGATCTTGTTAATACAAATAAGCCGTAAAAACGTTTATTTATATTTTACGATCTTCTAATGTTTTGTCGATAACAAAAGTAAAATCATATTAACGAAACAAATAAAATACGTAAATGGTTTGAACTAATAGTTTTCTAACATATTCACATTTTCACATAAAACACTAAAACAAGTATAAGTGACTTTATGATCTAGATATATATGTACAACAACTAGTGTTTACATATTGGCTTAACAAGTATAAGTGATTTTTAATCTAGATATATATGTACAACAACTAGTGTTTACATATTAAGTTAACACATACTTAAGCTAAGTATACTAAAATGGGTAAAACAAGTATATACTAAAATGGGTAAAAACAAGTATATACTAAATAGATAAAAACTAGCAAATGGTTTTGACCCATAACCCATGGTTTTATATATACCACTTATACAAGTTCAATGTATCCTTAAGGTACATTGTATCTAGAAAGAAAACTATGGATCAACCCATAAACCATGACCCATGACCCATAACCAAAAATACCCATGGGTAAAGAGGGCGTTCCACGGATCCCTAGCTTTGTGCTAGCGGATCCCAAGTGGAAGGATCCGTGGGAACGATGAGAAATTTGCCTATAAATAGTGAGTCATTTCTTCATTATTACTCACCCCTTTCAATCCTCTTTCTAACACACTTTCTCCCCTGAGTTAGATCTCACTAACCTTAGATCCAAGAGATCTATGTTTGTAGTTTTGTTTTTGTGTGATCTTTTAGGTTCCTCTTAAAGGCAAGATCCCACCTTTGAAGTCGAGCAAGCTCAAGTCCATGAGTTGCTATGCTTCTTCATCATCAAGGCTACTGAAGTCCTCTTGTTGATGATTCCTTTCTTTCTTCAAAGAAGTGTAGTGTTGAAGACATTAGTGAAAGATGTCTCAAATGTCAAGACGAAGATATTAGTGAAGGGTATCTATCGTCCATAGGATAAGCACTTGTGGTAGGTGCTTAGAAGTCAAAGACAAAGAAGCATTAGTGAAAGGTGCTTAAAAGTCAAGACAAGGAAGCACTAGTGAAAGGTGCTTAGAAGTGAAGACACAAGATATTAGTGAAAGGTGTCTTGTAGATCTAGTCAAAGGCATTAGTGAAAGGTGCCTTAGATGTACAATCGATATGGTATGTTTCGATGTACAAGATAGACTAGTATAGGATCCAAGGATATTGATATCCTTGATGATGTTGTAAAGGAGTAGATCTCCTTTGGGATTAGTCGTTGGTGTAGTGTGGTAGTAGTTCCTCCATTGCAATGGAACTAGGTGCTTAGCCTAGTACCAAATAAAGGGTAGGCGACGTTGTGAAGGTGTAGTTCACCTAAGGTGTGAAAGAACTAGGTACTTAGCCTAGTACCTTATAAAGGGTAGGCGACGTTGTGTAGGAGTGGTTCACCTTGGTGTGAAGAACCCGTGGTTAGCCTAGTACCGGAAAAAGAGTAGGCGACGTTGTGAAGGCTTCTCCGCCATAAGGAGCTTGGTGTAGTGATTACGAACTCTCGAGTAGGTGACTCGGGGGGTGGAGTAGGGCAAGGAAGGTGACCTTGTAGCCGAACCACTATAAATACTTGCGTTGTGGTTTTGTGCTTCTTACTCTTTTCTTTCATTACATATCTTCTATATGCTTGCTTATCAACATCCAACACACACAACCAAATAGATTGATATAAGTCAATCTAAATAGATTAAAAGGAAGTTTTAATTGGTAAAACTATTCAACCCCCTTCTAGTTTTCTACAATTGGTATCGAGCTTAGTTACAAGTTTCTTGAAGTATATTGTACTTTAAAAACTTGATACGATCCATAGTTAATTGAAAACTACAAAGAAGGTTTTTTTTTTTCATAAAAACAAACATCATGTTTTTCAAAAACGATATGTTTGGATGTTGATTTGATAAACAACATTTTTTTTCTTTTCACTTAAATTGCACTAATCTTCTTTGTGATGTTGATTAATCAAAGCTCATACCCACCAAGCTTTAGGAGTTGCTTGGTAACAAGAATACCTTCCTTAAGAAGGTATCTTAGATGCAAAGGAGCGGGAATCGTCTAAGTGACATTTGTCATTTGTAAAAGACATTCCTAAGTGCATTCGAGGTATGACTTTCTACTTATATCTAAATGATATTTGTTTAGTATATAAGTGTTATTTGCTAGGCTTTTATTTGAGTAGATTTTTGTGTTTACACATGATTTATATGTAGCTCGTTAGGAAGCTTTGTTTCACATACGTGCTACTTTTCTCGTCTATAGTCATAGTATATGGAGCTTATGCTTTATTTCTTCTAATAAAACAAAACACGAATTTAAAAATTCCTCCTTCCCTATTAATAAACCCACTCGACGCCCACTTTTCAATCCTCACTTTTCAAATTTTCCAATTTCAAAATTCCTCTCATTCAAAACTTCATCTTCCTCCTCATTCCATCTCTTCCTAAACCAAGAAGATCCGTCATCAACATGGTTTACATCGCACTCGTGCTCATCGCCCTAACACTCATCGCACTTGTGTTCCTATGATGAAGTTCACATACGGAGACATTTACTTTGTGTTGTTAATCTATATTGGGGTCATTTACCCAATCCTTTGTATCATCCTTAGCATTGAAATGCAATATTATTGATAATCTATTTTATCTAGGATGTTTGTGTTATTATGTGTTTTATTTCTTTTGATATATATGTGTTATATTCTTTCGTGATACATTAGATGTCATGTATGCATGCTAAAAGAAAATGTAGGATAAAACATACTTAGTGGTACAATAACCGTAAAACCTATGTTTTTATTAAAAGCGGTTCACATTACTACGATCCACGGATCCGGAAGTTACACTAGCCGGATCCCTTTTGAAAAGGAACCGTGGGATCCGTCCTACTGGAAAACAGTTTTCATGCAAGATTAAAAACCACTATCCTTCTAAAAGTAATAATCCACTAGAGTTTCAAAACCATGAGTTAGCTAAATACTAATAAAAATAAAAACCATTGTTAATAGAATATCTAGTAAAAACGTTAGATTATTATAGGTTGACCATAAACGTCTTCCCTTATTAACCCATCACTTCTATAGGTTCAACTATGACGCATGAATACGAGTTTGATTTTTCACTCACTAGCGTCTACACCCCGAACATTTCCCTTGAGCCCAACACACCTGGCAATCATGTCCGTGGGTTCAATAATCTCGAAAACCGTCACTTCCATGAAGGACGACAGACACCTCTCTACAATTCAAGAAGGTATCAATACCTCCTTCCGAGCCATAGGACTAGAATGTCTTCTTGAAATCAACGGAAGATATGTCCAAGGTTCATAATGGAATTCTTCCGTCAAGTCGAACTCGCTCGTAACGAGGATCGCTCTCATCTCTTTGGTTTTATATCAAAACCAAAATTCACTTTAAGCCTTGGGCATCTTGCTCACATCCTCCGAATTCCAAACCATGGACAATGTGCCTTCACCAAGATTGGTCTCTTGATTCTCTCAACTTTTGTGAAGAAAATAGTCCATATTGTTCACACATACCCTCCTAAGATTTAACGCGCATGATATGCAAACCTCGACCATATTACTCCAATCCAAACATTATCCATACACGGGATATCCGAGAAGAGTATAAACTGTTGCTCTCATTCTACATGAAAATGTTTGGAGTCTTAGGAAATCGAGATATTCTTCCGCTTGTTGTGCTCGCATGTTGTCTTGTTTGCTAACACAACAACCATACAATCTCGCCTACTTCTTAAGTAAGGCGAATAGCAAATCTTCAAGGCTCCAAGAATAAACTCATCCCTTATGGAATGTTCTTGACACGCCTCTATCACAATGTTATGCACTTCCATCCTCAATTTCAAAGTCCGTTGTACGTACTTGTGAACAAGATGATGGAACCGCTAAACATATCTCTCATGAAGACTTTCTTCATTCATGATTTCACCAATACCCATCAATCACATAATGATCCTCCTAGTGAAGACACTCAAGGAACCTAGAATAGTCAAATAGGATCAATTCTACTCTGTAATCCTATCTCTTCCATGAAATAAAAACATCTTACTTTTGATTTCCTAGTTTTAGAACTCACTTAAACAAAACTTGGAATATAATGCATTGTCAAAGATCATTGCATACCTTTAGTAAAGGTTACATCTAGCGATAGACGGATCCCAAATGTTGTACTAAACGGATCCCTACTTAGGGAACCGTGGGATCCAAGAAAGCAGTAAAAATGCAATTGCAAGCATTATATGTCAAACACATCCCTTAGAACACCTCACACTAAGCTAAACATAGTGTCTTAAGATTGATTAAGACTTTATCAAGATAGGTTGACCTTTCGGCTTTGTTAGATCTACCATTTCAATCCATCACTCTTCCGCTCCCAAAACTCACACTTTATTCTTCTTATATGATCTCTCACAACTAGGTTAGAAATCCTTGATTATGACAATATTGATCATTAATCAATCTCACCTCAAAATTGATCAAAGTTGATCAAATCCTAGTTTTCCCATCTCATAACCATTAGGATATTTTCCAAAACATAATCCTAAGACACAACCTGATCTCTAGGATCATTTAGTTTCATTTAACTTCAATTGACATCTTTAATGTCATCCTTGCTCATCCATTGGTACTTGTTGAAAGTTCCAAATCCTTCCATAAATAACAATCATTAGCTACACCATTCATTGCCTTCAAACACTTAAGCACCCTTCATTTAAAACACTTAGAGAAATGAAACACTCAAGGTGATGTAGGTCTAGGATCTTAGAAACATCATTTCCACTCTTTCATAAATCTACGAGCACGGATCCCTAGAACTAGCCTAGACGGATCCTCTCGAGAAGGGAACCGGGATCCGGATGATGCCTATGACAAATCTTACTAAAACAAATCATTTCAACTCAAACACTCCATCTCATCTTAAATGAGTTCCTAGAACAAAGACAACCTCATGTAGTTGACTCTTGTGCATGCTAATCATCACATTCCAATGAATCTTAGTGGCTTAGAGCTTAAATGCACTTTCCAAATCTTTTGGTTTATAAACCACCTTGTTAGGACCTCCATAGTCATCACTCTCATTCTAACTTTCAGCTTTTTCAATCTCTTCAAATCATCTCATCATGAGAAAAACCCCAAGTAACAACCTATCCACCAAAGAACCACCCATCAAAAGGGCTCGTGTTGTACACGAAATCTCTTCAACCGAATCATCTCCGGTCAAATCAACAAACCTTCATCATCCAATCAAACCAATTCCTAAAAGGATAGTACCCACAAAACTACCTATACCAAACACAACCATACCTCCTAGGCCAAACAATATAATCTCCACTAAAACATCACCTTTGGTTCCTAGAGCTATCTCTTTACATCCCCACAATCATCACCTCACCTCTACAATTTAGAGGACTTGCCACCTAGGCTGCCTCCATCCGCTCACGACAACATTCTCCTCATTAGGAGGAACAATGATTCAAAATCAAGGTGTTGAGTCAACACTTGCTCCGGCTTCCTTTTCGCTGTTTCCATCATATAATCCCATTTGGATTATAAGAAATCATCAAAGTCAACCACCCAACCTTATGGAAGTTGACATCGATGCCAAGAAACTCGTCGAGTTCTCTCACGCAAGCGTAAGAAAACCTAAAACAACTTAAGCACGAAATCAATGAAGATCGAGAGAGTATAGGGTCTCCCGGTCGTTATGTCCCAAATGAAATGCAAATGGATTATCAAGCGTGTAGTGATCGGAGATTTAGACGGAAAGAGAATTTGGAATTATTATAACTACGGAGAAAGGACATAAACTACAAGGGCTAAAATGAAAATAAAAGGAATTAAAAGATTAAAAATATTAAATAAACGCTATCACTATTTTTAAAGTTGATGAACGTTTAAAAGTTAAAACTAAAAACTTACGTTTAAATTAAAATTACGTAAACGTACAAATAAAAACGTGAAACTTACACAATATAAATCCTAAAAATATGAAAAATACATTTTTACAATCCTAATGATAAAAGAAAATTTATAGAAAAATAAAATTATTTTTATAACTAATTATCTAATTATTATTAATTAAAAACTATTTTTAACTAATTAATAATAACCTAAAATGAAAGAAAATAGGAAATAAAGCTTGAAAAATAAAATTAAGATTTAGAAAAGTCTAAAATATCAAAATAGACTTTTCAAAACTATTTTTGTATTTTATGATTATTTTCTATTTTCTAGGATTTAAATACTATTAAAACTATTTAAATTATCTAAAAATACAAATTTAACTAAGAAAATATGGAAAATACTTTTTGCCTTTTATATTTATCTTAATCTATTAAAATTGAAAAATTAATTTTGGAACTTTTACGAATTAAATGTAATTAAAGCTAATTTAAAATGATTAAAACTATTTTTAAATAAGAAAATACCAAACAACTGCTAAAAATTATGAAAATTTCAGGAAATACTAAAATACTAATCTAAAGCAGAGAAAATTATAAAAACTAGGGCTTATTTGTAAGAATAATGAGTGCTATGTAAATGGAATGAAATAAGCACTTAAGAGATAAGCAAATAAGCTCTACAAAGACACCAACCGAAAACATAAGCTAAAATATACTAAATCTACTCTAAGGCAGCTAGTTACATCTACTCCTAACCACTAATGAGCATCTACCAAGGATTATAGCAACCGAACTTTAAGCAAATAAGCTAATCGCCTACTATTTAAGCCATTGCAACCGCTTATCCGAAAAGCTACAGAGAAAAGCAGAAGTGTGACTCTAAAGACCACCAACCAGAGAACATGTGCTCAAAATTTCAGATCATAAGGACGAGAGATGAAGAAACTACAGGTCAAAATAAAACTGGCCAAATGGACATGATCAACGAAATGTAAACAAAGTGAACAAGGGGCCTACTTTGAGCTTATTTAACTACTTATTCAAGAAGCTGATGAGAAAAGTAAAAATGTGGATCTAAAGTCTACCTGGAAAACTACAAAATGGAACAAATATGAGAGCATAACAAACGTAATGACCACAATGAAGTTCTTGCAAGTTTGAAGAAAATGATGCGGACCTCAGATTTGACTTTTAAAGCAGATAATAAGTTTGACCAAAATGAGTTTTGAGATCAAATATCTGACTGATGAAGATGCAATATGTTGAAATGAAACTATTGTAAGCTAGCTTAATAACTTCTAAACCTAAATGAATGATCCTAACCACTGATTCCAACAGTAAAGTATAACAAGAGCAGTTTCAAGCAATTTTGACTTTAAGCTTAAGTGACAGCAAAACAAAGCCAGAAAATGATGCATATATCCATATTACACCTAAAGCAACAGATCTAATCCAAACTTTAGACCTCTAGAGCAGTTTAAACTAGCAATCCAAACACTCTTATAGCAAACTATAAACTATAATTAAGCACCTATATAAGCTAAAGGGCTGAAAATCCTAATTTAGACTACGTACAAGTACTAAAGAGAAACTAATAAGCTTAACAATACAAGATTAATAAGCTAAAAATACAACATCAAAGGTGTTGCTGCAACAGGTGACTGCAGGACAGTGAACCAGAAACATATACAAGTAAAACACGGAACCACAAAGTGGTTCAAGTTACTAACTGAGTTGAGAGTTAAAATGGGTCAAGGTGGGTTATTGACCCACCAAACTAACCAATCCAAACAATACTTTTGCAGGCAGTAAACTTGAAGTTGATTTTGGAAAATTGTTTGAAACTTCAATGACTTTAAAAATGGGTTTGATCCTACTAATGAGACTTATAACAACAATTTAACAAGTATTTAAAGTAGATGAAATGAAGAAAATAGAACATCGCATAAACTTCAAATTGAGTTGTACTCAAATTAAACTGCATTTAACATTAAAAATTACAAGAAAAGTAAATAACAAATGAAACTTAAAATGGGAATAGAACTTGAGAATTCTAGACTAAGATAAAACCGATTCAAAACTAAGAAAGAAAAAAAGCTAAAACTAACTAATAATTCGGCTCGCCTTCTTTCTCCTTTTTATACATCAAAAGCTTTCCACCGGCACTCGAGCATTTCCCACCAATCATCTCGACCATTGGATTATCGACTCCATTTTAGCCAGTAGATTAGCTTTTGGCGCCAAAACTCTTTTGTCACTTAGGACGGGAAAGTGGCATTTAATGCAATTTGGATTGTGGTGTTTGGAGGAGTGATAAGGTGGGTGTGATGATGGAGAGGAAGTGTTAGCAGCAGGATGCGGGTTTGTGATGATGGGGTGTGGTATCTCAAGGAGGAAGGAGGCAACAACCTGGGTGTTTGACTTGGTTTTAATAATAGGGGTTGGGTTGGTTTCGGGTTAAGACTGGGTAAAAGGTTGGGCTAGTGGTAGGCTTAGGATTGGATTGGGTAATATATTTGGGCCAAGGGTAAAAAGAGTCCTTTTGGATGAGTAACAACACAAGGACCAATCATGTAACTTTTGAAATTCCAGGGACCAAACATGTACTTTCTGAATTTATGATCCAAGGGCCTATCTTGCCATCTCAAATAATCCAAGGATCACAATTGCCAATTTTTGAAACTTTAAGGGTATTTTCTGACAAATCTGAAACTTGGGGGACTGAACTTGTAATTTCTCAAACTTTTCACCAAAGGATTAAATATGACAACATATGATTTCAAAAGGACCTCTGGTGATTTTTCTTTAAAATGATGTGCTCGAGGACTGCTTTTGACAACTTTTGAAACTTGGGGACTAAAGCGCAATTTTGCAAATTTGATATGTTTTTCATCCGATTTTGATATTTTGCATTTAAAACACATAAAATAATCGATTTGTGATATTTTGATCATTTTGATGTGTTTCGAATGTTTTCGGATGATTTTGCAGTTTATTTTGTACAAAATGATGAGTATTTACACACTCATCAATCCCCACATCGAGATATTGCTAGTCCCTAGCAATGATTTGAGAAAACATAATGGATTTTAAACTCTTTACCAAAAGCCATTACTTACGGAGTAGCCAAATGTTTTAGTTCAAGTAAGAACCATGGTACACCGATAACCATGTGATTTTGAGCAAACCACCGACTTTCAACGGATTTGATTTTGTCTTTACCAGGTTGTACCCTTCGGACTAGCCAACTCTTAGATAAATTATCAACATTATCTTTGGTGAGTGATTACCAATTATGGTTTTCCACCGCTTTACCACAAGCCATAATCTTGCGGGCTAGCCAACTCTTCACTTTTTAGGATATGGTGAATTTGAATACCATACAATTTTGGGCAAATTGCAAGCCGTCAACGGATTTGAGAAATCTTTACCAAGAGCCGTTTGCTCTGGATTAGCCAATCCTTTTGTCTTACGAGACATGGCGATCGATAACCAAGTGAGAAAGTGTAGAACACTTACTCCAAAAAAATTTTGGCCAAAAACGGGGAATTGGTATAATTATATGATAAAATTCGTGAGAATTCCCACACTTAGAAATGAATATTGCCCTCAATATTCAAAGTACCGCGGTTATGTCAAAACAAAGAACGAAAAGGAAATATTACGGCCATTATTTAGAAATTTTTTTTTTTTTTTTTTTTTTTTTTTTGAAACATGTGGGCAACCCCCCCACACTAGGGTGGTAGAAAGAGGTGAGAAGACAGAAATATGGGTGAAAACCCATATGGCATGCTACTGTTTTTGATTCCCGAGTCGCTAGCTTGACTCGACCCCGCATTCATTTGTTCATGGGGAAAGTAACGTGGAAAACCAATCTCCATCGGACTTTCATTCAAGATGTTTGGATAAACATTGAAGTACGTGAAAGTTCCACACCGATGAGATATACATAGAACCGGCTCAAGATAATGGTACATGAAAATGCCGGGATCAAAGATAATGTCTTCATTCCCGAAGGAGTGAAGAACAGGGAGAAGCCACGGATAGGTGAAGAAGATAGAAAATCATGATAAACATCATGACTAACTCATCTTCATCTATAGGAGGATCCATATTTTCGTGGATTATGAATCTCATCATTTAAGCTTATGTGATCAAGACGAATCTCGGAGTGTCTAGATCAAAGTAGAATTTATCATACTCCGTGGAGATATGATAACATGAGTTCATCTGAGAACTCCATAAAGGTGAATGAATCATATTCGAATTGATATGAGTGGGTTCACCGCGAACTCCTCAAAAGCAAATGATTCATGATCGGGAGAGAATTATGAGAATGAAAAGTGGTAACGCCACTAACCTTCTCTCCCATATTATCAAAACAGAGGCTTTCATTTCCGGAATAGAATCATCGGAAAGAATGTCACTATCCTTTATGGGATAGGAGATGAAATAGGTTTTCATTGAAAGCCTCGATTTTAGAAATGAGAAGACCGACCTTCAATAATGTTGCTCAAGAGCTTCATCTTTGATTTCATTGTCGGTAACTTCATCATTCTCTTCTTCTAAGCTAACAAGCTCGGGCGCGAGTCTTCCACATAAATGATGTCTCCACAAGATAACGACTCATCATCATCGAATCGGAGGACATCTCAACATGATCATCTTGAAGACAAGAGGAGGAGGAATATCACACACATGATCAAGAGTTCCTGTGACTCTCACGGGATTGGGACAAGGTCCTCAACACTAGACTTTATGAATTCGTCCGATTCCTTTTCGAGAACAAGGTGTCGAGATGCTCGTCCCCATAAATAGAGTGAGTGTGAATCTCGGGTGTGATAGCGCTTGTTTGAGATGGAATCTCAATCACTGGAATATCAACCGACCGAGGAGTTGAGAATATTATCTCTAAAAGGATAAAACTCTCCTCGTCATCATCATAAAGAGTCGCCTTAAGAAATTGGGAGCGCCTTAGAGCCGCTTGCTCTAGGACTAATGATTCTTCCCTAGATTGGCGGGCCTTTGCTCTTCGGTTAGCAATTCTCCATGGACTTTTCACCACTCACTTGATTCTTAAAATTACTCATCATTTCCTCAAGTGTTTTCATTGCGGTTTCAAATTCTCGGAGATTTCTTGAGATAACGGCTCGGTGGAGTTTGAACCGTATATTGTTTGTGGAGGTTGGAAATTTTCAAATATGTGAGAGTCATGATTGTTACAAGGAACCGGGTTCCCTATTTGACAATCGAGTGAAATGGGACCTCCATTAAGAGTCACAACAAGAAACTGCTGAGTCCGGAATGGTGAATCATATGGATTTTGGTCATACCCAAAGTTCGAGCATCACCGAAAACTGCTCATAGACAAACGCGTTTCGGATTGACACTCAAATCCTTGGTGAGGACCTCCACAAAATTCACAATGTAAGTGTTGATCATATGAATATAGGTCGGTGGGGTGGGTAATTGGAAAAGTTTGAGGAGTCGTTAAATGAGTTCGATTAGGATCATAATCAAATGAATTCTCGAACCACAAAACAAACAACTCCGTTATGAATATCATTACCACATTGTACACAAGTACACTGAACGATGTGGTGAACCATAGAGAGGCTCACCACAACCGACACAAGGAATAAACGATTGCATTTGATAGTTATGAAGAGGAATCGGTTTATTCAAAGGATCAACAAAATCAACATGGTGATCGAATGACTATCAAGTCTCAAAGAACATTCAAAAATCGGGAGGTGGGACAAGTGGTGTGCTCGAGAGCTAGCAATTTCCACCACTCCGTTATGGTCTCCGGCTCGATTCTTGAGAAGCGTGAAGATTAGGCAAGTCATTCTTGCCGGTCACCGGTGTTTGAACGGTTCATCGTAATCAATTCTAATTCTCGACCTTTTTCATCGACATAAATTTGTTCGATTAGATTACGGCTCTAGATTCAAAGAGGTTGTCCTCGTAATCCTCGATGGGTGCTTAGGGTAGCTCCGACGCTTGAACCGGTTTGTCAAGATTAGAATGTATTTCGTGTTGTGGCGGTTGGTCGAAATAACTTTGAAAAGCATTTTTGACGGATAATTCGCACGAATTGCAAAATTCGCTTGAACTAGGACCTCCACACCGCCACACACATTTCGACGATGAAGTTGACGAATGTCGACATAAGAATTAAACATATAGAGGATTAAGAAGAGAATCAAATGGTTTAGAGGATACGAAGAATAGAATTAAACGGCGAAAAGAGGTAAGAGAAATAGAATCAACCAATAAGAGGAATGAGAAGAATATTTTTGTGTTTTTGGATAAGAAAATATAAACATATACTGATGGATGGTATGAACAAAGAGAATATCCAAATCACTAATCTGCTAGACGTAAGATAATCAAGACAGCCTCGGCAGTGGCGCCTAAAATTTGATCGCAAGAAATCGTCAAGTTCTCTCACGCAAGCGTAAGAAAACCTAAAACAATTTTAAGCACGAAATCAATGAAGATCGGAGAGTATAGGGTCTCCCGGTCGTTATGTCCCAATGAAATGCAATGGATTATCAAACGTGTAGTGATCGGGAGATTTGGACGGAAAAGAGAATTTGGAATTATTATAACTACGGAGAAAGGACATAAACTACAAGGGCTAAAATGAAAATAAAAGGGAATTAAAAAGATTAAAAATATTAAATAAACGCTATCACTATTTTTAAAGTTGATGAACGTTTAAAAGTTAAAACTAAAAACTTACGTTTAAATTAAAATTACGTAAACGTACAAATAAAAACGTGAAACTTACACAATATAAATCCTAAAAATATGAAAAATACATTTTTACAATCCTAATGATAAAAGAAAATTTATAGAAAAATAAAATTATTTTTATAACTAATTATCTAATTATTATTAATTAAAACTATTTTAACTAATTAATAATAACCTAAAATGAAAGAAAATAGGAAATAAAGCTTGAAAATAAAATTAAGATTTAGAAAAGTCTAAAATATCAAAATAGACTTTTCAAAACTATTTTTGTATTTTATGATTATTTTTCTATTTTCTAGGATTTAAATACTATTAAAAACTATTTAAATTATCTAAAATACAAATTTAACTAAGAAAAATATGGAAAAATACTTTTTGCCTTTTTATATTTATCTTAATCTATTAAAATTGAAAATTAATTTTTGGAACTTTTCTCGAATTAAATGTAATTAAAGCTAATTTAAAATGATTAAAAACTATTTTTAAATAAGAAAATACCAAACAACTGCCTAAAAATTATGAAAATTTCAGGAAATACTAAAATACTAATCTAAAGCAGAGAAAATTATAAAAACTAGGGCTTATTTGTAAGAATAATGAGTCGCTATGTAAATGGAATGAAATAAGCAGACTTAAGAGATAAGCAAATAAGCTCTACAAGACACCAACCGAAAACATAAGCTAAAATATACTAAATCTACTCTAAGGCAGCTAGTTACATCTACTCCTAACCACTAATGAGCATCTACCAAGGATTATAGCAACTGAACTTTAAGCAAATAAGCTAATCTGCCCTACTATTTAAGCCATTGCAACTGCTTATCTGAAAAGCTACAGAGAAAAGCAGAAGTGTGACTCTAAAGACCACCAACCAGAGAACATGTGCTCAAAATTTCAGATCATAAGGACGAGAGATGAAGAAACTACAGGTCAAAATAAAACTGGCCAAATGGACATGATCACGAAACAGTAAGCTTGAGTGAACAAGGGGCCTACTTTGAGCTTATTTAACTACTTATTCAAGAAGTCGATGAGAAAAGTAAAATGTGGATCTAAAGTCTACCCGAAAACTACAAAATGGAACAAATATGAGAGCATAACAAACTCAGAATGACCACAATGAAGTTCTTTGCAAGTTTGAAGAAAATGATGCATCATCAGATTTGACTTTTAAAAGAGATAATAAGTTTGACCAAAATGAGTTTTGAGATCAAATATCCGATCGATGAAGATGCAATATGTTGAAATGAAACTATTGTAAGCTAGCTTAATAACTTCTAAACCTAAATGAATGATCCTAACCACCGATTCCAACAAAGAAAGTATAACAAGAGCGCTTCAAGCAATTTTGACTTTAAGCTTAAGTGACAAAGAAACAAAGCCGTAAAATGATGCATATATCCATATTACACCTAAAGCAACAGATCTAATCCAAACTTTAGACCTCTAGAGCTTTAAACTAGCAATCCAAACACTCTTATAGCAAACTATAAACTATAATTAAGCACCTATATAAGCTAAAGATTTGAAAATCCTAATTTAGACTACGACAAGTACTAAAGAGAAACTAATAAGCTTAACAATACAAGATTAATAAGCTAAAATACAACATCAAAGGTGTTGTTTAACAGTGACCGCAGGACGGGAACCGTAAACATATACAGTAAAACACGGAACCACAAAGTGGTTCAAGTTACTAACCGAGTTGAGAGTTAAAATGGGTCAAGGTGGGTTATTGACCCACCAAACTAACCAATCCAAACAATACTTTTGCGAGCAAGAACTTGAAGTTGATTTTGGAAAATTGTTTGAAACTTCAATGACTTTAAAATGGGTTTGATCCTACTAACAAGCTTATAACAACAATTTAACAAGTATTTAAAGTAGATAGAAATGAAGAAAAATAGAACACTGCATAAACTTCAAATTGGAGTTGTACTCAAATTAAACTGCATTTAACATTAAAAATTACAAGAAAAAGTAAATAACAAATGAAACTTAAAATGGGAATAGAACTTGAGAATTCTAGACTAAGATAAAAACTGATTCAAAACTAAGAAAGAAAAAAAAGCTAAAAACTAACTAATAATTCGCCTTCCTTCTCTTCTCCTTTTATACATCAAAAGCTTTCCACCGGCACTGAGCATTTCCCACCAATCATCTCAAATTTGGATTATCCGACTCCATTTTAGCCGAGATTAGCTTTTGGCGCCAAAACTCTTTTGTCACTTGGGACAGGAAAGTGGCATTTAATGCAATTTGATTGTGGTGTTTGAGGAGTGATAAGGTGGGTGTGATGATGGAGAGGAAGTGTTAGCGAGCATAGGATGCGTGCTTGTGATGATGGGGTGTGGTATCTGCAGGAGGGAAGGAGGCACCAACCTGGGTGTTTGACTTGGTTTTAATAATAGGGGTCAGTTGGTTTCGGGTTAAGACGGGTAAAGGTTGGGCTAGTGGTAGGCTTAGGATTGGATTGGGTAATATATTTGGGCCAAGGGTAAAAAGAGTCCTTTTGACGAGTAACAACACAAGGACCAATCATGTAACTTTTGAAATTCAGTGACCAAACATGTACTTTCTCGAATTTATGATCCAAGGGCCTATCTTGCCATCTCAAATAATCCAAGGATCACAATTGCCAATTTTGAAACTTTAAGGGTATTTTCTCGACAAATCCAAACTTGGGGGACTGAACTTGTAATTTCTCAAACTTTTCACCAAAGGATTAAATATGACAACATATGATTTCAAAAGGACCTCGGTGATTTTTCTTTAAAATGATGTGCTCGGGACCTGCTTTTGACAACTTTTGAAACTTGGGGACTAAACGCAATTTTGCAAATTTGATATGTTTTTCATCCGATTTTGATATTTTGCATTTAAAACACATAAAATACTGATTTGTGATATTTTGATCATTTTGATGTGTTTCAATGTTTTCGATGATTTTGCGCTTATTTTGTACAAAAATGATGAGTATTTACACACTCATCACACATCTTTACCACCATCATCATTCTTGATCGAACCATTCCTAAATGGACCTCCACCAATCCCTCCATCATTCGAGGCTCCTCAAACCACTTCAATTGATCCTTTGAATCAAGCCACTTCATTTCATCCACCACCACTACCTAGCCATGACAAAGACTGCTATCATTGTCAACATGTTGAAAGTTTGATACATGAAGTGCGAGAAGACCAACGTTTATGTTCTATCATCTCCTCGAACGTTTCGACGAGATTAAACCTAAACATAACTTGAGCTAGAAGATTATAGTGGTGTCTAAGCTTCAAGCGTTAGTTGGCCTAAGAAATTCCTAGTTATGTATTATCTATTTTCTTATTTTGAGTCATGTATATCATAACTCTTGTTTTATTAAATGGAATTACATGCTACTTGTTATTTCGCTGAGCATATGATTACTTTGTTTTCATATCTCATTTATGTGATAACATTATTTGTTATTTCACCCTTGTCAATTTGATCACCGATACGGATCCCTCGAATAGCCTAGATGGATCCCTACTAGAGGGAACCGGAGGATCCGTGAAAATGTAAAACTTTTTTTTCTCTTACTAACTTGCATCACATTTGCAGGAAATTGTGAATTATACTTGCTTTCAAACCTTTGTATTGTAGTATCTTAATTCACACATGAAGACTTTGACATCCTAAAGCTTGGGGGAGCTTTATGTCAAAGCAATACATTGCAAATTACTTGCAATACTAGATTTATTTTTCATAACTTCCCATTGCAAAGTTGCAATCATCTAGGGGGAGCACACTCGTTTTTTCTTTTTTAGACGAAATCCTTTGCTAACTTATTTGCAAATGATCTAGATTAGAATTACTTTCTTGACGCCTTACATAGGGATGGACTCGCCGAGGGGAGTAAGACGAGATCTATTCCGTTACTTGCTCTTTATTTTTTTCTTTCACATGTTTTCTTTAAAACAATGTGTTGCTTTTCTTCAAACACTTTTGTTTCGACAAAAGGGGAGAAGAAAGTAAAACTACAATTCAAACGCTTCTGAATTTTAGCTTTTCCTTAAAATAATTTTATGTTTTGTCATCAAAAAAGTGGAGATTGTTAATATAAATAAGCCGTAAAAACGCTTTATTTATATTTTACAATCTTCTAATGTTTTGTCGATAACAAAAGTAAAATCATATTAACGAAAGAAATAAAATACGTAAATGGTTTGAACTAATAGTTTTCTAACATATTCACATTTTCACATAAAACACTAAAACAAGTATAAGTGACTTTATGATCTAGATATATATGTACAACAACTAGTGTTTACATATTGGCTTAACAAGTATAAGTGATTTTATAATCTAGATATATATGTACAACAACTAGTGTTTACATATTAATTTAACACATACTTAAGCTAAGTATACTAAAATGGGTAAAACAAGTATATACTAAAATGGGTAAAAACAAGTATATACTAAATAGATAAAACTAGCAAATGGTTTTGACCCATAACCCATGGTTTTATATATACCACTTATACAAGTTCAATGTATCCTTAAGGTACATTGTATCTAGAAAGAAAACTATGGATCAACCCATAAACCATGACCCATGACCCATAACCAAAAATACCCATGGGTAAAGAGGAGTTCCACGGATCCCTAGCTTTGTGCTAGCGGATCCCAGTGGAAGGGATCTGGGATCCGTGGGAACAAATGAGGAAATTTGCCTATAAATAGTGAGCCATTTCTTCATTATTACTCACCCTTTCAATCCTCTTTCTAACACACTTTCTCCCCGAGTTAGATCTCACTAACCTTAGATCCAAGAGATCTATGTTTGTAGTTTTGTTTTTGTGTGATCTTTAGGTTCCTCTTAAAGGCAAGATCACCACCTTTGAAGTCGAGCAAGCTCAAGTCCATGAGTTGCTATGCTTCCTCATCATCAAGGCTATTGAATTCCTCTTGTTGATGATTCATTTCTTTCTTCAAAGAAGTGTAGTGTTGAAGACATTAGTGAAAGATGTCTCAAATGTCAAGACGAAGATATTAGTGAAGGGTATCTATCGTCCATAGGATAAGCACTTGTGGTAGGTGCTTAGAAGTCAAAGACAAAGAAGCATTAGTGAAAGGTGCTTAAAAGTCAAGACAAGGAAGCACTAGTGAAAGGTGCTTAGAAGTGAAGACACAAGATATTAGTGAAAGGTGTCTTGTAGATCTAGTCAAAGGCATTAGTGAAAGGTGCCTTAGATGTACAATCGATATGGTGTGTTTCATGTACAAGATAGACTAGTATAGGATCCAAGGATATTGATATCCTTGATGATGTTGTAAAGGAGCAGATCTCCTTTGGGATTAGTCGTTGGTGTAGTGTGGTAGTAGTTCCTCCATTGCAATGGAACTAGGTGCTTAGCCTAGTACCTAATAAAGGGTAGGCGACGTTGTGAAGGTATAGTTCACCTAAGGTGTGAAATAACTAGGTACTTAGCCTAGTACCTTATAAAGGGTAGGCGACGTTGTGTAGGAGTGGTTCACCTTGGTGTGAAAGAACCCGTGGTTAGCCTAGTACCGGAAAAAGAGTAGCGACGTTGTGAAGGCTTCTCCGCCATAAGGAGCTTGGTGTAGTGATTACGAACTTTCGAGTAGGTGACTCGGGGAGTGGAGTAGGCAAGGAAGGTGACCTTGTAGCCGAACCACTATAAATACTTGCGTTGTGGTTTTGTGCTTCTTACTCTTTTCTTTCATTACATATCTTCTATATGCTTGCTTATCAACATCCAACACACACAACCAAATAGATTGATATAAGTCAATCTAAATAGATTAAAAGGAAGTTTTAATTGGTAAAACTATTCAACCCCCCTTCTAGTTTTCTACAGATCTAGTAATGCGATAGGTCATTCGTTGTGTACTTAATGCTTGATTAAATCTTTGTGAACCTTAGAATATAACTCCTTGAGTAGTTGTAAGCTAAACCATCCAAAGAGTGCCTTAGAGTAAGAGTTTATTATCCCTATTGGGTTTTGTAGACGAGACCCTTTGGTAAGTTCAAATAGTTAGGGAGAAACGCATACCCTACAACCTTAGACACACAACGCAACTAAGAATAAGGACGTGACAATTCAACCACCAATAGGAGATAATTAAGGAGTAGTAAAACCTAAGTAAACATATCTTTAAACTATCATACGAGCACACAATAATCACACATAGACTACATACACCTTAGATTAGATAATTAGATAACTAGAGTAATCGGTAGCAATACCAACCCCCCAAATCAAAACCCCGAGATTCGTACCTTTCGTTTTCTTAAAAAAATATAAAAAGATAAAAAATAATCTTCCTCAACCCCAACCTTAGCGTAGTAACTTCTCACTAGCATTCCTATTCCCCAGAGAACGATATCAATACCCGTGGCTTACCCTAATACTACACTACAACGATTAGGTTCAAGGCCTGGGGTGTTGAAAAACTTGCTCGACGAAAAGGAAGTTCCTTTGACCTCGAACGACGCGTGTAGCGTTATCAAGTTTTGGCGCTGTTGGGAATAGAATAGCTAGTTAGTAGTCCACCGCTTAGGTTTCTTTGCTTGATTCCTATCAAGTAAATTTTTCTCATTTTTAGTTTTCTCATAGTCTATCCCCCTTCTTCGTGACATTTGTTCGTAAAAACCATCACTCACTATGATACGTATCTTCCGTCGAAGATTCTTCACTCTACCCGTTCCCAATCCCGAAATTGAGAACGCAATCCCACAAAACCCTTCACCCATTCACCATTTTGGAAATCACCTAGGGCATAATGAAATAAATTGGCAACAACAAAGTCCTTTCTATGACTCAGATTCCGATGAGGAACTTGATTATGGTGAAGCACTTGATAGCGGGGAGGTCATTAATGGAGTTAGTTTTGAAATTGAGGAAGACCCCTCCCAATGTTTTGACCCTAGGTGTAGGATTGAGAAAGATGGCCCCTTTAACATGCAATTCCCTTGCAAAATAGGACTAGAAGGGTTCGATGCTTATTTGAATTCATTCTTACCTTTGAACTTAATCTCAAGGACCTATACAATAAAATCAATATCAATGAGTTAACTTATCAAGGAACAATGTTGTTGAAGCACCACTCATTTGCACGTGTTTGTTGGAAGTTTTGCTTATTTGGTAGAGTTCATGGTCTTAAAAGATTTAGGAGAATTTATTGATAAGGACCTCACTCAAGTAATTTTGGAAAACCTTTCAAAAATTGACTAGGTTGAATGAACGGATGATTGATGGTCTAATTACATTCTCTCGATGAAGTTGAAGATTTTATCTACCAAATGCCACGCTCATCGTAGGTTTAAACATAAGGACATTGAGGCTTGTAATAGAATGACCCCTATTCCATTGCTTAGTGAAAGGGATAAGCAAAGCGGGCTTAGGTACCCATATGAGAAAACTAAGCGGTATTACAAAAATGCCTTGAATTAGGAGATGATTACAAAAAGAATGAAAGAGCGTTGGAATGGCTTAAGTATGAGCACGTGAGCGTCGCGAGGCAACGAGGAGCACGACTCACGAGTCTAGCTACAAGACTCTCAAATAAAGAAAAGCGCCGGGGAGGCAACCCATGCTTAATTGTTTGCTTGTTATCGCATATATCTTTTATTGATTATTTATTCTCATGTTTATATTTGTAAAAGACTTTATTTTGTTTTTAACCTCGCCTTAATTGCATATAAAGGTATTTTACATAAGGAATAAGTGTAGGAGGATTACACACGCTTTCAAAAGAAATGTAAACATGAGAATAACAATTAACTAAAAGATATATATGTCTGTTGTTCGAGTCAAATGCTTGTATCGAGTCATAATGGATGTTTTGCGTAAATATTTCCGATTCTAAAGATGTAAATTTTCCAATTTTTCCAAAATCGCACCGCTTTTTGTCGATAACTGACGGCGTCAGATCGCAACTCGACGGTGTCGTGAAGGAGTAAAACAATGATTACTTTTTTCTCGCTTTTCGAGCTACTTATAAATTTTGGAATTTTCCAGATCTTAATTTTCCGTAAATTGTGTAAACATCCATTCCACAAGCATTATATCCTAGTTTAAATCGAGTCTTATATATATTATTACCGCGATTTTACGCCAAGGTTTCGTTTGTTTTCTTCAAGTGTGCGTGTTTAATTTATCAAGAATAAGTTATATAAGATTGGAAGGAGCTTTTCACGCATAAATTCTTCTCGAAAGGATTTAACCACTACTTCACGCACGGATCCTACCGAGCTAATCGTGGAGTACTAGTTTCTTTCGCTTTTAATTACCTTCCATTATCATTACTTTGATACTTTCGGGAACATTGGGGACAATGTTCATTTTAAGTGTAGGGAGGGAAAATAAAACGGAACTTTGAAACTATGCTTATCCTTGAATATTTGCTTTGTCCAATTGTATTTGTGTAATAAACCATGAGAAAATGTCGGTTAGGTAATTTTGGCACCAAATTTAAAATTTTCATGACATATAAGAGTGGGCCATTAGTCTTAACAAAAGCGCCTCACGGATAGGAAGTTGCATGACTAGCACAAAACCCTTTACCACCTAAATTCCACCCAAATGTGAGGATCGCCTTAGATTAGTAGGAATTAAAAGCATTCATCTTTAATGCTTAAGTGTGTGAACCGGTAGTATATTAGATTCTAGAACTTGTTTTGTGATGCATCCCGAGATCGCTAGTAAGAGTGCACTTGTGTAGTTAGGAATAACTAAATGATAAGAGGCATTAGGATAACCCTTGTTTGATACCGTAATATAATTACTTCTTCCACATTGGTCGAGTAATTCCCCACACCTTTGCGTTGTACTCATCTTTAGTACACGATACCCCTAGTTAACCCCTCCGAGCCTATCCTTTTCGCGGTTCTCGTGATGTTTCGTTTTTCCTAATATCAATGAAGAGCATTGTTTACACCCCACCCCAAATATACACCTAAATCGCCTTAGCCTACCTTGTATGCACTCACTTTTAGTGTATTATTGTTATCACCCTAAACCCTTAGTTCAATTATCTAGTTGCTTGCATGAGTTGCTAAGTCGAGTCATATCATTTGTATACAGTTTTGGGACGATTGGGATTCATGGGAAAAGTTAAAGTTTATGAAATAACGGGAAGGGAACGTTAAATTCAAATTCCCTTTGTTTGCATAATAATGTACCCCAAATATTTTGATCTTTTCAATTCGGGTCAAATTAGTGTTAGAATAATAAAAAAACTCAAGTGTAGGGATGTGCCTATAAATCCCTATCATTTTGATGTTACCGTAGAGGATGGTAGAGTAAAAGTGTATTAAAAAAAATCGAAAAAAAAGAGAAAAAGAAAAAAGAAAAAAATTAGAGTGAAAAAAAAAAACATACGGGCTACCATCCGACATCTATCCTTTAAATTTAAGTTTGTTTATTTCAGTTAGCTAGAGTCTAGAGTGTCCAGTCTTGGCTTAGCAACGCCATTCTTCGTATGCATTTAACAAAGAGATTTTTGACTTGCCACCACTAAATAGCCTATCCCACCAAACCCTTTGTTTCCCTACCGTAAGCCTAACGTTACAACCCTTTAAAGACCTCTTTGATAGTCTTTCCTAGGTGCTTACGCCAAAGCGATGGAGGTTTGATCTATTCTCAAGCCTATGGTAATCTATGTACTAGGAACGGTTAATGAGTGTTTATCTTCCATTTCAATTTGTTATATTTCATATACACCCGAGAGATGTGAGTATCCAAACACCCCATGTGAGGTGCTAGTATGTAATTTCCGTGCTTGTTATGACTTTTATGGGCTTATATGTGTTGTGGACTGTTTTAAACCAATGCTTCATGACCCCTAACTTATAAATTAATTGGCTAAAGCACATTTGCTTGAGGACAAGCAAATACCAAGTGTAGGGATATTTGATAAGGTTTTAAAAGGTACCTTTTTAGGGTCGTTAATCCCTTATTTGATAACTTTTGTATCCGTTATTGCTTAATATCGCTCCTTTTCACTTTTTAGGTCTCTTGAAGGCAAAATGCTCGAATGGCACTTATTTGGACGAAAAGGCACGAATATATGAAGAAAATGGCCAAAGTCGAATCGAGACACTCAAAGTCCCGAAAAGACAAGGCGACGCGCCATCGCTTAATCGCGATGCCGTCCGGAGGATTTTGTGACGGACGAAGCCAAACTCCTATTTTCAAGTGACGACGCAAGTTGTAAAAGAGTAGGCGTCGCAACTCGGACGGCCTAGATGCAATCCAGACGGCGCCGAAAGTCAAGAGGACGGCCACAAGCATAAGGTGACGCCGCAAGTCTAACATGGCCAAGACGAAACCCTAATAACGGAGACACGACGGCCACAAAACATAAGGTGACGCCACAGATATGTAATATTATATATAGAATCCGATTTTTCGGTTTTGTGTAGTCTTTGGAGTAAAACCTAAACCAACCAAGGTCGTCTTGTACAAGATTTTAGGGTTCCAAACCCTATCTTACACCAAGATAAGTGTTTTACTCCATTAATACAATTATGTCTTTGATTATTTGTGTGTATGCTTGCATGTTCTCCATGTCCCGCTAATTTACTTGTGTGTTTGCTTAGGAATATGAAACTTAATTATTGAATATTGATTGGTTGTCTCTTATCTTAGTTGATTAATGATCTAGTAATGCGATAGGTCATTCGTTGTGTACTTAATGCTTGATTAAATCTTTGTGAACCTTAGAATATAACTCCTTGAGTAGTTGTAAGCTAAACCATCCAAAGAGTGCCTTAGAGTAAGAGTTTATTATCCCTAGTGGGTTTTGTAGACGAGACCCTTTGGTAAGTTCAAAGAGTTAGAGAAACGATACCCTACAACCTTAGACACACAACGCAACTAAGAATAAGGATGTGACAATTCAACCACCAATAGGAGATAATTAAGGAGTAGTAAACCTAAGTAAACACATCTTTAAACTATCATACGAGCACACAATAATTACACATAGACTACATACACCTTAGATTAGATAATTAGATAAGTAGAGTAATCGGTAGCAATACCAACCCCCAAATCAAAACCCCGAGATTCAGACCTTTCCTTTTCTTAAAAAATATAAAAGATAAAAATATCTTCCTCAACCCCAACCTTAGCGTAGTAACTTCTCACTAGCATTCCTATTCCCTAGAGAACGATATCAATACCCGTGGCTTACCCTAATACTACACTACAACGATTAGGTTCACCGCCTAGGGTGTTGAAAAACTTGCTCGACGAAAAGGAAGTTCCTTTGACCCGAACGACGCGTGTAGCGCTATCAAGTTTTTGGCGCTGTCGGGGAATAGAATAGCTAGTTAGTAGTCCACCTCGCTTAGGTTTCTTTGCTTGATTCCTATCAAGTAAATTTTCTCATTTTAGTTTTCTCGTAGTCTATCCCCTTCTTCGTGACCTTTGTTCGTAAAACCATCACTCACTATGATACGTATCTTCCGCCAAGATTCTTCACTCTACCCGCTCCCAATCCCGAAATTGAGAACGCAATCCCAAAACCCTTCACCCATTCACCATTTTGGAAATCACCTAGGCATAATGAAATAAATTGGCAACAACAAAGTCCTTTCTATGACTCAGATTCCGATGAGGAACTTGATTATGGTGAAGCACTTGATAGCGGGGAGGTCATTAATGAAGTTAGTTTTGAAATTGAGGAAGACCCCTCCCAATGTTTTGACCCTAGGTGTAGGATTGAGAAAGATGACCCCTTTAACATGCAATTCCCTTGCAAAATACTACTAGAAGGTTTCGATGCTTATTTGAATTCATTATTACCTTTGAACTTAATCTCAAGGGACCTATACAATAAAATCAAGATCAATGAGTTAACTTATCAAGGGAACAATGTTGTTGAAGCAGTCACTCATTTGCACGTGTTTGTTGGAAGTTTTGCTTATTTGGTAGAGTTCATGATCTTAGAAGATTTAGGAGAATTTATTGATAAGGACCTCACTCAAGTAATTTTGGAAAACCTTTCAAAAATTGACTAGGTTGAATGAACGGATGATTGATGGTCTAATTACATTCTCGATGAAGTTGAAGATTTTATCTACCAAATGCCACGCTACCATCCTAGGTTTAAACATAAGGACATTGAGGCTTGTAATAGAATGACCCTATTCCATTGCTTAGTGAAAGGGATAAGCAAAGTGGGCTTAGGTGCCCATATGAGAAAACTAAGCGGTATTACAAAAAAGGCCTTGAATTAGGAGATGATTACAAAAAGAATGAAAGAGCGTTGGAATGGTTTAAGTATGAGCACGTGAGCGTGCGCGAGGCAACGAGGAGCACGACTACGAGTCTAGCTACAAGACTCTCAAATAAAGAAAAGCGCATGGGAGGCAACCCATGCTTAATTGTTTGTTTGTTAGTGTCATATATCTTTTATTGATTGTTTATTCTCATGTTTAAATTTGTAAAATGCTTTATTTTGTTTTAACCTCGTCTTAATTGCATATAAAGGTATTTTACATAAGGGATAAGTGTAGGAGGATTACACGCGTTTTCAAAAGAAACGTAAACATGAGAATAACAATTAACTAAAAGATATATATGTGTGTTTGTTCGTGTCAAATGCTTGCATCTAGTCATAATGGATGTTTTGCGTAAATTTTTCCGATTCTAAAGATGTAAATTTTCCGAATTTTTTCCGTAAAATTGCGCACCGCTTTTGTCGTCAGATAACCGACGGCGTCAGATCGCAACTGACGGCCGTGGAAGGAGTAAAACAATGATTGCTTTTTCTCGTTTTCGAGCTACTTATAAATTTTATGAATTTTCCGTGTCTTAATTTTCTAGAAATTCAGTAAACATCCATTCCACAAGCATTATATCCTAGTTTAAATCGAGTCTTATATATATTATTACCACCGATTTTACGCGAAGGTTTCGTTTTTTCTTCAAGTGTGCAGTTTAATTTATCAAGAAGAAGTTACATAAGATTGGAAGGAGCTTTTCACGCATAAATTCTTCTTGAAAGGATTTAACCACTACTTCACGCACGGATCCTACCGAGCTAATCGTGGAGTACTAGTTTCTTTCATTTTAATTACCTTCCATTATCTTAACTTTGATAGTTTCGGGAACATTGGGGACAATGTTCGGTTTAAGTGTAGGAGGGAAAATAAAACGGAACTTTGAACTATGCTTATCCTTGAATATTTGCTTTGTCCAATTGTATTTGTGTAATAAACCATGAGAAAATGTCGGTTAGGGTAATTTTGGCACCAAATTTAAAATTTTCATGACATATAGGAGTGAGCCATTAGTCTTAACAAAAGCGCCTCACGGATAGGAAGTTGCATGACTAGCACAAAACCCTTTACCACCTAAATTCCACCCAAAATGCGAGGATCGCCTTTAGATTAGTAGGAATTAAAAGCATTCATCTTTAATGCTTAAGTGTGTGAACCGTAGTATATTAGATTCTAGAACTTGTTTTGTGATGCATCCCGAGATCGCTAGTAAGATCGCACTTGTGTAGTTAGGAATAACTAAATGATAAGAGGCATTAGGATAACCCTTGTTTGATACCGTAATATAATTAATTCTTCCACATTGGTCGAGTAATTCCCCACACCTTTGCGTTGTACTCATCTTTAGTACACGATACCCCTAGTTAACCCCTCTGAGCCTATCCTTTTCGCGGTTCTCGTGATGTTTCGGTTTTTCCGGAATATCAATGAAAAGCATTGTTTAAACCCCACCCCCAAATATACACCTAAATCGCCTTAGCCTACCTTGTATGCACTCACTTTTAGTGCATTATTGTTATCACCCTAAACCCTTAGTTCAATTATCTAGTTGCTTGCATGAGTTGCTAAGTCGAGTCATATCATTTGTATACGCTTTGGGACGATTGGGATTCATGGGAAAAGTTAAAGTTTATGAAATAACGGAAGGGAACGTTAAATTCAAATTCCTTTGTTTGCATAATAATGTACCCCAAGTGTTTTGATCTTTTCAATTCGGGTCAAATTAGTGTTAGAATAATAAAAACTCAAGTGTAGGGATGTGCCTATAAATCCCTATCATTTTGATGTTACCGTAGAGGATGGTAGAGTAAAAGTGTATGAAAAAAATCGAAAAAGAGAAAAGAGAAAAGAAAAAATTAGAGTGAAAAAAAAAAAAAAAACAACAACATACTGGCTACCATCCTACATCTATTCTTTAAATTTATGTTTGTTTATTTCACTACTAGAGTCTAGAATGTCCAGCCTTGGCTTAGCAACGCCATTCTTCGTATGCATTTAACATAGAGATTTTGACTTGCCACCACTAAATTGCCTATCCCACCAAACCCTTTGTTTCCCTACCGTAAGCCTAATGTTACAACCCTTTAAAGACCTCTTTGATAGTCTTTCCTAGGTGCTTACGCCAAAGCGATGGAGGTTTGATCTATTCTCAAGCCTATGGTAATCTATGTACTAGGACCGGTTAATGAGTGTTTATCTTTCATTTCCAATTTGTTATATTTTATATACACCCGAGAGAGATGTGAGTATCCAAACACCCCATGTGAGGTGCTAGTATGTAATTTTCGTGCTTGTTATGACTTTTATGGGGCTTATATGTGTTGTGGACTGCTTTAAACCAATGCTTCATGACCCCTAACTTATAAATTAATTGGCTAAAAAGCACATTTGTTTGAGGACAAGCAAATACCAAGTGTAGGGATATTTGATAAGGTTTTAAAGGTACCTTTTTGAGGGTCGTTTAAGCCCTTATTTGATCACTTTTGTATCCGTTATTGCTTAATATCGCTCCTTTTCACTTTTAGGTCTCTCAAGGCAAAATGCTCGAATGACACTTATTTGGACGAAAAGGCGCGAATATATGAAGAAAATGGCCAAAGTCGAATCGAGACACTCAAAGTCGAAAAGACAAGGTGACGGCGCCATCGCTTAATCGCGACGCCGCCGGAGGATTTTGTGACGGACGTAAGCCAAAACTCCTATTTTCAAGTGACGACGCAAGTTGTAAAAGAGTAGGTCGTCGCAACTCGGACGGCCTAGATGCAATCCAGACGGCGCCGGTCAAGAGGACGGCGCACAAGCATAAGGTGACAACGTCGCAAGTCTAACGTGGCCAAGACGAAACCCTAATGACGGAGACACGACGGCCACAAAACATAAGGTAACGCCGTCGCATATGTAATATTATATTAGAATCAATTTTTCGCTTTTGTGTGTAGTCTTTTGGAGTAAAACCTAAACCGAACCAAGGTCAGTCTTGTACAAGATTTTAGGGTTCCAAACCCTATCTTACACCAAGATAAGTGTTTTACTTCATTAATACAATTATGTCTTTGATTATTTGTGTGTATGCTTGCATGTTCTCCATGTCCCGCTAATTTACTTGTGTGTTTGCTTAGGAATATGAAACTTAATTATTGAATATTGATTGGTTGTCTCTTATCTTAGTTGATTAATGATCTAGTAATGCGATCGTCATTCGTTGTGTACTTAATGCTTGATTAAATCTTTGTGAACCTTAGAATATAACTCATTGAGTAGTTGTAAGCTAAACCATCCAAAGAGTGCCTTAGAGTAAGAGTTTATTATCCCTAGTGAGTTTTGTAGACGAGACCCTTTGGTAAGTTCAAAGAGTTAGAGAAACGATACCCTACAACCTTAGACACACAACGCAACTAAGAATAAGGACGTGACAATTCAACCACCAATAGGAGATAATTAAGGAGTAGTAAAACCTAAGTAAACACATCTTTAAACTATCATACGAGCACACAATAATTACACATAGACTACATACACCTTAGATTAGATAATTAGATAAGTAGAGTAATCGGTAGCAATACCAACCCCCAAATCAAAACCCCGAGATTCAGACTTTCCTTTTCTTAAAAAATATAAAAAGATAAAAATAATCTTCCTCAACCCCAACCTTAGCGTAGTAACTTCTCACTAGCATTCCTATTCCCCTAGAGAACGATATCAATACCGTGGCTTACCCTAATACTACACTACAACGATTAGGTTCATCGCCTAGGGTGTTGAAAACTTGTTCGACGAAAAAGAAGTTCCTTTGACCCCGAACGACGCGCGTGTAGCGTTATCAAAATGTTTCATTCTTAATACTAAAGATTATCTCACCAAGTTTGACCCAAAGTCTTATGAAGGTGTATTTCTTGGTTATTCTCAAAATAGTAAAGCTTACATTGTCTTAAACAAAGAAACAATGAGAGTCGAGGAATCGTTGAACATAACATTCGATTTAAAGTCTACCTCCTCTAAGACATCACCTTTGGTAGATGATGACTTAGTTGAAAGTCAACTTGTAGAAAGTCAAGAAATAATTGAAAATGACAAGGAAGATGAACCATTAAATAATGAGATTATAAACATCAAAGAATCCAAAATTCATCCTTTAGAAAAAGTCATAGGACAACTAAATCAAAGAACCTTAAGATCACAAGCCCAAAATCAAAGTAATCATTTTTATTTTGTGTCTACCATTGAACCGAAAAACATAAATGAAGCAATAAAAGATGAATCTTGGGTAATTGCTATGCAAGAAGAGTTAAATCAATTCGTTAGAAATGATGTTTGGAAATTAGTTCCAAAACCTAAAGATCAAACTATAATTGGAACGAAATGGGTTTTTCGAAATAAAATGGATGAAAATGGTGTTGTGTCTAGAAACAAAACTAGGCTTGTCGCACAAGGTTATAATCAACAAGCGGGAATTGATTATGATGAAACCTATGCACCGGTAGCTAGGCTCGAGTCTATTAGAATCTTACTTGCATATGCATGTGCTTATGACTTTAAATTATTTCAAATGGATGTTAAGAGTGCGTTTCTTAATGGGTTTATTAACGAAGAAGTATATGTTGCTCAACCTCCCGGTTTTACCGACTTTGAGAAACCACATCATGTCTTCAAACTCAAGAAAGCATTATACGGCCTTAAGCAAGGACCAAAAGCTTGGTACGATAGACTTAAGACTTTTCTTGTTGAAAACAAATACACCATGGGATTAGTAGATAATACTCTTTTTACCAAGAAAAAGGAGTCACACATTATCATTGATCAAATATATGTTGATGACATCATATTCGGATCAACTTGTCAAGAGCTATGTGATGATTTCTCTAAAATCATGTACGATGAGTTTGAGATGAGTATGATGGGTGAATTAAACTTCTTTCTAGGACTCCAAATTAAACAACTAGAAGATGGCATATTCTTTAACCAATCTAAATATATAAAAGATATGCTTAAGAAATTTGGTCTTGAAGATTCAAAACCAACTAAGACACCCATGTCTTCGGACACTAAACTCACCAAGGATGAGGAAGGTGAATCGGTAGATAACACTAAATATAAAGGAATGATTAGTAGCTTACTCTATCTCACGGCTAGTAGACCCGACATTATGTTTAGTGTTTGTCTATGTGCTCGCTTTCAAGAAAATCCAAAGGTATCACACTTAGAAGCCTTGAAAAGGATATTTAGATACATCAAGGGAACGACATGTTTAAGATTATGGTATCCCAAAGGAACGGGTGTAGAAACTATAGTATATGCCGATTCGGATCATGACGGTGACTATGTCGATAGAAAAGTACAAGTGGTATTTGCACTTTTGTCGGACATTGTCTCACCTCATGGTTTGCAAAAAGCAAACGGCTTTAGCTATCTCAACCATCAAGCCGAGTACGCCTCACCGGAAAAGCATGTCAACAAGCTCTTTGGATGAAGCAAGCTCTCGTGGACTACTGAATTCATCTCAACGATATCGTTATATTTTACGACAACAAAGGAGCTATTGATCTCAAAGAAAATCCCGTCCAACATGCTCGTACAAAGCATATTGAAATCATCATCATTTTCTTCGTGACAATGTTCAAAAAGGAAACATCTCAATTGAGAAAGTATCCTCCGAAGACAACATTGCCGACATTCTAACCAAGCCTCTCAAACGAGAACCATTTAATCTTCTTAGACTTGGTTTGGGGTTAATGGAACCAAACATGTAGGTAAAACATAGCCTAAACCTTAGAACAAACAAAACAAAACAATTTTGTTTTGAACCTGCTATTGTACCCACGGCACCAAACGACAACAAAGACGGAACCAAAAATTTGGTGTCGTCTAGTCCGTGGTGACTACAGTTGCAAAAGTGCTACCTACAAAACACCTTCTTCCTCACAACCTACTTTACCAAAACGTATAAACATTAGACCTAACTCATTGTTGACATTTTCTCACCCACTAATCACTGGAGATAACATCATTGTAAGTATCCTAACTACATTTTATCTCTTTATTCTGAGTCTAGGATTCTAATTTGTGCACAAAATCATTACATGGGGTTTGTATATATTCTTGTACAAAACATGTATTCAATTGGCAAATTGCATAACTAGTCATTGAAATTAGGTACTACATTATCATATTGCATAAACAAATCATGTTTCCCACTAATCAAAAGATAATGACTATAAGGTTTTATTCAAATAACCAAACACCCCATGTCAAAATTTTTTGAAAAGCTTCTCACTTGTAGGAAAACAATTTTTCATTGTTAATACAAATAGAAACGTTAAATTTTCATCACTTGCATGCTCTTGAATACTAAAGGTATTGCATAACTAATATGCATTCCCGGGTATATTCAAATGAAGCCACATTGAATTAGGAGCGTTTGGGTTATCTCATGTCGTTTGCCAAACACCCCCACTAAAGACTATTTTATGCATAAAAAAGTTGAGATAACCGCAACTCCAAATCGTTTTCATATAGGCACACACTAGAATCAAAACGCTAAGTTTATTCTCATTTTAACATGTAAATTCTTGCTCATAGGAATAACCATGGTAGCCGCAAGATTCTATGATCACAAGGATACCCTTCACTACATTCCCAAACATCACAAAACCAAGGGACTTTCCAAGGAACAAGTCAAAATCTTTAAGAGTCTAGATACAAGGTACTTCCATGAGGGTAGAACCATTCACTCCTCTTTTGTCGACAATACCAATCTCCGTCAAGAATTAGCAGCTATTCAATTCGATTGTCTCCTTGACATCGATTAACCTATTTGTCCTAGGTTTGTGTTTGAGTTCTATGCTAGTGTCACCGGTTTCAATGATGAAGAAGATGAGTTTAGCCTTAGGTTAAAGATCAATCAAAATGACTACACCATCTCCTTAACCCAATTTGCACAAGTGCTAGGAATTCCCAACCGAGGGACATGTGTCTACTCGTATAAGTGGTCACTCACCATCCTTGATGCAATCAATGACCGCTCTCTTCCCTACCAAACTCCTTTAGCGGATAAGGATGTCATCCGTGAACGCCTATTTAAACCAAGGGGCGATCCAACCCGTGTTACCCGAAAGGGAAAGGAGGTGAACCGAGATCCATATGGAATGGAGCTCAATGAACTTAAGCCCGAATTTAAGAAATGTGAGGAACTACTTAGAGCCAACGTCATTAGCACCATAGGGAATAGGGATCATATCAACGCTTGCCTTTGTCACATACTCTATAACTTGTCCACCCGTCAACCATTCAATTTAGCTTACTACATTGCTAGGAGAATGATTGACATTCCAACTCAAGGATCGGTTGCTCTTCCTTACGGGATGCTTCTCACCCGTCTCTATAGAGCCTTTGCACCAATTCCACCAAGCCCAAAAGGGTTGCAGCTTCATTATGAGCTCATCCCTCACATCTTTATGCCCTTGAGTGACGAGCGAGTGGCTAAGACAAAAGGCAAAAGAGCAAAACCTCCAACTCCATCATCATCATCATCATCAAATAGCCCGAGGATGGTCTTTAAAATTCTCGCCCCACCTCATGAGTATTATGCGCCTCTTCCGAGATTGAGAATGAATCAATGAGTTCAAGCAAACCAAGGGATGTTCAAGTGCCTTGGTAGGATGATGAACAATATTTACAAGAAGTCGATGTGAGGGCCCTTTAAGGAGTGTTTGGAAAAATACATTATCTTTAATGTTTGATACAATTTGGTTGTTTTAATTTGTAGGATGATAATATAACTCAAAACAATGATGTATGCTAACAATCTCATGGAGGGGGATAGCACAAGTGTGTTATCAAATTTTACCCATTTTCACTTTAATGTAAAAATCGCTAGCCCTTGGTCAAAGTCTATGCTCAACTATGTTTGTTATGTGTTATTTGCTTTTCCTAACTAGAAATAATTAATGTACATGTTTTGAGCAAAATTTCAGGTTTCGGAAAAGTCCCCACCCTTAAAAAACAGTTTTGTGGAGTTTTCTGGTGTCCACGGATCGATCGGCACCAAATTTTTGGTACCGTCGTCTGTAAAATTGCACCGCCATACACGTTGATTGGTGCTAAACAACAAGCCTTAAAGACTAAAACTGCTCAAACACTAATGCAATTAAGATCGAGGAGTATAGAGTCTCCCGGTCGTTATGTCCCAATGAGCTATGCAATGGATCAATCAACGTATAGTGATCGAGAAGTTTGAACGAAAAGGATTATGAATCAGTGATTATAACTACGTAAACATCAAACAAATACAAAGGCTAAAATGCAAATGAGAGGAAATTAAAAGATAAAACCTATTAAATAAACGCTATCACTAAAATTAAAATGATGTTTTTGTTTTATGTTTTTACTAAACCGAAATAAAATCTACGCGACGTCACAACTAAAAACGTGAAACTAAAGCAATATTAACCCTAAAAATATGAAAATGATGTTTTACAAACCTAATGATATAAGAAAATATTTGGAAAAATAAAATTATTTTTAAACCTAATTATCTAAATAAAACTATTTTAACTATTAATTAATTACCTAAAATACAAGAAAATAGGAAATTAGGCTAGAAAAATAAGATTAAGACTTGGAAAAGTCTAAAATATCAAAATAGACTTTTCAAAACTATTTTTGTAATTTTCGATTAATTTTCTATTTTCTATGAATTTTAAACTATTAAAATCTAATTAAATCACTAAAATTACCAAATGAACTATGAAAATATGGAAAATTACTTTTCTACTTTTATATTTATCTAAACCTAAGAAAATGAAAACTTATTTTTATGACCCTTTTCTCGAATTTTTTGTATTAAATGCTATTTAAAAGTGCTAAAACTAATAAAAATCAAGAAAAATAGTAAAACAACTAGGAAAAATCTGAAAATTTCAGGAAACTCTAAAATAATATTAAGAAGCTATGAAAATTGGAAAATAGTATGTTATGTGGAGAAAATTGAATCGATGAATCAAGTGCTTATTGAAATAAGCACTTGATAAGCAAATGAGCAAAATAAGCAATCCAACGAAAACAGAACTATGATTAACTAAAAGTGACCAAATGAAACAAGAATCAACAAGCTATAACTACGTAACAACCAAATAACACAGATTGATGATTTTGATATTAAAAGCTAAAAACAGAAATGGTATCAACTTGCGACCAAAAATAAGCAACCAAATAAGCTACAAACTAAAATCCAATTATCAAATCCTAAACTAGACCTAAACAACATCGATAACCAAAATACTAGCCCTTGAAAAGCTTTTGTAAGCCCCTGCAAGTGCTTGCACAAAGTCGAGAAACCACTCAATAATTGAGTTGTAGCGAGGCGATGGGGCCTACTTTGAGCTTCTACACAAGCTTATCCAAAGGGCTTAAGCTAAAAACAATTATGAAAGCTTAAAGACAACCAAGTGAACTACTTATATTCCAAAAATCAGGACCTAAAGAGCTTTAATTAATCCTGTGGATCAGCTGCAAGTTCTGCAACAAATCCACTTTTCACACCATTTGGACTTTTGAAAATGGTACACGTTTGACTTTGGTGAAGTTTGGATCCAATTTAATGATTGATGTTGATGTATTATGATGTATTGAACACAAAGTAAGCAATGTATAAGACTTCTTAACACAAATCAAGGTATTTCAAACCCAAATCCACAACAGTTTTGACAAAGGAGATGATGAAGAGGAAACTTTACTCTTGGTGCTAAGCAGACACATATTAGGACAGATATGAGCATAAATAGACTAAACAAACATAATCCAACTTATCTCAAACACTGAACAACCTTTTAAAACAGATTAAGCTAATGATCCAAACACCCCTATAGCTACTGTTTTGAAAATTCAATGAGATAATAACTGAACCAACTGTGATTTATGATCAAACTAAGTCTACAAGTCCTAAATACAACTTTTTAAACAGAATAGAACCAGTATTAACTTCAAATTAAGATGATGCAAAGAAACTTGAAAATTGCTTACAAAGGGTCCAAAGCTGCTATAGCTTGCAACAGCTAACTGTAGGACCACTAACCTATCTCAATCAACCCACTAGACCTAAATCAACCCATTTCCATACCGCTTCACCCATTTCCATTTCCTTTGCCATTTTGACCTGTTTGACTTTCTTTGACCAAAGTCCAAATATGCTTAAAACTAGAATTTAAGCTTGTAAAAAGCTATTATGAACTTGTATAAGCTTATTAGAACTGAGAGATGAGCTGTTTGAGGCTTGTAAACAAGATTTATACTTATAAAATTGCAACAGTGGACATAAACAGATGATTATAACATTAAACTGAAATTGGTACTTGGATTGAGTTTTAATACACTTAAATACTTTAAGTTAACATAATTTAACAAAAGGTTACAAGTTTTACACTGAATTGAAAGGTTTTACATAAAAACGACATAAGTACAAAATAAAAAACTAGTAGACTCTTTCATTTGCTCCAATTGCTTCTCTTTTATAATCCAAAAGCTTTGCCTCTCTCCTCTGAATGTTTCCCAACAATCTAAGCCATTGGATGGCTTTGAAATGATCTCATCCGTTCAAAATGATTTTTGGCGCCAAATATGTTATCTGCCAAATGGGGTAGAAATGGTGGGTAAGGGAGCATTTAATGCTTCTTGGAGGCTTGCGGAGGAGGGGACATGGTGAGGTGATTGGGAGGTCAGTGGTTGGTGTTGGTGGTGGGTATGGTGGGCGGGGCATGTGGGAGGGAAAACGGGAAAGGATGACTTGGTGGGTTTGACCGGTCTTTGACCGATATTATAAAAGGGGTCCAAGTTGATACTTGACAGGGGTCCAAGGATTAAGGCGGGGTCACTTGGGTTGATAGGGTCCAAAATAGGTTTAAAGCTTTAAATGACAAGGACCTAAAGTGTAATTCTTTGAAATTCAAAGGACCAATCTTAATTCAGAAAAGTTATTCCAAGGACCACAAGTGACAACCTTCAAAAGTATAAGGACTAAATTTGCCATTTTGCAATTTTCCAGGGGCCATTTCTGCCAATTTTCAAACTTGGAGGACCATTTTTGTAATATTCTCAAACTTTTCATATTTTTCACCAAAGGACTAAATTTGACAACTTTTGATTTTAAAAGGACCTTTGGTGACTTTTGCTTTTGAAATTATGGCTCAGGGACTATTTTTGACAATTTATGAAACTTGGGGATGAAACTGCAATTTTGCAAATTTGATATGTTTTCATCCGATTTTGATATTTTTGAATTTAAAACACATAAAACACCGATTTGTGATATTTTGATCATTTTGATGTGTTTCTGAGTGTTTTCAGATGAATTTGCAGTTTATTTTGTACAAAAATGATGAGTATTTACACACTCATCACCTGTACAGGTGGACCAGGCGGCACCATTTTTTGGTTCCGTCTGTGTAAAATTTTGGTGTCGTGGATCCTACAGGTAATTTTCTGAATTTCGCTCATTTCGACTTTCCAAATTACCATATAATGCTTGTAAGTTAATCTTAAACTAGTTATTACCCATATTAGAACTAGTATAACATATTTAGGCATATAGGAAATCCATTTCCCACCAAAATTCAAAATTTTGAAAAATCCACCCAAGGAGCCCTTTTGCATAAAGGAAGGAACCAAAAATTTGGTTCCTAGCAATCGTGGTAATCGATTGTTTGGATCTCACAATAATTAGAACACATTTATTGCAAATCTTTGCCTCTTCACTCCATCCTTCTTTATGGATTGACTTAGTGAGATGACTAGTATTAAACCCACTTCAAAATCATTAGAAACCTCATCTCTTCTATGGTTTAACATCAAATCAAACACACTTCTCCATAATTCTCCATTCCTATAAATTAAGAGGTTTTACCATGATCATCTTCACACCTTCTCAATTCTTACCATCTACTAGCAAAGTCTAAGTCAAAATGACAAAACTTCACCATCAACCAAGCCTTGCAAGAAAACCGCTAGGATTAGCGTGAAGACCTTGTTGCTTTGTCAACTTGAGCTCTTCCTCCGAATCATCTCCACTAACCATCTCATATCCCATACGGATGACACAAACCTCACTTTAGCTACTCCTACACCATCACCCATTACCATCACTACTCCACCACCAATAAAGACTCCAAGCTCACCACCACCGCCCCCTTCAAACATCAAAACACCATCACCTCCAAATCTCCAACACTCATCCCATTGGAGTTAATTTCTACACCACCTACTTCTCCAAATCCTTTCTTGGAGGACTTGGAAGACTTGCCGCCAAGGCCCAATCATCCACCACCACTACCATCATTTGGTACTATTGAGCGAATTGCTCATGAGTCTCTTAGACTGTCCTTTGACCCAAACGCCCCGTTAGGGCCAAGACCTCTTCTCTTCCACCCTATCCACAAGGATATTCATGGTCCTTTGTACGGGGATCAACCACTCCCTACATCAATGTCTCCTCACATAGAGGACATTGAGGAGTCCATGTGGGAAGATCATCCCACAAGAGAGGAAATTCAAGCCGAACTCCAACATCTCCATCAATTTTCAAACATGGTGGATTCTCATCTAAGTGATGCTATGCAAATGCAAAGTAATTTTCTAGCCTCCATCATCACCATACCAAACATCAACACCTCCACCATTCCAACACCACAAAATCATCAACCATACTACCCTCCTAGGCATGGTTGCTCAAATTGTGAGCAAACCGCCCAAACAACCGAACGGACCCGGTGATGGTCCATGAGTTCCAAGAGGAAATGAGGTTCATCCTCAATCACATCCTCTAGCGCCTAAATGCTCTTGCTCATCCACCACCTCAATAGGAGGGTCATAGATTATTTCTTTTAAGCATTTTTCCTAGGATTTTTCTTGTATTTTTGGATAATTTTTTTTGTTAGATTTTATCATTGTATTAAACACTTCATTGTGTTCTCCTTTCATGATTCTTAAAATCATGAAAAATTTTAACAAATGAATGGTGTTTTCTATATTGTTCTTGCTTATTACATAGTGTTTGGAAATGCTTGTGATGATTACTAACAAATCTTTTAATAGCTTTTTCACAATCCATGTATCTTCCTATTGGCACCCAATTTAGGAGGAGCATTGGTCAAGGGGGAGATAATGGCTCGGCTCATTACACATTCCGCTTCGCATCTTCTTTTGTTGAGACAAAGAGGAGAAATATAGAACTTGGTTATATTTGACTTTCTAAAACGTCAACCGCATACATTGACTTTCTCGAAAAGTCAACGTGATACTTCATTGGTAATATTTGACTTTCTAAAAAGTCAATCGCACACTTTGACTTTCTCAAAAGTCAACATCATGCTTCAACTAGTGAAGACTTTGACTTTCCGAAAAGTCAAACATCATATACTTGCATCATCATTTCTCTTTCAAGTTCTAAAACTAATATTTTATAACTCTTGTACAATCTTTACATCTTTCATAAAAATAAAATTTATGTTTTGTCCTTAACAAAAAGGGGGAGATTGTTATACAAATATCGTCATTAAACGTTATTTATATTTTTGATCTTTACCTAAGTTTTGTTAACGACAAAAGTAAATTTAATTTTTATAAAGCTTAAAGCTTGTCAAGTTTAATAGATATCAAAACAAGCTTTTTCAAATAATATCATCATCACTCAAGCATTTACATTGTGATTAATCATATCTTGATATGACTCTAAACCATAATGTATGATAGTAGTTTTAGAATGTTTTGGTTTCTTAAAACTAAACATTACATATGTATTTGCATATTTCTAAAATAGAAAAACAAACACATGACATCATGTGATGCATCATTGAAATCATTGGAAGATTTCATTAGATATTTTATGTAGATTTAGGCTCTACGTATCTTACACAATCTTGCATAGATATGGTTGACTTTGGCAAGATTTTGAGATCTTGCTATCGCACCTCGGCACCATATTTTATAACGGGCGGAACCCTTTTAAGGGTTCCGTGGTCCGTGGTGCTTGTCGAGTGTTTTGGCTATAAATAGCAAAGCCCAACCAAGTAGTTTTTCATCCTTTTCTATCATACTCTCCTACATTCCTTCTCTCTAACCTTTCTAACTCAGTTTCATATCATATTAGTGATCTCTTTTGTAGCAAAGAAGATCAAGTCACATTCAAGCTTCAACGAGGAGTTGGAAGTCTTGTTTTTTTGGTGTTGTATGATCTTGTGTTGGTTCATACTTCATTGTTGTACCAAACTATCATAATCTTGTGAGTGTGAGTGGTTAGTATTTTAGTCCTTAAAATACATTGTGTGTGGGAGTGGTTGTACCCTTGGAAAGAACTCGACATTTAGCTTAGTGTCGGAAATAGTGTGTAAGCGAAAGTGTAAAGGTTTCTCCACTGGTGAAAGGAGTTTGTTGACTAGTGAAGTTAAACTCGAGTGTGAGACTCGGGAGTGGAGTAGGGCAAGGAAAAAGAGTCCTTGTAGACCGAACCACTATAAACAACTTGTTGTGGTTTGATTGTTTCTTTCCTTATTTACTCTTTATATATTGTTTACATATTTCACTAACATATCTAAGATCAACATCAATTGATCTTTCAATAAGTTTCAAAACAAATTTTTTAATCGGTAAACTATTCAACCCCCCTTCTAGTTTCCTACAAAAGTGATTATTCATTATACACTAAGTCCAAAGATGATGTGTTTATTGCATTGCTTGTTTATGTGGATGACATTATTATTACTGGGATTAATGTTGATGAAATTAACAACTTCAAGATTTTTCTTAAAACCAAGTTCATGATTAAAAACTTGGGGAAATTACAATATTTTCTTGGTATTGAAGTTGCTGATACTGATAAAGGGATTTGTTTAAATCAAAGAAAGTATTGTTTAGATCTGTTAAGTGAGTATGGTATGCTTGGTTGCAAACCCGCTAAAACTCCTTCTGGGTCAAGCTTGTTATTTCTAATGAAGCTACCGATATTGATCCTTTACTTGATAATATTAGTGATTATCATAAGCTTGTGGGCAAGCTTATTTACTTAACCAATACTAGACCCGATATATCTTATGATGTTCATTGTTTAAGTCGGTTTATGCATTCTCCACTTAAGTTTCATCTCGAATAGCTTATAAGATACTTAGGTATCTAAAAGGAGCTCAGTGTTTGAGTATTCATATTACTAAGAATTCGGTATGTCTCTTCTTGCTTATTCGATCTCGATTGGGCTAAGTGTATTATGACTAGAAGATCCATTCTATCTATTGTGTTTTCTTAAATAGGTCTTTAGTATCTTGGAAAAGTAAAAGCAACCTACTCTCTCAAAAGCTCTCTCAAGGCAGTATAGAGCTCTTGCTTCAAGAATCAATGAAGTTATTTGGATTTTGAAAATCTTAAAGTATCTTGATATTTCGGTCTTTACCTGCTCCACTTCACTATGATAGTAAGTTTGCTATTAAAATAGCGCCAACCCAGCTTTTCATGAAAGAACCAAACACCTTGAGATTGATTTACATTTTGTTAGAGAAAAATTTTAAATGGTGTTGTAAAATCAAAAGGTAGATTCTGCAAATAAATTGCGTATATCTTTACAAAAGGGTTGGATACATTACAACATAATTTTTGGTTAAAAATCTTAACATGTTTGACATATATCAGATATCAGATTAAGAGGGGATGTTGAGAATAATAATCTAAGAGCTTATTCTGTATCTGATATTGCTTATTGTGTTTGCAGTATAAGGGTTTTTTGAGCTTATTTGGTGATATAAGCTGTGAAGTTGAATATTGAAGTCTAAAGATTCTTGAGGGGCTTGAAGTGAAAGTATTTTAGTCTTGTGGTGCTGATATAATACTTTGGGATCTTTTTAGCATCTTGGTGAAAGTTGAAGGATCTATTCGATTTATTGCTGCTATATATGAGAGACAAAGAAGATTTCTTTATTATGATATACGCTCTCTCTCTCTCTAAAACATCTCTCTCAATATCTGCACTCTTGAAACCCTAGTTTTGTGTTCTTGATTCCCTTGGTCAAAACACTTGTTGTTGTTATTGTTATATTTGATTGAGATCAAATATATTGTTATTGTTGGAAAAACTGTTTGAGAATAGTTTCTGGTGTTTGTAAAACTTGTTTGTGAGTAATAAAAGTGTTTTGATATCAATTGAATCTGTTTTTCTTCAAGTATCTCCATCCAATATGTCTGATATCTTAAGTAGAGAAAAGTTCACTGTAGATCCAATATTCTCTAAAGATCAAATGAACCAATTTTGGTCATCCATTTCTTGATTAAAACAAAAATAAATAAACTTTCACTTTGTTTAAAAACTAGGCGACTACCGCGCTTAGCGCCAAATGATTTCTAGTGGTAGCCAATTAACGATATGCAATATTATAGTAAGTGTTTCTCTTTGAAACCCAAGCTACTTCTAATGTTGGCTTTTCATAGCATAGTTTTCAAATGTGAGATTATAAATTTCAAACTTTGTAGTCATCTAAGAGAATCCTTTTATTAATTTGAAGATTTCATTGATTGCGCGTGAGTTCTCAAACAGCTTTTTTTGTCATTTTTTCTTTCCTAGTTATGTTCCATCCTTAACTCATGTATCGAAAATAAATATTTCAAATCGTATTTACACGATGTCTATTTATTCATAATATTTAATGACAATATTAATAAACCATTCAAATATAAATTTCGCAATCTCTGGTTTTTATTTTATTTTTTTTAACAAAAGCAATCTCATATATTTTCACCATTCAAAATCATTCAAGTGTAGACAAATATAAATTTACACATTATAATGATAACATTAAATAAATAAGAAGTACATAGTTCTTTATTATGCATTGACTCCAAGAATAAAAGGTTACAAATTAAAGAAAATTCAAGCCCGAGGCAACAGCAGCCCGAGCCCGAACGGTTACTATCCAACGGGTTGAGCTCGAACGAGAACGAGCTAATTTGTGTAATAAACCATGAGAAATATCGGTTAGGGTAATTTTGGCACCAAATTTAAATTTTTCATGACATGTAGGAGTGGGCCATTAGTCTTAATAAAGCGTCTCATAGATAGGAACTCACACATAACAATTGATCCATTGACCAACAAGATCCAAAAATAACCAAACAATAGATTAAACCATACGCTAATTTCAAGAAAGCAATATTATGATCTCTTTTCCAAAGATATTAAAACAATAGATCTACATATTAACAACAAAAACAACCTCAAGAAAGACATCATCGGCTTCAAACTAAAAAACCATCGGCTTCAACTCATTACTTTTATCTGCTAATCAACTCACAAACCAATCACAATCATCACCCACCAAAGCACATTTTAATAGACCCATGTTTGCATAAATATGAAAGAAATGCCATATCCATAAATCTGATTATAACAAATACACAAACAAATTAAATAAAAACACTAACTAAAAAAATTATATTATGTTAATTACCACCAAAACAAAATCAACATCTTTCAACGTCACCACTGCAACCATTATCACAAGTATCATCTACCGCCATTTCATATCATTGGCCTCATTTTTTGAGGATATTACGAAAATAAAATAACAAAAGTACCTTCTTGAACGAAAAGTTCCCGGTGATAGATCTATACATAAAAAATGATGAGTGTCTAAATACTCATCATTTTGTACCATTGAATCGCAAAACATCCGAAAACACTCGTAAATGCATCAAATGATAAAAATATCACAAATAAGTGTTTTATGTGTTTTAAATGCAAAATATCAAAATCGATGAAAACATATCAAGTTTGCATAATTGGCGCTTTAGTCCCCAAGTTTCAAAAGTTGTCAAAACAGTCCCTGTAAAACAAAATAAAGAAAAATGTTATTCAAGGTCCCCAAATATTCTAAGTTGTCAAAATGGTCCTTGAATAAATCTTTTGTCAATGGCGTAAAAGGTCCTCAACTTTCAAAATGTCAAGTTTGGTCCTCGAAATTTGAAAATGTCAACAATGGTCCTTGTACTATTCACATTTGGCGCTTTGGCCTTTGAAACAGCTTTTGAGAAAATGGCGTGTTTGGTCCCTTATCTTTCGAGAAATTGCAAAGTTAGTCCTTGTTATTTAAACTAAACCATGAACCTTTGAACCATTTTGAACCATTGACCCCTGCCTTAACCATTTGACCTCCCCTTTTTGGACCCTTGGTCAAATCCCCAGTCAAACCAAACCTTTGCCGCCCTGCTTATCCTCTTCCCTTCCCCACTTGCCTGCAAAAGCTTAACACCTCTCCCATCCACCTCTCACCTTATCCCTCACCCCTCAACCCCCCTCATCATCACACCTATCCACCCCCCTAGTCGCTAGCTCAGAGCCCCAGAGGTCAAAATACCCTTTCCCGCCAAAATTGGATCAATGGCCAAAATGACCTCTACTCATCCATTGGCTCACAAGAGTGGTGGGATGTGCTCGAAAAGCAGTGGCAAGACCTTTTGCATATAAAAAGAAGAAAGAGAGAAGAGAAAGTAGTAGTTAGTTTTAATTTTCATTGTATGTCGCTTTTTTCCTTAAACTATTTTAATTAGCGTTTAAAATGTAATCTTAAGCTTTTATGCATTAAACATAAGCTACTTAATCATTGCAACTCATTTCAAGTATCAATTTAAAGTTCAACTCAGTTTCATATATTTTTGGTTTTACTGTTGAAGTAGTCAGTTCCATGCTCTTAAATTAAGGCTTATAGTAGTTTGTCTTTAATCTCAAATAAGCTTAGTTAAGCTAATTATAGCTTTTGATAAGCTTACATTTCATTTTCAAGCAAATTTGGTTTATGGTCAACAAAAGTCAAACTGGGTCAAAATGGAGAAGAAATTGGACATGGGTTGATGCAGAGATTGGCTTGGGTTGGAATAGCTTCAAGTAGTTTAGTTATGGTTCTGGTATGAGTTGTTAACAAGCTGGACTCTTGTGAGTATCTGTCCCATTTTCATTTTCATTTCAGTTTGCAAATTGTCTTTGTACTTGTATCTGTGGTTATAGATAGTTCAAATTTGTTTATTTAGTGATAATTAGAGTAGTTAACTCAGTTTAATAAGTTATATATGCTAGTTCAATGATTAGCTCACTTTAATTTACACATCAGTTGGTTAGCGATGTTTGGATCAAGTCTTTAAACCGTGTTATAGTTTTGCTTAATGGTGAAAATCGTTTTTTAGCATCATTTAGGTTCACTTAGTTCATATCTGTCTTCATTTTGCAACCGCAAACCACCAAAGTCAAAATTACACCTCAATCGTCTTTAATCGCCTTCACTGTTGATTTTTATAAAATCAAACACTTGTTTTATGTTTAGAATTCATAGACATAGGTTGCATCATTTTATTTTATCTCAAAACATCATAATCATTCGGATAATTGGTTCCAAATTTCAATTTGGTCAAAGTTTCATGACTGTCTCAAAAAGTCAAAACTTGCAAAATCAGTTTTGAGCCTAACTAAGGTGAATTTTCATGAGTTCATCTCTGGGCCAAATCCAGAGAAATTGTGGGTTTAAAAACTTCTCTTGGTCTATTTTCTTATTACCATTTTTGTACAATTTTGTGAATTTTTTATAAGCCTAAAAAAGGCTTGTGAATTTGGCCTTAGTTCCCCTGTGCATACACTCAGTATTAACCGAGTGTGCACAGGCTTTGTGCAGCCCTTGCACAGAGCTCATCTAGGGCTCATCTCTGGTTTAGACATAGCTAGCCAGGTCTAGATTAAGTTCCAACAATTGCTTTTCATTTTCAAATTATTTTGTAGCTTGTGCTTAAGCTTAAAGTAGCCCATCAAACCGATTTTAAGACATTAGCCAAATCATTCAAATCTGTAAGTTGCTATTCAGATGTTAAGAGCAGTTGAGATTAGTCACTTTTGAGTACTTTTAGCAATTTAGAGCTTTTGTTTCAGTTTGGTGCTTATTTGTGGCTAGTTGCTTATTCTAAGTCTTATTCTCCGGCACTTTGCATTGCGCTTGCTTAATCCCACACACAACCAATTGCTTTTATATTTTCCTAGATTCTAAACATTATTTTAGACTTTTCTTGAATTTTTCGATTTTTCTAGGTCAGTTTAGTATTTTTCTTGATTTAAATCAGTTTTTAAGTCATTTTAAATAGCTTTTAATACAATTAATTAAGAAAAGTTTCAAAAAAATAATTTTTCATTTTTCTTAAGTTAAGATAAATATAAAAAGTCAAAAAAATATTTTTCCAGATTTTTCTTAGTTAAATTTGTATTTTTAAGCAATTTAAGTAGTTTTAAATAGTTTTAATTCATAGAAAATAGAAAATAATCGAAAAATACAAAAATAGTTTTAAAATTCTCTTTTGTTATTTTAGATTTTTCCAAGTCAAAATTTTATTTTTCTAGCTTTATTTCATATTTTCTTGTAATTTAGGTTATTATTAAATAGTTAAAATAGTTTTAATTAATAATAATTAGATAAATAGTTTTAAAATAATTTTCTTTTTCTAAAAATTTTCTCATATCATTAGGTTTGTAAAATGTCATTTTTATATTTTTAGGATTAATATTGCTTCAAGATCACATTTTTTTTTATGTACGTCACGTAGTTTTTAATTTAAGTTTTATAAAAGAAAAATCAAAAACATCATTTTAAAAATAGTGATAGCGTTTATTTAATATAGTTTATCTTTTTAATTTTCTTTAATTTGCATTTAAGCCCCTGTAGTTTATGTACTCTTTCTTTAGTTATAATCAATCACATCTCTTTTCCCATTCAAATCCTCTCGATCACTATTCGTTTGACTATTCTCGCACAACTCGTTGGGACTTAACGAGCTGGGGAAACACTATACTCTCCTGATCTTCATTGCATTGGTGTCTGAACTGTTTTAAGTTTGTTACGGTTAGCCATTCACAAGTGGCTAGCTTGCGTGAAAACTTGACGGTTCGGACTAATCAAATTTTGGCGCCACTTCTCGGGGAGCAAAGGTGCTAATAGTCTTACGCTTAGCAGATTAGTGATTTGAATATTCACTCCTTGTTCATACCATCTATATGTTTATATTTTCTTATAAAAATCCAAAACCCAAAAACATTTTAAAATGGTTTTCAACAAACACAAAAACCCAAAAGATTTTCTTTCTTATTTTACAAAATGTTTATCCAAAATCCAAACATATTCCCTTAACCTCTTACCCTTTTTGATTCTTTATCCCTTTACCCTCTATCCATTTGATTCTAACTTTTCTATTTCTCATGGAATCTCTCGACTACGACGATTCGGGACGGTTGAAAACTTTGACTTTATCACAAATGTCAAGAATTTGGTTGTTCGTGATGATCCATTAATTCTGCGTAGGAAATGGAACGAGAAACCGGGTGACAAGGACCGGTACTTCCTCTCGATAATGGAAGTGCTAACACGTCCAACCTACGGTTATCCAAAGATCTAACCCTCGATTGCCCTAAGCGGTCTAAAATTGATCCTACACTTTCACAATTTACGGTTAAAAGCAAACATGCGAATTTAGACCGGTGACTAGCAAGAATGACTTGCCTAATCTTCACGCTTCTCAAGAACCGAACCGAGACCATAACGGAAGTGGTGAAATTGCTAGCTCTCGAGCACACCACTTGTCCCACCTCCGGATTTTTCAAAATGTTCTTCGAGTCTTAATAGTCATTCGGATCACCATGTTGGTTTTGTTGATTCTTTGAATGAACCGATTCCTTCTCATAACTCTCAAATAGAGTCGTTTATTCCTTGTGTCGGTTGTGGTGAGCCGCTTTTGGTTCACCCCGTCACTGTGTACGTGTGTACAGTGTGGTAATGACATTCGAACGGGAGTTGTTTGTTTTGTGGTTCGAGGAATTCATTTGATTATGATCCTAATCCGAACTCATTTAACGACCCTCAAATTTTTCCAACTACCCACCTCACCGACTTATCTTCATATAATCAACATAACTATCATGTGAATTTTGTGGAGGTCCTCACCAGGATTTGAGTGTCAATCCGGAAACACGTTTGTCTATGAACGCTTTTCCAGAATGCTCGAACTTTGGTTATGACCAATATCCATATGATTCACCAATCCAAGCTCAACAGCTTTCTTGTTGTGAGAACTGTGGAGGTCCCCATTTCACTCGATTGTCAAACAAGGAATCCATTTCCTTGTAACAATTACGACTATCCATATCACGACCAACCTCCACAAGGTTAAATGACTCAAACTCCTCAAAGAAACCCAACAAGACACTTATCTAGAGCTTCGAGTCAAGAAAAGAACCGAGGAGTTGAGTAAAGCAAAGATTTCATAATGTTCCCGCTTTTCTTGTGTATATTGTGGGGTCCTCATGATGATTATCAATGTCAACCTTCCGGTTTTGACAAATCTCCACTCCCACAATATCCGTCATTCAAAATTCACATGAAATCCATGGAAGAATTGCTAGTCAAGAGCGGTGCTAAAATAAATTCCCAAATTACCTTTGAAAAATCATTAGGAATCAATTGCAAAAGAAAAAGCACCGATCTAGCTCTCAATTTCGTTTTATTCCCGATGATAGTGATGATGATGATACACTTGATTCATCAAGTTCATCAGCTTGATATTCCAAAGATTGAGATTCATTCTCAAACAACTGCTATCACACCCGAGGTTCACACTCACTCTCGAACATGGGGATGAGCTTTTGACACTATTCCCGAAAAGGAATCGAGCGATTCATAAAGTCTAGTGTTGAGAACCTTGTCCCAATCCCAAGAGAGTCACAGGGAATTCTCGAGCATTTGTGTGATATCCCTACCCCTCATGTCTTCCCAAAAGATCATGTTGAGATGTTCTCCGATTCTAATGATGAAGATTCGTTATCTTGTGGAGACATCGTTTATGTGGAAGATTTACCTTCTGAGCTTGTTAGCTTAGAAGAAGAGAATGATGAAGTTACTGACACTGAAATCAAAGATGAAGCACTTCGTGCAACATTACTGAATGTCAGTCTTCTCATTTCTAAAATCGAGGCTTTCAAAGAAAACCTATTTCGCCTCCTATCCCCACCAAGGATAGTGACATTTTTCCGATGATTCTATTCTCGAAATGGAAGCCTGCTTTTGATAATATGGGAGAGAAGATTAGTGGCGATACCACTTTTCATTCTCATAATTCTCTCCCGATTATGAATCATTTACATTGGAGGAGTTCACCGGTGAACTCACTCATATCAATCTGAATATGATTCATTCACCTTAGAGGAGTTCTCCTGAACTTACTCATATCATATCTCCGCCGGAGTATGATAATTTCTACTTTGATCTAGACACACCCATAATATGTCTTGATCAAGTGAGCTTAACTGAGGAGATTCATGAAACTATGAATTCTCCTATTGAGGATGAAGAGTTAGTCATGATTTTTATCATGATTTTCTTTCTTTTCTTCATATATCCCGTGGCCTCTCCTGTTCTTCACTCCTTCGGGAATGAAGACATTATCTTTGACCCCGGCATTTTCATCTATCATTTGTGAGCCGGTTCTATGTATATCTCGTCGGTGTGGAACTTTCACGTGCTTCAAATGTTTGTCCAAACATCTTGAAAGAAAGTCCGATGGAGATTGTCTCTTCCACTTACTTCCCCATGAACAAATGAATTCGGGGTCGAGTCAAGCTAGCGACTCGGTAATCAAAAACATGAGTTAAACATGGGTTTTCACCCGTGTGTACCACCCTAGTGTGGGGAGATGCCCACATATTGTATATAGATCTAAAAAATGAATGAAAATTGTAAATATTAAAAAGAGAATAATTGTTGTGTTTCTACACTTAGCTAGTAATGTTATCTTTTTACGTTCTAAGTTTCGCATAACAATGCAGACTTTGAATATTGAGGACAATATTCATTTCTAAGTGTGGGGAAATTCGCGAATTTGATCATAAATGTACCCTTTAGTCCCTTTTTCCCCAAAATGGCCAAATTTTAAAAAATTTAGTGGAAGTACTATGTACTAAACACAACAAATGGTAATCATCCACCATGTCTTACCCACATAAGGATGGCTAATCCAGAGCAAACGGCTCTTGGTAAAGATATCTCAAATCCGTTGACGGCTTGCAATTTGCCCAAAATTGTATGGTATTCATTCCATATCTTTAATAAGTGAAGAGTTGGCTAGCCCGCAAGATTATGGCTTGTGGTAAAGGCGGTTGAAAAACCATAATTGGTAATCGACTCACCAAAGATAATATTGATAATTTATCTAAGAGTTGGCTAGTCCGTAAGCAAACGGCTTCGTAAAGACAAATCAAATCCGTTGAAAGTCGGTGGTTTGCTCAAAATCACATGGTTATCGATGTACCATAGTTCTTACTTGAACTCAAACATTTGGCTACTCCGTAGTAATGGCTTTTGGTAAAGAGTTGAAATCCATTAATTTTTCTCAAAACATTGCTAGGGACTAGCAATATCTTAGTGTGGGGATTGATGAGTGTCTAAATACTCATCATTTTGTACCATTGAATCGCAAAAACATCCGAAAACACTCGAAATGCATCAAAATGATAAAAATATCACAAATAAGTGTTTTATGTGTTTTAAATACAAAATATCAAAATCGATGAAAACGATCAAGTTTGCATAATTGGCGCTTTAGTCCCCAAGTTTCAAAAGTTGTCAAAAAGGTCCTCTGGTAAAACAAAATAAAGAAAAATGTTATTCAAGGTCCCCGAAATATTCTAAGTTGTCAAAATGGTCCTTGAATAAATCTTTTGTCAAATGGCGAAAAGGTCCTCAACTTTCAAAAATGTCAAGTTTGGTCCCTGGAAATTTGAAAATGTCAACAATGGTCCTTGTACTATTCACATTTGGCAGTTTTGGCCCTTGAAACAGTTTTGAGAAAATGGCAGGTTTGGTCCCTCATCTTTCAGAAATTGCAAAGTTAGTCCTTGTTATTTAAACTAAACCATGAACCTTTGAACCATTTTGAACCATTGACCCCTGCCTTAACCATTTGACCTCCCCTTTTTGGACCCTTGGTCAAATCCCCAGTCAAACCAAACCTTTGCCGCCCTGCTTATCCTCTTCCCATCCCCACTTGCCTGCAAAAGCTTAACACCTCTCCCATCCACCTCACCTTATCCTCTCACCCTCAACCCCTCATCATCACACCTATCCACCCCTAGTCGCTAGCTCGAGCCCCGAGGTCAAAATACCCTTTCCGCCAAAATTGGATCAATGGCCAAATGACCTCTACTCATCCATTGGCTCACAAGAGTGGTGGGATGTGCTCGTAAAGCAGTGGCAAGACCTTTTGCATATAAAAAGAAGAAAGAGGAGAAGAGAGAAAGTAGTAGTTAGTTTTTAATTTTCATTGTATGTCTTTTTTTTCCTTAAACTGTTTTAATTAGCTTTTAAAATGTAATCTTAAGCTTTTATGTATTAAACATAAGCTACTTAATCATTGCAACTCATTTCAAGTATCAATTTAAAGTTCAACTCAGTTTCATATATTTTTGGTTTTACTGTTGAAGTAGTCAGTTCCATGCTCTTAAATTAAGGCTTATAGTAGTTTGTCTTTAATCTCAAATAAGCTTAGTTAAGCTAATTATAGCTTTTGATAAGCTTACATTTCATTTTCAAGCAAATTTGGTTTATGGTCAACAAAAGTCAAACCGGGTCAAAATGGAGAAGAAATTGGACATGGGTTGATGCACGAGTAGATTGGCTTGGGTTGGAATAGCTTCAAGTAGTTTAGTTATGGTTCGTATGAGTTGTTAACAATTTGGACTCTTGTGAGTATCATCCCATTTTCATTTTCATTTCGGTTTGCAAATTGTCTTTATACTTGTATCTCGTGGTTATAGATAGTTCAAATTTGTTTATTTAGTGATAATTAGAGTAGTTAACTCAGTTTAATAAGTTATATATGCTAGTTCAATGATTAGCTCACTTTAATTTACACATCAGTTGGTTAAGCAGTGTTTGGATCAAGTCTTTAAACTGTGTTATAGTTTTGCTTAATGGTGAAAATCAGTTTCTTTAGCATCATTTAGGTTCACTTAGTTCATATCTGTCTTCATTTTGCAACTGCAAACCACCAAAGTCAAAATTACACCTCAACTGTCTTAACTGCCTCACTGTTGGATTTTTATAAAATCAAACACTTGTTTTATGTTTAGAATTCATAGACATAGGTTGCATCAGCTTTATTTTATCTCAAAACATCATAATCATTCAGATAATTGGTTCCAAATTTCAATTTGGTCAAAGTTTCATGATTGTCTCAAAAGTCAAAACTTGCAAAATCGGTTTGAGCCTAACTAAGGTGAATTTTCATGAGTTCATCTCTGGCCAAATCCAGAGAAATTGTGGGTTTAAAACTTCTCTTGGTCTATTTTCTTATTACCATTTTTGTACAATTTTGTGAATTTTTATAAGCCTAAAAAGGCTTGTGAATTTGGTTTAGTTCCTCATGCATACACTCGGTGATAACGAGTGTGCATTGCTTTTGTGCGACCTTGCAGAGCTCATCGAGCTCATCTAGGGCTCATCTCTGGTTTAGACATAGCTAGCCAGGTCTAGATTAAGTTCCAACAATTGCTTTTCATTTTCAGCTTATTTTGTAGCTTGTGCTTAAGCTTAAAGTAGCCCATCAAAACTGATTTTAGCACATTAGCCAAATCATTCAAATCTGTGTAAGTTGCTATTCAGAGGTTAAGAGCAGTTGAGATTAGTCACTTTTGAGTACTTTTAGCAATTTAGAGCTTCTGTTTCAGTTTGGTGCTTATTTGTGGCTAGTTGCTTATTCTAAGTGCTTATTCTCTAGCACTTTGCATTGCAGTTGCTTAATCCCACACACAACCACCTGTTTTATATTTTTCCTAGATTCTAAACATTATTTTAGACTTTTCTTGAATTTTTCAGATTTTTCTAGGTCAGTTTAGTATTTTTCTTGATTTAAATCAGTTTTTAAGTCATTTTAAATAGCTTTTAATACAATTAATTAAGAAAAGTTTCAAAAATAATTTTCATTTTCTTAAGTTAAGATAAATATAAAAGTCAAAAAATATTTTCCAGATTTTCTTAGTTAAATTTGTATTTTTAAGCAATTTAAGTAGTTTTAAATAGTTTTTAATTCATAGAAAATAGAAAAATAATCAGAAAAATACATAAATAGTTTTAAAAATTCTCTTTTGTTATTTTAGATTTTTCCAAGTCAAAATTTTATTTTTCTAGCTTTATTTCATATTTTCTTGTAATTTAGGTTATTATTAAATAGTTAAAAATAGTTTTTAATTAATAATAATTAGATAAATAGTTTTAAAAATAATTTTATTTTTCTAAAAATTTTCTCATATCATTAGGTTTGTAAAAATGTCATTTTTATATTTTTAGGATTAATATTGCTTCAGATCACATTTTCTTTTATGCGTCACGTAGTTTTAATTTAAGTTTTATAAAGAAAAAATCAAAACATCATTTTAAAAATAGTGATAGCGTTTATTTAATATAGTTTATCTTTTAATTTTCTTTAATTTGCATTTAAGCCCTGTAGTTTATGTACTCTTTCTTTAGTTATAATCAATCACATCTCTTTTCCCATTCAAATCCTCTCGATCACTATTCGTTTGACTATTCTCGCATGTACTCGTTGGGACTTAACGACACAGGGAAACACTATACTCTTGATCTTCATTGCATTGGTGTCTGAACTGCTTTTAAGTTTATTACGGTTAGCCATTCACAAGTGGCTAGCTGCGAGAAAACTTGACGGTTCTCGGATCGAATCAAAAACTACCACAAAAAATACAAAGGTTGTAGTGGTGGACAAGGTGTGTTGGAGGCGGTTCTGGTCAGTGGAGGCTAGGTCTATTTTCTTTGTAGATAATGAGAGAATCTGAATGATCACAGTTTTTTTAATCAGTGGAGAATCCTTGACAACTTTCAACAGCTACTGTGTTTTCAACTTTTGTCATTTATTATACGTTTCAACCTTACAGTACACTATTGGCAAATATTGTTTTCAACTTCACAAGTAAACTATACAAATCCTTCTTGAATGTATTCAATATTTCATATCCTAGTTGTTTAACTTTCCTAAATTAATTTAATGTTTCCTTAAACGCATTTCAACTAAGCTTGACTATTTTTTCAACATTCAGCATTTTCAACTTTGACCATTTTCTCTTTATATGTTGTTCAGATTAAATATCTCGCAAACCGTTAATCGTTACGCAAAATGAATCATACCATCGTGACGAAAATTAAATCATCTTTCTATAGAGGGGCACTTCTCTGTACTTTCGACGAACTTGTTTTTTCGATTTTTTTTCAGTTACTTATGAAAAATTACATGATTTGTATCAAAAATCACATGTGATTTATGAAATCACACATGTGATTTATGAAATCACACATGTAATTTGTGATACAAATCAAATGTGATTTTTTCGGACGTAACTGAAAAAAATCAAAAAAAAATCAAAAGTATATCGAAGTGCATGTCTACTGAAACATACAAAAATACTAGTCGTGATGGTGTATTTTTTTTCACTTGACGATTTACGTTTTACAAAATATTTTATTTTTAAGAAAGAGGTGAAAAATGAGTATTTTTTATTTTGAAAAAATAAATAAATGACTACAATTAGTTATTCTTAGATAATTTTGATTATACATTAATCGAACTCATCTTAAGTATTATTCTACAAAAGGCTAGTAGGTGATTATGAGAAAATTATGGGCTTAATCATTCCCTAAAATCTATACTATTATATAAAACATTTGGCACATGTTATTATTAGAAGGCTTAAAATTAATATTCAACAAATTTCTTATAATGGAAAAAGTGTTTTACAAAGCTTGTATCATACACATAAATAAAGTTGAAGAAAAAATTAAATGTCTTTTATAATATAAAGACTAAAATACACGGTTGATCCCTAAACTTGCAAGACGCATCATGATGGGACAAAACTGGCCTTTTCATCGTTGGGGTCCTTTTTCACTGTTTATACTGTTCTGTGTCCTTTGACAAAGTCAATGGTCGATTTTTGTTTTGTAGTCGAGGGTATTTTAGTCCATACACATTTATACTTTTATAACACATTTATATTTTACCCTTTCATCTTTCATCCTCGTCATCATCTCCCCAAATCATTCATCTCCCCAAATCATCATCTCCCCAACATCATCCTGGTTATCATCTCCCCAAATCATCATCTCCCCAACATCATCCTGCTGAAAACTTGATGTTTCTTAGTTTCGTGTGCGAAAAGGTTGGTTCTTCAAAGCGCACAAAAGGGGTAACAACAAGTCTTAGAAATAAAAAAATAAAAAAGAAGAAAATGAGAAGTAGTATTGATTGATGTGACAAGTGAAACCTCTGGTCTTCCCTTTCTCCTGCACGACGAAGATCAGCCCGTCTACACTCCTCTTTCTCCTAAACCAATTATTTTACACCTCATTCATTGACTCCATTCAAATCAAATCATCATCATCAAAACTTCATATTTTCTTAATTCAAATCTTAAAGAAAATAATAATAATAATCGAATGATGAAGAGCCCGTTTAGAAAAGTGCGTGGATTACATAAGCGACAACGTCGTGATCTTCAACGTTCTTTTGTTCAATTAGATGAGCTCTCTTTAGCATCTCAAGTATTATTTTTATTTCATTTTCACTTATTTATATAATTTTGATTTGTTATTTATATGTTTGACTTTTTGGTTTAATTGTTGTTGTTAGGCGGGATATGCAAGATATGAGAGATTGTTACAAATGATTTACTATCTCTGCTGACCAATACTACTAACAATGCTTATGGTAGTATTTCATTCATTAATTCATGTTCCTTTTTTTGTTTGTTTCGGTTAAAATGAGTTATTTCAACTTACGTATACTCTAAAAGGTTTAAATCGGCGTTGGGATTACCTATTTCTCCAAACCCCCCTTAACCGGTCAAAATTAATTGGAATCGATGAAGAAATGATAAGGAGCAGTAGATTTATATAAACTTCTCTTGCTAGTGCAGTTTGAAAATTTAGAATTTTCCCTTGCTCGATGTATTGTTTATGTGTAATAACTTTTGAATCTCATGTTTACGCTCTCAGCATATGGACATGCTTTTACCGGCCGTTATTTTTCCGGTGATGATGGAGGATCTAGCGGTCAAGTGCCTTCATTGGTGGCTTTGTTCTGGGGGAGTACTTGTTGGCACACTTGGTGCATTTTCGCCTCGGTATGATATGTCGACATGACTAGTAAATTGATGTTGCATTATATTTTTGTTTGATATATGCAAAAAGAAATTTATTCTTGATGCACATGAATATTGTTGAGTGTATTTGCATTATTATGTAGTGAGTTTATTTTTTAACAGATAAGTAAGGCACTAATTGGAACTAACAAAAAGAGTTCTTGAAGAAGCCTAATTTCATCTATGATGAATAAAAGGCTTTAAGGTACTATATTCTATCAATCATCATCATTGTTGGTATAAGAAATAAAGTGAGATCACAGTTCTCATACTTAATCAGATTATCACCAAGCACGCAATTACTTTGGCTCGGATTTTACACCCATAAGGTGTTTATATTAGCTTCTGGTTTCCTTTTACTTTCACTTAACATTCCCCTTTCAGACATTATGTGTATATTGCAACCATTGTATAGTAAGGTTCGAGTCTTCGGTAATTAGTAAGGTCTGATGGTCACCCTTTGTGATGCAATCTGACCAAGTCACATAATAACCTAGTGAAAATGTTGCATATGTGAACTTTCTTGTATCTCTTGCAAATCTTTGTCTATCTTTTATCTTTTGCTTATAGAGCAGTGGTGGAGACATGGGCGGGTCTGGTTGAACCAAAAGACTTTTTGAATTATTTGAATAATATTTTAAAGTGTTGAATACTTGAATGGTTAAATTGAGTTGCTTTAAAAAAATACACTATTGCACGCCTATTCCCCCCACCGCAATCGTCCTTGTGGGGCCGGAAAGCGAGGGCTTTTGGAGAAAAATACACTACTGGGCAGTCAACTCATTTCCTATTTAACTTTTTTTCTTTACGTTTACCCGTTAGAGATAAAACATAACCCAACCCATTTATCTATAGTTTGGTCGAAATTGTTAATCCTCTGATGTAGTGATACATACTGATATAAAATTTTTATTGCAGAAAACACGCCAAAAGTTGGCGCAGAAGATAGCGGAGCTGAACTCTGCTATAGATGATGTATCATCTTAGTTGAAATCAGATGATGACGAGCCATACACAAACCGACGGAAAACTTGTTCATGGGAACATAAAAGCCTCCAACATCTTCCTAAACCCACGAGATATGGTTGTGTATGTGACCTCGGCCTAGCAACAAGAATGACACCATTAGCACCACCGTAATGCGCATTGGTGGCTACAAGACCCGAAGTCTCGAGACACGAAAAGTATACCAAGCATCGGATGTTTACTCTTTTGGAGTTGTGCTTGAACTTTTAACCGGAAAATCACCTACTCGTGCAACGGGTGGTGAAGAGGTTGTGCATTTAGTCGATGGGTTCACTCGGTGGTTCGGGAGGAATGGGCTCATTGAGGTGTTTGATGTGGAACTATTAAAGTATCGAAACATTGAAGAGGAGATGGTTGAAATGTGCAGATAGGGATGCAATGTGTTGCAAGGTCACCCGAGCGAGGCCAAAATGAAAGACGTGGTAAAACTTGTGGAGGATATTAGGAGGACGACAAATGCGGTGTGTCGGAAGTGTCACGCCAATGACGGAGGTGATCTTCTCCCAGGTGGCGCAACAAATAGGGTCCTCTGTAGTTGCAATCTAAGAAGATTGAATTATAAAAGAATTAGTTGTGAAAATAATTGTGTTTTTAACCTCGTTCTTTGACAATTTGCCACTTTGAGGTTGATCAAAAGTTTAGTATACCGGATCATTTCATTTTGTAAGTTTTAGATTATATTATTTGCTACTTATAATTCATGTGATTTGAAGATAGAATTAAACAATTTTATGTTAGGTTTTAGCTTTGCTCATTTGCAATTCTGTTGATATTATAAATGTTTGACATTTAGATGATTAACAACCAACCATCAAATCGTTCTTCTTGTTATCATCTATTTATTTGTTTTTAACTAAGATAACAATGATGAAAGATGAAGGGGTAAAATATAAATGTGTTATAAAAGTATAAATGTGTATGGACTAAAATACCCTCGACTACAAAACAAAAATCAGACTTTGACTTTGTCAAATGACTAATTTGGCATTTAAAGGCCATGTTTTGGAATTCGTGATGATGAAAGGCGAGTTTTGTCCCATCACGATCTTTTAGTACAAGTTTAGGGACCAACGATGTATTTTAGTCTAATATAAACTCAGAACGACCTAGAAAATTAAATATCTTTAATTCTATAAACTTAGGGCATCCACTATGGTGGGTTTATGAAAAGGTCAAGAAAGATGAAAAGTTTATGTTTACAAATAAAACAGATTTTGTCGCATCGCCTCGTCACCAACATAACCTCAACATCTAAAACCCAATTCGAACAAGAACTACCACTCGAATACAACAATTACGCATACACCTTACTATTTTGTATAAAATACATTGATATTTCATAAAGTTGTTTCAATCTAAAATTCTCATCACCCATAAATTTATAATCATGAAAAATGTATAATCTAAAAAAATCATTCGTCAAAAATTTTAATTCTAGACTTCGTCAAGTGCCTTGAGTACTCGCTATTATATAAAACGATCCAAAATTGCTTTTACTCCAACAATAAAAAAGCTTTAGAGACAAAATTTAATTTTAAACTGAAAAATTGTTTTACTTTGCATTAGGGCATCTCCAATGTTAGCATCAAATGTACTTTTTGCACTAAAATGGTGCAAAATGTGTAAAAAATGTTCTCCAATGTTGGCACTAAACATCACACCATTTTAGTGCAATGAATAGTAAACAAGAAAAAAAACACCAAATTTAGTGCAATACTATTCATTGCACTAAACACTATTAATTTATTTTAAAACTCTTTTTTTAACTAATCTTTGATTTAAAATACAAATAACTAAAACTAATTGATATAAAATATATATTCGTACGTTTCTCAACAACGCCGTTAAAATGAACCCAATATTTATATATTTTGCTTAATTTATTTTTTCATTTCGTTGTATTTTTATGTATTTTGATAGTTTTAAAGTACATTTAGTGAAAATATATAGTGTACACATTGGAGCAAAAGTTATTTAGTACAAACATATTCTAATAAGATGCTAATTTTATATTATTTTAGTGCTAAATTATAGTGATAACATCGTAGATGATTTTAGAAGTGCCGTTATATCTTACATGTCACAAAAATTACTTTTAACTTAACAAAATAATAATAATAATAATAATAATAATAATAATAATAATAAAAAAGAAAAAAAAAATGTCCTTTAGTAGTCCTCTCATATTCACAATCTAAATTGTACTTGATGCAAAACATCTTGTACAACTAGCCGCCGAAAGTCAAAGACACAACACAACAAACATAAACACATGCCTCTTGGCCTTACTTATATCGCCTATTCAACTCCACACACACACACCTTAAAAAACAAACCCTCACTCGCCGGAATATTCCTTTTTTATTCCAATGGACGAAAGCAATCCTTTTGTGAAAGAGACAGCTTTTTATAACCAGGTTGTGCTTGGAAGTTTGCTGCCGGAAAACATGTGGGCCCCACTGCCACATTTTGTTCAAGGGTGGCTGAGAATCTACATTGCTGCTACTCTTTTGTACTTTGTCTCTGGTGCTGCTTGGTGCTTTTATATTTATCATCTTAAACGAAATGTTTATGTTCCTAAAGGTTAGATTTTTGTAGCTGATCAAATAGATGTTTATTTTTTTTATTGTTTTGATTTATTGTTTTGGGTGTTTTGTGCAAGATTTAAGTTGAAACAGTAGTTGTACGATGTATGCAGACTGACCATGTGTTTAGACATAAAGATCCCCTTTTTAGTGTTGTATATTAATTTAATTTATGATGATTTTGACATATGGTTTGAATCATGTATATTGGAGTACTAGTTTTTAAAATTTTAATTTTATTTAATGGGTTTGTTGGAAATGAATCTTTAGATTATGATGACAGTGACTGGTGATTCTAGGAATTTTCATTTTTGATTTTATAATTTAGATCATGCCATAATCCCACCTAGATGCATACCCGAGTGGCCAAGTACTTTCGGATTTAGATATAGCTATGTTAACTGTTAAGCTTCTACTTCAAGTTTCTACTTTTTGTTCTTAGGCTTGTTATATAAATTGATTTAACATGGTCATCAGTTTTTAATTAAACGATGACAGTGTCGAAAGTCATTCGAACAATCAATAATTTAGTGTCATTTTACCTGGAATCCGGTTATATATAAAAGATTGGAAAGAGTAACAACAGAAAAACGTTAAAATGGAAGGAGATATTGCGTATAAGGTCTGTAGAATGATGATGAGTGATAGAAAGTATTCTAGAAAAAAATCCTGGCATTTGTATTGGCTTATTACTGACGATAGTTTATCTAGTGCCTAGTGTCAATAATGTTTGGTTTTCATAGTTGTTGGTCAATGGCTCAAATTGAGAATCATTACAAATTTTATGAATTACCAACTGGATCTGGATTGTGTCAGGTTTTTTCTAGACTATGTTTATAGTATGCAAACATAGGGCAAGAGTTTTAGCGTTGGTGCAAGTCACTCTGTATTCAATAAGTAGACGATGATATTTCTGACTTCACCAGGTTATAATAAGGATTTGGTTTTGTTCCTGTTGCGAGTAACATTTGATCAATAAACATCTAACGCAGATCCACAAAACGAAAGGAGATAGATAACAAATTTGAAGTAAATAACATAGTATCAGATAGTTTTATTTTGTCTATATATGCCAATTCGCTGAAGATTCTAACCATTATAGGATTGCCATCATTTGCTTCATGAATCAAATCAGACCGTGAATTTATTTTCATTACCATGCCTAAATTGAATTTTGTGACTTACATTTAGCTAATTGACAAGGATTGCTTCACTGAATAATTAATTATCTCCTATATATATATAACTTGTTCTACAAAAAAGATTCGTTTCAGATAATAACATCTAGTAACGTTCGATCTAAAACCTTTATTGGCTTGCAGATGCTATCCCTTCCAGAAAAGCAATGTATTTGCAAATATATGTCGCAATGAAGGCTATGCCGTGGTACTGTGCTCTTCCTACGATCTCCGAATACATGATTGAACATGGATGGACCAGATGTTATGCACAGATAAGCGACATTGGATGGGCTTCATATATCTGGAATTTGGGTCTGTACTTGGTAATTGTCGAATTTGGCATCTATTGGATGCATAGAGAGTTGCATGACATTAAGCCTCTTTACAAATATCTTCATGCTACTCATCATATCTACAACAAGCAAAACACTCTTTCCCCATTTGCTGGTTTGTACCCGTGTCTATCTCTGCCTTTAGATTCTTTAAATAATACTCGTAAAACTCTAGTATTCTTACCATTTAGGCATGTTAAAGTAGAAACTTTTAGGGTTATGAGGTAGTATATATGTTTCAAAATGGTGAACAAAAAAGGTAATATTGTTTTTAAACTATAAATCAGCAAACTGATGTCTAATTGGTGCATTATCTCTGTATTAGGATTGGCATTTCACCCTCTAGACGGAATACTGCAGGCAGTGCCACATTTAATAGCTCTGTTTCTAGTGCCCACACATTTCACGACACACATTGTGCTCTTATTCCTGGAAGCTATCTGGACAGCCAACATTCATGATTGCATTCATGGGAAACTATGGCCAGTTATGGGTGCAGGTTACCATACCATTCATCACACAACATACCGTCACAACTATGGGCATTACACAGTTTGGATGGATTGGATGTTTGGTACCCTTCGTGATCCTTTGGAAGAAGAGGCTAAGAATATATGATACAGAATATATGATAGAATAAGATGAGGCTGTGGTTATGACTCTTTAAGTTATTGTAAATGTGCATTTGATGGTCAAGTTATATTAGCTTACCTTTATTGGTTTGCGTCGGGGATGAAAGGATGGGGTTGTGCAGCTTTCCTTTCTCTCATTGTAAAACTTCAGATTTAGCAGACCAGATCCATGTATTTTAATACCTTTCCTGGATTGTTTAGAAATTTTTGGTAGAACGTGTGGTTGAAAATTATAAAAATCTTATTTCGCCTGAGATATTTTTTCAAAGAGAGGCCATATTGAATGGTCTATTTTTTAAGGCACTTTTTGTAGGGGAATTGATTTGCACACTTTCATTTTTTATTCGGACACTCACTGCATCAGCTGTACCATACTTTTATCATGCTTTGATTACTTGTACAGTGAGGTTGCAAATTAAAAAGAATGTTGTCGTTTTCTTGGACGATTGGCATTTTGCACCCGTCGTCTTCTTTATTTAATTTGATGCATGCACAAATGTTGAATCATGTTAAACTTAAATTGTTGTGGATAAAGAACCAACTTTCTAATACTTTCAATAGCCACTTTCAAAAATCTTTAGCAAAATGCTATGGAGTATAACTTTTCTATAGGTGAGTATTTGCATACTTTGTTTTTGGGTAATCATGGTTGCTTACCTTTTAACCGATTAATTTATGGAGTTTGGTTCTACCATCATATAGACTCAAATCAAATAAAGCCCTTCCTCTATTGTGATTAAATAAATCATATTTTGACATGATAAAACGGGTTAACAGACACAGAGCCCTATTCAAACTACCAGAGAAAGTTAAAGATTTTTTTCGCCTATTATATACGGCCTAACTCGCATTCCTGTAACCTTTTTCAAACTCTAACTTAATCATCCCAAGACGGTGTTCAACCGCACTCCCAAATACTTTCCGGACACTTTAGGTTGAGTGTAACAATTACCAACATCATCATCGTCAACTCAATGTTACATCATTTTTCACTCTACCACCAACTTCACCACTAAACAGGTGCACTAATGACTAAAACCTTTACAACTTAAACATACCCACTTAAACACAAATATACCCACAATATGTCTAAAAAAAGTGCAGTGACAAAATCAAATATTCCACATATGATTTTACCAATGTGGAAGAGCTTACCACATAGATAATAACATGTCTAAGATATTTAATTGGATAAAAATCTTTAGAGTTAATTGCATTTTTGGTCACCGGGTTTGACCAAAACTGAAAGTCAATAGTTCTTATTTTAAAGTTTGGGTTGCATTTTTGATCATTTTTGGTATGAAATGACCAAATTACCCTTGTCTTTTTCTAAAGAAGACAAATGGTATTTTAGTCGTTTAACTTTATCCGAGGACCAAAAATGTAATTTAAACTTCAAAATGGGGATAATCGATGCACTTTTAAAATTTTAAGGACCAAACCTGCGGTTTGGCCAAACCACAGGGACCAAAAATGCAATTAACTCAAATCTTTATCACCACTCTGCATTTCAAGCTTTGCTACCATTCACAATGTCATCAACAATGTTTCACTCACCAACAATGTACTCAAAAGCCTTCAACATCCCAAAAAACACTAACCAAACACCCCCACAAAACCAACCCAATTCAATCCCTGATAATAAAAATAACCAAAATTTTAACCCAAACCCATTAAACTCAGCCACAAAAACAGCTCCATGGATGAAAGCTCCTTTACTTCTTGAACCCAATCAAGTCATCAACTTCACAAAACCCAACTCAAAAAAGAACAAATATTTCCATAAAAAGAAAGAATTTGAGCTGACCCAAAAAGTCAGTGGTGGCAGAGGTAAGCAAGCCATGAAGAAAATACTATTCAATATTGAAAATCTTGAAGAAATAGAAAGTACCCACAAAAATTTAGACCAAATTGAGTTTGGTGTTTCATTGGGTGGTGATGATGATAGTGAGAATGAGGGTGATCATAGGAGATGGGGTAGTCGTAAAATGCCGTGGGAGAGGGCGGAGAAGATGGTGTTTAGGAGGGAGAAGAGGGTCCCACCAGTGACTGCTGCTGATGTTAGTCTTGACGAGGCGTTGCTTGAGAGGTTGAGGAGTGAGGCTAGGAAGATGAGGAGCTGGGTGAAGGTTAAGAAAATTGGTGTCAGTGAAAGCGTTGTGGAGCAGATTAGAATGATTTGGAATAGTGATGAGCTTGCTATGGTTAAGTTTGATTTGCCCTTGTGTCGGAATATGGATCGGGCTCGTGAAATTGTGGAGGTTAGTGGTTATAGTTGAGATTATGTGATATTTGAGTAATCTGAATTAGATATTAACTAGTTGTTGTGCTATGATATTAATTTAGGCGTGCTTTGGATTTGCTTTATTAAGCTGCTTAATCTGCTTATTGCGTTATAATACAATAGCTAAACAATGTTAAAAGCAATCTCCTTATAAGCAGTTTGGGGGTTGCTTGTTTGAACTTCTTATATGATTCTGATTAGCCTACCTCTTAAATCCTTAACTAAATAGAATTGCCAAACACTAAAAAAATGCTTATTGACTTATTGTACTATTAAGTTCAGTTACAGCACAAGCAGATACGGAGTATAAAGACTATGTTTAACACTGTCTTAATATAATTAATTGTCTCCTTTTGTTTATCTCAAACCGCACAAGGAGTTTAAATAAGCAATCCCAAACACCCCTTTAGTTGTTTGAGTGTGTTACAAATTCAGATTAATTTAAGGAAAAGCATCCTCAATAGCAGATGATCAGGATTAGTTTTATTGCCACTATTCCTAAAATTAATTAGATAATCTGATAAAGAATTTCACTATACCCAAACGCTATAGATATTGATTGTCTACTTAAAAATATAACTTTTAAAATGCAATGCCAGAGTTCTGAAAATGTTTTGTTGACAGACTAAGACGGGAGGCCTTGTGGTATGGAGTAAGAAAGATATTCTTGTTGTCTATCGAGGGTGCAATTACAAACACCCACCCCGGTTTTCACCTAACACATATAGCGCGGAATCATCATATCAAACACTCTGTAATCATGATGGCGAAGTGAATATCATGCCTGTACAAGGGTCACTCTACGAGAGGGAAGCTGATAGATTATTAGATGGGTTGGGACCACGGTTCATTGATTGGTGGATGCCAAAGCCATTGCCCGTTGATGCAGACATGCTTCCTGAGGCGGTTCCTGGATATAAACCACCATCAAGGCTTTACCCATTGCGTGGTACATCTAAACTCACAGATAACGAGTTAACTCACTTGAGAAAGCGTGCTTATTATTTACCAACCCATTTTGTCCTCGGTATGCATCACATTAATTTTTTTGTTTTTTTTTTGTGTGTGTGTGTGTGTGTGTGTATGTTTTGTAAATATAATTAGGGAAAATTGCTAAGATAGTTAACATACAATACACAATTTGCCAATGTCGGGTATCCACTACTTTCGCTCTTTAAGGACTCGAAGTTTAACTTTTTACAAAAATAATGGATTGGTTTTTCAATTTTTGTCAATAAAAGAAGTGATGAATCTTGACAATTTATAGGAACCAGATTATTTTCATAGTTAAAAATCGACCAATTGCTAAACTGTTTGGTATTGTTTGATACCTTTCTTGGCAATTTACACATTATATAAAGGGATAAGCAACCAATGACTTTGAATTTTAGGTAGAAACCGAAACCTCCAAGGCTTGGCTGCAGCCATTTTAAAGCTGTGGGAGAAATGTCATATTGCAAAGATCGCGGTAAAATGGGGAATTCCCAACACAAGCAATGAGCAGATGGCTTCCGAGCTGAAGGTAAGTTTGTTGATGGTATCAGTTTTACCAAAAAGTCAATGCTACTATTCACTAAAAATTGATAATATGTTTACTTATGCAGCTTCTTACTGGGGGAGTGTTATTGCTGCGGAATAAGTTCGTTATAATACTATATAGAGGCAAAGATTTTCTTCCTCCGGACGTTGCGGATCTTGTTGCCAATAGAGAAATGGAGATAAAGAGTTTCCAGCTTTTAGAGGAAAGTGCACGTGCCAATACAATTGAAACCTTTACCTATGTTGATCAACCAGCATCAGATGTTAGCACAGTCGGTACATTACAAGAATTTCAAACTATCCAGTCAGAACATAAGGTGTTCAAGGCTGGAATTAGTGAAGCTGAAGTTCTAGTCGAAGCCGAAAAGTTGAAGTTAGAAAAAGAAATACGAATTCAAGAACACAAGTATTTCATTGTACGGATATTATCATTTGTTCCTATTTCATTTTGTAAGGGAAAAATGTGGATACACTAATAATAACTATTTTCGCAGCTTAAAAAGAAGATAAGTAGGGCATCGAAAGAGTTGGCGAAGTTAAACTCTGCGTGGGACCCGACTGAGCCTAATGAGGACCGAGAGATAATTACAAGTGAAGAGAGAGAATGTTTGAAAAAAATGGGGTTAAAGATGGATAGCACATTAGTACTTGGTAAGTAGAAACTCTGCCTAATAATATCAGTGAAATAGGAATAAAAATTACAGTAACAAACTTTGACCTGATTGTTGTTTGGACAAACTCATCTTATTTGCACTCACAAAAAGGTACATTCAAGGAGATTTGCATTTAGGGCCATCTTTTATGTTAAAACAGTTTTCGGTAAAAAGGCAACATGGTAAAGTCACCATACATCATCATTTTGACCGGTTTATCAGTACTTAACAACTTGGTTACCTTCTTACAACTGAACACAAAGTGGTTACTCAAAACGTAAATCAGATTAAGGATCAAGATTTCCTTATTTAGTAACTGTTAACTAATGGAATTAATACTGGATTATAGGACGACGTGGTGTATTTGATGGTGTAATAGAAGGTTTGCATCAACACTGGAAGCATAGGGAGATAGTGAAAGTGATTACAATGCAACGAGTGTTTTCACGGATCTTGTACACAGCACAATGTCTTGAAGCCGAAAGTGGTGGGGTACTAGTTTCCATAGAGAAAATAAAACTCGGGTATGCTATAATTATTTATCGTGGGAAGAACTATAAACGCCCACTAAACTTTTCAAGAAATCTCCTTAATAAAAAAGAAGCTCTACGCAAATCTTTGGAGATGCAAAGAATTGGGGTAAGTTACTCTGTGATGTGTTCATTTTATCTTTTTTATACATTGTGTTGATGTAAATAACGGAATATTTCGTTTTGTTTTCGTGTTTCAGTCATTGAGGTTCTTTGCAAACATGAGACAGCAGGCAATCTACGAACTCAAGTGCAAGTTGGTGAGACTCTTCACAATTCACCTGGCTGGATATATCTCTAGTTACACGTAGACTTCAGAAAATTTTAAAATTTTAGTTCATATGCATCTGTGTATACAATATAAGCTTGATTTTGCATACAATATAAGCTTGATTTTGCATCTTGGCATGCCAGAATAAATTCTTGCAAACATGAGATTTAACATCTCGTTTCTCTCCATTTTGTGTCCATTAAGATCACTAAAATGACACGGTACTATAGATCCTTTGTGTTAAAGAGTGATTTGTTTTCTGTTCAGGACGCTCTGAAGCATAGCGACATGGATGAACAAAAGGCGACTACTTGAAAGCGACGTGGTATGAATGGTTTTCGGTTGTTTTTATATCTTTCCTGTCGAATGAATGCCTAAAAGAGTAAAAGTTTCACAAATGGGTAATTGCCTAAAAGGGTGACTAACTATAGTTTGGTTTTTAATTTAGGTAACCAACTTTTTGTAGGTCAGGGGAAAAAAAAACCCGTCAGTTTCAGAAGGATTTAATAAGGTAATTATCTAAAAGTGCCACGCCGAAAAAAGTCAAGATGGTCATAAGTTACCAAGACATCAGCTGCGACATCATCATTTTGAATGGTGAGGTTAGACAATTGAATTTTTTGGAAAGTTGATACCTTATCAATGTTTTTGAAAATGTGATGCTCTTTCCTTGGCTAATAAAAGCCGGTTACCTATACAAATTAGACCAAAGTTAGTTGCCGAGTATTTTTTGCTGCAATTAGCCCTAAGGAAGACACTGCTAATACTTGTGATGAATTTCAGGGTTTTTGATGGCTGTTGGCCCGAATAAAGGTCACCATCTAGTCTTGGTGTGGAGAAAGTTGTTGGAGTACGTTCTGCCATTTCTTGATGCAGCCGGTTCTGTGCATTCTTGAGTGTCGGGTGTGGCTTTCTGCCATGACCCCAAATCGTTGTTTTGCAACATTTTAACAAGCAAACAAGACCATGGAGATGGATAGCTCAAGAAGTGGCTATTAGGGCGGGGTGTCAAATCTGAACATATCAACTGTTTGAAGTATCCTCCGTGGCATTCTGAGTGCAGAAGACAAACGCGGAAGTTTCTTGGTATGTTATCGTGCTAATGGATAGCTTGCACACATGATCTCACTAGTGAATACTATGTTTACAATGATTTAACAGCCAACATATGTGAATATTTATCCAAAAATTGTAATGTGATTTTTAAATTGTGAAAGAGAATTTTATAAATTTAGGATATACTACTGACTTATGTTAACCAAAGAAGAAACAGTTGGATATGGTTGTGAAAATTAAGGAAAATGATATTTATTCCTACTGTTTGTGTCTACAAATCTTTCTACTTGCATGATTGTGACAAGTGGAAAGATCAATGACCTAAATCAAGAGAGAGAATTAGTGCATGACACATGTTGTATGACTGTGTGGGCAGGAGAATGAGTACGAAGATTATGTAGCAGGATATAGCAATCTGAGTGCAGAGGACAAACGCGGAAGTTTCTTGGTTTGTTATCGTGCTAATAGATAGTTTGCACACATGATCTCAATAGGAAGTACGATGTTTACAATGATTTAACAACCAACATATGTGAATATGTATCCAAAAATTGTAATGTGATTTTTAAATTGTGAAAGAGAATTTTTTAAATTTAGGATATACTACTGACTTACGTTAACAAAGAAGAAACAGTTGGATATGGTTGTGAAAATTAAGGAAAATGATATTTATTCATACTGTTTGTGCCTACAAATCTTTCTACTTGCATGATTGTAACAAGTGGAAAAATCAATAACCTAAATCAAGAGAGAGAATTAGTGCATGACACATGTTGTATGACTGTGTGGGCAGGAGGATGAGTACCAGGATTATGTAGGAGGATATAGCAATCCTCATTATTAAAACTAAACCATATTCAAACAAAACAATGATATTGAATTACCCATACTCATTTCTATTTTACTTGTTTTGAAAGTTGAAACCAATAATCATTGACATGTTAACAAACCAAACACATCTTAAATGAATTGAAATTTGTGTAGTGTTTGTTAGGCAGAATAAGAATAAAGTTTACTTAGAAAAAGTCATTGATAATTAATTTTCGAGCATTGATATACCCTCCTACCCACACAGTCATACAAAATATGTGATGCATTAATTCTCTCTCTTGATTTAGGTGATTGATCTTTCCACTTGTCACAATAATGCAATTAAAATTTAGATCATTAATCAGTCTCAAACACCATAGTGCACTTTTTATGATGAAAAAAGAAGATCAAATGAGCCCACCTATAAAGTATTATGAAACCCCACCATACACCTTGGTTTGAGGAAATCTTCAATTTGTGGGTATACTAATACCTATAAGGCTATAACTACAATCCAGACTTATTTAATGATACTCATACCCATGCCCATAACCCCCAACCAAACGGATCTTTATTTTCATTTTATACTGAAACAATGAATCCACAACTTCTGTTATCTTAAAAACATTACTCGAACGAAATAGCTACCACTAAGGTACAACACCCCCCTGATGCAGCGTACGTGGCAAGGAAGGGTTTTGATCAAAGTTCGTTGATTCCACAGAATACCGAAAAGCCTAACTTCCTGGAATACCAAACGATTGGTATTAACTAAGAAAATTAAAATTGCAAAAGGTGCCCAGGACTTATAAAAAAATGCACTTTGTTTCATCCCTCCAACTTCTGCAGCAACTTTGGATGCCATCTTTTCTGCATAAAAACCTCCTCTAATTGCATTGCATCATTCCCACCGCGATAGAGAAGATTCGACCTCGAATTTAGAACCGCCTCATCCTCATCAGAAGAGTCACCCATGAAAGGAACAAGATGCTTCACATTGAAGACATCATGCGTACGAACATGGCTTGGAAGACGCAAACGATAGGCATTTGGATTGATCTTCTCCACAATTTCGACAGGACCAATCTTCTTAGCAGCAAGCTTGTTATATTCGTGAGCAGGAAAGCGATCCTTAGTGAGAATAGCCCAAACAAAGTCACCAACATGAAAATCAACTACACGCCGTTTCTGATCAGCCTTTTCCTTGTATTTGGCAGTGGCAGCAACCAAATGTGCATGAGTGGTCTGATGAATTTGAGCCAACTGTCCAACAAACTCTTCTGCCGTAGCGTGGGTACGCACCTTGCTGGGCAGAGCGAGTAAATCAAGAGGTCCCCGCGGAGACAACCCGTAAACTACGTGGAAAGGATCGAAACCATGGGCGGTTAACGGCATGGTTATGGGCAAATTGACTTGAGGCATTTATGATCCCACGCCTTAGGATGATCCCCAACCAAATGCGCAAAAGATTCCCCAACGAACGATTAACGACTTCGGTCTGACCATCCGTCTGCGGATGATAAGCACTGCTGAAATTTAGCTGCGTATTAACCATACGCCACAAACTTCGCCAAAAGTGACTCACAAAGCGAGTGTCACGATCAGAAACTATAGAGGCAGGAAGCCCATGAAGACGATACACATCACGAAAGTAAAGGTGCGCTACAGCAACAGCATCAGAAGTCTTCTTACATGGGATAAAGTGAACCATCTTCGAAAATCGGTCAACGACCACAAAAATAGAATCAGAACCACGTTGGGTACGTGGCAAGCCAAGGACAAAATCCATACTAACATCAGACCATGGTTGTGTGGGAATAGGCAAAGGTAAGTATAACCCGGCATTAGTCGATGCTCCTTTTGCCATATGACAAACACGACAGCGGGCAACAAAGCGACCAACTTCCTTGCGCATGGAGGGCCAAAAGTAGGAACCCGCCAGAAGCTGGAAAGTACGGTCACGTCCCACATGACCTTCATTATGAAGTTCTTGTATAATCTTCAAGCGTAGACTGCAGTTTGGAATGCACAGTTGCACACCACGGAAAAGAAACCCATCTTCCAACACAAAATCTGTTGATTCACCTTGTTGAATGCGAACAAGCACCTCAGAAAAGAATGGATCATCAACATAGAGGTCCAAGAACGAATCAAAGCCGGGGACATGGGCACGCATCTCAGTCAGCAACCCATGACGACGACTCAAAGCATCCGCGACACGATTAGAAACACCTGCTTTGTGTTTAATCACAAAAGTAAATTGTTGCAAATAAGAAGTCCACGAAGCATGACGATGAGATATCTTATGTAAGCTCCCGGAAAATTTCAATGTACTTAACGTTTTAATCAAGAATTAAACACGATCTATTTCGTCATGAAATTTTCTGAACATCACCTTTGCATATCATTTGGCATATGCATGATCAACGCAGTTTGAGCGTTCATAAATATACCGTTGTGATCTAAATAAATTTCCCCACGATCTTGATAACCGTAAAACACGTAACGAATACGTAAAAATTTGTAAAAATTACGAATTAAATTATAATAAAAATTTATAAAATTCGTATTGGGCCTCGAAACTCATTGGACTTTATACCACTTCACCACTCGAACCCGACACGAAATGGGCCTTGTAACCGGGCCAAGCCCACGCCATATTTATTTATTTTGTTGGGCCACGTTAATCACCTAGCCCAACACCATATCCATCTATTTGGGCCTTTGCCGAATCAGTGTCTCTAGCCCACACCCATTTTCTTTTCATCCCTTTTGGGCCTCGCCTAGCAAGACCAAAACCAACCCAAGTTACATTTAAAAGAAGTTAGTGAATTCCTTTACATTGTAACCGAACAAGCAAAACAAGTGGGAACCAAACTAGAAACCAAAGACATAAAACAAATAAACAAGTCACCCTATTTGAAGCACATGTTGCGTATGATTTGAGGATAAGAGACCAACACAACACTTTGACCACTCTAAGCAAATATAAAATACCTAAGCTAAACTAAACCCACTTTGACTCAACCAAGACTTTAAAAACCATGGGTCTTTCACCACTACCACTCTCGACAGGGACACAAAATGAAACTCACAAACATTTCTTTTGTCCCATGACTTGCGTGTGAGAGTAAACAAGGAGACAAACCCCTCTGCTTAGCCACCTTAAACAAATACTAGTATTAAACAATACCCTAATGTCCTTTGACCACCCTTTTGACTTCTAAAACCAATGGATCTTGTGTCCACTTAGATGTGACACCACATAACCACGCCATACTAGGTTGAAATGGACATGAATCTTGACCAAGTTCATACAACATAAGGCTAAATGAGCTACAACCTAGAGAACCTAAGGATAAAGAAATGGTAGAAGCCATGCTTGTTACCCCTTTAAAACCCACGACAAACATGCACACCATTCACTTATACTCACACTCACAAATACTCTCAATATAAGGAAACCATTCATTTGTGGAGGCAAGGTCGAAGCAAGATAAGAAGAAAGGTTTAAGCTAGGAAGACTTGGGAAAATATTGATCACCTCGGGTTAAAAGGAGAGCACGGGTTCTCGTAGTAGTCATTTTCATCTACCTAACGTTTCATCTCCACTCTTGACGAGTGTAGTAAGTCCTCGCCAAACTCATTTCATTTCCCAACTCATTTCATTAGTTCACATGAATATAGATGTTACATCACACGTTGAAATGTTATGTAAGTTATACGAGACATGCCTTGGTCTAATATGAAAAATAAGTGCATAACTAACTTAAGGAGAAGTAGTAATGGAAACAGAAACTAGAACCATGCATGCTTCGACATTACAGTAGCATGTCTACTTAAAAACATAACACAGAAACCTTTACCTTATATACGGTATTGCGTAGAAATAAAACATAAAAAGAGCCTAGCTCAGTTGGTTAGGAGCGTTGGGTGTTAAACGGGAGGTCCCTAGTTCGATCCCCCCTTGTAGCACTTTTCCTTTCTTTTTGTTTTATAACTTTCACAGTTTGGCAACAAATACCCCTACACTTTCAATAAATTATAACTAGATAAGTAAATGTTTTAAAGTGTAATAAAAGTTAACTTTGTAAAAATCAGTTTTTACCGAGGGACTAAAAGTGTCAAATCCGAAAACTTTAAACCTATAATATTTTGGGTACAAAGTGTCATTTTCTAATAGTATAAGGACTAAACTTGTACTTTTTATAACTCGAGGGTAAAAAGTGTAAATTCGGGAAAAGTTTAGAAAAACTTATAAACCCGTAATAACTTCGTAAAGACGAGTATTTTGATCTTATGAGTCATTTATTTTCGGATAACGTTAAAAGCATTACGTAAATATATATATATATATATTTATAAGATTATAATTATATATATATGTCAAATCCGATAAAACACACGGGGAATTTATTTCAATACGTTAAAATGATCAACAAATTTATTACGATCACAACGGGGGAAAACATTTCACTTATGCGTAAGTGACGATCACTAGTTAAGACAATGTAGCATGTAAATTAACTTAAAACGTTAATCACGATCGCACACTATTGGATTGGACAATCCAATGATCAATTGAATAAGAATATTCAATGCTCTATTATTTTGGTCGCGAACCAAAATGCTCATTACTGAGACTCGCCATCTCATCATTTTAGGTTTCGAGTTGGAACCTCCGCTACATTTTGCTTGATCTTTTTGTGCGTGTGCATTATTATCAAGGTGAGTTCATAGCCTCGCTTTTACTTATTTTTATAAACCCCATGAGGAGATACATGCTCTAAACTAGAACACAAGGGTTTTTCATAAATGCTTGATCTTCTTGATTATTGGTACCGCCTAAGTTGTTAGCCACAAGTCCCCGATCATGAACCATTAGTCACCGCGAGTGAACGTAGATATCGTGAATAGTACTATGGGAATAACGAACCCGCTTTAGGTTATAGAGAAATAACCGGGCGCACCATATCGAATTTCTTTAGGTAATTGGCTATTACCTCCTTTGGGGCATATTTTACGTACACCGGTAATTCGTGTATGCGGTTGAGTTTTGGTTTCATGAGCTTAGCGCATAATAATCATGATATTTTCTTATGATATTGTTAGTTTACAATGATCATGGTCTTATACTTGTGTTCAACTTATTTTAAACCTATGGATTTCACTCAACATTTTGTTGACCTTTTAAGCATGTTATCTCGGTAATCGGTGAAGATTATGACCAAGGTGCGGAGCGGGCATGGCAAGGCTTATCTAGTGGTGTAAAACATAAAAGTTATCATTTCTTTCAAACTCATGATCTTTCTTTTGGGAAAAACACTTGATCTATTTACAATATTTTGTAACAAACTATGAGTTTTCAATGAATGATAACTATTTTAATAAAACGTCTCTTTCGAGTCGTTTTCTATGATTATTGACTATGATCTCCATTCAAGTAACACCGAATTAGTCTTCCGTCATTAAGATTTTGGGTGTTACAGATTAGCATCGAGCCAAGGTTATAGAGAACCAAAGAGTTTTTCAAAATCATTTGGACTATAACCGCACTTTTAAAACGGGACTATTTTACACCACCGCTTCGCCCTTCCGTGACCGCTCTATGCATTAGGATTGATGCATCACTAGATCATAAGTAAATTGCATTTATTTTAAGTTAGGCATGGAGATTTGCTTAGCTAACTAAAATAATTATATTATTTGGCATTTACTTACATTAATTTATGGGTTGTTACAAGACCATGTCTCGCATCCCACCCAGCTTGTTCTGTCCTCGACACCGAGATGGATGATACCATGTCCTCTACGATCGTCACTATGCCACCCATCCCATCCTCCACATACCATTGCTTTTTTGAAAACCGAACCTTTGAGGAAGGTGAAGTTGCTCGAACTCCCATCGCTCCAAATATGACCGCCATCCCCAAGAGTACAATGCTTTCGCTTCCATGACCCTAGATCGATTACTATGAGTCGCAAGAATGGCTACCGCCAGATGTTGCCGTGGATGATGAATCATCCAAGTCATCGTAAAACCGACTACTTCATCGATTCTTCCGGATCATCTCGCCTAAGCTATCCGTCGTCGTCGACGAGGATTCGTGTTCTTAAGCCTAATGAACTGAGCCGTTTGGAGTACCTTATAGACTACATCCTAATGGTAAGACCTTCAAACGCACTGCTAGGAAGCGTGCGACCCATCACTATGACTCATGTGATGCCACCACCGGTCATCACCACCTCGGTCACCACCGCCGGTCATCACCGCTACACTGCCGCTCCACCTCACTGCTACTTCACCACCACCGCCACTTATCGTGTTCTACCATCGACTACTCATTTCTGTTTCATCACCACCTCAAGATCACCTCCTTTGGACACTTTTAGTGAGCCAATTTTACCGCTCTGCATCAAGTGCTATCCACCATCACTATCTCGATCCCGAAAAGCCTACTCAAGTGGATAATGAGGCCGGACCAAGGAAGAAATCCGGTGCTAGAAGATGGTCATTCTTGATACCTTTACTCGGGCGTTGGAGAGAAGGCGAGGAGCACCTAGTTCCTTTGAGCTTGGAGAAAGCTCGACTCATCGCACCGACTCCAAATATACACATTGCACGGTGAACCCAGACACCACACTATTCCTCCGTTGGCTACAAGACTTATCGAGCACGAAGATCACCGAATGAGCTCATGGCACATTATGATGAGATTCCACTAGTGAGGATAGAGAGCTTGGAGGAAGAGGTCGAGAATCTCGTGGTAGTCGCTACTCATAGAGATTGTGTTTGATATGATGAGTACTCGATTGTGGAGGCAAGAGGCCGTTAACCAATTGACTTCGGAGATTGGAGACTACTATTCGTGATGCTAGCACTTTGAGAGAGACCGCTTTGGGTCGAGAGAGAGTCCTACATCACGAGCTTGCATCCGCTCATGCTCAATCGCTATTCGGGAGGAGAGATTGATGACCTCGAGCGAGATCGAGCCCGCGAGCGGCAGATTCGAGACTCGACACTATGGTCGAGGAGATCCGTCGTCGTCGGATGGCGCATCGGGAGATGCGTAGATCCTAGTCATCTTTATCTTAGTATGTATCATAAAGCCGCCATATGAGGCATTAAGGCTTGTATCTTTTTTTTGGTTTGTAACCTTGGAACAAGTATTATGATGATGTAACTTATGGTTGTGAACAAACTATGTAACGATGTATTCCATGGTTGTATTTCTATTATTCTGATGTTATGATATTATTCCTCGGTAATGTATGCCGAACCGATCCTTATGTCCTTATACGTATATTATGATTTGTTGAGAAAAATCATATCCATATCATATCATTAATTTAAAGTGGTAATCTGGACTATTATGATATGTATAATATGAAATCGCTTTTATCATCGATCGATAAATTCTTAATCTTGGTATTTATTCTTGGAAATTTTAGAAAATGGTCAAGAAGAAAGATACCTCATCCACCATCACTCCCGCACTATTCGAAAATGGTCGCCGAAAGTGTTAGCGGCCTATAGCTCAACATGTTGCGATCATGCTAGAGCCGGTGAACGCATTGAAGTGAACGATTGCCCAAGAGGCGCGCGTGAAGTCGAAATTGCAAGGCAAGTCGAATTGCAAGAGGTCGAGAACGCCCGAATGCTCGGAGGTCAAGGTCGAGCGTGTCGCTCAAGCGACGACGCGAGTCAAGCCGCTCGCATTCTTGAAGAGAATCGTGTCGCAGGTGCCACGTCTTCTTGAAATGGCAAACTCAAATGCAACTAACACTCCAACAAATCAAAGTGAGTCCACTTTAACTCGCAAGTGTAATTACAAAGAGTTCATGAACCGCAAGCCGACATTCTTCGGCGGCACCAAGGTGCTATTGGTTTACTTCATTGGTTTGAGAGGACCGAGATCGTATTTCGCTAAGTGACCACAAATGATTGCAAAGTCAAGTTTGCAACCGGAACTTTGTTAGAAGATGCGTTATCTTGGTGGAAAGGCCATGCTCAACCAATTGGAATGGAAGAAGCTTGTAAGATTTCATGGTCGATCTGAAACAACTGCTAATGAAACAGTATTGCTCGAGGACCGAGATCAAGAAACTCGAAGATGAGTATTACCATTTGGTCGCTAAAGGTAATGATCTCAAGACATACTTCAAGAGATTCCACGAGTGAGAGCTCTATGTCCTCATTTGTTTCCTACCAATGAAAACTTTGGAAGCTATGATCGGAGGTTTACCTCGAAGCATCAAGGAGATGTCATCGCTTGAAGCCAAAAGCTGTTGAAGAAGTTGTCATTGTATCCCACCGCCTTATGGAACCAATACTAAAGCTTGCAAATGCACAAGGCTCAAGTAACAACAAAAGGAAGTTTGATGATCGGAAAACCTCAAATTCCAACCACTATCGATCCAACAACAACAATCGAACAACAACAATCAATATCACCACAACAAATCAACACCACAATCGGCAAAACCGAAGGCAAGAAGCCGCAAGGGCTTATCGCCGCACCCACCTTGGAAAAGGGTATGTAGGACCACATCCCGGTGTAACCGATGTTTGATGCACCATTACGGACCTTGTACCGTGAAGTGCGATAAGTGCAACAAGGTAGGTCATCAAGGTAAACATTGTAGAAACCCCGGAAGAGGCAACACTGTGACAAACATGAATCTGCTATGGATGTGGAGAACCCGGTCATTTCAAAAGTCAATGCCCAAAGTTAAATGTCGTTCAAACAAACAATGCACGTGCAAGAGTGTACATGCTAGGAGATGGAGATACACCGTTGAACCCGACATTGTGACGGGTGCGTATTCTCTTAACAATCATTCTGCAAAATCTTGTTTGATTACGGAGCCGATAAGAGTTTTGTATCTACTACTTTTGCACCATTACTTGAAATATCCCCAATCGCATTAGATACAACTTATGAGATAGAACTTGCCGATGGGAAAATAATAGGAACCAACACCGTAATCCGAAATTGTCCTATTCTATTACAAGATCACTGTTCCTCATAGATCTTTTGCCAATCAAACTTGGAAGTTTCGATGTCGTAATTGGCATGGATTGGTTGTCCAAACACCGTGCTAGGATTGTTTGTGACGAGAAAACCGTTCATATCCCGATCAACGGTGAAACATTAGTCATCCAAGGAGATCAAAGTAGAAAGTACTTAAGTATCATATCACCGTGCGAAGTCAATAAAGTACATGGAAAAAGGATGTTATGCCTTCTTAGCTCAAGTAACGGAAAGAAGTCGGAGAAAAACGACTAGAAGATGTACCGTAATCAAGGAATTTTCCGAGGTATTTCCGAAGATTTACCGGACTTCCACCGCCGACAAGTCGAATTTCAAATCGATCTTATTCCCGGAGCTACTCCTGTACGAGCACCGCATCGCTTAGCGCCTCGAAATGCAAGAATTATCCAAACAACTAGAAGAGCTATCCGAGAAAGGATTCATTAGACCAAGTTCTCACCCCGGGAGCTCCGTGATATTCGTTAAGAAAGATGGATCATTCCGGATGTGTATCGATTATAGAGAATTGAACAAGCTCACAATCAAAACCGCTATCCTTACCAAGAATCGATGATCTGCTTGATCAATTACAAGGCTCGAGTGTATACTCAAGATTGATTTAAGATCCGGATATCATCGATTCTGGTAAGAGAAGAAGATATACCAAGACCGCATTTAGAACTCGATATGGCCATTATGAATTCCAAGTAATGCCATTCGGTTTAACTAATGCACTCTCAGTTTATGGACCTCATGAATAGAGTCTCAAACTATATCTCGGATAAATTCGTCATTGTGTTCATCGACGATATTCTTATATACTCGTAATAAAGAAGAACATGCGAACATTTGAAGACCGTCTGAAGTTACTCAAGGATGAAAAATTATACATAAAGTTTTCCAAGTGTGATTTTTGGATTGAGACGGTCCAATTTCTTGGTCATGTGATCGACATGAAGGAATCCATGTAGATCCCGAAAGATTGAATCATAAGAACGGCGGTGCCTACTAATCCCATCGAAATTCGCCAATTCTTAGGACTTCTTTGGTTATTATCGAAGATTCATCAAGGTTTCTCGAAAATAGCTAAACCATTGACCGAGTTAACCCGAAAACGAAGAAATTCGAATGGGAGACGATCAAGAATCGCCTTTTCAACTCCTAAAGAACAAGCTTTGCAAGCACCTATCTTGGCACTACCGGAAGGAGCCAAGATTTTGTAGTATATTGTGATGCTTCACACATGGGTTTAGGCGCCGTTCTCATGCAAAGGAACAAAGTGATTGCTTATGCGTCACGACAACTCAAAACTCATGAGAAGAATTATACTACTCACGATCTAGAACTTGGCGCCGTGGTTTTGCACTCAAATTATGGAGACATTATTTGTACGGAACCAAGTGTATAGTGTACATCGATCACAAAAGTCTTCAACACATCTTAGATCAAAAGGAATTGAATATGCGCCAACGTCGGCTCGAATTGCTTAGTGATTATGATCGCGAGATCCGTTACCATCCCGGAAAGGCAAATGTTGTTCTTAGATGCTTTGAGCGAAAAAGATCGCCCTAAGCCACTTAGAGTGAGATCATTGGGAATGGTAATCAATTCACCCCTACCATCAAAAATTCTTGAAGCTCGATCAAGCCCTTAAAGAAGAAAATAGGCCGAATGAGAAGATTTATGGCATGCCGGAGAATGAGAATGGATTTGTGAAGAGATCGGATGGAACGCTATGTTTCAAAAATCGAAGTTGGATTCCACTCTTTGGAGGTATCCGAGAACTCATCATGCATGAATCACATAAATCAAAGTATTCCATACATCCTGGTCCCAACAAGATGTATCAAGATCTAAAGCTTTTGTACTGGTGGCCTAATATGAAGGTCGATATCATTGTATCGCCAAGAAATGTTTGACATGCTTGAAAGTTAAAGTTTGAACATCAAAAGCCATCCGGATTGCTAACTCAACCGAACTTCCTATGTGGAAATGGGAAAGAATCACAATGGACTTCATCACGGTTGCCAAAACTTCTAATGGTTTTGACACCATTTGGGTTATTGTAGACCGTCTTACAAAGTCCGCTCATTTCTTGCCAATCAAGGAGAACGACGAGATGATTACACTCGCTAGATCGTACATCAAAGAGATTGTTTCTCGCCTCGGTGTACCAATCTCTATCATATCGATCGTGATAGCCGATTCACCTCAAGATTTTGGCAAACGCTTCAAAAGCCATGGGTACCAACTTAGATATGAGTACCGCGTACCATCCTCAAACGGATGGACAAAGTGAAAGAACGATCCAAACTACGGAAGACATGCTAAGAGCATGTGTGATTGATTCGGAAAAGGATGGGATAAGCACTTACCTGGTCAATTCTCTTACAATAACAGTTATCACGCCAAGATTAAAGCTGCTCCTTTTGAAGCACTTTATGGAAGAAAATGCCGATCGCCAATTCTGGGGCGGAAGTTGGAGAAGTACAACTTACAGTGCCCGAAATTGTCCAAGAGACAACCGAAAAGATAATGCAAATTCGCAAAGATTGCAAACACTCGAGATAGACAAAAGAGCTACGCAGATGTTCGAAGAAAACCAATGGAATTCCAAGTCGGAGACCGTGTAATGCTTAAAGTATCACCACGAAAGGGATGGTCGATTTGGAAAACGAGGAAAGCTCAAACCTCGATCGTCGGACCTTTCAAAATTCTTCAAAGAATTGGTCCATGGCATATAAACTTGATCTTCCCAAGAACTTAGCCGAGTACATGACACATTTCATGTCTCAAATCTTAAAAAGTGTCTTTCGGATGAAACTCTAGTCGTACCACTCAAGGACATCCACTCAATGACAAACTTAGTTTTGTCGAAGAACCAATCGAGATCATGGACGAGAAGTTAAGAGGCTTAAGCAAAGCCGCATTCCTATCGTTAAAGTTCGATGAAATCATAAGAAACGAGGTGCGAGTTCACACAGGAGCGAGGATATAATGCGTTCCAAGTATCCCCACTGTTCATCTAGATCACCCATGACGACCTCTGCGAGTTTAACCATGGACGCGGGTTCTCTTAAGGGTAGGTCTTGTAAGCTCCGGAAAATTTCAATGTACTTAACGTTTAATCAAGAATTAAACACGATCTATTTCGTCATGAAATTTTCGAACATCACCTTTGCATATCATTTGGCATATGCATGATCAACGCAGCTTGAGCGTTCATAAATATACCGTTGTGATCTAAATAAATTTCCCACGATCTTGATAACCGTAAAACACGTATCGAATCGTAAAATTTGTAAAAATTACGAATTAAATTATAATAAAAATTTATAAAATTCGTATTGGGCCTCGAAACTCATTGGACTTTATACCACTTCACCACTCGAACCCGACACGAAATGGGCCTTGTAACCGGGCCAAGCCCACGCCATATTTATTTATTTTGTTGGGCCACGTTAATCACCTAGCCCAACACCATATCCATCTATTTGGGCCTTTGCCGAATTGTGTCTCTATCCCAACACCCATTTTCTTTTCATCCCTTTTTGGGCCTCGTCTAGCAAGACCAAAACCAACCCAAGTTACATTTAAAAGAAGTTAGTGAATTCCTTTCTGTTGTAACCGAACAAGCAAAACAAGTGGGAACCAAACTAGAAACCAAAGACATAAAACAAATAAACAAGTCACCCTATTTGAAGCACATGTTGCGTATGATTTGAGGATAAGAGACCAACACAACACTTTGACCACTCTAAGCAAATATAAAATACCTAAGCTAAACTAAACCCACTTTGACTCAACCAAGACTTTAAAAACCATGGGTCTTTCACCACTACCACTCTCGACGTGGACACAAAATGAAACTCACAAACATTTCTTTTGTCCCATGACTTGCGATGTGAGAGTAAACAAGGAGACAAACCCTCTCTTAGCCACCTTAAACAAATACTAGTATTAAACAATACCCTAATGTCCTTTGACCACCCTTTTGACTTCTAAAACCAATGGATCTTGTGTCCACTTAGATGTGACACCACATAACCACGCCATACTAGGTTGGAAATGGACATGAATCTTGACCAAGTTCATACAACATAAGGCTAAATGAGCTACAACCTGAGAACCTAAGGATAAAGAAATGGTAGAAGCCATGCTTGTTACCCCTTTAAAACCCACGACAAACATGCACACCATTCACTTATACTCACACAGCTCACAAATACTCTCAATATAAGGAAACCATTCACTGTGGAGGCAAGGTCGAAGCAAGATAAGAAGAGAAAGGTTTAAGCTAGGAAGACTTGGGAAAAATATTGATCACCTCGGGTTAAAAGGAGAGCACGGGTTCTCGTAGTAGTCATTTTCATCTACCTAACGTTTCATCTCCACTCTTGACGAGTGTAGTAAGTCCTCGCCAAACTCATTTCATTTCCAACTCATTTCATTAGTTCACATGAATATAGATGTTACATCACACGTTGAAATGTTATGTAAGTTATCTGAGACATGCCTTGGTCTAATATGAAAAATAAGTGCATAACTAACTTAAGGAGAAGTAGTAATGGAAGCGAAACTAGAACCATGCATGCTTCGACATTACAGATGCATGTCTACTTAAAACATAACACGTAAACCTTTACCTTATATACGGTATTGCGTGAAATAAAACATAAAAGAGCCTAGCTCAGTTGGTTAGGGCGTTGGGTGTTAAGCGGAGGTCCCTAGTTCGATCCCCCTTGTAGCACTTTTCCTTTCTTTTTGTTTTATAACTTTCACGCTTACAAACAAATACCCCTACACTTTCAATAAATTATAACTAGATAAGTAAATGTTTTAAAGTGTAATAAAAGTTAACTTTGTAAAATCAGTTTTACCGGGGACTAAAAGTGTCAAATCCGAAAACTTTAAACCTATAATATTTTGGGTACAAAGTGTCATTTTCTAATAGTATAAGGACTAAACTTGTACTTTTATAACTCGAGGGTAAAAGTGTAAATTCGGAAAAGTTTAGAAAAACTTATAAACCCGTAATAACTTCGTAAAAGACAGTATTTTGATCTTATGAGTCATTTATTTTCGGATAACGTTAAAAGCATTACGTAAATATATATATATATATTTATAAGATTATAATTATATATATATGTCAAATCGATAAAACACACGGGAATTTATTTCAATACGTTAAAATGATCAACAAATTTATTACGATCACAACGGGAAAACATTTCACTTATCGTAAGTGACGATCACTAGTTAAGACAATGTAGCATGTAAATTAACTTAAAACGTTAATCACGATCGCACACTATTGGATTGGACAATCCAATGATCAATTGAATAAGAATATTCAATGCTCTATTATTTTGATCGCGAACCAAAATGCTCATTCCGAGACTCGCCATCTCATCATTTTAGGTTTCGAGTTGGAACCTCCGCTACATTGTGCTTGATCTTTTTGTGCGTGTGCATTATTATCAAGGTGAGTTCATAGCCTCGCTTTACTTATTTTTATAAACCCCATGAGGAGATACATGCTCTAAACTAGAACACAAGGGTTTTTCATAAATGCTTGATCTTCTTGATTATTGGTACTGCCTAAGTTGTTAGCCACAAGTCCCCGATCATGAACCATTAGTCACCGCGAGTGAGCGTAGATATCGTGAATAGTACTATGGGGAATAACGAACCCGTTTGGTTATAGAGAAATAACCGGGCGCACCATATCGAATTTCTTTAGGTAATTGGCTATTACCTCCTTTGGGGCATATTTTACGATTACACCGGTAATTCGTGTATGCAGTTGAGTTTTGGTTTCATGAGCTTAGCGCATAATAATCATGTGATATTTTCTTATGATATTGTTAGTTTACAATGATCATGATCTTATACTTGTGTTCAACTTATTTTAAACCTATGGATTTCACTCAACATTTTGTTGACCTTTTAAGCATGTTATCTCGGTGTCGGTGAAGATTATGACCAAGGTGCGGAATGGGGCATGGCAAGGCTTATCTAGTGGTGTAAAACATAAAAGTTATCATTTCTTTCAAACTCATGATCTTTCTTTTGGGAAAACACTTGATCTATTTACAATATTTTGTAACAAACTATGAGTTTTCAATGAATGATAACTATTTTAATAAAACGTCTCTTCGAGTCGTTTTCATGATTATTGACTATGATCTCCATTCAAGTAACACCGAATTAGTCTTCCGCTGTCATTAAGATTTTCGGGGGTGTTACATCTTATCTTGGCTGCCAAGATACTTGAGGGAATCATGATCAGTATAAAGGACGAATTCCCGCTGAAACAAATAATGCCGCCAATGCTTAATGGCTTGGACAATCGCATAAAACTCAAGATCATATGTAGTAAAGCGAAGCTTAGCACCAGAAAGTTTCGCACTGAAATAAGCAACGGGACAACCAGATTGACTGAGGACAGCCCCAATACCTGTTTTCGAAGCATCGCAATGGAGTTCAAATGGCTGGGAGAAATCAGGAAGTACCAAAATAGGAGCCGAGGTGAGCCGCCGCTTAATTTCAATAAAGGCAGCCTCCGCATCATGAGTCCAATCGAACCTAGTCCCTTTCATGCAATCTGTGATAGGAGCCATAACACCACTGAAGTGAGGTATAAAACGGCGATAAAAGGATGCCAAACCGTGAAAACTACGAACCTCTGTGATAGAGGATGGACGGGGCCATTGGTCAATAGCCAGAACCTTACTCGGGTCGACTTTCAGAAAAGAGGGCATAATTAGTCTCCTACTTTTGTACTTCCCGTATGTCCCGACCTCTTTTCGGGGCAAAAACTTCACAAAAGTAGGAGACTAATTAGTCTCCTACTTTTGTGAAGTTTGTCGACATGACTTGAAACAAAATCACTATTCAAACAGTTCTAGTTTTTTGTTTCTAATGTCAAAATAATTGAAGACTCGTGAATTCCGGAAGTTGTCTTTTTTTGGTCTTATATTTTTATACAACTCATGCACAACGTTTATCGTCTTATCGATGCCAATGAGATTTTTGTTGTCCTTGTATAACACATCCAAAATAAAGAACCTTGGCATATTGAACGAAGAAAATATCAACATCCAAAATATATACTGTTTATTTCACATATATCTTACCAAAAAGAATAATATTTAGATTTAAAAATTTCTTGGATTTGAAAGCGAGATTGTAGAAGAACTTTTGAGGGCAAAAGGTAAAGATATAAGACAACTTTGACTAGTGAGAAAGTACGTAAATTTTGATTGATATAAAGGGAACGCATATTTGAAAAACGACTACAAGGAAATTTAAATTTTTGTAACAGGAAGACAACGTGCTACACAATGAGATAGAATAAAAGATATTGCTTACAACATGTTAAATCTATAGTTACTACTATACTAGGCTACTTGAGAACTATTTTGATTCACAAAAACTTATGGGAACGATACAAAAAGACACTTTACACAAACTCTATTTTTTATGAAATCGAATGTATACCCTATACTCTGATCTTGAAAAGAAAATAAATAAATACAAAGTGGTATATAGTACAAAGAATGAGGAAAAGATGATGAGTTGAAATCTACACTTCACTTTCAACTATTCCCATGAAAGATTTCCCCATACTCATACAGTCATACATTCTCTGCAAAAAGCAATTCCTTCCAACTTTTTCATTATTTCATAATTCTTCTAGTAATACACCGGTGCATCTTTAATACAAGTAATTAAGAGCGCTCGGTATTAACACCGGTTTTGGTGTGTCATGTCAACGTCACATTATTTCAACACCAAAATATTTAACATAAAAAAGTATCCGTTATCATAACATCAACTAGCATCACTTTTTTAAGACCCAAAATTTAAAAAATTACAATTTACAAATTAACCCCTTAACTAATATTTCATTAACCAAAAACCTTTAACTAATATTTCATTCATTAAATTAATCTACAAATAACATTTAAAAAAAAGTTAAAAAAAAAAACTCATCTTTTTCATCAACCTGCACACACACTACACACACACAAAAACGCAAACCAACACACACTTAAATCCACATACAAACGCAAACCCCTTATACCACCAGGGGTGGGTTTGTAAAAAAAAAATTGTCACCACATGCGTTTCATTTTGGGTTGATGTAGCCACGCCGTTGGTAACGCAACCTCAACGCCAGCTTCGCTGGTGTGGTAACGCGACATCAACGCCGTCCAAGTCAGCAATAACGTATTTGGGACGTTATTGTACCGAGCGCTCTAATACCTTCTAGCACTCACTTTATTGATAAAAGATAGTTTTTTTTATATATTTTTGTTCCGTATTTTTTGATTTGTACTATTTCTGACTTGTTAAACTTTAAAAATTATGTTTCGAACTTTCTTTAGTAGTTTTACCCACTTTATTAACAGGACACGACAGTTTTTATGGTTTTCTGCTCATTTTTTTTTAGTTTTACTAATTTTGACTTATCAAACTTTATATTTCCTGTTCTGTTTTTTCTTTTTATTTCACAATTTTATAATAAAAACAAAATTATAAAAATAAAAAGGTTTTAAAAGGGTATTACTTGCACTTTAAGGGAACTTTTCTTCTAATTTTGAGTACTTCCCAAAAAACATAAAATGTTTTATTTAATTTTTGTGTAATTAAATTCATTTTTTTAAATAAATCTATGGGATTTAATAAGTATGAATGTGATTGATGGCATATAGCTTGCTTATTATTAAAAAAATAATAATTAGAAACTAAGTTACAGATTATAGCTTGCTTATTATTTAAAACTAATAATTAGAAACTAAGTAACATTATGAGCAAAAAAGTTTTTCAATGTAGGAAAGACATGTTTTTTTATGAATGTAATAATGATTAAACTTTTTTTTTTTTCTACTTTTTGTTCTTCCTCATAGGATCCTCTAATTTGGTAGAATTGATGATGTAGAAAAGAATATTAGGTTGCTTCGAGGATCACTTGTAAGTTGTAACTTCTTTTTTATTTAAAATTTTGAGCAGAACATCTTTTTTGTTGATACAACTTAATTAGGACACTTGATGACATGTTAATCGGATTAGTCTCGAAATAGAAGAGTGTCGGGCTCAACTAAAAATTTGTAATTTCATTTATGTGCCACACCATAACTAGAAACGCTTTCTTGACAAATTTTATAGAACAAAACATTTAAAATAGAACATAATAATAGTGAGCATAATTGCCTTAAAGTGAAAGAATGTCGGCTCAACTAGGAATTTGATTTTGATAAAAATAAACATCATAACAACAAATGATTTTTTTTTTCTTTCTTTAATTTGTCTTCTTTAACCTTCATTTTTGGTAACATCCATAAGAGGAAGAGGTATATATGGTGGCTCAAACGCCACACCGTTCTCATGTGACAGTCATTTTGGCGTCACCAAACTTGCGCCACCACATCATCATGACCTTGCGCCATTGTCCAAGCGAGTATACTGGCAAGGCGTGAAAACCATTTAAGGTTTGAAAATGTGGTGGCCACGCCAACCTCCTGAAAAGGGAGGCTTTCGCAGTTTGAGTCACATGTGGCGGCTCAAACCCCTGATTAGTCGGTCAAAGGTGAAATCACGGTTACAAAAAAAAAAAAAAAAAAAGTTTGAAAATGTGACCGTTTGAAAGGTAACAGCTAGTTTTTTTTTTTTTTTTTTTTTTTTTTAACCTAAACATTATACTTTATAAATCTGCACTATCAAAAACACACAATCACCTATTTTCTTTCTACCACAACACAAATTCTTTAAAATCAAACATGAATTCCGACGAAGAATATGCTGCCTTCTTCGACATCGACGATGAAACCGATTTGTTCTTTATGACGCATGCATGTCAGTTGCATTAGTCGATGCAAATGCAAGGCGCAACCTTAAGTCGTACCACGATAGACCGGGAACGAGAAGTTGTTGAGGAACGTTTGTAGAAAGACTATTTTGCAAATCCTCCAAAATATCCAGAGTACTATTTTAGACGCTTGGTAACGTATGAGCAGTGAACTATTTTTAAAAATAGTAAAAGGTATTGAAACTTATATTGACACTCATGATGAACTTCCTCCGCATTTTTATTTCTTTGTAGTCAGACCCGATGCTACGTGTCTACCGGGTTTTAGTATAATTATGAAATGTACTTCTGTCATACGCCAATTGGCGTACGGTACAACGCTCGATGCATTAGATGAATATTTACAAATGGGATCACATTGTGCATGCGACTGTTTAGATCATTTTACTATGTGCATTATTGATTTGTTCATGCTCGAGTATTTACGAAAACCCAATGACTATGATGTTCAAAAATTATACGCATTTCATGAGAGGGTTCATGTGTTTCCGGGTATGCTTGGTAGGATTGATTGTATGCACTGGGAGTGGAAAACCGTCCAAAAGGATGGCATGGTCAGTTTCACAGAGGTGATAAAAAAACACCCAACTATAATGCTTGAAGATGTGGCTTCTTACGATTTGTGGATTTGGTATGCTTTTTTTGGGGTAGCTGGTGCAAATAATGATATTACAGTTTTAAATCATTCTCCGTTGTTTGACGACCTTCTTGAAGACAGAGCCCCTGTTGCTCCATTTGAAGTAAATGGTAATGCGTATCAAACATGGATTCTTTAAAAGAGACAAGAAGGTGCACGATAAGATATTGAACGCGCATTGGGTGTCCTACAAGGACGTTGGGGAATTATACAACATCCTGTGCGTGCTTGGCATATAAACAAGATAAGAAAAGTCATGTACATGTGCATCATACTGCATAACATGATTTTGAAGGATCAAAAGTTTAACATACTGATTACAGCGAATTGTATGTTAATCTGTAGCTACATATGCAACGAGAATGGTTTGAGAGATGTGAATTGCATCGAAAAAGGCAAAAGAATTGCGTGATAAAACCGTTCACAAAAATCTTCAACGAGATCTAATGGATCATATTTGGGAACGACGTGAACCAGATGAAGAAAACTAGTTTATTTCTCGTGTTGTATTTTCAGATTTTCGTGCTTTGTTAAATTTTCGTAATTTGTTTATTTCTCGTATTGTAATTTGTATTTTTAATTTTATAAATGAAAATGTTGTTTATTTGAAAAAAAAAAAAATGCACAACGGCACGACATGTGATGAGGTGACATAACGGCTTGGGCTTTGACATGCCACCATACCCCTTCCTCAAAAGATAATTGGACGGGCAAATAAGTCTTACATGTGAAACTGATAATCTCTTGGCCATTTTGTAACAAGCACTCCCTCACTCTCACACTATGTACTATATTTCATTTGTAACATATCATCACAAACCATATCTTTCGCTGTTGCAATTTCAATTTTAGTAGATCTTTTTTAATCGATGTTAAAAACAAGTTAAATTTGTGTTTGGGACACTTTTGTCCTTTTTCTATTGTGTAGTTTTGTTCAGCCCACGCTGGTTTTCTGTTTTGGTGACTCTTTTAATAGGTTGGATGACTTTTGTTTGTATTGTTTCCTTGTCGTGGTTATATATCGATGACTTTCCGAAAACAAAAAGGTAAATTAGTGAAAATAATCAAATTTACCATTATTGTACATGTTCAATCATATGCTCAAAATGGATGCATAGGACTTTGTTCTAACATTCCTTTCTACTGTTCACCTGGTAGTCCTTTTGTAAATAACAGGAAAATTATACCGGTACACATGCCTAGAAAATTTGTTATAACCGCAAACCATATCTAAATTAGCAAAACCAATATCCACCGTCGACGGTAACTTCTAAAAAATTTTGCGCACATCTGTTACGTAATTATCAGCTGTTCAATAAGAACCAGAAAAAGTTACAGACTACAAACGAGAAGAGTTGAGACTAAACACATGACCTATATCACAAATACCTACATTTCACGGCCTTGCATAAACTTTTGCTCAATTTGATCTTGAGACATTTACCCGAGAATCTTAACTATTTCTAAAACATTTAATCCCATGGATCCTAACTAATAATGCTAATAAGATAAAGTGGAATTAAATCCAATCCAGTTGTTGATTTATCAGAATTATAATCCAAAATTTATCATAACCCTCACCAACTAGACTTACACCATATATTGTAAACCAATTTTTCAAAACAAAAAATTAGTACTAATACAGTAAACACCACTCGGTTATTCGTAATACATTCCGAAACTCATCTCTACATTCGTAACACATTCCGAAAAGGTAGGGGTACGGCTCTCTACATCTCACTTACTCGGGAATGGTGACCAGTACAGGTCTCCACGCCCGTCTAAGCAACCGCTGCCGCGTCAAAAACCTAAACCTCCTTCCACCACCACCACAACCACCACCACCACCGCGCCGCCCAATCAAATCACAATCATCGCTCCACCGCCGCTCCTCATCTCCACCGTCATCATCCTCCACCGGCGGCGAAACAAACAAGTCCTTCAGCTTCCGTCTACTAACACCTTCGTCCTTCTCATCTTCCGATGAATCTACCTCCTCACTTCCTCTCCGATCTAGAAAATTTTCCGGTAAGCGGCGGTTTGCACCACGGCCGAGTAGCATCTTCAAGGTTTTGCGGCGGCGGAGATGGATGATTGGGCTGGTGGAAGGACTACGTGTTGGACTGTTGGCTGCTGCTGCAACTGCACATTGTGTTGCTAACATCTTGAATTTTTGTAAGGTAGCCATTGTTTTTTTTTTTTTTTTTGGTGATCTAATATTAGTTATAGATCTGAGATGTAAATAGGCATATTTGTTTTTTATATAAAAAAAAGAAAGGTGAAGTAATAGATTCTTTGTCTTTGGTTTTGGTGGACAGTTTGGAATTAGGGAAGGAATAATTATAAAAGAAGTGAAAGAATGAAAGCAATGGTTTGGTTTATAGATGGAGATTATGAGATGATAAAGTGATGGTTTGTGAGTGATGGTGATGGGTTTTTTGTTTTGTGACACGTGGTCCGCCAATACGTACGGCTTCTTCCGTAGGTAATACTTCATCTAATTTTTATTTTCTTTCACTTTCTCACTGTTTTTTAAGTGAGGATATAAATGAGGGTAAAAAATTAGGGGTGTTTAGTTGAATTTGAAATTAAATTTTAAATTATGAAAATTTAAATTTTGGAAATTAAAATTTCGAAATTTAAAATACCTTCAGATCGTTTATTGATTGTAAATTTATAAATATTTTTATTCTAAATTTCGTAAATATTCTATTTAAAGTTTATAAAAATTTATAAAAATTTATAAAATTTATAAAAAGTTTTAAAAATTTATAAAATATTTATAAAAAGTTTATAAAAAAGTTTATAAAAAAGTTTATAAAGAATTTATAAAAAGTTTATAAAAATTTTTAAAAAAAGTATAAAAATTTATAAAAAGTTTATAAAAATTAATAAAAAGTTAATTTTTTTTTTCATAAATATTCTATTTAAAGTTTATAAAAACAATAAGAAAAAAGTTTATAAAAAAATTCCAAGTAAATTAAAATTATTCACTTTTTGGAAGATTTAATTTTCCATTTTAATTCGTGGAATTGTAAATTACTTCATTTGAGTTACCAAACGCGATATTTGAAGAATTAAAATCAAACGCCCAAATATACCCCAATATCCCCAACCAAACACCCCTTAGAGTGGGGAAAGAAAAGAAAAGACAGAGACATAATTACATTTTATGTTGTTTTAGACATGTTCATTTAATTACAAGAGTCGAATATAAGTAAATACCGAATGTTATATTGGTCATTATATATTTAATAGTTTGAGTTTTGTTTTGTTTCTGTCCAAATTCGCCT
>CM040245.1:58522326-58547328 GCA_022545495.1 Chrysanthemum lavandulifolium
GAGTTCATGGAGTATACGCAGATGCTTGGGACACTTACCAAGCGCCATCGCCAAAGGCTCGACGAAATCACACGGCTAGGGATCATGTAGGCCACATCCATTCATTTTATTGGAAGCGGTCGCCTCCCAAGATTTATGGATTTGGCGCTGCTTCTTTGGTGTCTCCGGATGAATAACGATATAAACGTTTATATCGCTCCCCTGCTTTCAATGATATCAAACCGGGAGAGCAGCAGAACTTGAATTCGAGGCTAACGATGTTACTTACAAAGGGATATTATCTTATCGACGGATATATCCTAATGGTCCGTTTTATTAAGTCCATTTCAAATCCTCCCACCGGTGATGAAAAAGAATGTTGTACAAGAGAAGCACGGCGAAGGAAAGATGTGGAACGAGCTTTCTGTGTTGAAAGAAGTGGAAAATGCTTAAAGTTCCTACCGAGGTCATGTAAACAGATCTCAAGATATTGTGTATACATGCATCATATTACATAATATGATCATCAAACACAAGCAAGGGCGATTTGTCCTACATGGTTTCCACAAGAGGGCCACCGTGATCATGATCCCAGAAGATCCCATGCGTAATCCTTAGTAGTTACTCAGAGTTAACGATCGATCAACTCATCTAAACATAAAATCTGACGGTCGAACACATTTGAGAAACCGTGGAAATGCAGTATAATCAAGAGATTGAGTCAAGACGAAAGTGACGAAGACCGAACGACGATGAAGCTTTTTGTGATGTTTTCGCTTTTAATAAGTATTGTAACGCCTACGCTTTATTACTTTAAGTTTTTAATTATTGTTGTAATGTTAAGTATTTTTATTAATGAATTTTAATTTTGTGTTTAAAAATATTTGAATTAAAAAAAAAAAAAAAAAAAAAAAAAAAATCTCGGTCACCACCGCCAAGAATTGGCACGTCGTCAGTCAGTTTGAGAGAAATCGATGCCATGTGATTTAACCAGGCCGCACACAAATTTCTTAAGGTGACTAAAGCATTGTCCAACTTGGATATTACCCAAAAAAGTGTCTTCAATTTCTAAGTAATTTTTGTTTCTTTTAAACTTATTCTACATTAGTTTTCAGAGTTATATATATTACAATTTTGCACACAATATTATCAATCTAAGTGCCTTGAGACGTAATCAAGTAAAACCCTTGTTATATATACTTGTCTCAACAATCTTGACACATAGCTAAAGATCAAGCTACATAAACGTTTACGTACATAATAAAGCATATACGTGATACATATAACTGGAGAGGTCAAGCTAGATAGAACTATAAGAAAATGAAACCTTTCATGGTCAAGGAGGCTTGCTTATGATCAAAGATTCCACATACCTCATCTAAAGTTATAACGAGATTAGCAAACTCAGTTGTGTATGCCGTTCTTGGGTGAAGTTGTGCAATGTGAAGGTAGCTAGTGACATGAAGTACATACTAGTTATTAGCTAGGTTTTTGTGTTTGATTTGTCTTGTATGCAAGAGACTACATGCCGCTATATAGGATGCTTGATGCAAGTATTAAAGGATAATGACATTTTAATGAAATTGATACCTTTTTTGTTACTGAACTTGTTATGTTTATAGAGGACGATCAGACTAAAACTAGTAATTATTCGCCTGTGTTTCATTGTATAGTTGCCAACTTTCCAGAAAATTTTATTACTTTAATATATTATCGCCTATGCATCCCTTACCCCGACCCGACGGGATTGGGTTTGTTGTTGTTGTATCGTCCATGCATGAGCGTTGAAAATCAAACGAGAAGTACATGATCTTGAATGGTAATTCTGAATGAAACGTATTGTCTTGAAAAATGATACTTTAGGTGTAATATTTGCACAACATCAACAAAATTTGTGTATCGTATTTCACCATGTACTATGCATTTATGCAACTTGTTATATAGTGAAAGTTGCAACTTCACCGTGGAACAAAAAAAAGTAATAATCATATGTTATGTAGATTGTAAGAAGTGTGCTCTTTTGATACCTTTCTTACCCCTTCTAACGAGGATGTAGTATTAATGTACAGGTTTGGGAAGGATATAACTTTTTTTTTTTGTGGTAATAGGCATGTAGAAAACGAGGAAGCAACCTGTAAGACTAGCTGACATGTACTCAAATAATGTTTGAACACCTATCACCAAATGTAGAAACAGGTCAACCGGTACTTATACTTGTGAAGATGGATTTGCATCTTCACTTTATTTGGATAATTGAGATTCCCACCACCTTACTAGTCTTGGTAGTTACTCATTCTGTTATTGTTATATCGAATGACATAATAATATATGATGAATCCTCACTATCATAAACAAACTTGCTGGTTTAAACCAAGTAACAAAGACACATATTTCAATGCTTCAAGTTGATCTCGATGTTGGTCCAGATATTTGGGTAAAACATGAATGCGTTTGATAAGATAAACAAAAGTTTTACACAAGCCCATTTGACAACTAAAACACCATTCGTACTTTTAACGCCTATAATTCTTATTAGAAATTAATCAAAGAATTACACGGATAGTTGCGAACACTATCGCGATTAAATGACAAATGAAACTCTTTTACATGAATCAAAGCTTTCTAGGTTAGCTTATGATTCAAGAAGAGGAAAACCCTATTACTATAATATATTTGTATTATTTTTTTGTTTAGAATCTCTATCTATCTCTAGACAAACTCACGATATATAAAATGATAAAGTGAAGTCACATGTGTAGTAGGTTAGGCGTGGCTTCAACTTCCAACATACTTTACTAAATAGTTAATTCAATTATCCATCTTTTAGAATCTACTTTTGTATTTGTTTGACTTATATGCAAAAGTGTTTTCCTTTACTTTTGTGAAGTTCCCTACCATATTTCAAGTTTGTTCGGAGATAGAATATTTATAGTTAGGAGACTTTGTCGATCTCGTGACATTGATGTTATTTGTAGCTCAGGTACTTTACTCACTCATACCGCATCAATAAGGTAAAATGTTTCTCGAGTTGGTCTTTGACATCTCTCGAACCATGTTATTGATCGAGCTTTATACAACACTCTCGATTTCATATCGAGAGTAAATTTAACTTAGTGTATTTTATGTTTAAATACTGTTAGAGACAATTAGGCAAACTTTTAGCCCAACCATCTCTCCCTATTTGAACATACACATAGCCTAAGTTAATCAAGAAAGTGAGCATAAAACTTATTCTTACTTTTCAATTACAACAAAGAATAAAATAAACTGAAAATTTTGATCCTTCGTTGTTGATGTTGTCAATTTTTTAGCCTTCTTGTTCGGTGGACCATTGGGTTTCGAGACCTTTAGGATTTCGTGGACATCCGGGTTTCTGGGACATCTTGGTTTCAAGGACCTCTGAGGTTTCAAGGAGGACCTCGGGTTCTGTGTTCCTCTTAGGTTTCGTGGGCATCTGAGGTTTCAAGGACCTTTGATGTTCCAGGAGGACCTCTTGGGTTTCTGTGGACCTCCGAGGTTTTAGGAGGAGCTATTGGGTTTGTGGTCCTCTGGTTTTAAGTACCTCTAAGGTTTTAGGAAGGACCTTTGGGTTTCGTGGTTCTCTTAGGTTTCGTGACCTCTAAGGTTTTAGGGCTCGGGGTTTTAGGGACCGGGAGGTTTCAACGACCTCCGTGGTTTCAACGACCTCTTTCTCCTATTTTTATTGTAGGGTTTTTGCGTGGGATTTTTTTGTGCGAGGTTTTTGTGTGAATGGTTTGGATGTATGAAGTGGACACTTTAAAAGTGTTTATTAAAGTGTTTCTCCCACTCAAAAATTTTAACGTTGGTAGCAATTTTTGAAGTAAACCTGCTTGATTGAATTTTGACCAGTTCATGTGTATGAAATTGACACACAACAGATTTCTTGGAACAATATTTACTCAAGTTTTTCAGCTTGAGTCTGCACAATGGTACCAATTTCTTTTACTTAAAAGAAAAAAGAAAAACTATTAGCAACTATTCAAAATAGATCTAAATTATCGAGATTAATCTACATGCTCTTATACCACTTGTTGGTCTAGATATTTGGGTAAAACATGGATGCGCTTAATAAGATAAGGGATAATTAACGTAAATGTATCTAAGTTGTTACTTTTTACTATGTTCAGAACATTCTTTATTTTTTCCTATTAAATGTACAAAACTTGCTAATTATCTTATTATGTGCACTAATGGCTTGATTAAGTAAAAGTGCGGACGTGAGACAATTAATCACTTTTACTTAACACACAAGGAAAGGAGGACCTTATCACTATAATTTAGATTCCTACCACCTTACTTATCTTGGTAGTTACTCATTTTGTTACTATTATATAGACTGCATAATAATATTTGATGAACCCTCACTATGATAACCATACTTGCGGGTTCAAAACCATGTAACAAAGACACATATTTTAAAGCTTTAGAAGTTGATCTCTCGATGTTGGTCTAGATATTTGAGTAAAACATGAATGCGTTTGATAAGATAAACAAAAGTTTTACACAAGACCCATTTGATAACTAATAACACCATTCATAATTTTCAACATTTATAATTTTTATTAGAAATGAATCAAAGAATTACAATGGATAGTTGCGGAACACGATCCCGATTGAATGACAAATGAAACTCTCCTTTTACATGAATCAAATCTTGCTAGCTTAGCTTATGATCAAATGAGAGGAGGACCTTATCACTATAAAACATTTGTAGTATTTTTTGTGTTTAGAATCTCTATTTATCTCTCTAGACAAACTCACATATATATAAGATGATAAAATGAAGTCGCATGTGTAGTAGATTAGGCGTGGCTTCAACTTCCGATGTACTTTAGTGAATAGTTAATTCAACTATTCACTTTTTTAGCATCTATTTTTTTTATTTGTTTGACTTCTATGCAAAAGTGTTTTTCTTTTGATTTTGTGAAGTTCTCACCATATTTCAAGTTTGTTTCGTACATAAAATATTCAAATTCAGGTGACTTTGTCGATCCCAAGGACCCCGATGTTGTTTGAATGAGATACTTTACTCACCGATAGGTAAAGTGTTTCGAACCATGTTGTTGATCGAGCTTTATACAACACTCTCGATTTCATATCGAGACTAATTTAACTTAGTGTATTTTATGTTTAAATACTGTCAGAGACAATTGGACAAACTTTTGGCCCAACACTCAAAAATGGAGAGCATGGAAAACCTACTAATTAAGAGAACAAACTACCAAATAATAAGGAGAATTGTGTAATTGGCAGATAAAAAACCCCACTGCCAGTGAATTCAACATGGTTAAATACTTAAATGCTACAAAAGTTCCCCGTGCCATTTAGCAAGTTCAACCAAAAAGAGGCTCAGTGAGAAAGAGAATTGAACACAATCAAGTTAATACATCACCAAGTAATATATATTATAATACGGTAACTCATAATCTTGGCACATCAACCTAAAACCAATCAATGGCAGTTAAGGGATGAATCCAAGAGGCTTACATAAGCTTTGACAGATATAATTACTGAGCATATACATTATACATAAAGCTAAAGATCAAGCTAGCTAGCTTGAACTATTGGATACGAAACCTTTAATTACTAGCAGGCTTCCTTTTAGAGCAGTCTACGTCCACAGTCCTGCAGTATTTCTAGGCAGCCTTGTTGCAAAAGGTGCCATTTACATAAGCTATGATGCATTATAAAGCATATATATATACTATATATATATCTAGATATCAAACTAGCTAGCTAGAATTATTCGAAAAGAAACCTTTAATTACGAGCAGGCTTCCTTTAGAATACTCCACATACTTATAATTAATCCCATGGTACTTCATGGTAGCCTCATTGCTATCTATAGCCTTCTCAGTCGTCATGGCAGCCACTGGGGGATTATACCGTTGTCCCTGAACGACAGCCACTGGGGCCTCATACACTCGTTGAATCACATATTTATCTTGTTGACGTTGATGACGGTTTACCACCTGCAGTGGTGGATACGAGTACCATCCACATGGGAAGAATTCATCTACGACCTCAAAGGATTCTTTCCCGATATCATCAAGGTCAGTTTTGTTGTTCTTGGAATAGTATGACATTCTTTGGGAGATAAGAAGTAGTATTTGGCTAGGTTTGTTGTGTTTGGGTACGTCTACATGTGACTACATGCCTTTATATAGAACCATTGGTGCAAGTACCACAAAAATATAATAATGGCATTAAATTTATAAGAAATTTGACGGAAGTATTATTATTATTATTAATATAACTATTGAGCGGGCAACAGTGTCTCCCAAAACACTGTTTGCAATAAATGCCAACTTTCGCAAGTTGGCAAAAATAGCCCCTGAGGTTTAGGTGTCGTTGCAAAATAAGTCCAACTTGGCAAAAATAGTCCCTAAGGTTTAAGTGTCGCTGCAAAGTAAGTCCAAGTTGGCAAAATAGTCCCTAAGGTTTAAGTGTCAGCTGCAAAGTAAGTCCTTTATAGAATTTGGCAACAAAGCAATCACGATCGCGCGGCTTCCACACTGTTATTATACCAAACTTCAATCTTTTGTTTGGTTGGGGAATATTTATTTTTCTTCTTATTCCTTCTGGATTACTATATTTTATACTAAAGTTTGTAAAAGCATTATTACTTACTTAGTCCCTAAAAATACTTTTGCTCATTTATAAATTATAATGGATCCCAGGAGTCCTAAACAAGGTTAAAATAACACTAGTTGGGTGCATTTGCTGAGAGATACAGTCATACAGAGCGAACAAATTTCAAGAATCTTTGACCATATTGAAAAACTATGACCTTTAGGATCATTTGTTATGTTTATATTTTGCTGAGAATCATCAGACCATAATCAGAGCAACCGTGTAATCATAAACTCTAAAAAGCTGAAGGTAATCTGTTTCATATTATAGTTGTTTAATTCCCCTTGATAATTCAACTTTAATCTATTACACTAGTGTCTAAAATTATACGAGAAGTACATGCTTTTGCATGGTAGTTCGATCTGAAAGAAATGTATTACTGTATAGACAAATGATAACTTAAGTGTCGCCAAAGGAAGCCTTACTTGACTCTCTTGTGGTTGCTATCCCTTACCCTAGTGGGTCAGTCATTCATTGGAAAATTTTGATATTGAATATGAGTGGAAGCCGCCAAGATGTGAGACTTGTAAAGTATTTGATCACAATGATGATGGATGTCCTAAGAGAGTGAAACCGGTTGTGAAAGATAAATCGTTTGTTTATGAAGAGGGTTTTGTTGAAGCTTATAAGATGAAAGGAAAAGGTAAGCTTCGTGGTACTAATCGTCGTTGATGGGATTCGCTTTCATAAGCCTAAAGTTTCATATTACTATAGGCCTCACATTAAGCCAAAGAATGGAGGAGCATCGACGCCTAAGCCTTCGTCCAATTGAATACGTGTTCTCCAACGGTTAATGTAGGTTCTATTTCTTGTAACGAACCTACCACCGATCCTACTAGTATTACGGCTCCATCTTGAGATGACCAAGCTAAGGTAAGAATAATAGTTGGGTGGATGATATCAACCTTGTTGATTTGAAGAACAGTTTTGATGTGCTTATGGAACAAGATTCGGTTTTAGAACATGTGATTAGCACTACATGTACTCCTGAAGTTATCTCTAGTTCTTCCAAAACTACGCCTCCATCACCTATGAAGAATACCCCTATTGCTGACAAAATTGGGAAGCTTGAAAAGCTTATTATTGATGGGAAAGCTACCCTTATGGATGATGATGGAAAACCCTTAAAAAGGTTGTTTCTTCAACTAAGGTGGGTGGTAATCCATTCTCTAAGGTGGGAAATGTGGTAGTTTCTGACAGCGAGGATGATGAAGTTTTTGATGACCATATTGGGACGTTGTATTCTGAAAGTGGAGGTAAGGATCATAGTCTTTATAAGCAATGGAAAGCGGATACGGGTGATGGTAACAATTATGATGATAATGATGATTCGGCCTCTCTCCTTCGCCACATGTCATTGAATTCAAGATTTTCTCTTAACTAGGTTGTTTTATATTTTGCATAAATTGTATCTTTATGTCGGTTTTGGTTTGAAGGTCTAGTTGGTTGTAGCTAGTTGTCGTTTATGGCATGTCATAAATGATTTAGGTTGTGTCAAGCTATTGTCATGGTTAATGTGATACCTCACCACATTCCATTATACTTAAATGTTTTTTTGGAGAATATATTTTATCAAATGAAACACCCTTTAGGCAAAAAAAAATGATACCTTTAAGTGTACTTTTTGGACAACATTAACAAATTATGTGCATCATCTTTTACTATGCAACTTGTTATAGTGGAAGTTGCAACTTCCGTGTGGCGCAAACACAAGATTATACAAGTATCCTCTTTTAATTCCTTTCTTAATGCATGCATCCCTTCTAAAGAGGTATAGTCAAGGCTGTCAAGATCGCGTGTAAACTCGTAGGATCGTACGAGTTTACGTGTTTACTAGCTAAAACTGTGTAGGATCGTGGTAGGATCGCATATGTGGTAGGATCGTAAGTAAGATCGTAGGATCGTGGTAGGATCGCATTTGTTTACAAGCTATGACAAATTGGTAGGATCGTAGGATCGCGATCCGATCCTACGATCTCGATCTTGTAAGACAAAACGATCCCACGTAGGATCGCGATCTTGATGCCTTGGGTATAGTAATGTTCGAAGGATATAATATTTTATCGTAGGAATATGTGGAACAAGGAAGCAACCTACAAGTCTTGCTGACTGGAACAATGTCTGAGCACCGGCCTCTCACAAATGGAAAACAGATTGTCAAATGATACTTATGCATGAGAAGATAAATTTGCATCTTCACTTTATTTCGATAATTAAGATTCCCACATAAATTCCTTGTTAATCACGCTAGTTACTTTTTGTTACTGTAATAAAGAAAACAGTTGATATGTAATCTAGTCTTGAATGGGAAATTTGATGAAAGGTGTTTCATTATGTAAATTATTTCATCGAAATGCCTATAAGTTTATCATTCGAGTTTTTATGATTTTATATAAAAACTTTCGCAAAAGCTCTTTTATTGTATTTTTTTACTCTCTTTTTTGATGAAAGATGGGGCTAATGGCGAATTGTGAAATGTTATGTGTAAACATGAATGTTAATTGATGTTATGTGTGTTATAGTACGATATTAATGTGTGTTGTAGCACACATGTGAATGTAAAATAGAAATGTGACACATAAATTGTTAAGTATCTAATAATGTAAAAGTTATAGAATGAAACCGAAATATGATGACTTGTATTGAAAGATAAAAAGGATGTGGCTTAAATGTTAGTAACTAGAGTGAAACAAGTACACAAATTTGTAAGAGAGCATGTTATAGTAAACGACCTATGTAAGGTCTACATGTGAAGTAAAACAGTAAAACCCAAGTGCTAATCAAATGTAAAAGCGATGAGCTAAAAATATATGAATGAGAATGTGTTGGTGTGTGGCACGATAAAACACGACAAGAACGTGTTAATGTTACAAAACATGTGAAAAGGAATAATTGGAAGTTAATGAGTGTGTTACGGAATAAACCTATATAAGGTTCATATGTGAATAAAGTCGGATAGACTAAATTGGTAATAGTAAAAATGTGAAAATGATCAACAAGGGTTGACGGGTGAATGAGAAAAAGAGATGAGTAGACACATAGTAAACGTGTAAATATGGAAAGCGGGCTCTTATGCCATATGAATTTACATTGATAAATGATAAAGGATGTAATTGTATGTATGTTAAAGTATTAATAGCTTGGATCCAATGTGTTGTTACAGTGTGATGTTACAAGCCACTCGGGAAATGTTACAGTGATTGTTACAGAAATCCTACGGGATAAGTGAATGTAAATCCTACGGGATATATGATAGTAAATCCTTCGGGATGTGTTATAGTGAATACGGGATGTGTTATAGTACGTGTTGGCAAGAGAATGTTACATAAATCCTTCAGGATAAATTAAATTGCCTTCACCGGCAAAGATTGCCTATATCCTTGGCATGTATATTGGTCCTTTCGGGAAATGTTATAGTGAAATGGATCCAATTCTAAGAAATGAAAATTGTTAATACAAATAAGCCGTAAAAACGTTTATTTATATTTTACGATCTTCTAATGTTTTGTCGATAACAAACGTAAAATTATTTTAACGAAACAAATAAAATACGTAAATAGTTTGTGCCAATAGTCTTCTAACACACTTACGTTTTCACATAAAACACTAAAACAAGTATAAGTGATTTTATGATTTAGTAATACATATGTACAACAACTAGTGTTTACATATTTGGGTAAATATATACTTAAACTAGTATATACTAAAATAGGTAAAAACTAACAAATGGTATTGACCCATAACCCATGGTTCTATCCAAACCATTTGACTAGGTACATTGAACTCATAAGATACATTGTATCTAATAAGAAACCCATGGATCAACCCATAACCCATGACCCATGACCCATGATCAAAATACCCATGGGTAAAGAGGAGCGTCCCACGGATCCCTAGCTTTACGCTAGCCGGATCCCTTGTGGGAGGGATCCGGGGAACAGTAAGTTTTCTCCTCTATAAATAGTGAGCCATTTCTTCCTTTTGGCTCACCACTTTCACACATACTTTCTCCAAGTATTGTACCTCTCTAACCACTGATCCTAAGGGATCTTTCTATGTAGTTTGTCTTTTGTTTTGTGTGATTCTAGGTTCCTCTTAAAGGCTAGATCACCACTTGAAGTCGAGCAAGCTCAAGTCCATGAGTTGCCATGTTTCATCATCATCAAGACAACTGAGGTTCTCTTGTTGATAGTTCTTTCTTCCTCCGTAGAGATGTTGTGTTGAAGGCATTAGTGAAGGATGCCGAAAGAGTCAAGACGAAAGCATTAGTGAAAGATGCTTAACGTCCATGTCAAAAGCATTAGTGAAGAATGATAAAGGTGTCAAGACGAAGGCATTAGTGAAAGGTGCCAAGCGTTGTGTCAAAGGCATTAGTGAAGGATGCCTAGGAATCAAATCAAGTGGCATTAGTGAAGAATGCCTAGGTCGTATAATCGATGAGGTGCATCGATATACATATAAGTATTAGTTTATTTCCAAGGATGGTGTTGTAACAAGGAGTGGATCTCCTTGAAATTAGGTGTTCTGTTGTGATGGGTAGTAGTTCCTCCATAGTAATGGAACTAGGTGCTTAGCCTAGTACCTAATAAAGGGTAGGCGACGTTGTGATAGGTGTGGTTCACCTTGGAGTGAAAGAACCTGTGGTTAGCCTAGCACCGGAAAAAGAGTAGGCGACGCTGTGAAGGCTTCTCCGCCATAAGGAGATTGGTGTCGTAGTGTTTACAAACTCTCGAGTAGGTGACTCGGGAGTGGAGTAGGGCAAGGAAGGTGTCCTTGTAGCCGAACCACTATAAATACTGCTTCGTGGTTATGTGCTTTACTCTTTATCTTTCATAACACGCTTATATATCTATCTATCAACGTCCAACATAAACAACCTAATAGATTGACATAAGTCGATCAAAATATTTAAAAGGAAGTTTTAAATTATTAAAATTATTCAACCCCCCTTTTAGTTTTCCACAATTGGCATCAGAGCTTCGTTACCAAGTTTCTTAGAGTATGTTGTACTTTAAAAACTTGATACGATCGATGTATGTTTGAAAACTACAAAGAATGATTTTTTTTAAAAGGAGTCATATTTTAAAAATCATTATAATGTTTCATGTTGGACATTGATATATCATTCTAACATATTTGTTTCAAGAAACCTTCATGCTAGGATCTCTTCAAAACCTTCATTTCTATTTAAATAATAATGAAGTCAACCTTCGAGAAAAGATCCAAAAGTAATCACAACCTACTTACTCTAAGTACAAAAGATTACTTTAAAAGATCATGAAGTATTTTTGGTATTATGTCTTCATAAGCCAAACCAAGAAGCATAAAGGTATGTTTACTTCTTCATTAACTAGCTTACATGATTATGTTGATATCATAGTTCTTGTTTGTTTTATAAACTGCTAGTCTCTTGAAAAAGTCTCTCTCGTCACTTTCCCGACTTATTCATCATCGGGAATGGTATTCCTCTTGATTTCGTCAAACTAACGTCGTCATCCCAAATGGATCCTTGATAATTAACTTATCAAATCACATCGACCAAAACATCTTTTTATTTGAAACCTTTAAACTAATTTTGTTTCGTAAGCTAGTTTATAGCCTACTACAAAATTAAAGCCAAACAACCCGTTTCTGTCTACAGGAGCCGGATCCATCTAGTTGTACTAGCCAGATCCCAAATACAAGGGATCCGGAGAACCAGTGAGAATGTAACACGCTATACGCATTTTAAAAACTTCACAGACCAGTTTCCCTCTCCCCACATAACACAAAAACGACTCAACAATTGATTTCATCCTCATAGGACTCCAAACCCTCAAGTATTCCTCACTTGAACACCATTGTAAGTAATTACATTAACTTGTTCTAATTTCCATCATCCACATCCTAGGGTTTATGGTTACACAATTTCTAATCAATTAATTCAATTAGGGTTTTCAAAATTAATCATTAAAAGGGCTTTTAACACAATTAGGATTACATTGTGTTCACAACATTGTTAATACAAATAAAAACCATAAACCCATCTCAACTAATTTTACCTAATTAGAATATTTTTGTTTCTAGGACCAACCATGCCTAAAGCCACTCAACAAGACCACCATGATACCGCTCATTACCTCACCCATTACTACCGGAAGAAGGGCTATCAAAACCGATCGCAAAGTCTTCAAAAGACTTGAAAGCGACTTATTCACGAAGGTCGCCTAGTCAAGGAATGTTTCCTTGAAGATACCGACACTGTCAAGCTTTCTCGGCAATCAACTTTGATTGTCTTCTTGACATTGATGAACAAATTTGCCCTGTTTTCATCTTTGAATTCTATAAAAGCATTAGGATCATTCGAAACGCCGATGATAGCATTTCAATCGCTTTCATCATCAATAAACGAAACTTCATTCTACCTCTCAACACATTTGCTCAAATTCTTCGCATTCTCTGTGAAGGAATTTGTATGTATTCTCAAGATTGGGCAATTAACACTCAAAACCTTGCACTTAATTCTAAACCTATCTACAATACTCCACTTGATGATCCCAAAATCATTCGAGACACTATCTTCAAGGTTAGGACCGACCAATCCCGGTACGACCGTAACAAAAAGCTCATTCACCGTAATCCTTTTCAAATGGAACTTTTGGAAATGCATCCCATGTTTAGAAAATGGGAAGAAATCCTTAGCGAAAACGTCATTAGCCTAGTTGGTAACAAGGATCATCCAAATGCATGCCTTGTGCAAATGATCTATTGTCTTATCCACCAAAAGCCATTGAATCTCGCCTATTACATGATGAGGAGAATGGCCGGGGTATTCAAAGCTTCCAACATGGTACTTCCATATGGTATGCTCCTAACACGACTTTATAAGTATGTTAGTGCATTACAACCATCTCCTATCAACAATGATCATTTCTTTGCCGATCACGTAATGGTACCTCTTACCAAACAACCCTCTAAATGGTTCATGGTCAATGGAAAGAAACCTAAAGCTCTCTCGGACTCTACGGAAGGAGAAGAAAAAGAAGATGGATCTAAACACACACCTTGTGTTAGTGATATTTTGAGTTATATTAATAAGCACGCGGAATATACTTAGTAATACTTAGAAGTTAGAAGATGGGTTATTGATAACATCAAATAGTTATGAATATTAAGTGTCAATTTTCCCGATAATGCTCGTTATTTATATCATTTATATGGATTTACGCTTGTTTTCCATTGTTTTCCACTTTCGTGTAAATTACGAGCATCGAGCTAAAGAGACGCGAAATGGAAACATTACTAAAGATTTATCACAAGATGCCTATTTTGAAGAAGTTACGGCGTAACTCGCCTCTCACATTACGCCGTAATTCATCGCGCGACCCATAAGTCCAACTTATCAAGAGGTTACAACAGAACTCTTCCCAAAGGTTACGACGTAACTCCATTAGGTCAAAAGAGGTTCCACGCCACGTTATTTACGCCAGAATCATCGCATCAATTACGACGTAACCGAGTTTATTGAAGACTACGGCGAACCACTTATAAGGTTACGCCGTAACTAGCGTATCTAGTGCATTTACGAAGAAATAGAAGGTTACGGCGTAACTCCTATTTTGTTACGCCTGTAACCCGGACCCGACCTATAAATACCCCACAATTTCAAAGATTTCAAAGCATCCCATTCCACACACAACACTCGAGAACGTGGGAAAAAGCTCAAGCAGTCTAGGGAGCATACGAGTCGCTTCCAAGGAGAAGTCACACCATTACGATAAGCTTTAGCGTTTTATATTTCTTTTAATTTCAATTCATGTATTTCGCACCTTTGAATATTGAATTGATTTGCATGATTAATATGAGTGGCTAAGCACCCTTTGGTGCTAGCCTAGTTATGATTCCTTAATTGTTTTATTTATGCTACCTTTACTCGCATAATTATTTCTAAGTGTATGCATGCATAGTTCTTTGGTAGTCACCCTTGGTTCGGTAGTTTTGAATGGCGATAGAGGCCAATTGCCTAGGAGATATGACCAACTGACCCTAGGTGAGCGGACCGAGACGGAAGGGTTAGATATGACCAACCCGACCACCCTTTCTACTTGTGCGATTTGACCAACTCGATCACCTATCGCTTGGATGAACTTAAGAATTAGGGGTGTAGTGTCTAAGTTCCTAACGGCCGGGCACTCTCTATTTAGAATCTAGCATGTGGCGGTACTTAATGACTCGGCTTAGGGGACCGTGAACAACAGACTTATGACGGTGCTACCGATTTCTCCTGTGGTGGCATCTTTGCGATAGGTTAGGCGAATTGACCAAATGTTGTCCTCTTGAATTTGACCTCACCAAGTAATTGGAAGTAGGTAGACGAGACATAACTAGCTAGGAGGATTGACTAGGTTAGCACCACTATTCCTCTATTGATTTCCTTAACACATTTATTTGCTTTTATTTTATTCTCGCATTAGTAGTTTAATTAATTAAATCCTATCGAAACCATTATTATTCTGTGACAATTAGACTTAGTAATAATCCAACACACATAGTTTGGGACGACCTCGGCTTTACCATTTACTACACTACACACGCATCGGGTACACCGCCTTAGTGCATTAGGTAGACCATAGGTATAGCGAGACACTATAAATATTAAGACCGTCAAGAAAACTCGCATCAAGTTTTTGGCGCGCACGGGAGTTATATTAGGATTAATATTAAGTCTTTCATTTCATTTTAAACTTTTCTCACGATCATATTTCAAGTTTTCGTGTACCATGGAAGTTGTTAACATCGATGACCTCACTCTTGAGGAATACTTGGCGCCGACTAGAGCAGATCAAGGCCCGGGTCTCGTAAGACCGGCAATCGGAGCGGATGTTCGCTTCAAATTAAAGACCAATTTATGAGGGAGCTTCGCGCTAACCCTTTTTCGTGAAACAGGACGAAGACGATATGAGCACGTTGAAAATGTCCTATACATCGCTATCCTTTTCAACATTCCAGCGATCTCATGATGTCATTATGCTTAGGGTATTCCCAATGACTCTTACCGGAGCAAATGAAGATGGATCGAAGATCACACTGGGGCTTAATACTGCGCTACTAAAGAAACACTTTATTCAAAGATATTGCCCGCCATCAAGATTTCTAATCAACTTTGGAGATCCATAATTTCAAACAAGAAGACGAAGAAACTCAGATCAAGCTTGGGACGATATAACGATCTTCTTTATAAGTGTCCTACCAATGATCTAAATAACCAAAGAAGGTCAATATTTTCTACAAAGGAATAAATGTAACTACAAGATGATGTTGGACTATCAAGGACCTATCCCAACATGACTCCTACTATCGCAATTGAAGCCATTCAAAAATGGCGGACCACTCTAAAAAATGGCACGACGGTGGGATTAAAAGAAACCAAGGCGGAAGTTTCGACGAATTGCGAATCGCTAGTAAAATTGAAAGTCTCAATCGAGATATGTCAAGGTCGAGAAACCGCTTATGCCATCCAAGTGGGTTGCGAAGTCGTGGAGGAGGACATCTTACGAAGAATTGTCCTCATATGGACGAAGAGGATATCAAGAAGCTAAGTATGGAGAAAATCTACCATTTTACGCTGATAATCGAAATAGTAATGGTTATCGTGGAAATTACAACCGTGGCCTTATGGAGAAAGAAAGCCCATCTTGAAGAAACAATTAATAAGTTTCGGAAAATTCAGCCCAAAGACAAAAGGAGCAAGATGAGTGGTTGAAGGAATTCCGTGAAAACACCGATGTAAACATTTTCAAACACGACTCAACTCGAAAACCTTGAATCCATGGTGATAAAGCTCGGAAAAAGTAAGGAGAAATAACGATAAACCTCAAGGATCTAAACTAGCTATGGAATGTAAGGTAATTTTTTCGATGATAACTCAAAGGTTCGTGTCAATGATACGAATTTAGGGACGATTTCGTCAACAGATCCGAAAGTTACGCCATAACATGCCTAATGAGTTACTGGCGAACCTTGTGTTTGACAAATGACGAACGGGTTGTGAGAATACCGAGAAAGAGACTCTAATGAATTTCGCCAGAATTAAGAATCTCGCCACGGCGAATCGGGATACATGGGCGTAAAAATTCCTCGACGTGACGAGTCGAAAACTCGAGGAACTCTCCTTAAAGATGAAGAAGAGCCACTTATCACCAACGTGTACTCTTGTCACACATCGATGAAGAAACCACAAGGTCATGGCCTACATGCATCCCCTTCCACGAGTATTGCAATGGAGGAGACGATGAAAGAAAGGAAGAATGGACATGCCTCATGAGCGTGAAAGACATAGTATTAAATTCGGTGATTTGGCCTTTAAATATTGGTACGCAATTCAATTTGGGATGCCAAGATCAATCAAAATCTTCTTATGAAGCTAAAAATTGATTACGCGGAGCACATTCGTAAAAAGGAAGAGACTAATAAAGACATATACGCATTTAATGAGCATTTAAGTGAAACCGACAACAAAGAATAACGCAACATCGGTGCGAAAAGTAAAATCTCGGGAAATTTTACGGGCGCTATGCAACCCGCTCGACGATATGTGTAATGGGGAAGCAACTCGGATGATTAGGAAAAATGAATTCTTTTTGTCCTCGACCAATGATGAGGAGAGAACGAGTTTGCCTTGGCTGGACAACCTAGGTTTCGATAGTTGGGTGAAAATTAAGTATGGACATGTGGACACATTAACCAAAGAGAAGATTTGGAAGGAATACATGGATCGAGAAAATTCCAACGAAAAAAGTCTCAACAACACGAGTAAAGTAACAATTGACAATGACAAAGAGCAGATTAGTAATGATAAAGAAGAATGCAAGCGCGTTCTAGTGGAGAATCTGCTCGATGAAGAATGGTTCAAGGACACTGGTTCTGATGACGATGATATCGAGGGGATGCTAGATTACCTTGAGTTGCAAGGGAATGAGGAGTTCACTGATCTCGATGACGAAGCTTACAAACAAAGGAGGTGCAAACTCCTGGGGATTCCCTACAAAAGACCACCTCTAATTATTGTCGAAAAATATGAATTCACTCGCACCTGGGACCAAAAGAGAAATTTTGTAAAGTCCAAAAAATTGAAACCATTGAATACCTCCGAACTGCCTCGAATGTTGCATAGATGAGGCATAATTTGATGAAAGATATTGAAGAAGTTGGTGATGTTCAAATGCCCCCATAGAGCCTCATGGCTCGAGTCTAACTTAAAGACTCATAATAAAGAAAGTGCTCTTCGGGAGACAACCCAATTATCCCTTTCTTTTGTTTTTCTCATTGTGTTTTGTGTTTTGCAGAGACGAGGAACTAATTGTCGCTGCAGCTGTTCATCATCTGAACGAGTTACTACAGAACTCATCTTGGTGATTACGCCAGAACCAACATTTTAGCAGTAGAATTTTGACGATTACCAATTATGGCGTAATACCATCTCGTTGGTTACGCCAGAACTACCGCCTTACAACTCATACCAGTTTTTGCCGCCATTCAGAACTCCTCATAAGAGTTACGATGTAACTCTCTCTGCTTAATTCTTGCATTTTAAAACACAAGAACCTTTGTATTAGTTTTTAAATGAACTTTGTGGGTGTGTTCCTCAGAAACCCTCACGAGATTTCACTCGTCCACTGGGACACCAAGTGGTTTAAAGGCTTGTTGCATTCGCTAAATGCAACCGTGATTCCTACGAAAGTGAGTTAGGTTTGTTTTCATTTTATTTTTTCTTTTTAGAATTATGCTTGTCGGTATTGTGATTTCGTGGATCAAGTTTGTTCATGACGCTTAAACGAAGGCACGGTTCTTTCTCGTGGGCCTTCTTCTTTTGGAGCAAATTTGTGGAAGTTCTCGCCTAATTCTACCTTTCTCTTCACCTTTATTTTAATGCCTAGTACAAAAGGGACTTTGTATAATTCAAGTGGGGGACGGAGTAGAATTATCTCTTGAACTTTATTTCGCCTCATTTTTCTAGTTTATTTTGAAAAATTATGCCATTTTTAAATTTTGACATGTTTTTCCTAACCTAACTAGATTAGACCTTAGCCGAGCACATACAACCCTTGACATTACATGGTGAGATTAGCCTTATCCGCTTCCAATATTTTACCCCAAATCCACCAAATTATGAGTGTGTTTGTAGTTTGTAAACTTTAGAACTTGGCCTTTGCATCATTTCGAGACCATAGACGAGGTATGTTGAGTTAGCTCGATGTATTTGGACTTTTCGCTTTAGAAGGCAATATTATAGGATTATCACCCAAACAGCCTACCATTGTGAGTCTATCGATTAGTCACCTTCGACTTTTCGACCCCATGTGAAACCCTTTGTTGCACTCCCTTTAGTGCAAGATACCCTAGATACACCCTTCGAGCCATTCCTTTCTTTTTGTCAACCCTATATATTGTTTCACACACCTATACACCTTACCCTACCCCGTAGTCTTTATTTGTGATTGGGAAGTCATCATTTGCCTAAGTTCAAGGTTCGAGTGGAAAGGTTTGGAAATCACGCTTTCATCGACGACATTTATGAAGATTGTTGGGTTTTAGATTCCTTGGATTTGATGAGACAAAGTAAATAGAAGAATGAAACAAAGGGACTTAAAGTGACAAAGATGAAACCTACAAAAAGATGGAAGGACTTGCTAGCAAAAGAAGATTTATTATTTAGTCCTTCGTAGTATTTTGTAAACCCTAATCCTCTAGTATATAAAGAGGACATGGGGTGTAGGTTTAATATACAAGTCTTCCAATAATGTAGTCTAAAGGTGTGTGTGTGTGTAACCTAGGGCATGGAGTTTATGAACGCCTAGGTTAGTTGTTTACCTCCAAGATCTGAGGTGTCTTAGATCCCTGTTACATTTAGGTAACACGTTATTATTCTGATCAAATAATATATTGGAGGAGTTAGTGAATGATAAACCTTGTGTCAATAACAAAGTGTTCTTATGTTTATTCCGCTGTGCAATGTTTATTATCTTTGTTATTGTTAAACCCTAAGGCTCAAAACGATCTCATGGAGTTTAACAAACTCCACAATTGGTATCAGAGCTTGGGGAGCTCGTTACCTAGGGATTCGCAAGGTTTCTTGGCGAAAAAGATTGAAGAAAATCGGATTTGTGCAGAATTCGCAACTTTCTGCAGCACTGTTTTGTAACGGCAATCACTTTTTCGTTAACCGTTGGATCGGGCTGAAATTTTTGGTGGAGCTTCTCTATATACTCATCTAACTTTCCACCGAAGGGAATGTCGATCTGAGTTTTTATGCCAAAGTTATTCGCTGTCTAAGTTGGCTGCAGAAGGAGGTATTAATTTAGAATTTTAGGGTTTTAGCGACATAAAAAATATCAATTAATACTACTCGTACAGCAGTTATTTGTTTATTAGTTGGTCATTAATGCCTAAAATCTAAACCTCGTACTTATTTATTGGCAATTAATTTTGGGTACATTAATTAGATTAAGGATGGTGGACATCTTCAGTGATCTGCGTTTATAAATTGTTCAAAATTGTGTCACGACAATTTATCCAGTTAGGGTAATGATGTGTGTGCAAAGTATCGAGAAGCTACTGATGGAAGAAGTTTGGTTTTTGGTTGATATTGCTTGGTATTTGGATTTATACTGCTGCTACTTTTGGTTGATACCACTGCTAGCATCGACCGTTTCTCATAACCACTGACAAGCTTCTCATAACCACTTCTAGTTTATTGAAACCACTGATAGCTTTACTTGTAACCACTGATGGGCTTCTCGAAAGGTAACCACTGATAGTATCTTCGTAACCACTTCCAGTTTACTAGTAACCACTGCTAGCATTACGAGTTACTACTGATTATGGTTATTGGTTTTGGTTTGTTATGGAGACTTACTCACAAGGAGGTTGCTAGACATGTTGATTGGTTGATGTTTACTGTTCGAGAAATTATGTTCCTACTGCTATCATGATTGATACTACTGCTTGTTGGTCATTCACATCTGCTATTGAAAGCTTGGACTTTTGGCTAAATATTTGGACCTACTGATTGAAGCACATATGTTTTGATTTTGCATTGTGAAGTTTACATGGCAGCTTATGAGAATTTTGATCTTTATTGATATATGGTTCTCAGTTTTGAAGGATATCGGATACACACACATGGATTATTGGTTCACACACAGAAGATTGGAAATTTGTTCTTAAAGGTTTTAAAAAGCTTGGATTTGGATTTATTGCATAATTGATTACGAAGAGGGTTAAATATCATTAATTTGATGTTGTAGTTGAGTTTCACAGGTTTGTATTCTTATCATATCTCAAAGTGGGTGTTACACTTTGCAGATAACTTGTTCGTGCTTCAATGATTGTGATGAAGAATTGACAAACACTTTAAGGAGTGACGTTATTGTGCTCAGTGATTATTGTCAAGAGATTACGGTCTCCTTATACATTGGTTAGTATACGTTCAGAGTCACGTGGATAAACAAGACATAAGACACAAGTTTGGGTTATTCTACTTCTTTATCAAGTTAGTTATATTTAGTTTTCTTCACAAGTGATCATTACAAGGAGCTTACTGATTTGAAGAATCATTTTCATGCACCACTCAAGGGGAAGTTTCTAATGTTTACATTCTCTATTTGTTGATAACAAAAAGGGGAATAAATATTGGAGTGCGATGGCATGGATTAAGGGGAAGACAAAGGAAGACAAGATTTGTTTCATTTAGGGAGATGTTTACATCTCAACTTCTGCTACTTCGTCTAGGGAAGTTCGTACACGACTTTGTTTGTTTTGTCATCATCAAATAGGGGAAGATTGTTGGGTTTTAGATTCCTTGGATTTGATGAGACAAAGTAAATAGAAGAATGAAACAAAGGGACTTAAAGTGACAAAGATGAAACCTACAAAAAGATGGAAGGACTTGCTAGCAAAAGAAGATTTATTATTTAGTCCTTCGTAGTATTTTGTAAACCCTAATCCTCTAGTATATAAAGAGGACATGGGGTGTAGGTTTAATATACAAGTCTTCCAATAATGTAGTCTAAAGGTGTGTGTGCGTGTAACCTAGGGCATGGAGTTTATGAACGCCTAGGTTAGTTGTTTACCTCCAAGATCTGAGGTGTCTTAGATCCCTGTTACATTTAGGTAACACGTTATTATTCTGATCAAATAATATATTGGAGGAGTTAGTGAATGATAAACCTTGTGTCAATAACAAAGTGTTCTTATGTTTATTCCGCTGTGCAATGTTTATTATCTTTGTTATTGTTAAACCCTAAGGCTCAAAACGATCTCATGGAGTTTAACAAACTCCACAAAGATCATTAAAGACCCCCTGAATTCCCATTGTTCATCTCAAGTGGGGGATATTATGTTATTATGTTATGTTGAAAAAAAAAAAAAAAAAAAAAAAAAAGTTGATTGAGTTATAATATTGTAAAGTGCGATGTTATAAGCACTATAGTATGAAGCTTTATTGATTAGTATCGAGGAGGCCACCTCGGTCACATTTGAAGATTGGAGTTGGTAGTTTTGCCAACAAAAGAAGAAAAGGTAGTATGCCCATCACGACGTCCACTAATGACGCATCTAGCTACCTTGCATTTCATGATCCGGTCTCTAGACTTCTAAGCTTGAACTTTGGGCGGACGGTAAGTGGTGATGACTTGGTTATAGATTTAGACTACCTGCTTGTTTTTCATTTTACACCAATTTATATCCCATGTCTTATCCTACCCTTTAGTCATGAAGCGTGTCTAGTGATGCAATGAGCAATCTTTGGTGTCTTGGCCATGGATTTGGTCATGTATCATTGATTTTGTCCACTTCGCGTGACATGTTAGTAATGACGAGTCAACCCTAACCTTTGCCGTGTCTACCCATATTGCCTTCGAGAATTGTTTAGCCCTTAACTCTAGTGGTGGAGATTTGTGTAACCGCCAAGCTTATGATAGAATACATGCTATGATCGTATGCGATTGAGTGATCACCCAAATTGACACTTAGAATAGTTTAGAGATTTGAGTGTTTGTTCCTTTCGTGAGGTGTTCGGCTTTGTTTTATTCTAGCATAAGGGATTTGTAAACTCATATTTTCCAGATTTTGGGAGATATCTTTTAGGAATCTATCTATTAAGGTCTACTTGAGGGCAAGTAGAGTTCAGTGGGGATATTTGATAACATCAAATAGTCCCGAATATTAAGTGTCAATTTCCGATAATGCTCGTTATTTATATCATTTATATGGATTTACGCTTGTTTTCCATTGTTTTCTACTTTCGTAAATTACGAGCATTGGAGCTAAAGAGACGCGGAAATGGAAACATTACAAAAGATTTATCACAAGATGCCAATTTTGAAGAAGTTACAACAGAACTCGCCTCTCACATTACGCCGTAACGATTGCGTGACCCATAAGTCCAACTTATCAAGAGGTTACTGGCGTAACTCTTCCCAAAGGTTACGACGTAACTTCATTAGGTCAAAAGAGGTTCCACGCCCGTTATTTACGCCGTAACTACCGCATCAATTATGACGAACCGAGTTTATTGAAGACCACGGCGTAACCACTTATAAGGTTACCCCGTAACCAGCGCATCTAGTGCATTTACGAAGAAATAGAAGGTTACGGCAGAACTCCTCTATTGGTTACGCCTGAACCTGACACCGCCTATAAATACCCCACGAATTCCAAGATTTCAAAGCATCCCATTCCACACACAACACTGAGAATGTGGGAAAAAGCTCAAGCGGTCTAGGGAGCATACTTGAGACTGTTTCCAAGGAGAAGTCACACCATTACGATAAGCTTTAGCGTTTTATATTTCTTTTACTTTCAATTCATGTATTTCGTACCTTTGAATATTGAATTGATTTGCATGATTAATATGAGCGGCTAATCACCCTTTGGTGCTAGCCTAGTTATGATTCCTTAATTGTTTTGTTTGCGTTTACCTTTAGTTCCGTACAATTATTTCTAAGTGTATGCATGCATAGTTCTTTGGTAGTCACCCTTGGTTAGGTAGTTTTGAATGGCGATAGAGGCCAATTGCCTCAGAGATATGACCAATCGACCTTAGGTGAGCGGATCGAGACGGAAGGGTAAGATATGACCAACTGGACGACCCTTTCTACTTGTGCGATTTGACCAACCGATCACCTATCGCTTGGATGAACTTAAGAATTGGGGTGTAGTGTCTAAGTTCCTAACGGTCGGGCACTCACTATTTAGAATCTAGCATGTAGCGGTACTTAATGACTCGGCTTAGGGACCGGGAACAACAGGACTTATGACGGTGCTACCGATTTCTCTGTGGTGGCATCTTTGTCGATAGGTTAGGCGAATTGACCAAATGTTGTCCTCTCGAATTTGACCCCACCAAGTAATTGGAAGTAGGTATACGAGACATAACTAGCTAGGAGGATTGACTAAGTTAGCACCACTATTCCTCTATTGATTTCCCTTAACACATTTATTTGCTTTTATTTTATTCTGCATTAGTAGTTTAATTAATTAAATCCCTATCGAAACCATTATTATTATGTGAAAATTAGACTTAGTAATAATCCAACACACATAGCTCTTGGGACGACATCGGCTTTACCATTTACTACACTACACATGACGGGTACATCGCCTGTTAGTGCATTAGGGTAGACCATAGGTATAGCGAGACACTATAAATATTAAGACCTGGTCAGTAAAACCTGCATCAGTACTAATAGCCTACTTGGTAACTCGAATTTGACTCGCAAAGTGGCGGGGAATTTGGTTACCGCTGAAGCAATAACCTCCTTCTTTTGGGTCACAATTTAATGCGCTCCCCTCCTTAAACCCCTCACACAGTCCGTCAAAATTGGGTGAGCCGTTCTCACTATTTGTACCAAAATCATCAATCAACTAAACTTTTGAAAACTTAACTCTTCAAAAACAAATCAAATTTCACCATTGTTTAGTCCAATTTATTTTTTTGCTATTCAAAATGACCCTTTACTTAAAACTTGTCACACATAATAAACAAACAAGTAAACAAATTAAAAAAAATAACTTAAAACAATGCGCGCATAACTAACAATTAATACGTGTAAACAAGTAGCCACATGCAACTTATTTGATAAAACCTATTAATAATCAATGTCTAGGTTAATTAACGTATATATTAACTATGGCTTTCACTCGCACAATTGTAAATGAGCGACATACATCGACGAATCGATTGCATAAGCCATAATTAAAATATACCAAATTGCACATAATTGATTCATTAATATATTATTGGAGTCTTCCCTAATTCAAGATTTATCAAAACATACATGTGATAAAATATCTTAACAATTAAAAATACAGCAACCATCCATGACGAAC
>CM040245.1:58547428-58608158 GCA_022545495.1 Chrysanthemum lavandulifolium
GTTTTTTTTTTTTTTTTTCGGTTTAGAAGTGTGTGAAAAATAGTATGTTATGGTATGTTATTTATAGTGACGAGTTCTTTTGTGGCGAGACACAACAAGTTGGCCGGTGTGGCGGCGAGCCACGGCGAGAATGCCATGTCATGGCGGCGAGCACAACGAAAGCCGAACCGAAGGCTCTTATAGTCAAATAACACAATTTTTAAACATACATACTAACCTAACAATAAATATTCAACTATAACTTATATCACGTTTTTAAAGGTTCGATTTTATATTAGACCACATGTCTAGTAAAACATTTCATGTAGGGTTCCAATTAGTTGGGATGACATGAGACCAAATAAATTATCAGAGGAGATACAATTAACTATTAAATATTCGTGTACAAAGATACACTGTAACATTAATAGTGCCAGGTGCAATGGGTATTATCCGTTAAGTTATAGCGCGGCGCGTCAACTTTTATTCTATAGCATTTTTAAAGCACAAAATCTCAAAACATCCTTTCCGATAACATTTTTATAACACACCACAAAAAAACCTCACTTTACACTAAAACAGAAAAATCAAAACACAATACACACAAACGGGCCGTTATAGCCACAACGGTGCGCCTATAACGCACCCAACTGTGCAGTTATAGCGACGTTATAGGCACCAAATTGTGTCTATAACGAGTTGCAGCCAGCACTCTAATAATAACATTAATCGATCTCATCACCTAGTACTGAAAAGTTAGGTTCACAGATCATTACGTACATCATATTTGTAAACTACTTACTTTTATATACATTAAGGAGCATAATTGTCTTGAGAAAACAATAAACTAAGAAATATTTTATCTTTAATCTTTTCTATTGTGTTTTTCATGTGTTTATGTTGAGATTAACACGATGTTCAGGACATACGAGTCTATTATCATATGTATAATGATTTAGAAATGTCTCCTATATATATACATCACATACTAAGCTTACATGGCCTCAGTACACTTCACAACCGGATATCTCAAAGTCTCAGATTAAACACAGCCATGTCAACAACTGATATCGCCGTCATCCTACCCCGTGTCATCATCGTAACTAGAAGGAGTCTTTGCAAGAACAACTTTGTTGATTTCGTTGGTACATGTTTAATTTGTTTTTTCATTTAACTGAATCATGAAAATTTTGGATATATATTTAACTTAAGGAATGTAGTTTTGCATCTCACTAATTTCACTCTTTCTGCATAAATTTAACCCATAAAGTTTCACCCACTTGATAAACACTTGAACCCACAACTTATAATTGACTAGAAAGCTTTGGGCTGGCCATATGCCTGATTCCTTTTTGTTTAAAACTAACGGCCACTGATAATTCATTTAATAATTAGGTGAACACCATCTTGATCTTGTGGTTAAATATGGAGCTATCCCAGTGATTTTACCTGGGGTGACGGGTATTCAAACGCTGTTGCATAGATATGAGCCGATCCATGGTGTCCTTTTATCTGAAGGGGAAGACATTGAACCATCGCTTGACCAAGAAAAAGATACAAATAGAAGAAAACATGGAGATTCTCATTAATAGTTATCACCATCAAGGAGTAAAGAAGCTAGCACAGCATTTCAGGCCCATGGCATTTGCGCCAGATGGTTTAGTTGAAGGATTTTATGATCCAGATGCTTATAATCCAGACGATGGTCAGTTTATAATAGGGTTACAGTTTCACCCTGAACAAATGAGGAAACCGAATTCAAATGAATTTAATTATCCTGGATGTGTGGCTGCTTATAAGGTATATACCATTTTTTTATCGTCCTTGAGTTCTTTTCCAAAATAATAAGTCTTAAAACTGCCATATACTTGTTACACGATTGCAGGAATTTGTGAAGGCAGTTGTAGCATATCAAAAGAAGGTCAATAGCATAACAAAGGTACCAAAATCTTTAAAGCTTGATGAAGAGCTGGAGCAAAAAAGAAAAGTTATCAATCACAGTTTCTCCCTTGCAAGCGATGTCTATGAAAGATGCAACAATATTCGTCAACTTAACGAATCTGGTCTCCAAGCAGGAGTAGAATTTCTTGAGGTATGAATTGACCCACTAATTAAAAAAGTAGTCCAATTATATTGTCTAGTTGATTGACTAATGATTGAGTATTAACTTTGGTATGGTTCTAGTCAAATTTGGCATTTAGTTTGCTACTAGAGAATAGGTTGAGGCAGGCGGGAACAACAAAGAATAATGCGATGGAGATGTTTGATGGAGAAAGAGAGAAAAGAGTAAGAGCAATGATGGCAAAGATGACAATTGAGCAATTATCTGATTTGGATATGTTCCATCGCATGAGGGGCCGAATATGCTCTGAAACTTGTTGGAGAAGAAGCGGCTTCAAAATATTAGTGAAGATCTTCCATGATTAGTTTAGGATGCCCGTAGTTGTTGTTCTAAAAGTGTATGATTATCTTTAATATTCTGTTACAATAAAGTAATAAACACATGAAATCATAATGAAATTAGAAAGAAAGATTAATCTATTCCTCTTGTTGTAACTACCTTTCCAAGAATTCTTGAGTGCTAGATCAAAAATTACTTTTTCAAGATCACAGCATGCTTCCATGTTGTCACTATCTTGTACCTACTTTGTTGATTTTATGGTTGAGTGAATTGACATTTAAATTTTAAACTGAGCTTATGGATGGAATCTGATTGGGGTCTTTTGGAAATTGTCAATGGGCTGCTAGTAGCTGGGCTAGTTTTGACTTGTTAAAGGTAATTTGGTTAACAAGAATAATCTTTATATCTTTATGAAACTAACAATTTGTCAGTTTAGATGTTATTATTGGTTAAACATCTTTAATTAACAAACTATTCAAAAGATTTTTTCAGCGTTTAGAACGTATGGGTGAGTATACTGGAATTGGTATACATAAGACTCTTTACTTTCGACATTTCTCATAATAAACGAAAGATAAAAAGTATCGGCAAATAGTATGGTAAGTTAAGACCAAGTAAAACTCAAGTCTTGCAATTAACAAACGAAGTCAAACAGTTTTAACCAAATGCAAGAAAGTTCTAACCAAACTTCACCTATATTTTTCAGTTTCGACTTACATGGAATTTGTAGTTGTGTTAGTTGGGTAATTAGGTGGATAATGTTGAACAAATCAGCATAAACCTCCATAATTTTAACAATCAAAACTTGAAAACAGTGATCTGGCTAATTCATTCCAATGAAGCCTCACACCCTTTCTCAATTCCCATTGTCTTTAATCATTATAACCTTATTTCTGGCGTGGTTCCCGGCCTTCAAGCAGCCAGCACGAATCTTACAAGACATGTGCTGCTTCCTTCTCCTGCGGGACTATGTCTGGGATCCAATACCCTTTCTCAAGACATGAAGATCCCGCCAACTGTGGGTATCCTGGCTTTCAGCTCGACTGTAATAGTGGCAATAAATCACCGAGTATTGACCTAAACAACATGACTTACCATGTTATAAGCATCGATCAACCGTCCCAGATAGTAAAGATCATTAGGGAAGATGTGATGGAGTCAATCTGTCCACATGATTTTGTTAACACCACCATTAATCACAACCTCTTTGATTATACTCCAGATTACATGAACGTCACTTTCCTCTATGGATGCCCAAATTCCATTCATGGGATCCCTTTTTCTTGTGATCACAATGGGATTGATAAAGCTCTGGTCCTGCTTGGTGAACAAGGCCCGGGAAGCTGTAATCAGAGTGTGATCGTTCCGGTACCAGTTATGGCAATCGGGTCAAGCGGATTGGTGGATTCAAGTAGTTTGGATCAGGTTCTCAAAGGAGGATTTGAGGTCAGATGGAAAGGAGACAACACGGGCTGCAGGCAATGCACGGACTCTAAAGGCCGGTGTTTTTATGATTATGACACGAACCAGACCGCGTGTGCTTGCCCTGGCCCGCCTTTGAGCGCAGATACTTGCTCCATGGATAACACAAGCCAAGCCAGTTCCTCGTCAAAGAAAAGGTCACTGACTATAGGTATGACTCGCATTCTGTAACTAAATAAAACTGGGATCGAGTCTTTCTAATGTTGAAACTAACATTACCAGAACATGTTTCTTAAGAAAAAGGTTTCTAGTGGCAAAAGGAGTCGTACTATTGGGATTTTTTGGACAACGACATGACCGATCATATTTTTCAAACTGGAACTAATTCATTTTTGTACTATATTTTTTAAATTCCAGGCCTTCCTATCGCTGGTGGGCTTCTTGCTGCCATTGGCATTGGATCAGCACTCTTTGTTAGAAGACAACGCAAGATAAGACGTGCTATTCGAGCAGTAGGTGGAATTCAAAACAAAGATAGTGTGACCGATGCTTCAATTAGTTTTCCAACCACCATCACTTCTTACACTTCCTCAGCAACAACAGAATTAGGAAAAAGCACTTATTTCGGCACACGAGTTTTCACTTACAGTGAACTAGAATCAGCTACAGATGACTTTGATGATTCAAAAGAGCTTGGAGACGGTGGTTTTGGGACTGTTTACTATGGTAAACTCATAGACGGTCGAGAAGTAGCAGTCAAACGTTTATACCAAAACAGTTTCAAATGTGTAGAGCAATTCATGAACGAAGTCGAGATATTAACAATGTTAGACCACGAAAACCTAGTAAAATTTTACGGATGCACTTCAAAACGAAGTAGAGAGCTTCTTCTAGTCTACGAGTATATTCCCAATGGGACATTAGCCGATCATCTTCACGGAAGACGATCCAGTTTAAATTTACTAAATTGGGCCCTACGTCTCAATATCGCTATACAAACAGCCGAAGCATTAGCCTACCTTCACGAGTCCGACATCATTCATCGTGATGTAAAAACATGCAACATTCTCCTAGACAATAATTTCTGTGTCAAAGTTGCTGATTTTGGGCTGTCACGTTTGTTTCCCCTCAACGCTACACATGTCTCCACTGCGCCACAAGGGACACCTGGCTATGTGGACCCGGAATACTACCAATGCTACCGGTTAACGGATAAGAGTGATGTTTATAGCTACGGGGTTGTATTGATGGAGCTTTTATCATCATTACCAGCTGTTGACACAAATAGACATAGACATGATATAAACTTAGCTAATATGGCTATCGACAGGATACAAAACCGCAAATTGGCTGAGTTTGTTGACAAGCGAATTGGGTTCGAGATGGATAGTTTAGTGAGACGGACGGTGACATTGGTTGCTGAGTTGGGTTTTAGGTGTTTGCAGCATGAGAAAGATATGAGGCCGACAATGAAGGAAGTGGTTGAGAATCTACGAGGGATACAAAACGACAAGCTGAGTGTTCAACAACCAGAGGTGGTCGACATTGTGGTCGAAAATGGTAGTAATCCGCCATCCTCAGATTCTGGAACTCCCCGAAAATCTTGAATGCTAGGATTGACCATCCTCTCATTTCTACATTAAGTTAGTATATACTGTACGTATTATATCGTTTTTTCTTAAGATGTATCACTTGATCTTATAGTAATTTCACCATATTTATTAGAATTGAGGTCGTTATAACAAGAACAGATTCTCAAGATAAATTTTAAACAACATAAATGCATGTACGAAACTAAAAATAACTATAAGTACTATTTGGACATTTTATTCGTGTTAGTTTTTACTTTTAGCCAAGCTAACCTTTCATTGAATGGTGAAAAAGTAACTTGATTTTTTTTTACTCTACTGAAAGTCCATAAATAATCAATATAACGAATACTACTAGCTGTACTTATAAGGCATGGTTGCTTTCGGTTCTTGACTGATTGTCTACCTATTTTTCACCTTTGACCATATCTTTCACTTTTACTTTTCGTATTATTGTCTAATTATTACTAATAAAATGTCTAAAATTAGCTCGGATTCGACTTATAAGTAGGGCCCAGCATCGGGCCGATCCGAAATGTCTACAAATTACTCGGGATCGGGGCCGGATCGGATTTTTGTTTGTTGTTTTGGTTTCGACTCCCGACAAGCGAAACCCGACTATAAAACACAAACCGACTAACATGGTTGAACTTGGGTTCGTATTTACAAAGCCTATTGTTATATGTTTGAGTTTGAGACCGATAAAAGTTGTTTGATAAAATTTTAGATATAATTGAATTTGTGTATGTTTTACTTATTTGTACTCTTTTGTGTATGTTTTACTTATTTGTACTCTAAGTCATATTTATTTGCATTTTTGCGACTCTAGCTCGGTCCGACTCTAATTTTCAAAAGAGACATTTACATATATATTTTTTTAAAGATGCAAAATCGCATATATATTTAAAACATGATATATATGCAATTTCCTTTTTCTAGAAAGAGAAACATTAATTACTTTGAAAAGAAACAAGAAAAAGTGTTAAAAAGAAAGAAACAAGAAAAAGAATAAAAGTAATGCTAAATCTATCGATCTCCTACTCACATATTGACATATATGTTATACTTGAAAGAATAATTTGAAAGATATACACGTGATATTTGATAAAATTAGGATGAATAATCATTTTCGAAAAAATAAATTGCAAAATCTGTCTATGTTACTTGGTGAAACTACAAACATGCGATCTTTGTGATAAACTTTGGTATTCAATTATCGTCTCTTACAAGACTTGGCGCTTGCATTTTCTAAATTTCATCTCATATAAGAGACAACGTCAAAACTATGAAACAAATTGCGTTTATAATTTAACTGAACCACAGACTATTCCGACAATTTTACTAACGCTCCATATTCGAGTTGTTTTCAAAAAAGAAATGATAGAAAATAAAAATTAATTGTGTTCTTGAGTTTTTCTTGATCAGGAATAGAAAAGAAAACATAAATTTAAAGATAGAAAAATTCTTAACCTTTTTTTCAAAAAAATTCCACCCAAACCTCAAACTATTAAATGTCCAATGATTAATATAACTCTCAATATTTACTCATAGTTGAATCTTGTGGTTAAATGAACATGTTTAAAATAACGTAAATGTAATTATATCTGTCTCTTTTTTTTTCTTCCCAACTCTAATTCTTTTTTCACCCCTAATTTATATCATCACTTAAAAAACACCAGAAAGTATTGTACTAACTCGCTGTTAAAAAAACATATCATATAAGAAAACATAAACTTAGGTATTCAATTATCGTCTCTTACAAGACTTGCGCTTGCAGTTTCTAAATTTCATATCATATAAGAGACAACATCAAAATTATGAAACAAACTACGTTTATAATTTAACCGAGCCACAAAATATTCTTACAATTTTACTAACACTCATTCTCGAGTTCTTTTTTAAAAGGAAATGATAAAAAATGAAAATTGATTGTGTTCTTAAGTTTTTCTTGAAAATTCTTAACGTTTTTCTTCCAAAATTTTCCACTCAAATACAAGCGAATTTGGACAGAAACAAAACAAAACTCAAACTATTAAATATATAATGACCAATATAACATTCGGTATTTACTTATATTCGACTCTTGTAATTAAATGAACATGTCTAAAAGACTAAAACAACATAAAATGTAATTATGTCTCTGTCTTTTCTTTTCTTTCCCCACTCTAAGGGGTGTTTGGTTGGGGATATTGGGGTATATTTGGGCGTTTGCGTTTAATTCTTCAAATATCCTCGTTTGGTAACTCAAATGAAGTAATTTACAATTCCACGAATCGCTAAAATGGAAAATTAAATCTTCCAAAAAGTGAATAATTTTAATTTACTTGGAATTTTTTTATAAACTTTTTTCTTATTGTTTTTATAAACTTTAAATAGAATATTTATGAAAAAAAAAAACTTTTTATTAATTTTTATAAACTTTTTATAAATTTTTATACTTTTTTTAAAAATTTTTATAAACTTTTTATAAATTCTTTATAAACTTTTTATAAACTTTTTTATAAACTTTTTATAAATATTTTATAAATTTTTAAAACTTTTTATAAATTTTATAAATTTTTATAAATTTTTATAAACTTTAAATAGAATATTTACGAAATTTAGAATAAAAAATATTTATAAATTTACGTCAATAAACGTCTGAAGGTATTTTAAATTTCGAAATTTTAATTTCTCAAAATTTAAATTTTCATAATTTAAAATTAAATTTCAAATTCAACTAAACACCCCTAATTTTTTTTACCCCTCATTTATATCCTGACTTAAAAAAAACAGTGAGAAAGTGAAAGAAAAATTAAAAATTAGATGAAGTATTACCTACGGGAAGAAGCCGTACGTATTGGCGGACCACGTGTCACAAAACAAAAAACCCATCACCATCACTCACAAACCATCACTTTATCATCTCATAATCTCCATCTATAAACCAAACCATTGCTTTCATTCCTTCACTTCTTTACTAATTATTCTTTCCCTAATTCCAAACTGTCCACCAAAACCAAAGACAAAGAATCTATTACTTCACCTTTCTTTTTTTTTTATATAAAAAACAAATATGCCTATTTACATCTCAGATCTATAACCAACATTAGATCACCAAAAAAAAAAAAAAAAACAATGGCTACCTTACAAAAATTCAAGATGTTAGCAACACAATGTGCAGTTGCAGCAGCAGCCAACAGTCCAACACGTAGTCCTTCCACCAGCCCAATCATCCACCTCCGCCGCCGCAAAACCTTGAAGATGCTACTCGGCCGTGGTGCAAACCGCCGCTTACCGGAAAATTTTCTAGATCGGAGAGGAAGTGATGAGGCGGACTCATCGGAAGATGAGAAGGATGACGGTGTTAGTAGACGGAAGCTGAAGGACTTGTTTGTTTCGCCGCCGGTGGAGGATGACGGCGGCGGTGGAGATGAGGAGCGGCGGTGGAGCGATGATTGTGATTTGATTGGGCGGCGCGGTGGTGGTGGTTGTAGTGGTGGTGGAAGGAGGTTTAGGTTTTTGACGCGGCAGCGGTTGCTTAGACGGGCGTGGAGACCTGTACTGGTCACCATTCCCGAGTAAGTGAGATGTAGAGAGCCGTACCCCTACTTTTTCGGAATGTGTTACGAATGTAGAGATGAGTTTCGGAATGTATTACGAATAACCGAGTGGTGTTTACTGTATTAGTACTAATTTTTTGTTTTGAAAAATTGGTTTACAATATATGGTGTAAGTCTAGTTGGTGAGGGTTATGATAAATTTTGGATTATAATTCTGATAATCAACAACTGGATTGGATTTAATTCCACTTTATCTTATTAGCATTATTAGTTAGGATCCATGGGATTAAATGTTTTAGAAATAGTTAAGATTCTCGGGTAAATGTCTCAAGATCAAATTGAGCAAATGTTTATGCAAGGCCGTGAAATGTAGGTATTTGTGATATAGGTCATGTGTTTAATCTCAACTCTTCTGGTTCGTAGTCGTAACTTTTTCTGGTTCTTATTGAACAGCTGATAATTACGTAACAGATGTGAGCAAAATTTTTTAGAAGTTACCGTCGACGGTGGATATTGGTTTTGCTAATTTAGATATGGTTTGCGGTTATAACAAATTTTCTAGGCATGTGTACCGGTATAATTTTCCTGTTATTTACAAAAGGACTACCAGGTGAACAGTAGAAAGGAATGTTAGAACAAAGTCCTATGCATCCATTTTGAGCATATGATTGAACATGTACAATAATGGTAAATTTGATTATTTTCACTAATTTACCTTTTGTTTTCGGAAAGTCATCGATATATAACCACGACAAGGAAACAATACAAACAAAAGTCATCCAACCTATTAAAAGAGTCACCAAAACAGAAAACCAGCGTGGGCTGAACAAAACTACACAATAGAAAAGGACAAAAGTGTCCCAAACACAAATTTAACTTGTTTTAACATCGATTAAAAAGATCTACTAAAATTGAAATTGCAACAGCGAAAGATATGGTTTGTGATGATATGTTACAAATGAAATATAGTACATAGTGTGAGAGTGAGGGAGTCTTGTTCAAAATGGTAGAGATTATCGGGTTTAGCGTAAAAACTTATTCGCTCGTCCAATTATCTTTTGAGGAAGGGGTATGGTGGCGTGTCAAAGCTCAAGCGTTATGTCACCTCATCACATGTCGTGTCCGTTGTGCATTTTTTTTTTTTTTTTTTTCAAATAAACAACATTTTCATTTATAAAATTAAAAATACAAATTACAATACGAGAAATAAACAAATTACGAAAATTTAACAAAGCACTAAAATCGAAAATACAACACGAAATAAACTAGTTTTCTTCATCGGTTCACGCTCGTTCCCAAATATGATCCATTAGATCTCGTTGAAGATTTTTGTGAACGGTTTTATCACGCAATTCTTTTGCCTTTTTCGATGCAATTCACATCTCTCAAACCATTCTCGTTGCATATGTAGCTCTGATTAACATACAATTCGTTGTGTCGGTATGTTAAACTTTTGATCCTTCAAAATCACGTTATGCAGATGATGATGCGTGTACATGACTTTTCTTATCTTGTTTATATGCCAAGCACGCACGGGATGTTGTATAATTCCCCAACGTCCTGTAGGACACCCAATCTTGCGTTCAATATCTTATCGCACCACCTTCGTCTCTTTTAAAGAATCCATGTTTGATCGCATTACCATTTACTTCAAATGGAGCAACAGGGCTCTGTCTTGAAGGTCGTCAAACAACGGAGAATGATTTAAAGCGTAATATCATTATTTGCACCAAATACCCCAAAAAGCATACCAAATCCACAAATCGTAGAAGCCACATCTTCAAGCATTATAGTTGGGTGTTTTTATCACCTTTGTAAACCGACCATGCCATCCTTTTGGACGGTTTTCCACTCCCAAATCATACAATCAATCCTACCAAGATACCCGGAAACACATGAACCCTCTCATGAAATGCGTATAATTTTTGAACATCATAGTCATTGGGTTTTCGTAAATACTCGAGCATGAACAAATCAATAATGCACATAGTAAAATGATCTAAACAGTCGCGTGCACAATGTGATCCCATTTGTAAATATTCATCTAATGCATCGGACGTTGTACCGTACGCCAATTGGCGTATGACAGAAGTACATTTCATAATTATACTAAAACCCGGTAGACACGTAGCATCGGGTCTGACTACAAAGAAATAAGAATGCGGAGGAAGTTCATCATGAGTGTTAAAAATAGTTCACAGCTCATACGATACCAAGCGTCTAAAATAGTACTCTGGATATTTTGGAGGATTTGCAAAATAGTCTTTCTACAAATGTTCCTCAACAACTTCTCGTTCCCGGTCTATCGCGGTACGACTTAAGGTTGCGCCTTACATTTGCATCGACTACTGCAACTGACATGCATGCGTCATAAAGAACAAATGGGTTCATCGTTGATTTGAAAGAAGGTAGCATATTCTTTGTCGGAATTCATGTTTGCTTTTAAAGAATTTGTGTTGTGGTAGAAAGAAAATAGGTGATTGTGTGTTTTTGATAGTGCAGATTTATAGAGTATAATGTTTAGGTTAAAAAAAAAAAAAAAAAACCTTTCAAACGGTCACATGTTCAAACTTTTTTTTTTTTTTTTTTTTTCAACGGTCACATTTTCAAACCTTAAAACTGGTTTTCTCCTTTTCGGAGGTTGGCGTGGCCACTTTTCAAACCTTAATGGTTTTCACGCAAGGTACTCGCGTGGACAATGGCGCAAGGTCATGATGATGTGGTGTTTTTGATGACGCCAAAATATTGTCACATGAGAACGGTGTGGCGTTTGAGCCACCATATATACCTCTTCCTCTTATGGATGTTACCAAAATGAAGGTTAAAGAAGACAAATTAAAGAAAGAAAAAAATCATTTGTTGTTATGATGTTTATTTTATCAAAATCAAATTCCTAGTTGAGCCGACATTCTTTCACTTTAAGGCAATTATGCTCACTATTATTATGTTCTATTTTAAATGTTTTGTTCTATAAAATTTGTCAAGAAAGCGTTTCTAGTTATGGTGTGGCACATAAATGAAATTACAAATTTTTAGTTGAGCCCGACACTCTTCTATTTCGAGACTAATCCGATTAACATGTCATCAAGTGTCCTAATTAAGTTGTATCAACAAAAAAGTTGTTCTGCTCAAAATTTTAAATAAAAAAGAAGTTACAAGTGATCCTCGAAGCAACCTAATATTCTTTTCTACATCATCAATTCTACCAAATTAGAGGATCCTATGAGGAAGAACAAAAAGTAGGAAAAAAAAAAAGTTTAATCATTATTACATTCATCAAAAAACATGTCTTTCCTACATTGAAAAACTTTTTTGCTCATAATGTTACTTAGTTTCTAATTATTAGTTTTAAATAATAAGCAAGCTATAATCTGTAACTTAGTTTCTAATTATTATTTTTTAATAATAAGCAAGCTATATGTCATCAATCACATTCATACTTATTAAATCGCATAGATTTATTTAAAAAAATGAATTTAATTACACAAAAATTAAATAAAACATTTTCTGTTTTTTGGGAAGTACTCAAAATTAGAAGAAAAGTTCCCTTAAAGTGCAAGTAATACCCTTTTAAAACCTTTTTATTTTTATAATTTTGTTTCTATTATAAAATTGTGAAATAAAAAAAAATATAAAGTTTGAGAAGTCAAAATTAGTAAAACTAAATAAAATGAGCAAAAAACCATAAAAACCGTCGTGTCCTGTTAATAAAGTGGGTAAAACTGCTAAAGAAAGTTCGAAACATAATTTTTAAAGTTTAACAAGTCAGAAATAGTACAAATCAAAAAATACGGAACAAAAATATATAAAAAAAACTATCTTTTATCAATAAAGTGAGTGCTAGAAGGTATTAGAGCGCTCGGTACAATAACGTCCCAACGACGTTATTGCTGACTTGGACGGCGTTGATGTCGCGTTACCACACCAGCGAAGCCGGCGTTGAGGCTGCGTTACCAACGGCGTGGCTACATCAACGCAAAATGAAACGCATGTGGTGGCAATTTTTTTTTTTTACAAACCCACCCCCTGGTGGTATAACGGGTTTGCGTTTGTATGTGGATTTAAGTGTGTGTTGGTTTGCGTTTTTGTGTGTGTGCAGGTCGATGAAGAAGATGAGTTTTTTTTTTTTAACTTTTTTTTAAATGTTATTTGTAGATTAATTTAATGAATGAAATATTAGTTTTTGATTTTTGGTTAATGAAATATTAGTTAAGGGGTTAATTTGTAAATTGTAATTTTTTAAATTTTGGGTCTTAAAAAAGTGATGCTAGTTGATGTTATGATAACGGATACTTTTTTATGTTAAATATTTTGGTGTTGAAATAATGTGACGTTTACATGACACACCAAAACCGGTGTTAATACGGAGCGCTCTTACTTGTATTAAAGATGCACTGGTGTATTACTAGAAGAATTATGAAATACTCCGTAATGAAAAAGTTGGAAGGAATTGCTTTTTGCAGAGAATGTATGACTGTATGAGTATGGGGAAATCTTTCATGGGAATAGTTGAAAGTGAAGTGTAGATTTCCAACTCATCATCTTTTCCTCATTCTTTGTACTATATACCACTTTGTATTTATTTATTTTCTTTTTCAAGATCGGAGTATAGGGTATACATTCGATTTCATAAAAAAATAGAGTTTGTGTAAAGTGTCTTTTTTGTATCGTTCCCATAAGTTTTTTGTGAATCAAAATAGTTCTCAAGTAGCCTAGTACAGTAGTAACTATAGATTTAACATGTTGTAAGCAATATCTTTTATTCTATCTCATTGTGTAGCACGTTGTCTTCCTGTTACGAAAATTTAAATTTCCTTGTAGTCGTTTTTCAAATATGCGTTCCCTTTATATCAATCAAAATTTACGTACTTTCTCACTAGTCAAAGTTGTCTTATATCTTTACCTTTTGCCCTCAAAAGTTTACAATCTCGCTTTCAAATCCAAGAAATTTTTAAATCTAAATATTATTCTTTTTAGTAAATTATATGTGAAATAAACAGTATTTATTTTGGATGTTGATGTTTTTTTCGTTCAATATGCCAAGGTTCTTTATTTTGGATGTGTTATACAAGGACAACAAAAATCTCATTGGCATCGATAAGACCATAAACGTTGTGCATGAATTGTATATGGAGCAAAAAGACAACTTCCGGAATTCACGAGTCTTCAATTATTTTGACATTAGAAACAAAAAATTATAACTGTTTGAATAGTACGGTGACTGGGTGGGTTGTGTAATTTTGTTTCAAGTCATGTAGACAAACTTCACAAAAGTAGGAGACTAATTTGGTCGGGACACTAAATTTATTTGAATGATTGGAATTATGTCAGTGAAAGTTTAACGATGCTGAGCAGAGATTTGGTTCGAATTTTCTCTGAATGTTGATATTTGACTCAAATGTACACGGGAAGTAAACCCCGTAATTGTTTTCGAACCTTTTTTCTGACCACTCTAAAATGTTTACCTATCGATTGTTGAATTTGAGACCTCTAGCGAGGATGTCTGACCACTAGGGGGATTGTATTATTAATATCTACTACGAGAACCCGTATTACATACAAACCTTTCTCTTCTTATCTTGAGAGAGCTATAATACATACACCATTTCTTTATCCTTAGGTTCTATTGAGGAGAGTCTCTATATAATAGTCAAAGGGTTTAGAGCTTAGGTATTTTATATTTGCTTAATTGATCATTACATTATATAATAATGGATATGGTGTTGGGCTGGGTGATTAACGCATAAATAAATATCGGCTTATTTGCGATCTTCTTTGATCAATCATCCTTATCTCTATCATCAGCATGCTTATCTTACCAATGCGGCTTTGCAGACATCCTTATCTCTATACACACTTATACAACTAGCAAAGAGAAGTATTATTGAATTGATGCTTATTACATCTGAACTTTAAGCATTACACTCGCAGAGAGATATATAATAAGTTAATAATGGCTTATTTGAGGTAAATTGCTTTAATCATCATCTTATCAAAATCAATCAGACATCCTTATCTCTATACACTTATACAACCTAGCATGCTTATCCCACCGGGGCGAAAACGATCTCCGCAATCAGAGTAAAATCGCGAAGTTTTGACCTTTGAGATTAAAGCTAATAAACAATAACTTTAATGACCAGAATAAAACCGTATCAACGATCGATTTTAGTCATAGCGTTCGTCCGATTGGCATGCCATAAATCTTCTCATTCGACCTATTTTCTTCTATGGCTTCGATCCAGCTTCAAGACCATTCCCGCAAGTAATGGTGCAACGGCTCGGTTTTGTTTGATAATCTTATTGTACCAACGGTCAACATTAGGGATCCTCTTCCGTCAATGTTTACCTTGATGACCTACCTTGTTGCACTTATCGTCAACTTTAGTGACCTACATACCCTTTTCCAATAGGGTGCAAGATAATGGCCGTTCTGAAACAATCGACTACCAAACAAACAAACATTTTTTTTGGCTTCAACACAAATGAGAAAGGTAGGAAACGAAATAGAGCTTGGTTCTAAAACTTCAACCCCATCTTCGAGTTTCTTGATCTCGGTCCTCGGCAATACTGTTTCTTCCAAACAACGGGCTTTTTAACGTGATCTTCTAACAAAGTTCCAGCTGCAAAAACATAAAGATCCACCAATCACAAATAAAAATCAAAACACGGGTGGGGTTTATTATAGCGACTACAGAGGTTAAGGTTTAAAGCTTTGCCTTGCAATTTCCTCAAGACCTCCGTACGTACCATTTTCGGGAGGCAATGGAAGAAGTTTAGGTTTAAGGTTTAAAGGATCGATAATCTTATTGTACCAACGGTCAACATTCGAGATAGGATGGTGGATAGCACTTGATGCAGAGGTAAAATTGGCTCACTAAAAGTGTCCAAAGGAGGTGATGTTGTAGGTGGTGATGAAACGAGACATGTAGTAGTCGATGGTAGAACACAGTGAAGTGGCAAGGGTGGTGGAAGTAGCGATGTAGTGGAGCGGCAGTAACCGTGATACCGGCGGTGGTGACCGAGCCGGTGATGACCGAGTCGTGGCATCACTACGAAATAGGATCGATACTTAGGCGAGATGATCCGTAGATTCGATGAAGGTAGTCGATTCTTCACGATGACTTGGATGATTCATCATCCACAAGAACATCTGGGCGGTAGCCATTGTCGCGACTCATAGTAATCGATCTAGGGTCATGGAAGCGAAAGCATTGTACAACTTCACCTAATGACCCAGAATAATAGAGTTCGTAACACCCCAAAATCTTAATGACGGTGGAAGACTAATTCGGTGTTACTTGAATGGAGATCATAGTGAATAATCACGACTCGAACAATCGACTAAAAAGGTCAACAAAAATGTTGAGTGAAATCCATAGGTTTAAAATAAGTTGAACACAAGTATAAGACCATGATCATTGTAACCTAACAACATCAAGAAAATATCATGATTATTATGCCTAAACAAACAAACATTTTTTTAACACAAAAAGAAATTCGAGAAACGAAAGTGGTTCTAAACTTCAACCCCTAATAATCAGAATCCTTCCAAACAATCTCCTCATGGGCGTTTTTCCTCACCTTGAAAAACATAAAGATCCACTCACAAATAAAAATCAAAACACAATGGGTGGTTTTATTATAGCTACATTGCTTAACTAGAGGTTAAGGTTCGTAATAGCATTTTAACGATCCGACACCTCCGACTCATAAGATCAAAATACTCGACCATAAGTTTTTCTAAACTTTTCGGGTTAACTTTTATTACACTTTAAAACATTTACTTATCTAGTTATAATTTATTGAAAGTGTAGGGGTATTTGTTGCCAAACTGAAAGTTATAAAACAAAAAGAAAGGAAAAGTGCTACAAGGGGGATCGAACTAGGGACCTCCGTTTAACACCAACGCTCCTAACCAAGCGAGCTAGGCTCTTTTTATGTTTTATTTCTCGCACCGTATATAAGGTAAAGGTTTCGTGTTATGTTTTTAAGTTATGCAAAACGTGTGATGTAACATCTATATTCATGATAAACCCAGTGCTCTCAAACCACGTAAGATTACACGATAAAGATAATGGAAGAATATTAATTGTATTATTGAATTGATGCTTATTACATACAAAGGAGAGATATATAAGGAGAATAATTGTAAATTGCTATCATCTTCACCAATTGACATCATTATCTCTATACACTCTTATACAACTAAAGACGCTTATCCTAACACCTTAGTGGTAGCTATTTCGTTCGAGTAATGTTTTTAAGATACGAAGTTGTGGATCGATTGTTTCAATATAAAATGAAAATATAGATCTATGAGTATCATTAAATAAGTTTGGATTGAGGTTATAGCCTTATAGGTATTAGTATACCCACAAAGTGAGGGTTTCCTCAAACCAAGTTGTATGGTGGGGTTTCCTAATGCTCTATAAGTGGGCCTATTTGATCTTCTTTTTCCACCATAAAAAGTGCATCATGGTGTTTGAGAATGATTAATGACCTAAATCCTAATTGCATGATTGTGACAAGTGGAAAGATTAATTACTTAAATATAGAGAGATAATTAGTGCATGACATATTTTGTATGACTGTGTGGGTAGGAGGATATATCAATGCTCGAAAATTAATGATGAATGACTTTTTCTAAGTAAACTTCATTCTTATTCTGCCTAACAAACACTAAACAAATTTCAATTCATTTAGGGTGCGTTTGGTTTGTTAACATGGAATCACAATGATTATTGGTTTCAACTTTCATAACAAGTAAAATAGAAATGAGTATGGGTAATTCAATATCATTGTTTGGTTTGAATATGGTTTAGTTTTAATAACGAGGATTGTTATACCCTCCTACTCATCCTCATCCCAATTTTTGCCCACACAAAACATCACTTCAACACGTGTGTGCAAATATCATTAGCACTAATTCTCTCTCGATTTGCTATATCCTGCTACATTGATCTTTCACTTACATACAATCATGCAAGTAGTAAGATTTTCAGAGGCACAAACAGTAGGAATAAATATCATTTTCCTTAATTTTCACAACCATATCCAACTGTTTCTTCTTTGGTTAACATAAGTTAGTAGTATATCCTAAATTTATAAACATTCTCTTTCACAATTTAAAAATCACATTACAATTTTTGGATACATATTCACATATGTTGGTTGTTAAATCATTGTAAACATCGTATTCACTATTGAGATCATGTGTGCAAACTATCTATTAGCACGATAACATACCAAGAAACTTCCGCGTTTGTCCTGTGCACTCAGAATGCCATGGAGGATACTTCAAACAGTTGATATGTTCAGATTCGACACCCCGACCTGATAGCCACTTCTTGAGCTTTCCATCTCTATGGTCTTGTTTGCTTCTTAAAATGTTGCAAAACAAAGAATTGGGGTCATGGCAGAAAGCCACACCCAACACTCAAGAATGCACAGAACCAACTGCATCAAGAAATGGCAGAACAACTTTCTCCACACCAAGACTAGTGGTGAGTTGGTGACCTTCATTCGGGCCAACAGCCATCAAAAACCCTGAAATTCATCACAAGTATTAGCAATGTATTTCTTAAAGGGCTAATTGCAGCCAAAAAAAAAAAAAAAAACACCTCGGTAACTAACTTTGGTCTAAATTCTATAGGTAACGGGCTTTTATTAGCCAAGAAAAGAGCATCACACATTCAAAAACATTGATAAGGTAATCAACTTTCCAAAAAACTCAGTTGTCTAACCTCACCATTCAAAATGATGATGTCGCAGCTGATGTCTTGGTAACTTATGACCATCTTGACTTTTTTCCGGGCACGGGTTATTTCAGATAATTACCTTAATAAATCCTTTTGAAACTGACAATTTTTTTTCCTGACCTACAAAAAGTTGGTTACCTAAATTAAAAACCAAACTATAGTTAGTCACCCTTTTAGGCAATTAGCCATTTGTGAAACTTTTACTCCTTTAGGCATTCATTCGACAAGAAAGATATAAATAAAATCGAAAACCATTCATACCACATGTCTCTTTCAAGTTGTCGCCTTTTGTTCATCCATGTCGCTATGCTTCAGAGCGTCCTGAAGAGAAAACAAATCACTCTTTAACACAAAGGATCTATAGTACCGTGTCATTTTAGTGATCTTAACGGACACAAAATGGAGAGAAACGCGATGTTTAATCTCATGTTTTCAAGAACTTATTTTGGCATGCCAAGATGCAAAATCAAGCTTATATTGCATACACAGATGCATATGAAACTAAAATTTAAAAAATTGTCTGAATGTCTACGTATAACTAGAGATATATCCAGCAAGGTGACTTGTGAAGAGGCTCACCAACTTGCACTCGAGTTCATAGATTGCCTGCTGTCTCATGTTTGCAAAGAACCTCAATGACTGAAACAGGAAAACAAACGAAATATTCCATTATTTACCTCAACACAATGTATAAAAAAGATAAAATGAACACATCACAGAGTAACTTACCCCAATTCTTTGCATCTCCAAAGATTTGCGTAGAGCTTCTTTTTTATTAAGGAGATTTCTTGAAAAGTTTAATGGGCGTTTATAGTTCTTCCCACGATAAATAATTATAGCATACCCGAGTTTTATTTTCTCTATGGCAACTAGTACCCCACCACTTTCGGCTTCAAGACATTGTGCAGTGTACAAGATCCTTGAAAACACTCGTTGCATTGTGATCACTTTCACTATTTCCCTATGCTTCCAATGTTGATGCAAACCTTCTATTACACCATCAAATACACCACGTCGTCCTATAATCCAGCATTAATTCCATTAGTTAACAATTGCCAATCAAGGAAATCTTGATCCTTAATCTGATTTACGTTTTGAGTAACCACTTTGTGTTCAGTTGTAAGAAGGTAACCAAGTTACTAAATACTGATAAACCGGTCAAAATGACGATGCAAGGTGACTTTGACCATGTTGCCTTTTTACCGAAAACCGTTTTAACATAAAAGATGGCCCTAAATGCAAATCTCCTTGAATGTACCTTTTTGTGAGTGCAAATAAGATGAGTTTGTCCAAAAAACAATCAGGTCAAAGTTTGTTAATTTTTATTCCTACTTCACTGATATAATTAGGCAAAGTTTCTACTTACCAAGTACTAATGTGCTATCCATCTTTAACCCCATTTTTTTCAAACATTCTCTCTCTTCACTTGTAATTATCTCTCGGTCCTCATTAGGCTCAGCCGGGTCCCACGCAGAGTTTAACTTCGCCAACTCTTTCGATGCCCTACCTATCTTCTTTTTAAGCTGCCAAAATAATTATTATTAGTGTATCTGCATTTTTCACATACAAAATGAAACAAGAACAAATGATAGTATCCGTACAATGAAATACTTGTGTTCTTGAATTCGTATTTCTTTTTCTAACTTCAACTTTTCGGCTTCAACTAGAACTTCAGCTTCACTAATTCCAGCCTTGAACACCTTATGTTCTGACTGGATAATTTGAAATTCTTGTAATGTACCAGCTGAGCTAACATCTGATGCTGGTTGATCAACATAGTTAAAGGACTCAATTGTATTGGCACGTGCACTTTCTTCTAAAAGTTGGAAACTTTTAATCTCTATTTCTCTATTAGAAACAAGACCAGCAACGTCTGGAGGAAGAAAATCTTTGCCTCTATATAGTATTATAATGAACTTATTACGTAGTAATAACACTCCCCCAGTAAGAAGCTGCATAAGTGAATGTATTATCAATTTTTAGTAAATAGTAGCATTGACTTTTTGGTAAAACTGATACCATCAACAAACTTACCTTCAGCTCGGAAGCCATCTGCTCATTGCTTGTGTTGGGAATTCCCCATTTTACCGCGATCTTTGCAATATCACATTTCTCCCACAGTTTTAAAATGGCTGCAGCCAAGCCTTGGAGGTTTCGGTTTCTACCTAAAATTCAAAGTCATTGGTTGCTTATCCCTTTATATAATGTGCAAATTGCCAACAAAGGCATCAAACAATACCAAACAATTTAGCAATTGTTATAAATACTCAGACGATTTTTTGTCGATTTTTAACTATGAAATAATCTGGTTCCTTTAAATTGTCAAAGATTCAGCACTTCTTTTATTGCCAAATATTGAAAAACCAATCCGTTATTTTTGTAAAAAGTTAAACTTCGAGTCCTTAAAGCGCGAATTAAGTGGATTTCGACATTGGCAAATTGTGTATTGTATGTTAAGTATCTTAGTAATTTTCCCTAATTAAATTTACAAAATAAATAAATAAATAAATAAAAAGATTAATGTGATGCATACCGAGGACAAAATGGGTTGGTAAATAATAAGCACGCTTTCTCAAGTGAGTTAACTCGTTATCTGTGAGTTTAGATGTACCACGCAATGGGTAAAGCCTTGATGGTGGTTTATATCCAGGAACCACTTCAGGAAGCATGTCTGCATCAACGGGCAATGGCTTTGGCATCCACCAATCAATGAACCGTGGTCCCAACCCATCTAATAATCTATCAGCTTCCCTCTCGTAGAGTGACCCTTGTACAGGCATGATATCCACTTCGCCATCATGATTACCGAGTGCTTGATATGATGATTCCGCGCTATATGTGTTAGGTGAAAACCGGGGTGTGTGTTTGTAATTGCACCCTCTATAGACAACAAGAATATCTTTCTTACTCCATACCACAAGGCCTCCCGTCTTAGTCTGTCAACAAAAGATTTTCAGAACTCTGGCATTGCATTTTAAAAGTTATAACTTAATTATTGTGTTTTTAAGTCGTAGACAATCAATATCTATAGTGTTTGGGTATAGTGAAATTCTTTATCAGATTATCTAATTAATTTTGGATAATCAGTTTAGGAATAGTGGCAATAAAACTAATCCTGATCATCTGCTATTGAGGATGCTTTTCCTTAAATTAATCTGAATTTGCCACACACTCAAACAACTAACGGGGTGTTTGGGATTGCTTATTTAAACTCCTTGTGCGGTTTGAGATAAACAGGAGACATATAATTGTACTAAAAGACAGTGTTGAACATAGTATTTATATTTGCTTGTGCTGTAACTTAACTTAATAGTAAAATAAGGATTTAAGAGGTAGACTAATCAGAATCATATAAGAAGTTCAAACAAGCAACCCCCAAACTGCTTATTTCAACCTCCCAAACTGCTTACAAGGAGATTGCTTTTAACATTGTTTTACTATTGTATCATAACGCAATAAGCAGATTAAACAGCTTTAATAAAGCAAATCCCAAGCACGCCTAAATTAATATCATAGCATTACAACTAGTTAATATCTAATTCAGATTACTCAATTTACATAATCTCAACTATAACCACTAACCTCCACAATTTCACGAGCCCGATCCATATTCCGACACAACGGCAAATCAAACTTAACCATAGCAAGCTCATCACTATTCCAAATCATTCTAATCTGCTCCACAACGCTTTCACTCACACCAATTTTCTTAACCTTAACCCAGCTCCTCATCTTCCTAGCCTCACTCCTCAATCTCTCAAGCAACGCCTCATCAAGACTAATATCAGCAGCAGTCACTGGTGGGACCCTCTTCTCCCTCCTAAACACCATCTTCTCCGCCCTCTCCCACGGCATTTTTCGACTACCCCATCTCCTATGATCACCCTCATTTTCGCTATCATCATCATCACCCAATGACACACCAAACTCAATTTGGTCTAAATTTTTGTGGGTACTTTCTATTTCTTCAAGATTTTCAATGTTGAATAGTATTTTCTTCATGGCTTGCTTACCTCTGCCACCACTGACTTTTTGGGTCAGCTCAAATTCTTTCTTTTTATGGAAAGATTTGTTCTTTTTTGAGTTGGGTTTTGTAAAGTTGATGACTTGATTGGGTTCAAGAAGTAAAGGAGCTTTCATCCATGGTGCTGTTTTTGTGGCTGAGTTTAATGGGTTTGGGTTAAAGTTTTGGTTATTTATGTTATCAGGAATTGAATTGGGTTGGTTTTGTGAGGGTGATGGGTGAGTGTTTTTTGGGATGTTGAAGGGTTTTGAGTGCATTGTTGGTGAGTGAAATATTGTTGATGACATTGTGAATGGAAGCAAAGCTTGAATTGCAGTGTGGTGATAAACATTTTTATCCAATTAAATATCTTGTCATTATCTATGTGGCAAGCTCTACCACACTGGTAAAATCATATTGTGGAATATTTGATTTTGTCACTAACTCTTTTTTTTTTTAAAAACATTTTTGGGGTATATATGTGTTTAAGTGGTAAAGTTTATATTTGATTTTGTCACTGCACATTTTTAGTGGTGGGTATATTTGTGTTTAAGTGGGTATGTTTAAAAATCATTAGTCATTAACGTTGAAGTTGGTGGTAGAGTGAAAAATGATGAACATGATATTGACTTAGTATTATTACACTCAACCTAAAGTGTCCGGAAAGTATTTGGGAGTGCTGTTAAAACACCGTCTTGGGATGATTAAGGTAGAGTCTGAAAAAAGTTTCGGGAATACGAGTTAAGCTGTATATCATAGGCGAAAAAAATATTTGACTTTCTCTGGTTAGTTTGACCATGGCTCTATGTCCATTTACCCGTTTTATCATGTCAAAATATGATTTATTTTATCACAATAAATGGAGGGCTTTATTTGATTTGAGTATGTATGTTATTGAGCTCAAATCTTATAAATTAGTTGGTCAAAAAATCAGAAATCATGGGTACTCAAAAAAAATGTATGCAAATACTCACCTATAGAAAAGTTATACTCAATACTGTAGTATTTTGCAAAGACTTTGAAAGTGGCCATTGAAAGTATTAGAAAGTTGGTTCTTTATCAACAACAATTTAGGTCTGATTAATTATTACTAATGAGCAATGAGGTTGTTGCAACAGTGTCTCAGGCTTATTCCAGAGGTTATATCTTTAACATGATTCAAATTTAGTGAAATGCATCAAATTAAATGAGGAAGAAGACGGGTGCAAAATGCCAATCGTCCAAGAAAACGACAATATTCTTTTTTATTTGCACACTCACTGTACATGTAATCAAAGCATGATAAAAGTATGGTACAGCTATGATGCAGTGAGGTGTCAGAATAAAAATAAAATGTGCAGAATCAATTCCTCACAAAAGTGCCTTAAAAAAATAGACCATTCAATATGGCCTCTCTTTGAGAAAATATCTCAGACGAAATAAGATTTATAATTTTCGACCACACATTCTACCAAAAATTTCTAAACAATCCAGGAAAGGTATAAAAATACATGGATCTGGTCTGCTAAATCTGAAGTTTTACAATGAGAGAAAGGAAAGCTGCACAACCCCGTCCTTCATCCCCGACGCAAACCAATAAAGGTAAGCTAATATAACTTGACCATTAAATGCACATTTACAATAACTTAAAAGAGTCATAACCACAGCCTCATCTTATTCTATCACATATTCTATCATATATTCTTAGCCTCTTCTTCCAAAGGATCACGAAGGGTACCAAACATCCAATCCATCCAAACTGTGTAATGCCCATAGTTGTGACGGTATGTTGTGTGATGAATGGTATGGTAACCTGCACCCATAACTGGCCATAGTTTCCCATGAATGCAATCATGAATGTTGGCTGTCCAGATAGCTTCCAGGAATAAGAGGACAATGTGTGTCGTGAAATGTGTGGGCACTAGAAACAGAGCTATTAAATGTGGCACTGCCTGCAGTATTCCGTCCAGAGGGTGAAATGCCAATCCTAATAGAGAAATAATACACCAATTAGACATCAGTTTGCTGATTTATAGTTTAAAAATAAGAGTACCTTTTTTGTTCACCATTTAGAAACATAAATCCTACCTCATAACCCTTAAAGTTTCTACTTTAACATGCCTAAATGGTAAGAATACTACAGTTTTACGAGTATTATTTGAAGAATCTAAAGGCAGAGATAGACAAGGGTACAAACCAGCAAATGGGGAAAGAGTGTTTTGCTTATTGTAGATATGATGAGTAGCATGAAGATATTTGTAAAGAGGCTTAATGTCATGCAACTCTCTATGCATCCAATAGATGCCAAATTCGACTATTACTAAGTAGAGACCCAAATTCCAGATATATGAAGCCCATCCAATGTCGCTTATCTGTGCATAACATCTGGTCCATCCATGTTCAATCATGTATTCGGAGATCGTAGGAAGAGCACAGTACCACGGCATAGCCTTCATTGCGACGTATATTTGCAAATACATTGCTTTTCTGGAAGGGATAGCATCTGCAAGCCAATAAAGGTTTTAGATCGAACGTTACTAGATGTTATTATCTGAAACGAATACAGTTATATATATATAGGAGATAATTAATTATTCAGTGAAGCAATCCTTGTCAATTAGCTAAATGTAAGTCACAAAATTCAATTTAGGCATGGTAATGAAAATAAATTCACGGTCTGATTTGATTCATGAAGCAAATGATGGCAATCCTATAATGGTTAGAATCTTCAGCGAATGGCATATATAGACAAAATAAAACTATCTGATACTATGTTATTTACTTCAAATTTGTTATCTATCTCCTTTCGTTTTGTGGATCCTAGATGTTTATTGATCAAATGTTACTATGAACAAAACCAAATCCTTATTATAACCTGGTGAAGTCAGAAATATCATCACTTATTGAATACAGAGTGACTACCAACGCTCTCTTGCCCTATGTTTGCATACTATAAACATAGTCTAGAAAAACCTGCCAATCCAGATCCAGTTGGTAATTCATAAAATTTGTAATGATTCTCAATTTGAGCCATTGACCAACAACTATGAAAACCAAACATTATTGACACTAGGCACTAGATAAACTATATAGTAATAAGCCAATACAAATGCCAGGATTTTTTAGAATACTTTCTACGTCATCATCATTCTACAGACCTTATCGCAATATCTCCTTCCATTTTAACGTTTTCTGTTGTTACTCTTCCAATCTTTTATATATAACCGAATTTCAGGTAAAATCAACATTTAAGTATTGACTGTTCGAATGACTCTCGACACTCTGTCATCGTTTAATTAAAAACTAATGACCATGTGTCCATGTTAAATCAATTTATATGACAAGCCTAGAAACAAAAAGTAGAAACTTGAAGTAGAAGCTTAACATAGTTATATCAAAATCCGAAAAAACTCGGCCACTCGGGTTTGCATCTAGGTGGGATTATGGCATGATCTAAATTATAAAATCAAAAATGAAAAATCCTAGAATCACCAGTCACTGTCATAATAATCTAAAGATTCATTTCCAACAAACCCATTAAATGAAATTAAAATTTCATAACTACAATATACATGATTCAAACCATATGTAAAATCATCATAAATTAAATTAATATACAACATTAAAAAGGGGATCTCTATGTCTAAACACATGGTCAGTCTGCATACATCGTACAACTACTGTTTCAACTTAAATCTTGCACAAAACACCCAAAACAATAAATCAAACAATAAAAAAATAAAAAAATAAATTATTTGATCAGCTACAAAAATCTAACCTTTAGGAACATAAACATTTCGTTTAAGATGATAAATATAAAAGCACCAAGCAGCACCAGAGACAAAGTACAAAAGAGTAGCAGCAATGTAGATTCTCAGCCACCCTTGAACAAAATGTGGCAGTGGGGCCCACATGTTTTCCGGCAGCAAACTTCCGAGCACAACCTCGTTATAAAAAACTGTCTCTTTCACAAAGGGATTGCTTTCTTCCATTGGAATAAAAAAGGAATATTCCGGCGAGTGAGGGTTTGTTTTTTAAGGTGAAGGTGTGTGTGTGGAGTTGAATAGGCGATATAAGTAAGGCCAAGAGGCATGTGTTTATGTTTGTTGTGTTGTGTCTTTGACTTTCGGCGGCTAGTTGTACAAGATGTTATGCATCAAGTACAATTTAGATTGTGAATATGAGAGGACTACTAAAGGACATTTTTTTTTTTTTTTTATTATTATTATTATTATTATTATTATTATTTTGTTAAGTTAAAAGTAATTTTGTGACATGTACATATAACGGCACTTCTAAAATCATCTACGATGTTATCACTATAATTTAGCACTAATAATATAAAATTAGCATCTTATTAGAATATGTTTGTACTAAATAACTTTTGCTCCAATGTGTACACTATATATTTTCACTAAATGTACTTTATCAAAATACATAAAAATACAACGAAATGAAAAATAAATTAAGCAAAATATATAAATATTGGGTTTTTAACGGTTGTTGAAAGCGTCTCTTTAAATCAAAGATTAGTTAAAAAGAGTTTTAAAATAAATTAATTGTTTATGCGAACGAATAAGATTGCACTAAATTTGGATGTAGTGCCAACATTGCATTTTTACACATTTTGCATCGTTTTATAAAAAGACATTGACGCTTAACATCGAGATCTTGCTAATGCAAAGTAAAACAATTTTTCGTTTAAAATTAAATTTTGTCTCTAAAGCTTTTTATTGTTGGAGTAAAAGCAATTTTGGATCGTTTATATAATAGAGAACTAAAATTTTTAATTAAAATGACGAATGATTTTTTAGATTATACATTTTTCATGATTATAAATTTATGGGTGATGAGAATTTTAGATTGAAACAACTTTATGAAATATCAATGTATTTTATACAAAATAGTAAGGTGTATGCGTAATTGTTGTATTCGAGTGGTAGTTCTTGTTCGGAATTGGGTTTTTAGATGTTGAGGTTATGTTGGTGACGTGAGGCGTATGCGACAAAATCTGTTTTATTTGTAAACATAAACTTTTTCATCTTTCTTAGACCTTTTCATAAACCCACCATAGTGGATGCCCTAAGTTTATAGAATTAAAGATATTTAATTTTCTAGGCCGTTACAGGTTTATATTAGACTAAAATACATCGTTGGTCCCTAAACTTGTACCAAAGCATCACGATGGGACAAAACTCGCCTTTTTCATCACCACAGGTTCAAAACATGGCCTTTAAATGCCAAATTAGTCATTTGACAAAGTCAAAGTCGATTTTGTTTTGTAGTCGAGGTATTTTAGTCCATACACATTTATACTTTTATAACACATTTATATTTTACCCTTCATCTTTCATCATTGTTATCTTAGTTAAAACAAATAAATAGATGATAACAAGAAGAACGATTTGATGGTTGGTTGTTAATCATCTAAATGTCAAACATTTATAATATCAACAGAATTGCAAATGAGCAAAGCTAAAACCTAACATAAAATTGTTTAATTCTATCTTCAAATCACATGAATTATAAGTAGCAAATAATATAATCTAAAACTTACAAAATGAAATGATCTGGTATACTAAACTTTTGATCAACCTCAAAAGTGGCAAATTGTCAAAGAACGAGGTTAAAAACACAATTATTTTCACAACTAATTCTTTTATAATTCAATCTTCTTAGATTGCAACTACAGAGGACCCTATTTGTTGCGCCACTACCGGAGAAGCAGTCACCTCCGTCATTGGCGTAGACACTTCCGACACACTCGCATTTGTCGTCCTCCTAATATCCTCCACAAGTTTTACCACGTCTTTCATTTTGGCCTCGCTCGGGTGACCTTGCAACACATTGCATCCCTATCTCGCAGATTTCAACCATCTCCTCTTCAATGTTTGATACTTTAATAGTTCCACATCAAACACCTCAGCCCAGTCCATTCTCCCGAACCACCGAGTGAACCCATCGCGACTAAATGCACAACCTCTTCACCACCCGTTGCACGAGTAGGTGATTTTCCTGATTAAAAGTTCAAGCACAACTCCAAAAGAGTAAACATCCGATGCTTGGTATACTTTTCGTGTCTCGACTTCAGGGGTTGTGAGCCACCAATGCGCATTACGGTGGTGCTAATGGTGTCATTATTGTTGCTAGGCCGAGGTCACATACACAACCATATCTCGTGGGTTTAGGAAGATGTTGGAGGCTTTATGTTCCCATGAACAAGTTTTCCGTCGGTTTGTGTATGGCTCGTCATCATCTCGATTTCAACTAAGATGATACATCATCTATAGCAGATTCACTCCTGCTATCTTCTCGCCCGACTTTGGCGTGTTTTCTCGAATAAAATTTTATATCAGTATGTATCACTACATCGAGAGGATTAACAATTTCACCAAACTATAGATAAATGGGTTGGGTTATGTTTTATCTCTAACAGAACGAAAAGAAAAAAGTTAAATAGGAAATGAGTTGATCGCCCAAGAGTGTATTTTTCTCCAAAAGCCCTCGCTTCCTGGCCCCACAAGGACGATTGCGGTGGGGGGAATAGGCGTGCAATAGTGTATTTTTTTAAAGCAACTCAATTTAACCATTCAAGTATTCAACACTTTAAAATATTATTCAAATAATTCAAAAGTCTTTTGGTTCAACCAGACCCGCCCATGTCTCCACCACTGCTCTATAAGCAAAAGATAAAAGATAGACAAAGATTTGCAAGAGATACAAAAAAGTTCACATATGCAACATTTTCACTAGGTTATTATGTGACTTGGTCAGATTGCATCACAAAGGGTGACCATCAGACCTTACTAATTACCGAAGACTCGAACCTTACTATACAATGGTTGCAATATACACATAATGTCTGAAAGGGGAATGTTAAGTGAAAGTAAAAGGAAACCAGAAGCTAATATAAACACCTTATGGGTGTAAAATCCGAGCCAAAGTAATTGCGTGCTTGGTGATAATACAGTTAAGTATGAGAACTGTGATCTCACTTTATTTCTTATACCAACAGTATGACAGATTGATAGAATATAGTACCTCTAAAGCCTTTTATTCATCATAGATGAAATTGGGCAGCTTCTTCAGCAACTCTTTTTTGTTAGTTCCAGCTAGTGCCTTACTTATCTGTTAAAAAATAAACTCAGCTACATAATAATGCAAATACACTCTCAACAATATTCATGTGCATCAAGAATAAATTTCTTTTTGCATATATCAAACAAAAATATAATGCAACATCAATTTACTAGTCATGTCGACATATCATACCGAGGGCGAAAATGCGACCAAGTGTGCCAACAAGTACTCCCCTAGAACAAAGCCACCAATGAAGGCACTTGCCGCTAGATCCTCCATCATCACCGGAAAAATAACGGCCGGTAAAAGCATGTCCATATGCTGAGAGCGTAAACATGAGATTCAAAAGTTATTACACATAAACAATACACCGAGCAAGGGAAAAATTCTAAATTTTCAAACTGCACTAGCAAGAGAAGTTTATATAAATCTACTGCTCCTTATCATTTCTTCATCAGATTCCAATTAATTTTGACCGGTTAAGGGGGGTTTGGAGAAATAGGTAATCCCAACGCCGATTTAAACCTTTTAGAGTATACGTAAGTTGAAATAACTCATTTTAACCGAAACAAACAAAAAAAGGAACATGAATTAATGAATGAAATACTACCATAAGCATTGTTAGTAGTCTTGGTCATGTGAGATAGTAAATCTTTTGTAATAATCTCTCATATCTTGCATATCCTGCCCAACAACAACAATTAAACCAAAAAGTCAAACATATAAATAACAAATCAAAATTATATAAATAAGTGAAAAATGAAATAAAAATAATACTTGAGATGCTAAAGAGAGCTCATCTAATTGAACAAAAGAACGTTGAAGATCACGACGGTGTCGTTTATGTAATCCACGCACTTTTCTAAACGGGCTCTTCATCATTCGATTATTATTATTATTTTTCTTTTAAGATTTGAATTAAGAAAATATGAAGTTTTGTGATGATGATGATTTGATTTGAATGGAGTCAATGAATGAGGTGTAAAATAATTGGTTTAGGAGAAAGAGGAGGTGTAGATCACTGATCTTCGTCGTGCGAGAAAGGGAAGACCGTAGGTTTCACTTGTCACATCAATCAATACTACTTCTCATTTTCTTCTTTTTATTTTTTATTTCTAAGACTTGTTGTTACCCCTTTGTGCGCTTTGAAGAACCAACCTTTTCAACACACTAAACTAAGAAACATCAAGTTTTCAGCAGGATGATGTTGGGGAGATGATGATTGGGAGATGATAACCGTGGATGATGTTGGGAGATGATGATTTGGGGAGATGAATGATTTGGGGAGATGATGACGAGGATGAAAGATGAAAGGGTAAAATATAAATGTGTTATAAAAGTATAAATGTGTATGGACTAAAATACCCTCGACTACAAAACAAAAATCAGCCATTGACTTTGTCAAAGGACCTGTAACGAGTATAAACAGTGAAAAAAAGGACCCCCAACGATGAAAAGGCCCAGTTTTGTCCCATCGCGATGCGTCTTGCCAAGTTTAGGGATCAACCGTGTATTTTAGTCTTTATATTATAAAAGACATTTAATTTTTTTTCTTCAACTTTATTTATGTGTATGATACAAGCTTTGTAAAACACTTTTTTCCATTATAAGAAATTTGTTGAATATTAATTTTTAAGCCTTCTAATAATAACATGTGCCAAATGTTTTATATAATAGTATAGATTTTAGGGGAATGATTAAGCCCGCAATTTTCTCATAATCAGCCTACTAGCCTTTTGTAGAATAATACTTAAGATGAGTTCAGATTAATGTATAATCAAAATTATCTAAGAATAACTAATTGTAGTCATTTATTTATTTTTTCAAAATAAAAAATACTCATTTTTCACCTCTTTCTTAAAAATAAAATATTTTGTAAAACGTGAATCGTCAAGTGAAAAAAAATACACCATCACGACTAGTATTTTTGTATGTTTGATAGACATGCACTTCGATATACTTTTGATTTTTTGATTTTTTTGATTCGTCCGAAAAATCACATTTGATTTGTATCACAAATTACATGTGTGATTTCATAAATCACATGTGATTTCATAAATCACATGTGATTTTGATACAAATCATGTAATTTTTCATAAGTAATCGAAAAAATCGAAAAACAAGTTCGTCGAAAGTACTGTAGAAGTGCCCTCTATAGAAAGATGATTTAATTTTCGTCACGATGGTATGATTCATTTTATGAACGATTAACGGTTTGCGAGATATTTAATCGAACAACATATAAAGAGAAATGGTCAAAGTTGAAAATGTTTGAATGTTGAAAAAATAGTCAAGCTTAGTTGAAATGCGTTTAAGGAAACATTAAATTAATTTAGGAAAGTTAAACAACTAGGATATGAAATATTGAATACATTCAAGAAGGATTTGTATAGTTTACTTGTGAAGTTGAAAACAATATTTGCCAATAGTGTCGTAAGGTTGAAACGATAATAAATGACAAAAGTTGAAAACACAGTAGAGCTGAAAGTTGTCAAGGATTCTCCATTGATTAAAAAGCTGTGATCATTCGATTCTCTCATTATCTACAAAGAAAATAGACCTAGCCTCACCGACCGAACCGCCTCCAACACACCTTGTCCACCACTACAACCTTTGTATTTTTGTGGTAGTTTTTGATTCGTCCCAAACCGTCAAGTTTTATCACGCAAGCTAGCCACTCGCGAATGGCTAACCGTAACAAACTTAAAACATTTGCATAACAAATGCAATGAAGATCGAGAGAGTATAGTGTTTCCCAGTCGTTAAGTCCCAACGAGCCGCGAAATAGTCAAACGAATAGTGATCGAGAGATTTGAATGGAAAAGAGATGTGATTGATTATAACTAAAGAAAGAGTACATAAACTATGTGGGCTTAAATGCAAATTAAAGAAAATTAAAAGATAAACTATATTAAATAAACGCTATCACTATTTTTAAAATGATGTTTTGATTTTTTTTTTATAAAACTTAAATTAAAACTACGCGACGTACAAAAGAAAATGTGAAACTGAAGCAATATTAATCCTAAAAATATGAAAATGACATTTTACAAACCTAATGATAAAAGAAAATTTTAGAAAAAGAAAATTATTTTAAAACTATTTATCTAATTATTATTAATTAAAACTATTTTTAACTATTTAATAATAACCTAAAATACAAGAAAATATGAAATAAAGCTAGAAAATAAAATTATGACTTGGAAAAATCTAAAATAACAAAAGAGAATTTTCAAAACTATTTTTATATTTTTCTCGATTATTTTTCTATTTTCTATGAATTAAAAACTATTTAAAACTACTTAAATTGCTTAAAATTACAAATTTAACTAAGAAAATCTGGAAAATATTTTTTGACTTTTATATTTATCTTAACTTAAGAAAAATGAAAATTATTTTTTGAACTTTTCTTAATTAATTGTATTAAAAGCTAATTAAAATGACTTAAAACTGCTTTTTAAATAAGAAAATACTAAACCGACCTAGAAAAATCTGAAAATTCAAGAAAAGTCTAAAATAATGTTTAGAATCTAGGAAAATATAAAACAGGTGGTTGTGTGTGAGAAAATGCAATCGCTATGCAAAGTGCTAGAGAATAAGCACTTAGAATAAGCAACTAGCCACAAATAAGCACCAAATCGAAATGTAAGCTATAATATGCTAAAAGTACTCAAAAGCAACTAATCTCAACTGCTCTTAACCTCTGAATAGCAATTACACAGATTTGATGATTTGAGCTAATGTGCTAAAATCGGTTTATGACTATTACTTTAAGCCAAAGATTAAGCTACCCAATAAGTCAAATTCAAAACCAATTGTTGGAACCTAAAGAAGACCTGGCTAGCTATGTATAAACCAAAAGATGAGCCCTAGATGAGCTCAATGAGCTCGTGCAAGGGTCGACAAACTCAAGCACACTCGCTGTTAATCGAGTCAATGCATTGTGGCAAACAAGCCCAATTGACAAGCCTTTTGAGCTTATAAAAATTCACAAAATCTACAAAATCATAATAAGAAAATAGACCAAGAGAAGTTTTAAACCCTAATTTCAATGGATTTGACCCAGAGATGAACTCATGAAAATCACCTAGTTAGGCTCAAATGAGATTTTGCATTTTTGACTTTTGAGACAGATATGAAACTTTGACTTTTTTGAACTTTGGAACCAATTATCCGAATGATTATGATGTTTTATGATAAAATAAAGCTAATGCAACCTATGTCTATGAATTCTAAACATAAAACAAGTGTTTGATTTTATAAAAATCCAACAATGATGCGATTAGGACAATTGAGGTGTAATTTTGACTTTAAGTGGTTTAGCAGATGCATATGAAGGCTGAAAATGAACCTAAATGATGCTATAGAGACCGATTAGACACCATTAAACAAAACTAGAGCTCAAGCTTTAAAGAACCGATCCAAACACCCCTTTAAGAACTGATTTGCAAATTTTAAGTGAGCTAATCATTGAACTAGCATATATAACTTTTAGATCCTAGTTAACATCTAATTACACTAAATAAACAAGTTCATAAACTATCTAATACCACAGATACAAGTATAAAGACAATTTGCAAAAGAAATATAAAGGAATATGGAACTCACACTCAAGAGTCCAAATGCAACTCATACGTAACCCAACTATCCTAAACTATTCAAATCCAACCCAAATCCAAGCTCTCGCATCAATTCCTTTTCCAAACCGTTGAACCAAAATCTCCCGGTTTGACTTTTGTTGACCATAAACCAAATTTGCTTGAAAATGAAATGTAAGCTTATCAAAAGCTATAAATAGCTTAACTAAGCTTATTTGAGATTAAAGACAAACTACTATAAGCCTTAATTTAAGAGCATGGAACCGACTTTTCAACAAGAAACCAAAAAATATATGAAACCGAGTTGAACTTTAAATTGATACTTGAAATGAGTTGCAATGATTAAGTAGCTTATGTTTAATACATAAAAGCTTAAGATTACATTTTAAAAGCTAATTAAAACAGTTTAAGGAAAAAAAGACATACAATGAAAATTAAAACTAACTACTTTTTATTTCTTGCTTCTTCTTCTTTATACTGCAAAAGGCTTCCACGTGTCCTTCCGATCAAATCCCATAAATATTGTGAGCCATTGGATGAGTTAGGTCATTTGGCCATTGATCCAATTTTGGCGGAAAGGTGTTTTGACCATAGGGCTCGAAACTAGCAACTAGGGGGGGATAGGTGGGTGATGATGAGGGGTTGAGGATGAGAGGATAAGGTGAAGGTGGATGGGAGAGGTGTTGCAGGGAACATGGCAAGTGGGGATGGGAAGAGGATAAACAGCGGGGAGGAAAGGGCTTTGACCTGGGATTTGACCAAGGGTCCAAAACAGGTCAAATGGTTAAGGGGGGATAATGGTTCCAAATGGTTCAAAGGTTCATGGTTTAGTTTAAATAACAAGGACTATTTTGTAATTTCCAAACTAGAGGACCAAACCCATTTTTTCCAAAGTTGTTTCAAGGGACCAAAATTGACATGTGAATAGTACAAGGACCATTGTTGACATTTTCAAATTCCGTGGACCAAACTTGACATTTTGAAAGTTGAGGACCTTTTCTCGCCATTTAACAAAAGATTTATTCAAGGACCATTTTGACAACTTAGAATATTTCGTGGACCTTGAATAACATTTTTCTTTATTTTGTTTTACCAGGACTGCTTTTTGACAACTTTTGAAACTTGGGGACTAAAGCGCCAATTATGCAAACTTGATACGTTTTCATCGATTTTGATATTTTGCATTTAAAACACATAAAACACTTATTTGTGATATTTTTATCATTTTGATGCATTTCGAGTGTTTTCGATGTTTTTGCGCTTAAATTGTACAAAATGATGAGTATTTAGACACTCATCAATCCCCACACTAAGATATTGCTAGTCCCTAGCAATGTTTTGAGAAAATTAATGGATTTCAACTCTTTACCAAAAGCCATTACTTCGGAGTAGCCAAATGTTTCAGCTCAAGTAAGAACTATGGTACATCGATAACCATGTGATTTTGAGCAAACCACCGACTTTCAACGGATTTGATTTGTCTTTACCGTGCCGCTTGCTTCGGACTAGCCAACTCTTAGATAAATTATCAATATTATCTTTGGTGAGTCGATTACCAATTATGGTTTTTCAACCGCCTTTACCACAAGCCATAATCTTGCGGGCTAGCCAACTCTTCACTTTTAAGGATATGGTGGTGAATACCATACAATTTTGGGCAAATTGCAAGCCGTCAACGGATTTGAGATATCTTTACCAAGAGCCGCTTGCTCTGGATTAGCCAATCCTTATGTGGGTAAGACATGGTGGACTGATTACCATTTGTTGTGTTTAGTACATAGTACTTCCACTAAATTTTTTTTTAAATTTGGCCATTTTGGGGAAAAAGGGACTAAAAGGGTACATTTATGATCAAATTCGCGAATTTCCCCACACTTAGAAATGAATATTGTCCTCAATATTCAAAGTACCTATTGTTATGCCAAACTTAGAACGAAAAAGATAACATTACTAGCTAAGTGTAAAACACAACAATTATTCTCTTTTTAATATTTACAATTTTCATTCATTTTTAGATCTATATACAATATGTGGGCATCTCCCCACACTAGTGGTACACACGGGTGAAAACCCATGTTTAACTCATCGTTTTTGATTACCGAGTCGCTAGCTTGACTCGACCCTCAATTAATTTGTTCATGGGGAAGTAAGTGGAAGAGACAATCTCCATCGGACTTTCATTCAAGATGTTCGATAAACATTTGAAGTACGTGAAAGTTCCACACCGACGAGATATACATAGAACCGCTCACAAATGATAGATGAAAATGCCGGGTCAAAGATAATGTCTTCATTCTCAAGGAGTGAAGAACAGAGAAGCCACGGATATATGAAGAAAGAAAGAAAATCATGATAAAAATCATGACTAACTCTTCATCCTCAATAGGAGAATTCATAGTTTCATGAATCTCCTCGCTTAAGCTCACTGATCAAGACATATTATGGGTGTGTCTAGATCAAAGTAGAAATTATCATACTCCGGCGGAGATATGATATGAGTAAGTTCACAGGAGAACTCCTCAAGGTGAATGAATCATATTCGAATTGATATGAGTGGGTTCACCGTGAACTCCTCCAATGTAAATGATTCATAATCGGGAGAGAATTATGAAAATGAGAAGTGGTATTACCACTAATCTTCTCTCCCATCCGATCAAAACAAGGCTTCCATTTCGGAATAGAATCATCGGAAAAATGTCACTATCCTTGGTGGGGATAGGAGATGAAATAGGTTTTCTTTGAAAGCCTCGATTTTAGAAATGAGAAGACCGACATTCAATAATGTTGCTCAAGAGCTTCATCTTTGATTTCAGTGTCGAGAACTTCATCATTCTCTTCTTCTAAGCTAACTAGCTCGAAGGTAATTCCTCCATATAACGATGTCTCCACAAGATAACGAATCTTCATCATTAGAATCGAGCACATCTCAACATGATTACTTGGGAAGACAAGAGGGGAGGGATATCACACAAATGATCGAGAATTCCTGTGACTCTCTTGGGATTGGGACAAGGTCCTCAACACTAGACTTTATGAATTTGTCCGATTCCTTTTCGTGAATAGTGTCAAGATACTCATCCCCATGTTCGTAGAGTGAGTGGGAGCTCGGGTGTGATAGCGCTTGTTTGAGAATGAATCTCAATCATTGAATATCAATCGATGAACTTGATGAATCAAGTGTATCATCATCATCACTATCATCGTGAATAAACGAAATTGAGAGCTAGATCCGTCTTTTTTTTTGCAATTGATTCCTTAATAGCTTTTTCAAAGGCAATTGGGAATTTATTTTAGCGACCGCTCTTCACTAGCAATTCTTCCATGGATTTCATGTGAATTTTGAATGACGGATATTGTGGAGTGGAGATTTGTCAAAACCGGAAGGTTGACATTGATAATCATCATGAGGACCCCACAATATACACAAGAAAACCGGGAACATTATGAAATGTTTGCTTTACTCAACTCCTCGCCTCTTTTCTTGACTCCGTAAGCTCTAGATAAGTGTCTTGTTGGGTTTCTTTGAGGAGTTTGAGTCATTTGGCACCGTGGAGGTTGGTCGTGATATGGATAGTCGAATTGTTACAAGGAAATGGATTCCTTGTTTGACAATCGAGTGAAATGGGGACCTCCACAGCTCTCACAACAAGAAACTGCTGAGCTTGGATTGGTGAATCATATGGATATTGGTCATAACCAAAGTTCTCGAGCATTACCGAAAATTGTTCATAGACAAACGTGTTTCGGATTGACACTCAAATCCTTGGTGAGGACCTCCACAAAATTCACAAAGAGTTATGTTGATTATATGAAGATAAGTCGGGCCGAGGTGGGTAGTTGGAAAAATTTGAGGGTCGTTAAATGAGTTCGGATTAGGATCATAATCAAATGAATTCCTCGAACCACAAAACAAACAACTCCGCTACGAATATCATTACCACACCGTACACACGTACACCAAATGACATGGTGAACCAAAAGAGGCTCACCACAACCGACACAAGGAATAAACGATTCCATTTGAGAGTTATGAGAAGGAATTGGTTCATTCAAAGAATCAACAAAATCAACATGGTGATCCGAATGACTATTAAGACTCAAGAACATTTTGAAAAATCCGGAGGTGGGACAAGGGTGTGCTCGAGAGCTAGCAATTTCCACCACTTCCGTTATGGTCTCCGGTTCGGTTCTTGAGAAACGTGAAGATTAGGCAAGTCATTCTTGCTAGTCATCGGTCTAAATTCGCATGTTTGCTTTTAACCGTAAATTGTGAAAGTGTAGGATCAATTTTAGACGGCTTAGGAGCAATCGAGGGTTAGATCTTTGGATAACCGTAGGTTGGACGTATTTAGCACTTCCATTATCGAGAGGAAGTACGGTCCTTTGTCACCCGGTTTCTCGCTCCATTTCCCTACGCAGAATTAATGGATCATCACGAACAACAAATTCTTGACATTTGTGATAAAGTCAAGTTTTCAACTTCGTCCCGAATCGTCGTGATCGAGAGATTCCATGAGAATAGAAGAAGTTAGAATCAAATGGATGAGGGTAAAGGATAAAGAATCAAAAAGGGTAAGAGGTTAAGGGGAATATTTTTGGATTTTGGATAAACATTTTGTAAAATAAGAAAGAAAATCTTTTTGGGTTTTTTTGTGTTTGTTGAAAACTGATTTTAAAATGTTTTTGGGTTTTTGGATTTTTATAAGAAAATATAAACATATAGATGGTATGAACAAGGAGTGAATATTCAAATCACTAATCTGCTAAACGTAAGACTATTAGCACTGCTCCCCGGCAGCGGCGCCAAAATTTGATTGGTCCAAACCGTCAAGTTTTATCACGCAAGCTAGCCACTTGTGAATGGCTAACCGTAACAAACTTAAAACAGTCTGGAAACAAATGCAATGAAGATCGAGAGAGTATAGTGTTTCCCAGTCGTTAAGTCCCAACGAGTTGCGCGAGAATAGTCAAACGAATAGTGATCGGTAGAATTTGAATGGGAAAGGAGATGTGATTGATTATAACTAAAGAAAGAGTACATAAACTACGGGCTTAAATGCAAATTAAAGAAAATTAAAAGATAAACTATATTAAATAAACGCTATCACTATTTTTAAAATGATGTTTTGATTTTTCTTTTATAAAACTTAAATTAAAAACTACGCGACGTATAAAAAAAATGTGAAATGAAGCAATATTAATCCTAAAAATATGAAAATGACATTTTACAAACCTAATGATATGAGAAAATTTTTAGAAAAGAAAATTATTTTAAAACTATTTATCTAATTATTATTAATTAAAACTATTTTAACTATTTAATAATAACCTAAAATACAAGAAAATATGAAATAAAGCTAGAAAAATAAAATTATGACTTGGAAAAATCTAAAATAACAAAAGAGAATTTTCAAAACTATTTTTATATTTTTCTCGATTATTTTCTATTTTCTATGAATTAAAACTATTTAAAACTACTTAAATTGCTTAAAATTACAAATTTAACTAAGAAAATCTGAAAAATATTTTTTGACTTTTATATTTATCTTAACTTAAGAAAAATGAAAAATTATTTTTTTGAAACTTTTCTTAATTAATTGTATTAAAAGCTAATTAAAATGCCTAAAAACCGATTTAAATCAAGAAAATACTAAACCGACCTAGAAAAATCAAAAATTCAAGAAAAGTCTAAAATAATGTTTAGAATCTAGGAAAATATATAAAACAATTGGTTGTGTGTGAGAAAATGCAATCGCAATGCAAAGTGCTTATAGAATAAGACTTAGAATAAGCAACTAGCCACAAATAAGCACCAAACCGAAACAAAAGCTCTAAATTGCTAAAAGTACTCAAAAGTGACTAATCTCAACTATCTTAACATCTATTTAGCAACTTACAGATTTGAATGATTTGGCTAATGTCTAAAAAATGCGGTTTGATGGCTACTTTAAGCCAAAGCACAAGCTACCCAATAAGTCAAATTGAAAAGCAATTGTTGGAACTTAATCTAGACCTGGCTAGCTATGTCTAAACCAAAAACCAGACCATGAGCTCTAGATGAGCTCTGTGCAAGGATGCATAAAGCACATGCACTCTCGATTAATCTTGAGTGTATGCACAGGAACTAAGCCAAATTCACAAGCCTTTTTGAGAGCTTATAAAAATTCACAAAATTGTACAAAAATGGTAATAAGAAAATAGACCAAGAGAAGTTTTAAACCCACAATTTCTCTGGATTTGACCCAGAGATGAACTCATGAAAATTCACCTTAGTTAGGCTCAAAATGAGATTTTGCAAGTTTTGACTTTTGAGACAATCATGAAACTTTGACCAAATTGAAATTTGGAACCAATTATCCGAATGATTATGATGTTTTGAGATAAAATAAAGTGATGCAACCTATGTCTATGAATTCTAAACATAAAACAAGTGTTTGATTTTATAAAAATCCAACAATGGAGGCGATTAAAACAATTGAGGTGTAATTTTGACTTTGGTGGTTTGCGGTTGCAAAATGAAGACAGAAATGAACTAAGTGAACCTAAATGATGCTAAAGAAACAAGTTTTCACCATTAAGCAAAACTATAACACGGTTTAAAGACTTGATCCAAACACCCGCTTTACCAACCGATGTGTAAATTAAAGTGAGCTAATCATTGAACTAGCATATATAACTTATTAAGACCGAGTTAACTACTCTAATTATCACTAAATAAACAAATTTGAACTATCTATAACCACAGATACAAGTACAAAGACAATTTGCAAACGAAATGAAAATGAAAATGGAACACTCACAAGAGTCCAAATTAAATAACAACTCATACGAACCATAACTAAACTACTTGAAGCTATTCAAATCCAAGCCAATCTCTGCATCAACCCATGTCCAATTTCCAAACTTCTCCATTTTGACCCGGTTTGACTTTTGTTGACCATAAACCAAATTTGCTTGAAAATGAAATGTAAGCTTATCAAAAGCTATAATTAGCTTAACTAAGCTTATTTGAGATTAAAGACAAACTACTATAAGCCTTAATTTAAGAGCATGGAACTGACTACTTCAACAAGAAACCAAAAATATATGAAACCGAGTTGAACTTTAAATTGATACTTGAAATGAGTTGCAATGATTAAGTAGCTTATGTTTAATGCATAAAAGCTTAAGATTACATTTTAAACGCTAATTAAAATAGTTTAAGGAAAAACGACATACAATGAAAATTAAAACTAACTACTACTTTCTCTTGCTTCTCTTCTTCTTTTATATGCAAATGGTCTTCCACTGTTTCTCGAGCACATCCCACCAATATTGTGAGCCATTGGATGAGTAGAGGTCATTTTGGCCATTGATCCAATTTTATGGAAAGGGTATTTTGACCTCCGGGGCTCTGAGCTAGCGACTGTGGGGTGGATAGGTGTGATGATGAGGGGTTGAGGATGAGGGATAAGGTGAGAGGTGGATGGGAGAGGTGTTAAGCTTTTAGGCAAGTGGGGAAGGAAGAGGATAGTGGGCGGGAAAAGGTTTGGTTTGATCTGGTTTGACCAAGGGTCCAAAAGGGAGGTCAAATGGTTAGGGGTCAAAATGTCGATGGTTCAAAATGGTTCAAAGGTTCATGGTTTAGTTTAAATAACAAGGACTATTTTGTAATTTTCGAAACTAGAGGGACCAAACACGCCATTTTCCAAAGTTGTTTCAAGGGCCAAAATTGCCAAATGTGAATAGTACAAGGACCATTGTTGACATTTTCAAATTTCGAGGACCAAACTTGACATTTTGAAAGTTGAGGACCTTTTCGCCATTTAACAAAAGATTTATTCAAGGACCATTTTGACAACTTAGAATATTTCGTGGACCTTGAATAACATTTTTCTTTATTTTGTTTTACCAGGACCTGCTTTTGACAACTTTTGAAACTTGGGGACTAAACGCCAATTATGCAAACTTGATATGTTTTCATCGATTTTGATATTTTGCATTTAAAACACATAAAACACTTATTTGTGATATTTTTATCATTTTGATGCATTTCGAGTGTTTTCGGATGTTTTGCGATTCAATGGTACAAAAATGATGAGTATTTAGACACTCATCATTTTTTTATGTATAGATCTATCACCGGGAACTTTTCGTTCAAGAAGGTACTTTTGTTATTTTATTTTCGTAATATCCTCAAAAAAATGAGGCCAATGATATGAAAACTGAGGCCGATGATACTTGTGATAATGGTTGCAGTGGTGACGTTGAAAGATGTTGACGTACTTTTGGTGGTAATTAACATAATATAATTTTTTAGTTAGTGTTTTTATTTAATTTGTTTGTGTATTTGTTATAATCGGTTTATGGATATGGCATTTCTTTCATATTTATGCAAACATGGGTCTATTAAAATGTGCTTTGGTGGGTGATGATTGTGATTGGTTTGTGAGTTGATTAGCAGATAAAAGTAATGAGTTGAAGCCGATGGTTTTTTAGTTTGAAGCCGATGATGTCTTTACTGAGGTTGTTTTTTTGTTGTTAATATGTAGATCTATTGTTTTAATATCTTTGGAAAAGAGATCATAATATTGCTTTGCGAAATTAGCGTATGGTTTAATCTATTGTTTGGTTATTTTTGGATCTTGTTGGTCAATGGATCAATTGTTATGTGTGAGTTCCTATCTATGAGACGCTTTATTAAGACTAATGGCCCACTCCTACATGTCATGAAAAAATTTAAATTTGGTGCCAAAATTACCCTAACCGATATTTCTCATGGTTTATTACACAAATTAGCTCGTTCTCGTTCGAGCTCAACCCCGTTTGGATAGTAACCGTTCGGGCTCGGGCCCGTTGCCCGTTCGGGCTTGAATTTTCTTTAATTTGTAACCTTTTATTCTTGGAGTCAATGCATAATAAAGAACTATGTACTTCTTATTTATTTAATGTTATCATTATAATGTGTAAATTTATATTTGTCTACACTTGAATGATTTTGAATGGTGAAAATATATGAGATTGCTTTTGTTAAAAAAAATAAAATAAAAACCAGAGATTGCGAAATTTATATTTGAATGGTTTATTAATATTGTCATTAAATATTATGAATAAATAGACATCGTGTACGTCTGATTTGAAATATTTATTTTCGATACATGAGTTAAGGATGGAACATAACTAGGAAAGAAAAAAATGACAAAAAAACTGTTTGAGAACTCACGCACAATCCAATGAAATCTTCAAATTAATAAAAAGGATTCTCTTAGATGACTACAAAGTTTGAAATTTATAATCTCACATTTGAAAACTATGCTATGAAAAGCCAACATTAGAAGTAGCTTGGAGTTTCAAAGAGAAACACTTACTATAATATTGCATATCGTTAATTGGCTACCACTAGAAATCGCTGGCGCTAGGCGCGGGTAGTCGCCTAGTTTTTTTTAAACAAAGTGAAAGTTTATTTATTTTTGTTTTAATCAAGAAATGGATGACCAAAATTGGTTCATTTGATCTTTAGAGAATATTGGATCTACAGTGAACTTTTCTCTACTTAAGATATCAGACATATTGGATGGAGATACTTGAAGAAAAACAGATTCAATTGATATCAAAACACTTTTATTACTCACAAACAAGTTTTACAAACACCAGAAACTATTCTCAAAGCAGTTTTCCAACAATAACAATATATTTGATCTCAATCAAATATAACAATAACAACAACAAGTGTTTTGACCAAGGGAATCAAGAACACAAAACTAGGGTTTCAAGAGTGCAGATATTGAGAGAGATGTTTTAGAGAGAGAGAGAGCGTATATCATAATAAAGAAATCTTCTTTGTCTCTCTCTATATATAGCAGCAATAAATCTGAATAGATCCTTCAACTTTCACCAAGATGCTAAAAAGATCCCAAAGTATTATATCAGCACCACAAGACTAAAATACTTTCACTTCAAGCCCCTCAAGAATCTTTAGACTTCAATATTCAACTTCACAACTATATCACCAAATAAGCTCAAAAACCCTTATCTTGCAAACACAATAAGCAATATCGGATACGAATAAGCTCTTAGATTATTATTCTCAACATCCTCTTAACTCGATATCGATATATGTCAAACATGTTAAGATTTTTAACCAAAAAATTATGTTGTAATGTATCCAACCCTTTTGTAAAGATATCTGCAATTTTATTTGCAGAATCTACCTTAACAGTTTTTACAACACCATTTAAAATTTTTTCTCTAACAAAATGTAAATCAATCTCAAGGTGTTTGGTTCTTTCATGAAAAACTGGGTTGGCAGCTATTTTAATAGCAAACTTACTATCATAGTGAAGTGGAGCAGGTAAAGACCGTAAATATCAAGATACTTTAAGATTTTCAAAATCCAAATAACTTCATCGGTTCTTGAAGCAAGAGCTCTATACTCGCTCAAGAGAGCTTTTGAGAGAGTAGGTTGCTTTTACTTTTCCAAGATACTAAAGACCTATTTAAGAAAACACAATAGCAAGATGAGATCTTCTAGTCATAATACACTTAGCCCAATCGAGATCGAATAAGCAAGAAGAGACATACCGAATTCTTAGTAATATGAATACTCAAACACGGAGCTCCTTTTAGATACCTAAGTATCTTATAAGCTATTCTGAGATGAAACTTAAGTGGAGAATGCATAAACTGACTTAAACAATGAACATCATAAGATATATCAGGTCTAGTATTGGTTAAGTAAATAAGCTTGCCCACAAGCTTATGATAATCACTAATATTATCAAGTAAAGGATCAATATCAGTAGCTTCATTAGAAATAACAAGCTTGGACTGTAAAGGAGTTTTAGCAGGTTTGCAACCAAGCATACCATACTCACTTAACAGATCTAAACAATACTTTCTTTGATTTAAACAAATCCCTTTATCAGTATCAGCAACTTCAATACCAAGAAAATATTGTAATTTCCCCAAGTTTTTAATCATGAACTTGGTTTTAAGAAAAATCTTGAAGTTGTTAATTTCATCAACATTAATCCCAGAATAATAATGTCATCCACATAAACAAGCAATGCAATAAACACATCATCTTTGGACTTAGTGTATAATGAATAATCACTTTTGTAGGAAACTAGAAGGGGTTGAATAGTTTACCGATTAAAAATTTGTTTTGAAACTTATTGAAAGATCAATTGATGTTGATCTTAGATATGTTAGTGAAATATGTAAACAATATATAAAGAGTAAATAAGGAAAGAAACAATCAAACCACAACAAGTTGTTTATAGTGGTTCGGTCTACAAGGACTCTTTTTCCTTGCCCTACTCCACTCCCGAGTCTCACACCGAGAGTTTAACTTCACTAGTCAACAAACTCCTTTCACCAAATGGAGAAACCTTTACACTTCGCTTACACACTATTTCCGACACTAAGCTAAATGTCGAGTTCTTTCCAAGGGTACAACCACTCCCACACACAATGTATTTTAAGGACTAAAATACTAACCACTCACACTCACAAGATTATGATAGTTTGGTACAACAATGAAGTATGAACCAACACAAGATCATACAACACCAAAAAAACAAGACTTCCAACTCCTCGTTGAAGCTTGAATGTGACTTGATCTTCTTTGCTACAAAAGAGATCACTAATATGATATGAAACTGAGTTAGAAAGGTTAGAGAGAAGGAATGTAGGAGAGTATGATAGAAAAGGATGAAAAACTACTTGGTTGGGCTTTGCTATTTATAGCCAAAACACTCAGCAAGCACCACGGACCACGGAACCCTTAAAAGGGTTCCGCCCGTTATAAAATATGGTGCCGCCGAGGTCTGATAGCAAGATCTCAAAATCTTGCCAAAGTCAACCATATCTATGCAAGATTGTGTAAGATACGTAGAGCCTAAATCTACATAAAATATCTAATGAAATCTTCCAATGATTTCAATGATGCATCACATGATGTCATGTGTTTGTTTTTCTATTTTAGAAATATGCAAATACATATGTAATGTTTAGTTTTAAGAAACCAAAACATTCTAAAACTACTATCATACATTATGGTTTAGAGTCATATCAAGATATGATTAATCACAATGTAAATGCTTGAGTGATGATGATATTATTTGAAAAAGCTTGTTTTGATATCTATTAAACTTGACAAGCTTTAAGCTTTATAAAATTAAATTTACTTTTGTCGTTAACAAAACTTAGGTAAAGATCAAAAATATAAATAACGTTTAATGGCGATATTTGTATAACAATCTCCCTTTTGTTAAGGACAAAACATAAATTTTATTTTTATGAAAGATGTAAAGATTGTACAAGAGTTATAAAAATATTAGTTTTAGAACTTGAAAGAGAAATGATGATGCAAGTATATGATGTTTGACTTTTTCAGAAAGTCAAAGTCTTCACTAGTTGAAGCATGATGTTGACTTTTTCAGAAAGTCAAAGTGTGCAGTTGACTTTTTTAGAAAGTCAAATATTACCAATGAAGTATCACGTTGACTTTTGTAAAGTCAATGTATGCGCTTGACGTTTTAGAAAGTCAAATATAACCAAGTTCTATATATTTCTCTCTTTTGTCTCAACAAAAGAAGATGCGAAAGGAATGTGTAATGAGCCGAGCCATTATCTCCCTCGACCAATGCTCCCCAAAATTGGGTGCCAATGGGAAGATACATGGATTGTGAAAAAGCTACTAAAAGATTTGTTAGTAATAATCATCATCACAAGCATTTCCAAACACTATGTAATAAGCAACAACAATATAGAAAACACCATTCATTTGTTAAATTTTTTCATGATTTTAAGAATCATGAAAGGAGAACACAATGAAGTGTTTAATACAATGATAAAATCTTAAAAAAAGGAATTATCCAAAAATACAAGAAAAATCCTAGGAAAAAATGCTTAAAAGAAATAATCTATGACCCTCCTATTGAGGTGGTGGATGAGCAAGAGCATTTAGGCGCTAGAGGATGTGATTGAGGATGAACCTCATTTCTCTTGGAACTCATGGACCATCACGGGTCCGTTCGGTTGTTTAGGCGGTTTGCTCACAATTTGAGCAACCATGCCTAGGAGGGTAGTATGGTTGATGATTTTGTGGTGTTGGAATGGTGGAGGTGTTGATGTTTGGTATGGTGATGATGGAGGCTAGAAAATTACTTTGCATTTGCATAGCATCACTTAGATGAGAATCCACCATGTTTGAAAATTGATGGAGATGTTGGAGTTCGCTTGAATTTCCTCTCTTGTGGGATGATCTTCCCATGGACTCCTCAATGTCCTCATGTGAGGAGACATTGATGTAGGGAGTGGTTGATCCCGTCTGAAGGACCATGAATATCCTTGTGGATAGGGTGGAAGAGAAGAGGTCTTGGCCCTAACAGGCGTTTGGGTCAAAGGACGATCTAAGAGACTCATGAGCAATTAAGCTTCAATAGTACCAAATGATGGTAGTGGTGGTGGATGATTGGGCCTTGGCGGCAAGTCTTCCAAGTCCTCCAAGAAAGGATTTGGAGAAGTAGGTGGTGTAGAAATTAACTCCAATGGGATGAGTGTTGGAGATTTCAGAGGTGATGGTGTTTTTGATGTTTGAAGGGGAGCCGGTGGTGGTGAGCTTGGAGTCTTTATTGGTGGTGGAGTAGTGATGGTAATGGGTGATGGTGTAGGAGTAGCTAAAGTGAGGTTTGTGTCATCCCGTATGGGATATGAGATGGTTAGTGGAGATGATTCGGAGGAAGAGCTCAAGTTGACAAAGCAACAAGGTCTTACGCTAATCCTAGCGGTTTTCTTGCAAGGCTTGGTTGATGGTGAAGTTTTTGTCATTTTGACTTAGACTTTTGCTAGTAGATGGTAAGAATTGAGAAGGTGTGAAGATGATCATGGTAAAACCTCTTAATTTATAGGAATGGAGAATTATGGAGAAGTGTGTTTGATTTGATGTTAAACCATAGAAGAGATGAGGTTTCTAATGATTTTGAAGTGGGTTTAATACTAGTCATCTCACCTAAGTCAATCCATAAAAGAAGGATGGAGTGAAGAGGCAAAGATTTGCAATAAATGTGTTCTAATTATTGTGAGATCCAAACAATCAGATTACCCACGGATTGCTAGGAACCAAATTTTTGGTTCCTTCCTTTATGCAAAAGGGCTCCTTGGGTGGATTTTTCAAAATTTTGAATTTTGGTGGGAAATGGATTTCCTATATGCCTAAATATGTTATACTAGTTCTAATATGGGTAATAACTAGTTTAAGATTAACTTACAAGCATTATATGGTAATTTGGAAAGTCGAAATGAGCGAAATTCGAGAAAATTACAGAGGATCCACGACACCAAAATTTTACAGACGGAACCAAAAATGGTGCCGCTTGGTCCACTGTCTGGTGATGGTGTGTAAATACTCATCATTTTGTACAAAATAAAAGCTGCAAATTCATCGAAAACACTCGAAACACATCAAAATGATCAAAATATCACAAATCGGTGTTTTATGTGTTTTAAATTCAAAAATATCAAAATCGGATGAAAACATATCAAATTTGCAAAATTGCGTTTGATCCCCAAGTTTCATAAATTGTCAAAAATAGTCCCCGAGCCATAATTTCAAAGCAAAAGTCACCAAAGGTCCTTTTAAAATCAAAAGTTGTCAAATTTAGTCCTTTGGTGAAAAATATGAAAAGTTTGAGAATATTACAAAATGGTCCTCCAAGTTTGAAAATTGGCGAAATGGCCCTCGAAAATTGCAAAATGGCAAATTTAGTCCTTATACTTTTGAAGGTTGTCACTTGTGGTCCTTGGAATAACTTTTCTGAATTAGCGATTGGTCCTTTGAATTTCAAAGAATTACACTTTAGGTCCTTGTCATTTAAAGCTTTAAACCTATTTTGGACCCTATCAACCCAAGTGACCCCGCCTTAATCCTTGGACCCCTGTCAAGTATCAACTTGGACCCCCTTTTATAATATCTGGTCAAAGACCACCAAACCCACCAAGTCATCCTTTCCCGTTTTCCCTCCCACTGCGCCGCCCACCATACCCACCACCAACACCAACCACCCACCTCCCAATCACCTCACCATGTCCCCTCCTCCGCAAGCCTCCAAGAAGCATTAAATGCTCCTTACCCACCATTTCTACCCCATTGGCGGATAACATATTTGGCGCCAAAAATCATTTTGAGCGGATGAGATCATTTCAAAGCCATCCAATGGCTTAGATTGTTGGAAACATTCGGAGGAGAGAGAAAGCTTTTGGATTATAAAGAGAAGCAATTGGAGCAAATGAAAGAGTCTACTAGTTTTTATTTTGTACTTATGTCGCTTTTATGTAAAACCTTTCAATTCGATGTAAAACTTGTAACCTTTTGTTAAATTATGTTAACTTAAAGTATTTAAGTGTATTAAAACTCAATCAAGTACCAATTTCAGTTTAATGTTATAATCATCATTTATGTCCATTGTTGCAATTTTATAAGTATAAATCTTGTTTACAAGCCTCAAACAGCTCATCTCTCAGTTCTAATAAGCTTATACAAGTTCATAATAGCTTTTTACAAGCTTAAATTCTAGTTTTAAGCATATTTGGACTTTGGTCAAAGAAAGTCAAACAGGGTCAAAAATGGCAAAGGAAATGGAAATGGGTGAAGCAGCTATGGAAATGGGTTGATTTAGGTCTAGTGGGTTGATTGAGATAGGTTAGTGGTCCTCTGGTTAACTGTTGCAAGCTATAGCAGCTTTGGACCCTTTGTAAGCAATTTTCAAGTTTCTTTGCATCATCTTAATTTGAAGTTAATACTGGTTCTATTCTGTTTAAAAAGTTGTATTTAGGACTTGTAGACTTAGTTTGATCATAAATCACAGTTGGTTCAGTTATTATCTCATTGAATTTTCAAAACAGTAGCTATAGGGGTGTTTGGATCATTAGCTTAATCTGTTTTAAAAGGTTGTTCAGTGTTTGAGATAAGTTGGATTATGTTTGTTTAGTCTATTTATGCTCATATCTGTCCTAATATGTGTCTGCTAGCACCAAGAGTCAAAGTTTCCTCTTCATCTGTCTCACTGTCAAAACTGTTGTGGATTTGGGTTTGAAATACCTTGATTTGTGTTAAGAAGTCTTATACATTGCTTATTTTGTGTTCAATACATCATAATACATCAACATCAATCATTAAATTGGATCCAAACTTCACCAAAGTCAAACTGTGTACCATTTTCAAAAGTCAAAATGGTGTGAAAAGTGGATTTGTGCAGAACTTGCAGCTGATCCACAGGATTAATTAAAGCTCTTTAGGTCCTGATTTTTGGAATATAAGTAGTTCACTTGGTTGTCTTTAAGCTTTCATAATTGTTTTTAGCTTAAGCCCTTTGGATAAGCTTGTGTAGAAGCTCAAAGTAGGCCCCATCTGCCCTGCTACAACTCAGTATTGACTGAGTGGTTTTCTCAGCTTTTGTGCAAGCCTGCACAGGGCTTACAAAAGCTTTTCAAGGGCTAGTATTTTGGTTATCAGTAGCTGTTTAGGTCTAGTTTAGGATTTGATAATTGGATTTTAGTTTGTAGCTTATTTGGTTGCTTATTTTTGGTCGCAAGTTGATACCATTTCGTTTTAGCTTTTAATATCAAAATCATCAACTGTGTTATTTGGTTGTTACGTAGTTATAGCTTGTTGATTCTTGTTTCATTTGGTCACTTTTAGTTAATCATAGTTCTGTTTTCGTTGGATTGCTTATTTTGCTCATTTGCTTATCAAGTGCTTATTTCAATAAGCACTTGATTCATCGATTCAATTTTCTCCACATAACATACTATTTTCCAATTTTCATAGCTTCTTAATATTATTTTAGAGTTTCCACAAATTTTCGATTTTTCCTAGTTGTTTTACTATTTTTCTTGATTTTTATTAGTTTTAGCACTTTTAAATAGCATTTAATACAAAAAATTCGTAAAAGGGTCATAAAAATAAGTTTTCATTTTCTTAGGTTTAGATAAATATAAAAGTAGAAAAGTAATTTTCCATATTTTCATAGTTCATTTGGTAATTTTAGTGATTTAATTAGATTTTAATAGTTTAAAATTCATAGAAAATAGAAAATTAATCGAAAATTACAAAAATAGTTTTGAAAAGTCTATTTTGATATTTTAGACTTTTCCAAGTCTTAATCTTATTTTTCTAGCCTAATTTCCTATTTTCTTGTATTTTAGGTAATTAATTAATAGTTAAAAATAGTTTTTATTTAGATAATTAGGTTTAAAAATAATTTTATTTTTCCAAATATTTTCTTATATCATTAGGTTTGTAAAAACATCATTTTCATATTTTTAGGGTTAATATTGCTTTAGTTTCACGTTTTTAGTTGTACGTCGCGTAGATTTTTATTTCAGTTTCGTAAAAACATAAAAACAAAAACATCATTTTAATTTTAGTGATAGCGTTTATTTAATAGGTTTTATCTTTTTAATTTCCTCTCATTTGCATTTTAGCCTTTGTATTTGTTTGATGTTTACGTAGTTATAATCACCATTCATAATCCTTTTCGTTCAAACTTCTCGATCACTATACGTTGATTGATCCATTGCATAGCTCATTGGGACATAACGACCGGGAGACTCTATACTCCTCGATCTTAATTGCATTAGTGTTTGAGCAGTTTTAGTCTTTAAGGCTTGACTGCTTAGCACCAATCAACGGTATGGCGGTGCAATTTTTACAGACGGTACCAAAAATTTGGTGCCGCTCGATCCGTGGACACCAAAACTCCACAAAACTGTTTTTTAAGGGTCGGGACTTTTCCGAAACACGAAATTTTGCTCAAAACATGTACATTAATTATTTCTAGTTAGGAAAAGCAAATAACACATAACAAACATAGTTGAGCATAGACTTTGACCAAGGGCTAGCGATTTTTACATTAAAGTGAAAATGGGTAAAATTTGATAACACACTTGTGCTATCCCCCTCCATGAGATTGTTAGCATACATCATTGTTTTGAGTTATATTATCATCCTACAAATTAAAAACAACCAAATTGTATCAAACATTAAAGATAATGTATTTTTCCAAACACTCCTTAAAAGGGCCCTCACTTGTCCAACTTCTTGTAAATATTGTTCATCATCCTACCAAGGCACTTGAACATCCCTTGGTTTGCTTGAACTCCGATTCATTCTCAATCTCGGAAGAGACGCATAATACTCATGAGGTGGGCGAGAATTTTAAAGACCATCCTCGGAGCTATTCGATGATGATGATGATGATGGAGTTGGAGGTTTTGCTCTTTTGCCTTTTGTCTTAGCCACCGCTCGTCACTCAAGGGCATAAAGATGTGAGGATGAGCTCATAATGAAGCAACCCTTTTGGGCTTGGTGGAATTGGTGCAAGGCTCTATAGAGACGGGTGAGAAGCATCCGTAAGGAAGAGCAACCGATCCTTGAGTTGGAATGTCAATCATTCTCCTAGCAATGTAGTAAGCTAAATTGAATGGTTGTGGGTGGACAAGTTATAGAGTATGTGACAAAGGCAAGCGTTGATATGATCCTATTCCTATGGTGCTAATGACGTTGGCTCTAAGTAGTTCCTCGCATTTCTTAAATTCGGGCTTAAGTTCATTGAGCTCCATTCCATATGGATCTCGGTTCACCTCCTTTCCTTTCGGGTAACACGGGTTGGATCGCCCCTTGGTTTAAATAGGCGTTCACGGATGACATCCTTATCCGCTAAAGGAGTTTGGTAGGGAAGAGAGCGGTCATTGATTGCATCAAGGATGGTGAGTGACCACTTATACTCTGTGAACACATGTCCCTCGGTTGGGAATTCCTAGCACTTGTGCAAATTGGGTTAAGGAGATGGTGTAGTCATTTTGATTGATCTTTAACCTAAGGCTAAACTCATCTTCTTCATCATTGAAACCGGTGACACTAGCATAGAACTCAAACACAAACCTAGGACAAATAGGTTAATCGATGTCAAGGAGACAATCGAATTGAATAGTTGCTAATTCTTGACGGAGATTGGTATTGTCGACAAAAGAGGTGAATGGTTCTACCTCATGGAAGTACCTTGTATCTAGACTCTTAAAGATTTTGACTTGTTCCTTGGAAAGTCCCTTGGTTTTGTGATGTTTGGGAATGTAGTGAAGGGTATCCTTGTGATCATAGAATCTTATGGCTACCATGGTTATTCCTATGAGCAAGAATTTACATGTTAAAATGAGAATAAACTTAGCGTTTTGATTCTAGTGTGTGCCTATGAAAACGATTTGGAGTTGCGGTTATCTCAACTTTTTATGCATAAAATAGTCTTTAGTGGGGTGTTTGGCAAGCGACATGAGATAACCCAAACGCTCCTAATTCAATGTGGCTTCATTTGAATATACCGGAATGCATATTAGTTATGCAATACCTTTAGTATTCAAGAGCATGCAAGTGATGAAAATTTAACGTTTCTATTTGTATTAACAATGAAAAATTGTTTTCCTACAAGTGAGAAGCTTTTCAAAAATTTTGACATGGGGTGTTTGGTTATTTGAATAAAACCTTATAGTCATTATCTTTTGATTAGTGGGAAACATGATTTGTTTATGCAATATGATAATGTAGTACCTAATTTCAATGACTAGTTATGCAATTTGCCAATTGAATACATGTTTTGTACAAGAATATATACAAACCCCATGTAATGATTTTGTGCACAAATTAGAATCCTAGACTCAGAATAAAGAGATAAAATGTAGTTAGGATACTTACAATGATGTTATCTCCAGTGATTAGTGGGTGAGAAAATGTCAACAATGAGTTAGGTCTAATGTTTATACGTTTTGGTAAAGTAGGTTGTGAGGAAGAAGGTGTTTTGTAGGTAGCACTTTTGCAATCATAGTCACCACGGACTAGGCGACACCAAATTTTTGGTTCCGTCTTTGTTGTCGTTTGGTGCCGTGGGTACAATAGCGAGTTCAAAACAAAATTGTTTTGTTTTGTTTGTTCTAAGGTTTAGGCTATGTTTTACCTACATGTTTGGTTCCATTAACCCCAAACCAAGTCTAAGAAGATTAAATGGTTCTCGTTTGAGAGGCTTGGTTAGAATGTCGGCAATGTTGTCTTGAGGATACTTTCTCAATTGAGATGTTTCCTTTTGAACATTGTCACGAAGAAAATGATGACGATTTCAATATGCTTTGTCACGAGCATGTTGGACGGGATTTTCTTTGAGATCAATAGCTCCTTTGTTGTCGTAAAATATAACGATATCGTTGAGATGAATTCGTAGTCCACGAGAGCTTGCTTCATCCAAAGAGCTTGTTGACATGCTTTTCCGGTGAGGCGTACTCGGCTTGATGGTTGAGATAGCTAAAGCCGTTTGCTTTTTGCAAACCATGAGGTGAGACAATGTCCGACAAAAGTGCAAATACCACTTGTACTTTTCTATCGACATAGTCACCGTCATGATCCGAATCGGCATATACTATAGTTTCTACACCCGTTCCTTTGGGATACCATAATCTTAAACATGTCGTTCCCTTGATGTATCTAAATATCCTTTTCAAGGCTTCTAAGTGTGATACCTTTGGATTTTCTTGAAAGCGAGCACATAGACAAACACTAAACATAATGTCGGGTCTACTAGCCGTGAGATAGAGTAAGCTACTAATCATTCCTTTATATTTAGTGTTATCTACCGATTCACCTTCCTCATCCTTGGTGAGTTTAGTGTCCGAAGACATGGGTGTCTTAGTTGGTTTTGAATCTTCAAGACCAAATTTCTTAAGCATATCTTTTATATATTTAGATTGGTTAAAGAATATGCCATCTTCTAGTTGTTTAATTTGGAGTCCTAGAAAGAAGTTTAATTCACCCATCATACTCATCTCAAACTCATCGTACATGATTTTAGAGAAATCATCACATAGCTCTTGACAAGTTGATCCGAATATGATGTCATCAACATATATTTGATCAATGATAATGTGTGACTCCTTTTTCTTGGTAAAAAGAGTATTATCTACTAATCCCATGGTGTATTTGTTTTCAACAAGAAAAGTCTTAAGTCTATCGTACCAAGCTTTTGGTCCTTGCTTAAGGCAGTATAATGCTTTCTTGAGTTTGAAGACATGATGTGGTTTCTCAAAGTCGGTAAAACCGGGAGGTTGAGCAACATATACTTCTTCGTTAATAAACCCATTAAAAACGCTCTTAACATCCATTTGAAATAATTTAAAGTCATAAGCACATGCATATGCAAGTAAGATTCTAATAGACTCGAGCCTAGCTACCGTGCATAGGTTTCATCATAATCAATTCCGCTTGTTGATTATAACCTTGTGCGACAAGCCTAGTTTTGTTTCTAGACACAACACCATTTTCATCCATTTTATTTGAAAAACCCATTTCGTTCCAATTATAGTTTGATCTTTAGGTTTTGGAACTAATTTCAAACATCATTTCTAACTAATTGATTTAACTCTTCTTGCATAGCAATTACCCAAGATTCATCTTTTATTGCTTCATTTATGTTTTTCGGTTCAATGGTAGACACAAAATAAAAATGATTACTTTGATTTTGGGCTTGTGATCTTAAGGTTCTTTGATTTAGTTGTCCTATGACTTTTTCTAAAGGATGAATTTTGGATTCTTTGATGTTTATAATCTCATTATTTAATGGTTCATCTTCCTTGTCATTTTCAATTATTTCTTGACTTTCTACAAGTTGACTTTCAACTAAGTCATCATCTACCAAAGGTGATGTCTTAGAGGGAGGTAGACTTTAAATCGAATGTTATGTTCAACGATTCCTCGACTCTCATTGTTTCTTTGTTTAAGACAATGTAAGCTTTACTATTTTGAGAATAACCAAGAAATACACCTTCATAAGACTTTGGGTCAAACTTGGTGAGATAATCTTTAGTATTAAGAATGAAACATTTTGATAACGCTACACGCGTCGTTGGGTCAAAGGAACTTCTTTTTCGTCGAGAAAGTTTTTCAACACCCTAGGCGATGAACCTAATCGTTGTAGTGTAGTATTAGGGTAAGCCACGGTATTGATATCGTTCTCTGGGGAATAGGAATGCTAGTGAGAAGTTACTACGCTAAGGTTGGGGTTGAGGAAGATTATTTTTATCTTTTTATATTTTTTAAGAAAAGGAAAGGTCTGAATCTCGGGGTTTTGATTTGGGGGTTGGTATTGCTACCGATTACTCTACTTATCTAATTATCTAATCTAAGGTGTATGTAGTCTATGTGTAATTATTGTGTGCTCGTATGATAGTTTAAAGATGTGTTTACTTAGGTTTTACTACTCCTTAATTATCTCCTATTGGTGGTTGAATTGTCACGTCCTTATTCTTAGTTGCGTTGTGTGTCTAAGGTTGTAGGGTGTCGTTTCTCCCTAACTCTTTGAACTTACCAAAGGGTCTCGTCTACAAAACTCACTAGGGATAATAAACTCTTACTCTAAGGCACTCTTTGGATGGTTTAGCTTACAACTACTCAATGAGTTATATTCTAAGGTTCACAAAGATTTAATCAAGCATTAAGTACACAACGAATGACGTGTCGCATTACTAGATCATTAATCAACTAAGATAAGAGACAACCAATCAATATTCAATAATTAAGTTTCATATTCCTAGCAAACACACAAGTAAATTAGCGGGACATGGAGAACATGCAAGCATACACACAAATAATCAAAGACATAATTGTATTAATGAAGTAAAACACTTATCTTGGTGTAAGATAGGGTTTGGAACCCTAAAATCTTGTACAAGACGACCTTGGTTCGGTTTAGGTTTTACTCCAAAAGACTACACACAAAAGCGAAAAATTGATTCTAATATAATATTACATATGCGACGTTACCTTATGTTTTGTGGCCGTCGTGTCTCCGTCATTAGGGTTTCGTCTTGGCCACGTTAGACTTGCGGCGTTGTCACCTTATGCTTGTGACCGTCCTCTTGACCGGCGCGTCTGGATTGCATCTAGGCCGTCCGAGTTGCGACGACCTACTCTTTTACAACTTGCGTCGTCGCTTGAAAATAGGAGTTTTGGCTTCGTCCGTCACAAAATCCTCCGGCCGTCGTCGCGATTAAGCGATGGCGACGTCACCTTGTCTTCGGCAGACTTTGAGTGTCTCGATTCGACTTTGGCCATTTTCTTACAGATATTCGCGCCTTTTCGTCCAAATAAGTGTCATTCGAGCATTTTGCCTTGAGAGACCTAAAAGTGAAAAGGAACGATATTAAGCAATAACGGATACAAAAGTGATCAAATAAGGGCTTAAACGACCCTCAAAAAGGTACCTTTAAAACCTTATCAAATATCCCTACACTTGGTATTTGCTTGTCCTCAAACAAATGTGCTTCTTGAATTAATTTATAAGTTAGGGGTCATGAAGCATTGGTTTAAAGCAGTCCACAACACATATAAGCCCATAAAAGTCATAACAAGCACGAAAATTACATACTAGCACCTCACATGGGGTGTTTGGATACTCACATCTCTCTCGGGTGTATATAAAATATAACAAATTGGAAATGAAAGATAAACACTCATTAACCGGTCCTAGTACATAGATTACCATAGGCTTGAGAATAGATCAAACCTCCATCGCTTTGGCGTAAGCACCTAGGAAAGACTATCAAAGAGGTCTTTAAAGGGTTGTAACATTAGGCTTACGGTAGAAACAAAGGGTTTGGTGGGATAGGCAATTTAGTGGTGGCAAGTCAAAATCTCTATGTTAAATGCATACGAAGAATGGCGTTGCTAAGCCAAGGCTGGACATTCTAGACTCTAGTAGTGAAATAAACAAACATAAATTTAAAGAATAGATGTAGGATGGTAGCCAGTATGTTGTTGTTGTTTTTTTTTTTCACTCTAATTTTTTCTTTTCTCTTTTCTCTTTTTCGATTTTTTTCATACACTTTTACTCTACCATCCTCTACGGTAACATCAAAATGATAGGGTTTATAGGCACATCCTACACTTGAGTTTTTATTATTCTAACACTAATTTGACCCGAATTGAAAAGATCAAAACACTTGGGGTACATTATTATGCAAACAAAGGAATTTGAATTTAACGTTCCCTTCAGTTATTTCATAAACTTTAACTTTTCCCATGAATCCCAATCGTCCCAAAGCGTATACAAATGATATGACTCGACTTAGCAACTCATGCAAGCAACTAGATAATTGAACTAAGGGTTTAGGGTGATAACAATAATGCACTAAAAGTGAGTGCATACAAGGTAGGCTAAGGCGATTTAGGTGTATATTTGGGGTGGGGTTTAAACAATGCTTTTCATTGATATTCGGAAAACCGAAACATCACGAGAACCGCGAAAAGGATAGGCTCGGAGGGGTTAACTAGGGTATCGTGTACTAAAGATGAGTACAACGCAAAGGTGTGGGGAATTACTCGACCAATGTGGAAGAATTAATTATATTACGGTATCAAACAAGGGTTATCCTAATGCCTCTTATCATTTAGTTATTCCTAACTACACAAGTGCGATCTTACTAGCGATCTCGGGATGCATCACAAAACAAGTTCTAGAATCTAATATACTACGGTTCACACACTTAAGCATTAAAGATGAATGCTTTTAATTCCTACTAATCTAAGGCGATCCTCGCATTTTGGGTGGAATTTAGGTGGTAAAGGGTTTTGTGCTAGTCATGCAACTTCCTATCCGTGAGGCGCTTTTGTTAAGACTAATGGCTCACTCCTATATGTCATGAAAATTTTAAATTTGGTGCCAAAATTACCCTAACCGACATTTTCTCATGGTTTATTACACAAATACAATTGGACAAAGCAAATATTCAAGGATAAGCATAGTTCAAAGTTCCGTTTTATTTTCCCTCCTACACTTAAACCGAACATTGTCCCCAATGTTCCCGAAACTATCAAAGTTAAGATAATGGAAGGTAATTAAAATGAAAGAAACTAGTACTCCACGATTAGCTCGGTAGGATCCGTGCGTGAAGTAGTGGTTAAATCCTTTCCAAGAAGAATTTATGCGTGAAAAGCTCCTTCCAATCTTATGTAACTTCTTCTTGATAAATTAAACTGCACACTTGAAGAAAAAACGAAACCTTGGCGTAATCGGTGGTAATAATATATATAAGACTCGATTTAAACTAGGATATAATGCTTGTGGAATGGATGTTTACTGTAATTTCTAGAAAATTAAGACCTGGAAAATTCATAAAATTTATAAGTAGCTCGAAAGCGAGAAAAAGCAATCATTGTTTTACTCCTTCCCGACGCCGTCGGTTGCGATCTGACGCCGTCGGTTATCCCGACAAAAGCGGTGCGCAATTTTACGGAAAAAATTCGGAAAATTTACATCTTTAGAATCGGAAAAATTTACGCAAAACATCCATTATGACTAGATGCAAGCATTTGACACGAACAAACACACATATATATCTTTTAGTTAATTGTTATTCTCATGTTTACGTTTCTTTTGAAAGCGTGTAATCCTCCTACACTTATCCCTTATGTAAAATACCTTTATATGCAATTAAGACGAGGTTAAAAACAAAATAAAGCATTTTACAAATTTAAACATGAGAATAAACAATCAATAAAAGATATATGACACTAACAAACAAACAATTAAGCATGGGTTGCCTCCCATGAAGCGCTTTTCTTTATTTGAGAGTCTTGTAGCTAGACTCGTAGTCGTGCTCCTCGTTGCCTCGCGCACGCTCCGTGCTCATACTTAAACCATTCAACGCTTTTCATTCTTTTTGTAATCATCTCCTAATTCAAGGCCTTTTTGTAATACCGCTTAGTTTTCTCATATGGGCACCTAAGCCCACTTTGCTTATCCCTTTCACTAAGCAATGGAATAGGGGTCATTCTATTACAAGCCTCAATGTCCTTATGTTTAAACCTAGGATGGTAGCGTGGCATTTGGTAGATAAAATCTTCAACTTCATCGAGAATGTAATTAGACCATCAATCATCCGTTCATTCAACCTAGTCAATTTTTGAAAGGTTTTCCAAAATTACTTGAGTGAGGTCCTTATCAATAAATTCTCCTAAATCTTCTAAGATCATGAACTCTACCAAATAAGCAAAACTTCCAACAAACACGTGCAAATGAGTGATGCTTCAACAACATTGTTCCCTTGATAAGTTAACTCATTGATCTTGATTTTATTGTATAGGTCCCTTGAGATTAAGTTCAAAGGTAATAATGAATTCAAATAAGCATCGAAACCTTCTAGTAGTATTTTGCAAGGAATTGCATGTTAAAGGGTCATCTTTCTCAATCCTACACCTAGGGTCAAAACATTGGGAGGGTCTTCTCAATTTCAAAACTAACTTCATTAATGACCTCCCGCTATCAAGTGCTTCACCATAATCAAGTTCCTCATCGAATC
>CM040245.1:58608258-58808258 GCA_022545495.1 Chrysanthemum lavandulifolium
GTTTGTGCATCGGTTCTCGGTTTGTGCTTGGATTCTACCTTGTAAGCTTTTGCTCAAATTTTGTATTTCTTTGTTTTAGTGTTTTAAGTTTCAATCTTTGTGTTTGTATGTTTATTAGTTGTAGTTAATTCAAATTAATCAATATAATGAGATAGCTTGTTCTCTTTAATTTGTAGTTGTTAGAAATTTTAGTTTGTCGGTTTAAATTGCATAATGGTCATTTCTTAGTTTAATGTTGTTAGTATTGTTGTTTAATGCTTCATTAGTCCTAATAAATGATATTATAAGGTCTGAAATCAGTCCCATGGTTTTAAGTTGAGTTTTGCTTTGAGAATTACCAAAACAGTCTTTAAAAGGTTTGTTTGGTTTAACTTGTTCAACTGTGTTAAAAGTATTTGTGTTAGTACTTTTGGTTGTTCTGTGTCACACTAGGTCTAAATAACTAATATCAACCAAGAAAACCGGTGCTCATAAGCTCAAAAGTCAAAAATGCTTTTGATCATGTCTTGTGTGTTAGCTGTTTGAATTTCATGATTCATGATCATGATTTTGTGTTAGTAAGTTGTTAGTGTTGATCAAATCGGTCTTTATATATCTTAATACATCTTATTCAATCCACGGGATCAAATCAAAGTTCATATTAGTCAACTCATTTGGTTTTATCAAAAAAGTCAAATTTTCATTTTGGTCGTTTTTGAATTAAATAGATAATTTTAGTGTGTGTTTAATATTGAGTTTTAGCTTAAAAGCTCTTGGAATATCAAAGTTTAGTTGCTAAACTTAATTAGAAAAATACTAGTTCATTGTTAATCAGCTTATAAAGTGCTTATTTTCTAGTTTCTTTTGGACCCTTGTCTGATAATGGTGCCCTGTGCACAGTTGGGTAGTCCAACTTGATAAGCTCACACAGAGCTTATTAGTTGGTCTAAGCTTGTGATCCTTGGTTCTTTGGAAAGCCAACCTAGCCATCTTGAGGTCTCAAGCTTGGTTTTCATTTTCTAGCTTGTTTGGTAGAACGCAATAAGCCTCGACCTTGTCCCATTTATGTCCATTTCTCGGTTTAAGCTAAGTGCTTATCTGCTTATTCTAGCTTATCAGTGTTTGTAATTGTTCTTTCTAGCTTCATTTGAGTTACTTTAGCTTATTTGCTTCTTATTATATCTTTGGTTTTAGTTTGTGAGTTTGTTTGAGCTTATTTCTCCAAAATAAGCTCATAAGCAATCTGTTTGCTCATAAGCTCACTCAAATAGCTTATTTTTATTTGTAAAATTTTGTGTTTATTAAAGTTTCTTATTTTAAGTAGTTAAGTAGTTTTCAAAAGAAAAACCGGAAAAACATCAATTTAAATATAGTGATAGCATTTATTTAATATTTTTAGCTTTTTGATTTTTCTTTTAGCTTATTATTAAGCAAATCTAGTTTTATATTTTCTTAGTTTTCTGTCACCTTAAGTTATTTTTAGAAAAAGTTTCATAATTTTCCTAATCTGTTTAGTATTTATTATAATTTTAAATAGTTAAAAGTATTAAATAATTAGTAATAAATAATTAAAAAGCATAAAAAATATCTTTTCAGTTTTAAAATTAGTTTTATCATATTTTAGATTTTTCCAAGTTAAAATTTCATTTTTCCAGGTTTATTTTATATTTTCTAGTATTTAAGTGTATTTTAAATAGTAATTAATTAGTAATAAATATATAAAAGTGTAAAAATATATTTTTAGTTTTAAAATAAGTTTTATAATATTTTAGATTTTTCTGAATCATAATTTTATTTTTCTAGCCTTATTTCATATTTTCTTTTATTTTAGAGTATTTATAAATAGTTTAAAATAGTTTTAATTAATAATAATTAAATAAATAGTTATAAAAATAATTTTCTTTTTCTAATAATTTTCTTTTATTTTTAGGATTCCAAAATGTCATTTCATATTTTTAGGTCTTTTATTTCTTAGATCTCACTTTTTATTTTGTGCGTTTACGTAGTTTTAAACGTCGTGTTTTAGTTTCTTTTATCGATTGTTGTGCTTTCCAATTACGTATCCATTCCATTCCAATCAATCGGTAGTGTAATAATTCATCAAAATCCTTATTGATCACTATCCTTAGTGATCATTCTATCATCTGAATAAGTTTTGATACACCATTGAGTCTCAAGTGGGACTTAACGACCAGGAATTCATTATATTCTCATGATCTTCATTGCATTTGTTTCCTCGATTGTTTTAAGTTTATTACGGTTGGCCATTCACAAGTGGTCACCTTGTGTGATTAAACTTGACCCGGTTCTAATATATGCTCTTCTCTATTTTTGAACATAAGTAACATGTGATGCACTGCATTCTTTCCAGCATCAAACTTTGCTAACAAATCATCTCTTTCCTTAGTTAATTTCTCAATTTCAAGAATTTTACAATTTAGTTTCTATTCACTTAGTTTTAACGGTAATCCTGTTGTTCATACTTTTCACCCAAGCCATTTAATTATTTTCATGTGTTATAATTTTAGCTTCCATAGACTCTAAAGTAATTTGATAACCGCTACCTCGCACCTAGCCCTAACACAATTATCTCTTTCAATCACATAAGCGCCAAGTAATTTTTGATAAAAATCATGAAAATTTGAGCATACCTCGGAGATAGGGGTTGAACTTGATGAAGTAGCCACCATTGCAAGCGTAACATGATTATCTTCACACTCCAAGCTCCAATCAAATCCTCCATACCCATCTCCGATTCCAAAGCGGCATGATCGGCTTCCTCATCAAAAAAAAGTGCTCCACCAATTCTTCTCATCGAATCTTCAATCGCTTCTTCCATCGCTACCATACAAGAGGGTCATTGGTTCATCATCAAACTCTTCACCCAATCAACCTCTCGATAAATTCTCTTGAGCAACCAAAGCCTTTGTTTCAAGAATAGGATTTCTTTTAGCTCAGCTTTGGTTTCTCGACCATCCTGTTTGCTTGATACTTAGCAAACCCGCACTCCTTGCCAAGTGTCCAAGAGTTTTGACAATTGAAGCATTCAATTTTGGATTTGTCAAAAGTGATTCCCTGTTTTGGTTTGAAGTCAATGCTCTTTCCGGTTTTCTTCATGTACTTCTTGATCCTTGCGGTTATCAAAGCAACTTGCCACCGATATCAATTTCTTCTAAAGCATCCTCGTCAATTCGGAGAGATCTTCTTCATAAACCACGGGTAAAGAAGCTTGTCAGTGCAAAGAAAGAGCACAACCTTATCTCGAGTGCATGGTAGTAGTTGGTGGGGCTTGTTGAGCATAGGTGGGGAGTGTAAACAATGAAAGATTGGGTTACGTGATTGAGTAGAGAAGCGGTGCTTTTGGTGGAAGTATCGCCTCTTTTCGAGATGATAGAAAAGCAACACTGTGAGATTTAGAATGGTTTGACCATTCATCTCATGCTCATACACCTTTAGATGATTGTAGAGATCATTAAAGTCCATAACATCCAAACCTGGTTGACCTCTCGATCATTGTAGCTATCACATGCCATGATGATGGCGGACTCATAAGAACTTGAGATTAGCATCTTCAACTGAAACTTGTGCTTTGTATAATTCCAACATGTTAAGGAGATTTTGAAATCTACCATATGCGAGATCAAGACTCTCTTTCACCAATAGTGAAAGTTTCAAACTGTTGTTTCAAAGCAGATTACAGCATCTTTTGAAGCTTCATTCCTCCAAATCTTGTCTTGAGTGCAGCCCTGAGTCGCTTAGCATCTTAGCATCATGGAACTTGAGAAGATGACCATCCGAATGGCGTAACACGAGAATGTTGAGTGCCTTCTCTTGATTCCTTAATGTTGTCTTTGGTAAGACCGCCATAGGTGCTTGGGTTGTCTAGGAACATCAATAGTTTCGGAACTTCTTCATTACCATTGACAATTACATTCCATAGAGCATGGTCTCAGAATGGAAATTTATCGCCTCATCTTCATACACCATAGGTCATATTCGCCTTCTTGATGACAGAATCCTCATTGAGGTGATGGAAGGTGGTGGAACAATAATCGACATCTTTAGGTTTTAGGGTTTCTTCAGTCGAGTTTCACACAAGCTCGGATACCACTTGTTGGATCGATGTACTCTAACCAAACTAACTTAAATAGCTTGTTAAGGTTTAACAACCTCGGATAAATCCTAAGTTATTAACAATGAAAACACTCGAGCAAACTCTATTAAGTATGCGGAATTTACTTAACAAAGCTAAGAAGAATATCTTTAACTTTGAACGATTTTATTAATAACTCTAACTCTGCTTATTATGCATATCTTTAACAACTCTAATAATATCGAACTTCTCTAAAACTCTAATAAATTCACATACGTCTAATATCAATCTAGGGGTCCTTTTATAGGCTCAAGGATAACCCTAAACGATTTACAATTCTTATCCTTGTACGTCAAGTAAACAATACATAGAAAGTTCTAGATAAACATAACTTTCTATCTTTAATCTAATACAATCGACTTATAATCTTTGCAAAGACTTTGATAATAAGCAAGACTTTGACTTCATGCAAGCTTTGACTTCTTGCAAGATTACTTTATCTTTCTTTAGTACTTTGTTAATCTTCAAGACTTTAATCTTCTCAGATCCCAACAAATTACAAGACGCTTAAAGCTAATACTAGAATCAACACGATTCGCTTTATTCAACTCAAACTTAAAGTCCCTAAGGTGGTCTTCTACTTTCTTCCCCGAACATTCCTAGCTTGCAAGGTCCTATCATTCTTTTGTTGCCTTGAGGCTTTGACCGCTTGCTTTGGTGTAACTTTTACCCTGTAGAGGGAATGGGAACATTAGTTGGTATTGCTACTTTTGCTTTTCGGGTTTAGAAGTTTGGGATCCGAACTACTTGAAGGCACATTGAAGCTTATATGCTTAACTTTAGGCATAGAACAAGGCATCACATCTTTATCTTTCTCACATAAGGATTTAGGGCATGTTGCTCTTAAACATTCTAACAACTCCTGAGATCGTTTGGCCTGAATGCAAGCAAACCTAATTTCTCTATCAAGTGGCTTATTTAAGAAATCCTCTTCTACAATCTCACGGAGACATTCTAGACTATCCTTAAGGTGAGCGAAATAGTTATGAAACACAAGTTCGTAATTCCTAAGATGAGGAGGAATGTATTTAATGATATAGTATATTTAGAGTCCACGATGACTTTGATGCAACATTCTCATTAAAGACAAGTGGCATTTTCCTTTTACCCGACTCCTCGATTCTCAATTTCCTTTTGTAAAGACGTTATCTTTCGTTGTTCTTGTCACGAGTGACTTTCATTGAGTCATATAACTCTTTAAAGTGTCGTTTAACCTTTTCATTTTCTTCTAGAAAACTCTCATTTTCCTTTTGTTAAGCATTAACCAAGTTTTGAAGAAGAAAAGTTTGAGAACACCGAGAATCTAAAGGAAGAGGCATTTGGGAGCCAATCACCTTGTTATTTTCACCCTTTAATTGTGAAATTTGGGCTTTCAACTTTCTAATCGTGTTACAGTGAGCTTGAATCAGACGTCACGCTTTGTTTATTTCAAAAACCGCATCAAATTCAGGAGCATCTGAGGATGTCTTGATATTTGAGGTTTTAGTATTTTCTTTAAGATGTTGATATTTTAATTGCAAAGCAAAATGTTCAACTTCCAAATTAAAAAAATTGTTTGACCAAGTTATCATGATCATCCTGTTCAATTTTATCATGCATTTTTGAATTTGCTGTTTCAAGCTCAATGACACGATCATGGGAAACTTTCAAAGCAACAGATAATTCATGAAAGAAGCAATAATAGAGTGCTTAGTAACAGTATAAAACACATCTTGAGCCACACAACTCAATACTAAGTTGTCATTTAAGATATGCAGATTTTTCCTTTCAATTTTATTATATTTGTGTTCCTGCTCATAGTCATTGACCTCAACAATCATTGCATCAAACTCCTTTTCCATTTCTTTAATATCTCGATTTATTCCTTTTGAAGACTTTCAAATTAACCTTTAATTGTTTAAAGAAAGGCATGACCTCGCTTAAATAGCATTCTTTAGTTTGCTCAAAACCCTTTCCCTTCAGCTTATCCCAGTAGGTGTGATCCTTTTCTTACATGTCTTCTCAAAATCAACAAATAGTTAATAAACAACATGTAGGCTGATTAAGGTCTTGCTCTTAGTGGGAATTGATCTAGGAACTAAATGCTTGGGTGTATTCGGAGGATACACAGTTGCTGGAGGCATTTTCCTAAGGGGAGTGTTCGTTTTAACAAGTGCATTAGCCTTTTGCATATCTATGTCCTTTTTCCAAAAAACTTGTTCTAGGGTTAATAGAGTTTGAGGCTTAATTCTATACAGAGAAATCCAATTTTCTTTAGTGTAATCATGGGGTTGGAACGTTATGTTTTGCTTTTTACACTCGGGATCTTTTAGCTTCATATTCATTTTTTCCTAGTGACTTCACCTAATTGCCTATCTTCCTTAGTGCACACAACGCAACTAGGTTTACGCCTAGGCTTAAGGATTTCATTACCATCGATATTATCTTGTGAGCTTCTCAGCCACTTTACCATATTCAGATGGGTTCCTTTACGAGGAATGCTATGCTTATCACGAGAACTCTATGCTTAGTGATCATGTGAGCAAATCAATGGTATTCCTTGTACGCACAACTTATTTTCAAGCTTGTTTTTCAAAGTTTTAGATTAGAAAAGTCATTCAAAAGTTTTGATTCCTTAGCATTAAATTCTTGTTTAAGCACTTTAACATTATCTTGGAGTTCTTGTTTTGCTTATCAGCTTTAGAAAGCTTTTCTTGTAAGGAGTTTAACTCTTGTTTTAACACTTCTTCTCTAAAATTACTTTTCTAATAATTGTACGCATTTGGTCATCCATTTCGCTCACGGTGGTTAACTCAAACTTAGCACGTTGTTCATAAATTGCAACTTGTTCTTTATAGTATTCGATTCGTAGATAATTGAATCATCAGGCACATGGAGTGTATTCATAAAAACATAGTCATCATTGATCGCAGAAGATGCATCACTCGTACAATCTCACATTCACTTTGTAACACATATTGATCATATGGGACAATATTACTATTACCCATATTATCCATATCTCGATTCATTATTTACATGTGATTTTACTTTGTTATGCATCTCTTGCACATCAACTTCATCATATAGTTTTAATACCTCGTAGATGATGGATTCTTTGGAAGGACCACTGCTCAGAGTGATGAAACCTTTTGAGAGACCATTGGTGAAATGCTAGCCATGAAGATGGTTTGGGCGCTGGTTCATCATCAACATCCGAGTCATATGCATCACAATCACTACTTGAAATGCATTAGGATGATTCTCGACCCATGTCTTGCCTCGGCCGCTCATCCACATCAAGATCATAGGTCTTGGCATTTCCTCAAGAAGAAACAACAATTCCTCTTCATCCAAAATCGCCCATTATCCCGAGCTTGTACCAAAGAACATCTTCTCCTTAAAATACTCAAGATTTTGTGGGCGTTTGGAGATGTGCGCCTCTAATATGTCCTTCACCACCACGCTTGTAGCACTTGATTGGCTTACCACGTCCTTGATTTTCATTCCTTCCACGGTTTCGATTAGTGCATACCCTCCACCGCCCTATATTTCCAAAACTGCTTCCACCATCCCTTGTTCGTTCCTTCTTCCTTGAACATTTTGCACTACCTCCTGCCATCTATAATAGTAGCTTGATTATGAGGATTAGATGTCGCTCGAGGTTGTTGTTGGTGTGAGGTGGAATTCGATTTTGACTAACCATGAGTGACAATTGATTGATGAAGTTTTCCATGAATGTGTTTGGGTCTCGATGCTTGTATCTTTGGATCGTGAATGAGCTTGTAATTACCATTTCCGAGGTATAACTTGTAAAGCTTTGGTAGTAATCCCTACATTGGTGTAGAATGTCGTTGAATCATTTGACAAACTTGCTTCACCCTGCTTGGATTTGAACCGATCAAGAATCATTCTTTCAAACATAGCATGTCTCTCATTTCAAGGTGAATGCATACAATTGCTCATAGTTAGTATTCTTTAATCCTTTGGTTAGCTTCACGAGGTGACAAATTTGTGCCATTCGGGATTCATGTTGTTCACAAACTTTGAGTTCATTGAATATTTGGCATGGTCATTTTGATATTCCTCATGTCATTTACAAGCTTGTGGAATCTCACGTAATATTCATAGACACTTTCTTCCGTTTCATCTTAAAGTGCTCAAATTCATCATCTGATTGTGATTCTCTCTCTTCCTTAGTTAATTTAGAACCCGAGAGAAGCATTTTGACATTATCCCAAACCGCCTTGGCTTCAAGTGTTGTGATTGATCAACTTATAGATGTCTTTTGAAGACCTCAAGTATAATGTTTGAAGCCTCGATATCAGCATCGTATCTCTTTTTCTCCTTATCACCGAGCTCATCATACGCCTTTGGTCTATCCAAACCTAAGATCACCTGCTCCATCCGCAGCAGCTTCAAGTATGTCTCTTGTTGTCTCAATCGATAAGGTCCTTCATCAATTGATTTGAGAATGTTGACCCTATTTTCCTTTCCCAAACGGTACAACCTAATTCGTTGAGCCCATGAGTCATAATCGGCCTCATCAAGCATAGGTGGATCTAGTATCTCGATCCAATTGCTTGAACATCCTCGCCTATAATAGAAACGATAGTAGGTACTTTGTTAGACATGATTACAAGTTCTACGGATTTTACTATTCTTTGATTAAACCGTAAATTGATTCTTTCACGGATTTTACTAAACCAATAAGAACAACCAGAAAATGTAGCACTAAGAAGTGACAAATCTCAATAGACAAGTAGCTAAATAGTCAACTCGCTTTGGTGTCAACTCGCTAAACAAATAACTCGCTTAAAAGACAAGTCGATTAAAACTCAAGTCGCTTAAAGAAACAACTCGCTTAAAACCCAAGTCGCATAAATCAACTCATCGCCAATACAACTAGCTTAATAGCCAAGTCGCTTTAGAACTCAAGTCGCTTAAAGAATCAACTCGCTAAATAGCTAAGTCGCATAAACTAACTCGCCCAATAACAAAGCAACTCGCTCCAATAACAACGCAACTCGCTTCCAAGAAATGCAACACCATGGCTCAACTCGCTCGTACACTTTTCAAAACAACCACTTTATCAATAAAAACAACCAAACCACAATGATTTAAGCCTTCCAATTCAAAACCTAAACATATATGATGATCCTAAACACAAAAGTACAATCAAAATTCAAACTTTAACACTAGAAATTAACCAAATGATTCAAACTCTCCTAAACACTTATAACCCCAAAAACCTTATGAAATCCACCAAAACAAAGAGCATGAAAGATGAGTGATGAAACCATGGCTCTTGATACCAATTGTAAGATAAAGGATTTCACAAACACATTAAACCACAATCCATATGGGGCGATACAAGGTTTTAGAGATAAAGTTAGAGAGAAAGGGAAGAGAGTTGGGAACTATGTGAAACAAAGAAAAATGGTATTGAAGCCCAACCCTCTACCTTGGGAGGTAGAGGGTATTTATAGTGTCTTACAATAAACGCCACCCACGGGTCATGGATCGCATACAATGGGTAAAGACCCGTCCGCCCTCCACGATGTTACTTAACTAACTACTTATTAACATAAATTGACTACGACTACGAGCTTTTTAACGAATACATATACTTGAGGTGACCGACTCTTTAACGACTGGATTTTCTAAATCCTAACAGTAATCATTCATATGCTCTCATTCTTCTTCCTCCTTCATTCTGGCCAGGTTTTCCTTTTCTATTATTTCATCCTCCTCTAATGTCAACCTCAAGGCTTCTTCATCAAGCATTTGTTGATGAGCTTGTTCATCAGCAACCCTCTTATCTTCTTCTTCAATTATCAACAACTCCATGTACTCATGTTCCATACTTTTTTCTAATTTCATCGTCATTCGTTACCTGTAATCCAATAAAAGCATTTGTTAAACAAGTGTAAGTATAAATTCTTGATAATATAATTGATGACGTATAGCACGTATAGCAGGCCTACTAGGCCTAACTCGTGCTATACACATACCGACCCAGCCCAAAATTAAACAACTACGAATATTGAACCAACAATAAGCCCAATAACGAAATTGGCTATAGTCCAAAATCAAGACGCACACAAGATGCTTAGCGGACCAAACCTTTGGCGTGAAGGCATCTTGTGTCCGCATCCGCTGATTACCACGGGACCTTGCTCGACAAGGGCCCTATTTCGCCATTAACTCTTATATGCAGGCGTTAGGAAACCGTAGCGGTAAACCTCGCCTATAAAAGGGTTCTAATCCCCACACAAGGTACAACTTTCTCTCTCATAATAACACACCATTATTGTCTCTGATAAGAATGTGTACTTACTTTCATGCCGGAGTCTAATCGTGGGGTCCGTCCCCAAGGTAAGGCTAACGGTTTACTCTCACTTGTGCAGGGATTCAATCAACTACTTGGATTAGTACAAGATTAGCCTACCAACAGCTTGTTAGCCCAGTCCAACAAGCATCATAAACACTCATTATAAGCCATCACACTTTTTATAATAACAAGTTGGCGCCATCCGTAGGACCAATACACAACTGCGTTCTTGAAAATACTCACCATGGGCACTCGGTCCGAACCAACTCTCGCTCTCGTATCCGCGGTGTGGAACACGGCGTGAAGAGAAAATAATGCAACTCTGGTGGAACTTGAGGGACCTGCGTCCGACGCAGCCATCAGGAAATACTATGACAAGTATTATGGACAGATCTTTCTGATTGTGACAGAGAAAGTTCGGAAGCTGGAAGAAAGGGCCAAAGTTATAGAGGCACTAAAAACTCGGCTAGACTTCCGTGAGGCGTCGCAGCACTCCGAGTCAGGAAGGCCGACCGAAAGAAGGGATTTGAGGAAAAAGATCGAGTCTCGAAAGCGCCGGAACACACGGGAAGGCTCCGAGCGAAGGCGTAGTCGGTCTAGGTCACCAAAGAAGAAAGGTGCTGAACAAGAGGAGGTGTTCAAGTGGCTGCACAAGGATGTGTTCCATATACTAGGAGACAAGGAAAAAGTGTCTCCGTATACTCCGAAGAACCCAGAAACCAAACTGTCGCGACTCTCAAAAAGAGGAGGAAAGCGGCTATCATAGCTCCTATTCACGAAGAACAGAGCCTTATTCTGGAAGGCGCGAAGACAGCCGGGCGTACTTGCGGAGGACCGACCAACTTTCCGAGAGTGAAGACAACGGAGGTGAATAATGGAGGTCCGGATCCAAAAAACAGAAGTCGGGCATCGATGGCGATGACTTAGCTAGACCATGGGTATGCAAGGAGACTGATCCGTTCACTCTACGCATTCGTTATTTCGACATGCCCAAGAAAACACGTATGCCTACTAACGTGAAGACGTATGACGGAAGTGAAGACCCGGAAGATCATCTAAAATTTTTCCAAGCGGAAACAAAAGTGGAACGCTGGGCCATGCCGACCTGGTGTCACATGTTCAATTTTACGCTTACTGGATCCGCTAGGGTTTGGTTTGACGATCTTCCGCCAGAATCTGTGGATAACTATGACGAGCTAAAAGAGGTCTTCCTAGCAAACTTTCTCCAAGAAAAGAAGTACATAAAGGATCCTGTGGAGCTTCACCACATCAAACAAAAAAAGGGATAAACTACGGAAGAATTCGTGAAAAGATTCAAGGCGAGAGCGAGGATGTCAAAGGAGCTCGAAAGTCATGAAAATCTCGTGTTTCATGCACGGGATCACTAATTCGAGTTGATCAAGTGCTTGCATGATAAAATACCTAAGTCGGTAGATGAAATGATGAGGTAACCGCATCCTTCATACGAGGAGAAGTTGTCGCGGCAACCATGAAAAGAAGAGGTCGCCTCATGTCTTTGTGGAAGCCACACGAACCCAGGCGAAACAAGGCTTAAAGAAAGGAGGATACATAAACTAGCTCGAGACGAGAAAGGAAGCAAGATAGGTTCACTCTCCTCTCCAAAACACCAAAGGAAATATTGGCACCGAAAAGCGAAATCCAAAATCCTCCGCCAATGATCACACCGATCGAAAAAGAAACGCTAATATATCTGTGAATTTCACAGAAGTAGGCATAATGATGAGTACATGCATCCGAAAAGACAAATAGAAGAGTTACTCAAGACCGGGAAGATGTCAAATGTAATAAAAGAACTTAAGCAAAACAACGGAAAGGACCAACCCAAGGCGCTTAAAAAGGAGAGACATTCGGAAAGGATAAACCTCTCGCAATCCTAATGGTACAAACCCAGCAGCGAGTGACGTGACAAAGAATTATACAAAGCTTCTCTCCCAACCCCAACATCTCATTCTCGCCACTAACCAAAGAAGAAGGAAAAGACGGGCCAATGATAATTGAAGCAGAAATCGGGGGGCACTTCATACACCGCATGTACATTGACGGAGGTTCCGCTTTGGAAATCCTATATGAACACTGTTTCGAAAGGCTCCGAACCGAAATAAGAAAACGAATGATACCTGCCACAACACCCCTTATTGGGTTCAGTGGAGAGGTAATATGGCCAATAGGACAAATATCATTGCTAAATAAAGTTGGCGATGATGAGCACTTAGCATCCGCATGGATGAACTTTGAAGTTGTAAGATAACGATCACCATATAATGGGATCATAGGAAGGCCATGGGTGCGAAAGTTACAAAGCGGTACCTTCAACAAATGCATGGAATGGTAAAATTCCGGTAGAAGGAGGAGTGCTCACACTACGAAGCAGCTGAATTGTTTCACTAGAATGCACAATGGTTTCTGAACCAATACCGCAAGCCACAACTAGAAAATCAACCAGTAGAACAACGAATAAATGTAGCAATCCATCCGGAGCACCCAGAGCAAACCATAGCCATTGGATCCACCTTATCAATGGAAGGACGCAAAAAACTGTGTGACCTACTAAAGAAGAACCTGGACATTTTTACCTGGTATCCACCAGACATGACGGGTGTCCTAAGGCACATAGCAAAGTACAACTTAAATATACATGAGGGATACACCCCAATAAGACAAAAGAAAAGAGGCCAGGCACCAGAGAGAAACTAGGGATCCAAGAGGAAGTGGAAAAGCTTATGAGTGCAGGAATCATGAAAGAAGTGCACTACCACAGCTAGTTGGCTAACCCCGTGATGGAAACAAAACATGACGGAAGTTGGAGAATATGCGTAGACTTCAAGGACCTCAACAAAGCATGTCCTAAGGATGGATACCCATTGCCAGAAAGAGACTGGAAAGTCGAGTCACTCTGCGGATACCGCTTCAAATGCTTCCTGGACGTATATGAGGGCTATCACCAGATACAAATGGCAAAGGAGGACGAGGAAAAAACATCATTCATCACAAGTCAGGTCTGTTATACCAAAATGCCATTCGGATTAAAGAATGCAGGAGCAACATACTAGCGACTGGTAGATAAAGCTTTCCACAAGCAAATAGGCAGAAATTAGAAGTGTATGTCGATGACCTTGTAATCAAAAGCTGCTCATAGGATGAGATATTAAGGGACATAGGGGAAACCTTTAAAACCTTAAGGGAAATAAACATGAAGCTGAATCCTAAGAAATGCACCTTCGGAATGTTCCTTGAATACACCGTGAAAACTAAAGGAGTCAAAGTATGCCTAGACAAAGCGGAGCGGTACTAGACCTCCCATCTCCAAAATGCCTTAAAGCGTTCGTAAACTAAATGGAAAATTGGCTAGTCTAAATAGGTTCTGGCTAAATCCAGAGAAATCATTGCCTTTCTTCAAAACACTCAGAAGTGTACAAAAGAGTGATTTTCAATGGACAAAGGAAGCGGAGGAAGGTTTTAAACAAATGAAAAAGATGATAGCAGACCTCCCGACACTCACGGCGCCCCAGGAAAAAGAGGAACTTATCATATATCTTGCGGCAACAAAGGAAGCGGTCAGTGCAGTCTTAATGATAGAAAGGGAAGGCAAGCAAGCACCAATATACATTGTAAGCCGAGCCCTGTGAGGTCCGAAAATCAACTACACACCCATGGAAAAACTAGTATTATCTTTGGTGCATGCTACAAAATGGTGAAGAGATACTTCCAGCACATACATTTGTAGTCATCAAGGACCGACCGTTAAAACAAATATTGTCAAAACTAGAAGTCGCGGGTAGGCGCAAAATGGAGCATTGAGTTAGGAGAATAAGACATACAATCTGAGCCAAGAGTATCGGTTAAAGTACAAATCTTGGCGGATTTCATAGTAGAACATCCAAAAGATGATGAAGAGGATGACTCAATGGAAGTAGAAGAGAGCTCCCGCAACCATGGATCTGTTCACAGACGGTTCATCCTGCATAGATGGTTCTGAGCGGGACTATCTTGACAGACCGGAAGGAGCGGAGTTCACTTATGCCTTAAGATTTCGCTTTGGAGCAACAAACAACGAGGCTGAGTATGAAGCTCTCATAGCTGGGTTAAAAATAGCAAAACAAATGGTAGTTAAAAATTTACAGGAAAATGTAGATTCAAAACTTGTGGCTAATCAAGTTAACGGAACATATATAGCTAAGGAGTCAGGAATGATCCAATACCTGGAAAAGGTAAGGACGCTCTTGAGTAATTTCGAATGTTCTATCAAACAAGTCCTAGAAGCGAAAACAAGAAGCGGGCGCCCTAAGCAAGATGGCGTCTACCGACTTGCACATCCGAAAAACAAGTGCTAGTAGAAGAACTTAATCAAAAGTCAATAGAGGAGGTAGCAATGCTCGCAATAGTGGAAGAAGAGAGGTATACATGGATGACCCCAATATATGAATACGACAAAGGAAATACTCCAAACCGAACAAAAGAAAGCAAGAGTAATCAAGAGAAAGTCGCAAAGATTTGCAGTGAGGGACACTTTAAAAGAAATCTTTTCTCGGGCCATGGTTGCATTGCGTAGGACCCCTACAGGAAAATTACGTGCTAAAGAGAAATCCACGAAGGGTCCTGCAGCATGCACGCTGGAACAAGGTCTTTCGTGGCTAGAGCCTTACGTACTGGATACTATTGGCCTACCATGCATGAGGATGCTAGGAAGCTAATCCTAGCATGTAAAGATTGTCAAGTACACAGACCAGTCCTGAGATATCCGCAAGAGAAGTTAACTCCAATCACTTCCCCATGGTCATTCTATAAATGGAGAATTGACATCGCGGGACCCTTTCCGAAAAGGTCAAATTCCTCATAGTGGCAATAGACTACTTCACCAAGTGGATAGAAGCGAAGTCGGTTGCCACTATCACAGGAAACCAAATGAAAAATTTGTATGGGAAAATATCGTGTGCAGATTCGGACTCCCAGGAGAGATAATATCCGACAATGGAAAGCAATTCCGAGATAACCCATTCAAAGATTGGTTCAAGAAATTAAACATAAAACAACACTTCGCTTCCGTTAAACATCCACAAGCAAATGGGCAGGTCGAAAGAGCAAACATGAGTCTGGGGGAAGGAATAAAACCTCGATTGGAAGATAGGAGCAAAAACTGGATGGATGAGTTGTCGCATGTCCTCTAGGCACACTGTACAATGATCAAATCCAGTAATGAAGACACTCCATTCTCGTTGACATACGGAACGGAAGCTGTCATTCCTGCTGAAATAGGAATGCCCACATGGAGGATAGCAGAAGCGAATATAGAAGAAAATTACGAGGCTTTGGAAATGAATTTGGATCTTTTGGAAGAAAGAAGGGAACAAGCGGCAATATGCGAAGCAAAAAGCAAAGCACAAATGGAAAAATATTACAACTCAAGAGTTCGCAACACAAGCTTCAAGCCAGGAGACTTGGTATACCGCAACAACGATGCAAGCCATGCGGAAGAAAGAAGGAAATTGGGACCCAAATGGGAAGGATCTTACGAGGTCACCGATAAGGTTTTAAAGGTACCATTTTGAGGGTCGTTTAAGTCCTTATTTGATCACTTTTGTATCCGTTATTGCTTAATATCGTTCCTTTTCAACTTTTAGGTCTCGTGAAGGCAAAATCTTTGGAATGACACTTATTTGGACGAAAAGCGCGAATATATGAAGAAAATGGCCAAAGTCAAAATCGAGACACTAACGATTCTTTGAAAGTAGAAAGCGGCGGCGTCGGTGCTATTGGCGGCCGTCCCAAAATTATTGTGACGGGCCGAACCCAAAACTCGTATTTTCAAGAGGCGGCGTCTAGTTGTGAAAGAGTAGGCCGTCGCTACTCGGACGGCCTAGATGCAATCCGAACGGCGTCGGAAAAGTGAAGAGGACGGCGTCACGGACATAAGGTGGCCGTCGCAAGGTTAACGTGGCCAAGACGAAACCCTATGGCGGCGACACGGCGGCGTCACTAAACATAAGGTGACGCGATGCAATTGTAATCTTATATATAGAATCCGAATTTTCGGTCTTTGTGTGGAGAGTCTTTGGGTAAAACCTAAAACCGAACCTAAGGTGTCTTGTATAGTATTTTAGGGTTTTAAACCTATCTTACATCAAGATAAGTCTTTACTTCATTAATTCAATTATGTCTTTGATTATTTGTGTGTATGCTTGCATGTTCTCCATGTCCGGCTAATTTATTTGTGTGTTTGCTTAGGAAGTATGAAACTTAATTATTGAATTTTGATTGGTTGTTTCTTATCTTAGTTGATTAATGATCTAGTAATGCGATAGGTCATTCGTTGTGTACTTAATGCTTGATTCATCTTTGTGAACCTTAGAATATAATTACGAGTAGTTGTAGGCTAAACCATCCAAAAGCGCCTTAGAGTAGGAGTTTATAATCCTAGTGGGTTTGTAGACAAGACCCTTTGGTAAGTTCGAAGAGTTAGGGAGAAAGCATACCCTACAACTTTAGACACACAACGTGACTAAGAATAAGGCGTGACACTCAACCATCAATAGGAGATAATTAAGGAGTAATACAAACTAAGTAAACACATCTTTAAACTATCATACGAGCACACATTAATTAGACATAGACTCCCATAACCTTAGTTTAGATAATTAGATAATAGTAGAGTAATCGGTGAAATACCAAACCCCAAATCCAATACCCGAGATTCGTACCTTTCCATTTTCATAAAATATAAAAGATAAAAATAATCTTCCTCAACCTTAACCTTAGCGTAGTAACTCCTTACTAGCATTCTTATTCCCCAGAGAATGATATCAATACCCGTGGCTTACCCTAATTACTACACTACAACGATTAGGTTCTTTGCCTGGGTGTTATAAAACTTGCTCGAAGAAAAGGAAGTTTCCTTGACCCCGACGACAGCGTGTGGCGTTATCAAGTTTTTTGGCGCTGCTGCGGAATAGAATAGCTAGTTAGTAGTCCACCTCGTTTAGGTTTCTTTGCTTGATTCCTATCAAGTAAACGTTTTTCTCATTTTTAGCTTTCTCTTGGTCTATCCCCTTCTTCGTAACCTTTGTTCAGTAACCCCATCACTTTTCATCATGGAAGGTGATAACCCACTACCATTCATCAACATACCACCAAATGACCGCCAAGAGCCCGTACTCTTGGTGAGTACTCGAGACCAAGCCACCTAGGCTATAGGAACACCATTGAGCTTCCGACCAAGCCCAAACTATGGCCTGCGATCCGACACCATCCGGTTGGTGCAAAGCGGATGTGCATTCCATGGACTTCGTTAGAAGATCCAAATCGACATCGAGGATTTCCTCAAAATCATCGATTCCATCGACCTTGATGCTACTACTCGGGAGACCACGCGCTGCGTTTCTTCCAATTCTCTCTACGGGACCAAGCTAGTAATTGGCGGCGACTTCGCCGGCTCCATCTCAAGTTAGGATGATCTTACTTCTCGCTTCCTTGCTCAATTTTTCCACCGGGAGAACCACTAAGCTTAGGCGAGACATCTTGACATTCAAAGCGGCTCAAGGTGAGTCTCTTTACAAAGCATGGACTCGATTTAAGGAATTACTCCGTGAGACTTCCACACCATGGCATTGATCTTTGGCTTCAAATCCAAATCTTCTATGATCATACCGATTTCATCACTCGACGATCCATTGATCGAGCCGCGGTGGAAGACTCGGTGACTTTAACGCGGAGAAATCATGGGATATTATAGAGGAGCTTGCCGATCAAAGCTACGAGGATTGGGTGAATCTCCGAAACTCCGATTAACGTGGTTAATGCCATACCCACTCCTCACAGAATCCTCCGATACACTCGAAGAGCAATTGAGTGCCATCGAGAGGAATTGATTATCTTATGGAAAGGCGAAAAAGAGCGCTGTACAAATTCCTCGAAGTCGTCAAATCCGCCCACTCCACCAACCGCTCCACACCTCTTTCGGAATCCCAGTCGCGAGCAAAACCCAAGTTCGAAGGCGTTTCGTTCTACTTCCCCAATACCACTTTCACCAAGCTTCAAGGATCAAATGAGGAGTACATGGCAGCTCATATAGAGATTAGCGGTTGAAGAGGAGGTTTATAGGCGAGAGAGAAATGCAAGCAAAATGAAAGAAATGGTGGATTTGGTAATTGAATTTACCAAAACAAAGGCTCCGAAAAATGCTCGTGAAACAAGCGATTGCCCTCCCACTTCATTTATGCGCCGTTTCCATTATGCACGAGAATGCAAGGGGTGAGATGTGGAAAAGCGAGGAAAGCACGAAGGATGAGTGCATGCCTAATGATGAACTTGAGACCATTGAGTACTACCTTAAGCACAAAATTAACAAGAAAACCATTGCAAACCAAGTAAACAACTTTAGATACAATGAAGTTCTTAGGGAAGCTCTTGAAGGAAAAATAGCGGAAGAAGAATCTGACGCCTTACCTATGGAACCTCTGTATGAGTTGGTTATAAAAACCGTTAACAAGAAAGCGAAACACCACGTGGAATTTTGTGATACCGGTTAGTGTCGGTGACATGGACAATATAAATGCCTTGGCCGATCAAGGACCGATGTGAACATAATGCCATTGTCAATCTATAATAAGTTAACTAAAGAGAAACCAGCCAAAACCGACCTTAGACTTTCCTTAGCTAATCATACTTATGTCCACCCGTAGGAATCGCTATTGATGTTCTAATTGAGGTGGCTAACATCGTTATCCGGTGGATTCGTGATCATTGATGTTGAGGAAGATAAAATGTATCGCTCATTCTTGGGACACCATTCACGCCACCGCCAAGGCAACCATCAAATGCGGAGAAGGAATCATGATACTCAAAAGCGGGAAGGGTATGCTAGGATACCCATCATCCCAAGATACCCTCTTAAGATCATGGAAATGATTACGGTGGAAATCGAAAAGCCCGGATAACAATGTTAAGAAGAAGAAGAATGGCGGGAAAAAGGGCTTAGAGACTTTATGGTTCAAGGATTGTATGCGACATTGTGGAAACCCGATAAAAGTTAGGAAGCAATCCCACCTCAATACCTAAGGTACAAAAGGACCCTAAGGAATTTCTAAAGGGAGAAAAAGTGTTCTGTATAGATCTCGGATAAGGGCATTACGAGGAAGAAACAAACCAAGATGGTTTGGGCCTTTCCTGATTAAGGAGACCAATTTAAAAGATAAAACCGTCGCCATAATTGGCAGCGTTGGCAAGGAATCCATGGTGAGCATCTGACATCTACACCCTTTCGATGAAGGGAAAACAAAGGGTGAAGAGGCGGTAATGAGAAAGCGTAGGAACACGACTATGAGTCTAGCTACAAGACTCTTAAATAAAGAAAAGCGCTTCGTGGGAGGCAACCCATGCTTAATTGTTTGCTTGTTAGTGTCTTATATATTTTATTAATTGTTTATCCTCATGTTTAAATTTGTAAAAATGCTTTATTTTGTTTTAACCTCGTCTTAATTGCATATAAAGGTATTTTACATAAGGGATAAGTGTAGGGAGGATTACACATGTTTTCAAAAAAGCGTAAACATGAGAATAACAATTAACTAAAAGATATTTATGTTTGTTTGTTCGAGTCAAATGCTTGTATCGAGTCATAATGGATGGTTTTGCGAAATTTTTCCGAGTCTAAAGATGTAAATTTTTCCGAATTTTTTCGGAAAATCTCGGACCGGTTTTGTCGGGATAACTTTGGCGTCGAGATTGCAACTGACGGCGTCGGGAAGGAGTAAAACATCGAGATTACTTTTCTCGTTTTCGAGCTACTTATAAATTTTGGAATTTTCGGTCTTAATTTTCTTAGAAATTCGTAAACATCCATTCCACAAGCATTATATCCTAGTTTAAATCGGGTCTATATATATATTATTACCGCCGATTTTACGCGAAGGTTTCGTTTGTTTTCTTCAAGTGTGCGGGTTTAGTTTGTCAAGAAGAAGTTACATAAGATTGGAGGAGCTTTTCATAATAATTCTTTTTGGAAAAGAGTTTAACCACCACTTTACACGGATCTCTTGAGCTAATCGGGGAGTATTAGTTTCTTCGTTTTAATTACCTTCTTTTATCATAACTTTGATACTTTCGGGAACATTGGGGACAATGTTCGGTTTAAGTGTAGGGGAGGAAAATAAAGCAGGAACTTTGAAACTATGCTTATCCTTGATTATTTGCTTTGTCCAAATGTGATTGTGTAATAAACCATGAGAAAATGTCGGTTAGGGTAATTTTGGCACCAAATTTAAAATTTTTATGACATATAGGAGTGGGCCATTAGTCTTAACAAAAGCGTCTCATGGATAGGAAGTTGCATGACTAGCACAAACCCTTTACCACCCAAATTCCACCAAAATGTGAGGATCGCCCTTAGATTAGTAGGAATTAAAGCATTCATCTTTAATGCTTAGAGTGTGAACCGGTAGTATATTAGATTCTAGAACTTGTTTTGTGATGCATTCCGAGATCGCAAGTGAGGCTACACTTGTGTAGTTAGGAATAACTAAATGATAAGAGGCATTAGGATAACCCTTGTTTGATACACTTAATATAATTACTTCTTCCACTTTGGTTGAGTAATTCCCCACACCACTGCGTTGTACTCATTTTAGTACACGATACCCTAGTTAACCCTCGAGCCTATCCTTTTCGCGGTTCTCGTGATGTTTCGGTTTTCGGAATATCAATGAAAACATTGTTTACCCCACCCCAAATATACACCCAAATCGCCTTAGCCTACCCCTTATGCACTCACTTTTAGTGCAAATGTTTGTTATCACCCTAAACCCTTAGTTCAATTATCTAGTTGCTTGCATAAGTTGCTAAGTCGAGTCATATCCTTTGTATACAGATTTTGGGATGATTGGGATTCATGGGAAAAGTTAAAGTTTATGAAATGATGGGAAGGGCGTTAAATTCAAATTCCCTTTGTTTGCGTAATAATGTACCCCAAGTGTTTTGATCTTTTCAATTCGGGTCAAATTAGTGTTAGAGTAATAAAAACTCAGGTGTAGGGATGTGTCTATAAATCCCTAGTATTTTGATGTTATCATAGAGGATGGTAGAGTAAAAGTGTATGATTAAAAAAAAAAAAAAAAAAAAAAAATCGAAAAAAAAAAAAAAAAAAGAAAAAAAAAAAAAAAAAAAAAAAAAAAAAAAAAAACATACGGGCTACCATCCTACATCTATCCTTTAAATTTATGTTTATTTATTTGAGTTATCTAGAGTTTAGAGTGTCGAGTCTTGGCTTAGCAACGCTATTCTTCATATCTGATTAACCTAAAGATTTTGACTTGCCACCACTAAATAGCCTATCCCACCAAACCCTTATTTCCCTACCGTAAGCCTAACATTACAACCCTTTAAAAGACCTCTTTGATAGTCTTTCCTAGGTGCTTCGCCAAAGCGATGAAGGTTTGATCTATTCTCAAGCCTATGGTAATCTATGTACTAGGACCGGTTAATGAGTGTTTATCTTCCATTTCCTATATTGTTATATTTCATATATACACCGAGAGAGATGTGAGTATCCAAACACCCCATGTGAGGTGCTAGTATGTAATTCCGTGCTTGTTATGACTTTCTTGGGGCTTATATGTGTTGTGGACCGTTTTGAATTAATGCTTCATGACCCCTAACTTATAAATTAATTGGCTAAAAGCACATTTGCTTGAGGACAAACAAATAACAAGTGTAGGGATATTTGATAAGGTTTTAAAAGGTACCATTTTGAGGGTCGTTTAAGTCCTTATTTGATCACTTTGTATCCGTTATTGCTTAATATCGTTCCTTTTCACTTTTAGGTCTCGTGAAGGCAAAATCTTTGGAATGGCACTTATTTGGACGAAAAGCGCGAATATATGAAGAAAATGACCAAAGTCAAAATCGAGACACTCACGATTCTTTGAAAGTAGAAGCGCGGCGTCGGTGCTATTGGCGACGCCGTCCCAAAATTATTGTGACGGGCCGAACCCAAAACTCGTATTTTCAAGAGACGGCGTCTAGTTGTGAAAGAGTAGGCCGTCGCTACTCGAACGACCTAGATGCAATCCGACGACGTCGAGGTGAAGAGGACGGCGTCACGGACATAAGGTGGCGCCGTCGCAAGGTTAACGTGGCCAAGGCGAAACCCTAATGGCGGCGACACGGCGGCGTCACTAAACATAAGGTGAAGCCGTCGTAATTGTAATCTTATATATAGAATCCGAATTTTTCGGTCTTTGTGTGGAGAGTCTTTGGAGTAAAACCTAAAACCGAACCTAAGGTGTCTTGTACAGATTTTAGGGTTTTAAACCCTATCTTACATCAAGATAAGTCTTTACTTCATTAATTCAATTATGTCTTTGATTATTTGTGTGTATGCTTGCATGTTCTCTATGTCCGGCTAATTTATTTGTATGTTTGCTTAGGAAGTATGAAACTTAATTATTGAATTTTGATTGGTTGTTTCTTATCTTAGTTGATTAATGATCTAGTAATGCGATAGGTCATTCGTTGTGTACTTAATGCTTGATTCATCTTTGTGAACCTTAGAATATAATTACGAGTAGTTGTAGGCTAAACCATCCAAAGAGCGCCTTAGAGTAGGAGTTTATAATCCTAGTGGGTTTGTAGACAAGACCCTTTGGTAAGTTCGAAGAGTTAGGGAGAAACGCATACCCTACAACTTTAGACACACAGCGTAACTAGGAATAAGGCGTGACACTCAACCATCAATAGGATATAATTAAGGAGTAATACAAACTAAGTAAACACATCTTTAAACTATCATACGAGCACACATTAATTAGACATAGACTCCACAACCTTAGTTTAGATAATTAGATAATAGTAGAGTAATCGATAGAAATACCAAACCCCAAATCCAATACCGAGATTCGTACCTTTCCATTTTCATAAAATATAAAAGATAAAAATAATCTTCCTCAACCTTAACCTTAGCGTAGTAACTCCTTACTAGCATTCCTATTCCCTAGAGCGATATCAATACCCGTGGCTTACCCTAATTACTACACTACAACGATTAGGTTCACTGCCTAGGGTGTTATAAAACTTGCTCGAAGAAAAGGAAGTTTCCTTGACCCCGAACGACGCGTGTAGCGTTATCAGTCACATAGGCATTAGGAAAAGGGGCGTACAAGCTAAAGGACCGTGCAGGAAACCTAATTCCGCGGACATGGAACATCTGCAATCTTAAAAGATGTTACATACATCAAATATAAGCAACCCGTCTCCGCGGACTCCGCAGAGGAGGGTTGATATCGTAATTTATCCTTTTATATTGTAATGTTTTTATTATCATGAATGAAAAAGGTGAAGCTTAGCTACCTTCACCAACTTTTACTAAAAGTTTTCTAATCATTCCTTTTTACTTTAAAGTTACGACACATGTAAGTATGGCGACATACATTTTAGCGGGACCCATGTAACATTATTCGAATAACAAAGGTTGAGTAACCTCAAAATTCACTCAAGATCGTAAGAGATGTTGCAAGTCCGATGTCGGGCGAATAACCCACAAGTATTCAACTAAGACTATTATAATAAGCATACCGTGTGAAGATTAAAATAACAAAAACTAAAAGTTTTAAACAACAAAATATACATGTGATAGACACGGTCTACAAACAAAAGTGCCTCTCTCATGGCCATACAATCGGTAAAATAAAAGTATTGTGCAAATACAATAATGACCACATCAAACTTGGTGGAAGGATGCAAAGCAGAGGTCCACCCAGTTGTAAGGACATACGACTTGGTGTCACCAACATTATCACCTTGTTCAAACACATTTGACACTTCATAGTCGGACACGTAAAAAGGGACGAACAAGAAGGAACAGGTCATGATTGTACAATAAGTTGCACTACCAGGCTTCAATGGTGATCGAAGGTATGAGGGGTGTATGTTCCAGCCAAGATTGTCTTTCACCTGAGAATAAGAAATACGAAGACACTACATTAAGTGATTACGCAGGGGTTGGACCCTGCGAACCACCTCCGGCGTGAGAGTAAGTATGAGTTATGGTTGTATAAGTGTGTGTAAGTAAAGAGATGAGTGTTGAGTTAGCTTACCATAATCCTCTGCCCATCCAACCTATTTATAGTGGAAGAAATAGGGTTAGGGGCACCTCTGCGTAAATGTAGAAGAACATGGGGGCGTCCCATGTTTGTGAGTAACCGCTAGGGCTTAGTGATCCACGTTCTCAAACTTGGCGAGAAAGCCAGGAAAGAAAGGGAGATCGTGGGTTTGACCAAGTTAGGTAGTTATCCTATCCGTTGCTCCTTCGTCAACCTTACCCCGAAGGGTTTAAGGCTTCGAATGGCGAATTCCCCGTAGGTAACCTTCGTGTGTATGAATGGTTTGACGCCTCGAATATTAGGAGACCTAACTGGGCCTTCGTTCGAAGGGCTTCGATACATCTCGAAGGGGTCCGAGAGTGTTCGAGGTACATCATCAAGCCTCCCGATCGAAAGTGATGCATATGATCGAGGAGGCATTGCTTTCGACTTCATCTGCGAATAAAATCAACCATTCGTTGCAAATCTTTTCGTAAAAAAAAATCATGTTTTAACCCGCACATTTAATGCCATCTAAATCCCTTAACTACTCGCTACAGTAAATCCTTATCCCCATTTACTCGGTTGACCAAAACAATTTTCAAAATTTAAAAAGTCTTTTGAAATCCGGATAAGGTGAATCCATAGGACACGTGTGCGGTTAAAGAATGGATAGACAAGGGGTATTTAAATTGAGATTGAGGTAAACCTAAAATACTTTACCCTCTTCGCCTACCTTTTACACACAGTAACTTGCTACCCATCAAGAGCTTTGATCGAAAGGTAAAGTCTTCCTCCTATCTTTTCGTAGCGCAGAATAGTAATGGATTCAAAATTTATAATTAAACAACAAAAATGTACTTTGACCGCTAAAGAGTTGCATGATCATCTTGTTGATTACCCAATCCCCCAAGAGTTTAAGGTTATGTTACCCAAATCAAACCAAGGTATTTTTGATGCCCCTGAAGGCTTCGTAGGGCTATATACTCATTCCTTTAGCCATTCAAACCTTAGGATTCCCATCCACCCTCTAATCTTAGAGTTAATGCAGTATTACAAAGTGCATATCTCTCGATTTAACCCATTTGTAGGGGTGTTCACGGGGCAGTTCGGCTCGGTTCGGTTAGAATTTTAACTATCCATCGCGGATCGGGTAGTTCATTTTCTATCAAAACCGAACCGTACTAAGCGGTAACCGGACATGCGGGTACCGAAATAAGCGATTACCCGCGGTTGGTCCTGATTAACCATTTAAAAATTAATCGAATTGAATCGGACGAACAATAACATAAATTAGAGCGTAATATGTCAATTTTAGTAAAATTAATAACATTGAAAAGATTTAAGTCATAATAATGTTGTTAAAATAATAAAAACATTCAAATTATCATATGTAGCAAAATAACTAATACTATTTATTTAGCGTTTACAAGTACAATCACTTTAATCATATTTAATCCATATACGTTAGTAAATGATCACATTAGGTAAGTAAAAATCGTTATACGATAAAAGTAATGCAATAAGATATATAGTTAATACTTGTACATTTTAAGAATGGTTTCTTTGAAACCTATATGTATATTATAGGCGGTTCGGCTCGGGTAACATGAGATAACTAAAGTAAAAACGAAACGAACCATGATAAGCGGGTTTTCGGTTTTAGTTTTTCTCGATTTTGGTTTCTTGATTATCCATTTTTGCGGTTTCGGATTGGCGGATCGGCTCGGTTCGTCGGTTTCTCAGAGTTTTTGAACACCCCTACCCGTTTGGTTTAGCTAAACTCACCACATTAATAGTTAAGTGTAAGGCTTATGGCTATGAACCAACGCTTAAGGTATTGAGGGGATTTTTGAACCTGTACCCTGGTGGGAATTGGTTAACTTTGGCGAAAAGGCCTGAAGGAGATGTGCCTAATCTCATCACGAGACCCTATACCAATATAAGAGACTGGAAGGGCAGTTTCTTCTATGTACAAACACCATTGTCCCGCTGACTATCCGGCATTGTTGAATAAGGAGTTTAGGTTTGATTCAAAAGCGTTTCAATGACCCCTACCCTATGAAGTGCGGAGGAATCCATTGTATCAACGCTGGCTAGGCACCCTGTGGACGTTCAAGCCTTTCCGAGCCGATTCTGTTTATGGTCGGATTGGTCTCCCTAAAGCCTATTATCATTTATCATGGACAAAGTATGTGCTTATACTTTTATTTAAGTAGGACCAATGTAGCGATATTTATCTTTTCTTGTTCCTTTTTGCGAAATGGCGTTTAGGAACTTCATGCATCATGACTTTGATGAAGACTTGAGCTTTATGCTGCGGAAAAAAGTGAAGAGTCCTATGGTGTTGGTTCACCTTCCACTTCATCAACAACAACGATGTGGACACTCCCGGACGAGCTGTTGCCTCATTACCCCACAAGCATTCTTGGAAGGTCCCTCCCAATTGGTTGAGAACGTGGCGATTCGGACGATCCTACGGAGGAGGAAGTTGAATCACGAGCTCAACGGTATAGGTGACGGGTTGAAGAGTAGGAAGGGAGCAAGTGGTAAAGCCATCAAGTCTGCGACCAAGAGAAAGACTCCTCTCTAGCATATGGATCCGAGGCCATGCGACGGAAGATTGTCGAAGGCAAGAAAGCTTTGAAATCTGCCTTTGAATTGCGGATGATCTTGAGGAGATGCATGGTAAGCATTGCCCTTTTAAATTATACAAAATACTAATTGTAATGGCCAACTTTGCCCTTATGTCTTTGTATTGGTGTGAGCCTTCACGATCTGAAGGAGCTTCCAAATGCCTTGGCCTGCCACGAATTGTGGATCATGTCACCCCTCCTCGGTGGAAAGTATTCTTGGACAATATGTCCATCGAAGGGTTTGCGATCTGCACGATAAAAGTGTTGCAAGGTAGTGTGTTGGACAACCACTTGAATGGCGGACCGGGGAGTTGCCCGATGCGGTTACAAAGGCAAGGCAAGAGATGGATGTTATCTTTGGAGAGGAGAAGCACAGAGACCAAGAGTATACCAAGGTGGAGGCAAAGTGTGATGAAATTGAGAAGGATATCGAGAAGAATCCACTCATCAAAGACCTCCGAGATAAGATAACAGAGTTGACAGCAGAGTGTGGCAAACTCAGGTTGGAGGAGGCTAAGGTGGTGAGTCTCACTGGCCAAAATGATGTGTTAGAGGCAAAGTGTGCCAGCTTGGAAGGTGAGAGGGTCATGCTTGGAGAGCTAGAGGTGAAATTGAGAGAGGAGAATGATGGCCTGCAGATGAGGTATAAAATGCTCCAAAAGGACCGTGCTGAGGTCGTATCAAAGGTGGTGCCGTACATAGCCATGGAACTATATCATAGTGATGAGATGGGAGCTGCGATGTGGAAAGTGATCAAGGCAGCTGTCTTCCATGGATGGTGCTTGGCTCTGGAGGAGGTGGCTAAAACAGGTAAGCCCGTAGACCTCTCTACACTACCGTCCCTCATCAAAGGCGGAATATGAAGATGCGGGAAATGCGTTTGCAACCGCAGAGTACCCCTTCTTGGCTGAAGTTACCAAGGAACCCATGACACCTCTTGAAGACCTCCTCTCGAAGAAGCCACACAAGATCAAGCTTGCGACCCCCACAAAGAAGACAGCCTCCACCAAGCCTTCCTCAACTCTTCCATCCCCAAATCTATCTCCTCGGAAGCAAGAATGAAGGCTGCCTTGTTGGTAGTAATTTGGTTCCAAGGGTAGCATGTATGATAACGCTACTACTGCGTCGTTCGGGGTCAAAGGAACTTCCTTTTAAATCGAGCAAGTTTTTCAACACCTAAGCGATGAACCTAATCATTGTAGTGTAGTATTAGGGTAAGCCACGGGAATTGATATCGTTCTCTGGGGAATAGGAATGCTAGTGAGAAGTTACTACGCTAAGGTTGGGGTTGAGGAAGATTATTTTTATCTTTTATGTTTTTAGGAAATGGAAAGGTGCGAATCTCGGGGTTTGGATTTGGGGTTTTGGTATTTCTATCGATTACTCTACTTATCTAATTATCTAATCTAAGGTGGGTAGTCTATGTCTAATTATTGTGTGCTCGTATGATGATTTAAAGATGTGTTTACTTAGGTTTTATTACTCCTTAATTATCTCCTATTGATGGTTGAATTGTCACGTCCTTATTCTTAATCGCGTTGTGTGTCTAAGGTCGTAGGGTGTCGTTTATCCTAACTCTTTGAAACTATAAAAGGTTAATGCCTACAAAATCTCTAGGATTTATAAACTTAACACTAAGGTACTCTTTGGATGGTTTAGCCTACAATGACTCTAGGTACTATAAGCTAAGGTTCACAAAGATTAATTAAGCATTAACTACACAACGAATGACCTATCGCAATACTAGATCATTAACAATTAAGATAAGAGACAACCAATCAATATTCAATAATTAAGTTTCATATTCCTAAGCAAACACACAAGTAAATTAGCCGGACATGGAAACATGCAAGCATACACACAATTAATTGAAGACATAATTAAATTAATGAAGTAAAACACTTATCTTGATGTAAGATAGGGTATGGAACCCTAAAATACTATACAAAACGACCTTGGTTCGGTTTAGGTTTTACTCCAAAACTACTACACTGAAAACTAAAAACTTGGATCCTATATATAAGATTACAAATGCGACGGCGTCACCTTTGATTTGTGAAGCCGTCGGTCACCGTTATTAGGGTTTCGTCTTGGCCACGTTAGTCTTGTGACGCGTCACCTTATGCCTATGGCGCCGTCCCTTCGATCTCGGCGTCGTGCGGATCAAATCTAGGCCGTCTAAGTTGCGACGCCCTACTCTTTTAAAACACAACCGTCACTTGTAAATGAGCAATTTGGTTCTTGAGCCGTCACAAAAATTGTTCGACGGTGTCACTAATTATGCTGACGCCGTCCCTTGAGTTCAATGACTGAGTGTCTCGATTCTTGACTTTGGCCATTTTCTTCAGTATATTTGCGCCTTTTCGTCCGAATAAGTGTCATTCCAGCATTTTGCCTTCAAGATACCTAAAAAGTGAAAATGGCGATATTAAGTAATAATGGATACAAAAGTGATCAAATAAGGGCTTAACGACCCTCAAAAGGTACATTTAAAACCTTATCAAATATCCCTACATTTGGTATTTGCTTGTCCTCAAGGAAATGTGCTTTTAGCCAATCAATTTATAAGTTAGAGGTCATGAAGCATTAGTTTAGAACGATTCACAACACATATAAGCCCATAAAAGTCATAACAAGCACGGAAATTACATACTAGCACCTCACATGGGGTGTTTGGATACTCGCATCTCTCGGTGTATATGAAATATAACAAGTTAGAAATGGAAGATAAACACTCATTAACGGGTCCTAGTACATAGATTACCATAGGCTTGAGACTAGATCAAACCTCCATCGCTCTGGCGTAAGCACCTAGGAAAGACTATACAAGAGGTCTTTTAAAGGGTTGTAATGATAGGCTTACGGTAGGGAAACAAAGGGTTTGGTGGGATAGGCTATTTAGTGGTGGCAAGTCAAAATCTTTATCTTACAAGCATGCGAAGAATGGCGTTGCTAAGCCAAGACTCGACACTCTAGACTCTAGATAAGCTGAAACAAACAAACATAAATTAAAGATAGATGTAGGATGGTAGCCAATTTTTTTTTTTTTTTTTTTTTTTTTTTTTTTTTTTATACACTTTTACTCTACCATCCTCTATGATAACATCAAAATGATATGGATTTATAGGCACATCCCTACACTTGATTTTTATTACTCTAACACTAATTTGACCCAAATTGAAAAGATCAAAACACTTGGAGTACATTATTATGCAAATAAAGGAATTTGAATTTAACGTTCCTTCCGTCATTTCATAAAGTTTAACTTTTCCGTGAGTCCCAATCGTCCCAAAGCGTGTACAAAGGATATGACTCGACTTAGCAACTTATGCAAGCAACAAGATAATTGAACTAAGGGTTTAGGGTGATAACAATAATGCACTAAAAGTGAGTGCATACAAGGTAGGCTAAAGCGATTTGGGTGTACATTTGGGGTGGATTGTAAACAATGCTCTTCATTGATATTCGGAAAACCGAAACATCATGAGAACCGCGAAAAGGATAGGCTCGAGGGGTTAACTAGGGGTATCGTGTACTAAAGATGAGTACAACGCAAAGGTGTGGGAATTACTCAACCGATGTGGAAGAAGTAATTATATTACGGTACCAAACAAGGGTTATCCTAATGCCTCTTATCATTTAGTTATTCCTAACTACACAAGTGTAGTCTTACTAGCGATCTCGGGATGCATCACAAAACAAGTTCTAGAATCTATTATACTACGGTTCACACTCTAAGCATTAAAGATGAATGCTTTAATTCCTACTAATCTAAGGGCCATCCTTACATTTTGGGTGGAATTTAAGTGGTAAAGGGTTTTGTGCTAGTCATATAATTTCCTATCCATGAGGCGCTTTATTAAGACTAATGGCCCACTCCTATATGTCATGAAAAATTTTAAATTTGGTGCCAAAATTACCCTAACCGACATTTTCTCATGGTTTATTACACAAATGCAATTGGACAAAGCAAATATTCAAGGATAAGCATAGTTTCAAAGTTTCCATTTTATTTTCCTCCTACACTTAAAGCGAACATTGTCCCCAATGTTCCCGAAATATCAAAGTTATGATAATGGAAGGTAATAAAAGATGAAAAACTAATACTCCACGATTAGCTCGGTAGGATCCGTGTAAAGTGGTGGTTACATCTTTCTTCAAGAAGAGCGTTTGCGTGAAAAGCTCCTTCTCATCTTATGTATATTCTTCTTGGTAAATTAAACTGCACACTTGAAGAAAACAAACGAAACCTTCGCGTAAAATCGTGGTAACAATATATAGGACTCTACTAAACTAGGATATAATGCTTGTGGAATGGATGTTTACTGAATTTACGGAAAATTAAGACTTGGAAAATTCCAAAAATTTATAAGTAGCTCGAGAAACGAGAAAAAGTAATCGATTGTTTACGCTCCTTCACGACGCCGTCGGTTGCGATCTGATCGAGGTTATCGACAAAAAGCGGTATGCGATTTTACGAAAAAATTCTAAAAATTTACATCTTTAGAATCGGAAAAATTTCTGCAAAACATCCATTATGACTCGATACAAGCATTTGACTCGAACAAACACACATGTATATCTTTTAATTAATTGAAATTCTCATGTTTACGTTTCTTTTGGCGTGTGTAATCCTCCTACACTTATCCCTTATGTAAAATACCTTTATATGTAATTAAGGCGAGGTTAAAGACAATATAAAGCATTTTACAAATTTAAACATGAGAATAAACAATCAATAAAAGATATACGACACAAACAACAAACAATTAAGCATGGGTTGCCTCCCGAAGTGCTTTTCTTTATTTATGAGTCTTGTAGCTAGACTCAAGTCGTGCCCCTACGTGACTTCATTACCGTCACCTTCTTTTTGCTCTCCTTCGTCAAAAGGATGTGTATGTTGTGGATTCCTTACGTCGTCTATTATAGTAACGGTTTTATCCTTTAGCGTTTCCTTCTATAAGGACAAACCATCTTGGTTTGTTTCTAGATTAATGCTTTCCTTGATTTGTATAAGGTACTTTTTCTCCTTTAAAAATTCCTTAGGGTTCTTTTGTGTTTTGGTAGAGTGGGATTATTTCCTAACTTTTATCGCGCTTCCACAATGTTGCATGTAGTCCTTGAACCATGAAATCTCTAAGCCCTTTTTCCAATCGTTCATTTCTTCTTAACCACATTGTTAGGGACTTGTGGATTCTCATCCGTCATCTTCTCCATGATCTTAAGAGGATACCTTGGAACAATGGGTATCCTAGCGTACCCTTTATGGCTTTTAAGTATCATGATGCCCTCCCGCATTTGATGGTTGCTTTGGCGGTGGCGAAAAGGTGTCCCAAGAATGAGTGGCATGTTTCTATCTTCCTCAATGTCTATGATCATGAAATCCACGGATAGGCGATATTAGCCACCTATATTAAAACATCACTGCGATTCCTATGGGGTGAACATAGGTGTGATTTGCTAAGGAAAGTCTAAGATCGGTCTTAGGTGGCTTCTCCCTAGTCAACTTATTATAGATTGATAATGGCATTATGTTTACATCGGACCCTTGATCGACTAAGGCATTTATATTATCAATGTCACCTATGCTTCATGGTATCATGAAGTTCCTGTGGTGTCTCATTTTTAATTCTTGGTTTGTTTAGAACCGGACTCATCTGAAGGTCCCATAAGCATGGTGTCATACTCTTCTTCATTATTTTTCCCTCAAGGGCTTTCTAAGAACCTCATTGTACCTAAAGTTGTTCACTTGGTTAACAATGGTTTTTTGTTAATTTCGTGCTTAAGGTAGTACTCAATGGTCTCGGGCTCATTATTAGGTTCGGCCTCCTCTCTTGCTTTTCTCGGTTTATTCTCCTCAACCTTTCCATCTTGAGGCATAATGGAAATGGCGTTAACAAGCAAGTGGGAGGATAATCATTGCTTCTTACTAGTACCTTTTAGGGAACTTTTGTCTTGGTATATTCTTTTACGGGTTCATCATTTCGTCATCTTTTCTGCATTTCTCTCTTTGCTATAAACCTCCTCTTTAAATTTTGCTAATCTCTCGTATGAGTGCCATGTACTCCTCATTTGTTCCTTAAAGCTTGGTGAGAGTGGTATTGGGAAGTAGAGCAGGCGCGTTCGAATTAAGATTTTGCTCACGACTTGGGGATTCGGAGAAAGGTGTTGGGTGGTTGGTGGAATTGGCGGAATTGACTATTTCGAGGGATTTGTGGGGATCTCTTATGCCTTTCTATCGGATAATCAATCCTTCTCTCAAGAGCATTCATTTGCTCTTGGGTGACGTTGGAAGATTCAAGAGGAGTTGATATGGCATTAACCGGTTTAACGGGGTTCGAGAGTTCATTCCAATCTTCGTAGCTTCGATCGGCAAGCTCTTCTATAATATCCCAAGATTCCTCTGCGTTAAAGTCGCTAAGCCTTCACCGTGACTTGATCAATGGATCGCCTTGTGATGAAATCGGTATGGTCATAGAAGATTTGGATTTGAAGCCAAAGATCAATACCATGATGAGGGACTTTATGGAGTAAGTCCTTGAATCGAGTCCATGCTTTGTAAAGAGATTCGCCTTGAAGTTGTTGAAGCGTCAAGATGTCTCGTCTTAGTTTAGTAGTTCTCCCGGTGGGAAAATTGAGCAAGGAAGCGAGAGGTGAGATCATCCCAACTTGAGATGGAGCCGGTGGGAAGTCGCTCAAGCCAATTACTAGCTTGGTCTCGTAGAAAGAATTGGAAGAGGCATAAACGCGTGGTCTCGAGTAGTAGCATCGAGGTCGATGGAATCGACAATTTTAAGGAAATCCTTAAGATCTTGATTAGGATCTTGAGCGAAGTCCATGGAATGCACATCCGTTTTGCACCAACGGATGGTGTCGGATCGAGGCCGTAGTTTGGGCTTGGTGGGAAGCTCAATGGTGTTCCTATAGCCTAGGTGGCTTGGTCTCAAGTATTCACCAAGTGTACGACCTCTTGGCGGGTCATTTGGTGGTAGGTTGATGAATGGTGGTTGGTTATCACCTTCCATGATGAAAAGTGATGGGGTTACGAACAATGGTCACGAATAAGGGGATAGACTACGAGGAAGCTAAAATTGGAAAAAAATCTTACTTGATAGGAATCAAGCAAAGAAACCTAAGCGGTGGAATCTAACTAGCTATTCTATTCCCGGCGGGCGCTAAAACTTGATAACGCTACACGCGTCGTTGGGGTCAAAGGAACTTCTTTTCGTCAAGCAAGTTTTCAACACCTAGGCGGTGAACCTAATCGTTGTAGTGTAGTATTAGGGTAAGCAACGATAATTGATATCGTTCTCTGGGGAATAGGAATGCTAGTGAGAAGTTACTACGCTAAGGTTGGGGTTGAGGAAGATTATTTTTATCTTTTATGTTTTTAGGAAATGGAAAGGTATAAATTTCGGGGTTTGGATTTGGGGTTTTGGTATTTCTCTTGATTACTCTACTTATCTAATTATCTAATCTAGGTGGGTAGTCTATGTCTAATTATTGTGTGTTCGTATGATGATTTAAAGATGTGTTTACTTAGGTTTTATTACTCCTAATTATCTCCTATTGATGGTTGAATTGTCACGTCCTTATTCTTAATGGCGTTGTGTGTCTAAGGTCGTAGGGTATCGTTTATCCCTAACTCTTTGAAACTACCAAAGGTTATTGCCTACAAAATCTCTAGGATTTATAAACTTAACACTAAGGTACTCTTCGGATGGTTTAGCCTACAATGACTCTAGGTACTATAAGCTAAGGTTCACAAATATTAATCAAGCATTAACTACACAACGGATGACCTATCGCAATACTAGATCATTAACAATTAAGATAAGAGACAACTAACCAATATTCAATAATTAAGTTTCATATTCCCTAAGCAAACACACAAGTAAATTAGCTAGACATGGGAAACATGCAAGCATACACACAATTAATTGAAGACATAATTAAATTAATGAAGTAAAACACTTATCTTGATATAAGATAGGGTAAGGAACCCTAAAATACTGTACAAGACACCCTTGGTTCGGTTTAGGTTTTTACTCCAAAAACTACACACTGAAAACTAAAAAATTCGGATTCTATATATAAGATTACACATGCGACGGCGTCACCGTTTGATTTGTGAAGTCTCGGTCGCCGTTGTTAGGGTTTCGTCTTGGCGCGTTAGTCTTGCGACAACATCACCTTATGCTGTGGCGTCGTCCTCTTTAGTCTCGGCGTCATCGGATCAAATCTAGGCCGTCGAGTTGCGACGACCTACTCTTTTAAAACACGAAGCCGTCACTTGTAAATGAGCAATTTGGCTCTTGAGCCATCACAAAAGTTGTTCGACGGCGTCACTAACTATGCTGACGCCGTCCCTTGATTCAATGACTGAGTGTCTCGATTCTTGACTTTGGCCATTTTCTTCGTATATTCGCGCCTTTTCGTCCGAATAAGTGTCATTCCGACATTTTGCCTTCAAGATACCTAAAAGTGAAAAGGAGCGATATTAAGTAATAACGGATACAAAGTGATAAAATAAGGGCTTAAGCGACCCTCAAAAGGTACATTTTAAAACCTTTTCAAATATCCCTACACTTGGTATTTGCTTGTCCTCAAGCAAATGTGCTTTTAGCCAATCAATTTATAAGTTAGAGGTCATGAAGCATTAGTTTAGAATGATTCACAACACATATAAGCCCATAAAAGTCATAACAAGCACGGAGTACATACTAGCACCTCGCATGGGGTGTTTAGATACTCGCATCTCTCTGGTGTATATGAAATATAACAAGTTGGAAATGGAAGATAAACACTCATTAACGGTCCTAGTACATAGATTACCATAGGCTTGAGACTAGATCAAATCTCCATCGCTTTGGCGTAAGCACCTAGGAAAGACTATCCATGAGGTCTTTTAAAGGGTTGTAATGATAGGCTTACGGTAGGAAATAAAGGGTTTGGTGGGATAGGCTATTTAGTGGTGGCAAGTCAAAAATGTTTATGTTACAAGCATGCGAAGAATGGCGTTGCTAAGCCAAGACTCGACACTCTAGACTCTAGATAACTAAAACAAACAAACATAAATTAAAGATAGATGAGGATGGTAGCCATTTTTTTTTATTTATTTTTTATTTTTTTTATAGACTTTTACTCTACCATCCTCTATGATAACATAAAAATGATAGGGATTTATAGGCACATCCCTACACTTGAGTTTTTATTACTCTAACACTAATATGACCCGAATTGAAAAGATCAAAACACTTGGTGTACATTATTAAGTCAAGTCATATCCTTTGTACGGTTTTGGGACGATTGGGACTCGTGGGAAAAGTTAAACTTTATAAAATGATGGGAAGGGCGTTAAATTCAAATTCCTTTCCACTCATATCCATTAATATAGCGTTTTTGGTTAATATATTTACTGTGGTGCAAGATTACTCCCTTTACCTAAAAAAATTATTACGCAAATAAAGGGAATTTGAATTTAACGTTACTTTCCGTCATTTTATAAAGTTTAACTTTTCCCATGAGTCCCAATCGTCCCAAAGCTGTACAAAGGATATGACTTGACTTAGCAACTTATGAAAGAAACAAGATAATTGAACTAAGGGTTTAGGGTGATAACAATAATGCACTAAAAGTGAGTACATACAAAGGTAGGCTAAGGTGATTTGGGTGTACATTTGGGGTGGATTGTAAACAATGCTCTTCATTGATATTCGAAAACCGAAACATCACGAGAACCGCGAAAAGGATAGGCTATGAGGGGTTAACTAGGGGTATCGTGTACTAAAGATGAGTACAACGCAAAGGTGTGGGGGAATTACTCAACCGATGTGGAAGAAGTAATTATATTACGGGTACCAAACAAGGGTTATCCTAATGCCTCTTATCATTTAGTTATTCCTAACTACACAAGTGTAGTCTTACTAGCGATCTCGGAATGCATCACAAAACAAGTTCTAGAATCTATTATACTACCGGTTCACACTCTAAGCATTAAAGATGAATGCTTTAATTCCTACTAATCTAAGGTCGATCCTCACATTTTGGGTGGAATTTAAGTGGTAAAGGGTTTTTGTGCTAGTCATATAATTTCCTATCCATGAGACGCTTTATTAAGACTAATGGCCCACTCCTATATGTTATAAAAAAATTTAAATTTGGTGCCAAAATTACCCTAACCGACATTTCACATGGTTTATTACATAAATGCAATTGGACAAAGCAAATATTCAAAGATAAGCATAGTTTCAAAGTTCCGTTTATTTTCCTCCACACACTTAAAGCGAACATTGTCCCCAATGTTCCCGAAAGTATCAAAGTTATGATAATGGAAGGTAATAAAATATGAAAGAAACTAATACTCCCCGATTAGCTCGGTAGGATCCGTATAAAGTGGTGGTTACATCTTTCTTCAAGAAGAACGTTTACGTGAAAAACTCCTTCTCATCTTATGTATCTTCTTCTTGGTAAATTAAACTGCACACTTGAAGAAAACAAAGCGAAACCTTCGCGTAAAATCGGCGGTAACAATATATATAGGACTCTACTAAACTAGGATATAATGCTTGTGGAATGGATGTTTATAAAATTTACGGAAAATTAAGACACGGAAAATTCCAAAATTTATAAGTAGCTCGAAAGCGAGAAAAAGTAATCGATTGTTTACGCTCCTTCGGAGTTGCGATCTGACGTCAGTTATCGACAAAAAGCGGTACTGCGATTTTCGAAAAAAATTTGGAAAATTTACATCTTTAGAATCGGAAAAATTTCACGCAAAACATCCATTATGACTCGATACAAGCATTTGACTCGAACAAACACACATGTATATCTTTTAATTAATTGAAATTCTCATGTTTACGTTTCTTTTGAAAGCGTGTGTAATCCTCCTACACTTATCCCTTATGTAAAATACCTTTATATGTAATTAAGGCGAGGTTAAAGACCAAATAAAGCATTTTACAAATTTAAACATGAGAATAAACAATCAATAAAAGATACACGACACAAACAAACAAACAATTAAGCATGGGTTGCCTCCCACGGCGCTTTTCTTTATTTATGAGTCTTGTAGCTAGACTCGAAGTGGGTACCCTACGTGACTTCATTACCGTCGCCTTCTTTTTTGCTCTTCCTTCGTCAAAAGGGCGTGAGCGTTGTATGCTTACCGTGGATTCCTTGCCAGCGTCGTCTATTATGGTAACGGTTTTGTCCTTTAGATTAGTTTTCTTTCACCATATAAGGCCCAAACCATCTTGGTTTGTTTCTACCTCGTAATGCCCTTATTCGTGATTTGTATAAGAGTACTTTTCTCCCTTTAAAAATTCCTTAGGGTTCTTTTGTATTTGTGGTATTGAAGTGGGATTATTTCCTAACTTTTTATCGCGCTTCCACAATGTTGCATGTAGTCCTTGAACCATGAAATTTCTAAGACCTTTTCCCAATCGTTCATTTTCTTCTTAACCACATTGTTAGGGACTTTTGGATTCTCATCTGTAATCTTCTCCATGATCTTAAGAGGATACCTTGGAACAATGGGTATCCTAGCGTACCCTTTGCCGCTTTTAAGTATCATGATGCCCTCCCCGCATTTGATGGTTGCTTTGGCAGTGGCTAGAAAAGGTGTCCCAAGAATGAGTGGCATGTTTCTATCTTCCTCAATGTCTATGATCACGAAATCCACCGGATAGACGATATTAGCCACCTCTATTAAAACATCCGCTGCGATTCCTATGGGGTAGACATAGGTGTGATTTGCTAAGGAAAGTCTAAGATCGGTCTTAGCTAGCTTCTACCTAGTCAACTTATTATAGATTGATAATGGCATTATGTTTACATTAGACCCTTGATCAGCTAAGGCATTTATATTATCAATGTCACCTATGCTACATGGTATCACGAAGTTCCCTGTGGTGTCTCATTTTTAATTCTTGGTTTTTAGAACCGACTCATCTGAAGGTCCCACATGCATGGTGTCATACTCTTCTTTTGTTATTTTTCCCTCAAGGGCTTCTCTAAGAACCTCATTGTACCTAAAGTTGTTCACTTGGTTAACAATGGTTTTTTTGTTAATTTCGTGTTTAAGGTAGTACTCAATGGTCTCGGGCTCATTATTAGGTTCAGCCTCCTCTCTCTTGCTTTTCTCAGTTTTCTTCTCCTCACCCTTTTGATAACGCTACACGCGTCGTTCGGGGTCAAGGAAACTTCCTTTTCTTCGAGCAAGTTTTATAACACCCTAGGCAGTGAACCTAATCGTTGTAGTGTAGTAATTAGGGTAAGCCACGGGTATTGATATCGTTCTCTAGGGGAATAGGAATGCTAGTAAGAAGTTACTACGCTAAGGTTAAGTTTGAGGAAGATTATTTTTGTATTTTTATATTTTATGAAATGGAAAGGTCTGAATCTCGGGTATTGGATTTGGGGGTTGGTATTTCTACCAATTACTCTACTATTATCTAATTATCTAAACTAAGGTTGTGGGAGTCTATGTCTAATTAATGTGTGCTAGTATGATAGTTTAAAGATGTGTTTACTTAGGTTATACTACTCCTTAATTATCTCCTATTGATGGTTGAGTTGTCACGTCCTTATTCTTAGTTGCGTTGTGTGTCTAAAGTTGTAGGGTATCGTTTCTCCCAACTCTTTGAACTTACCAAAGGGTCTCGTCTACAAAACCCACTAGGGATGATAAACTCTTACTCTAAGGCACTCTTTGGATAATTTAGCCTACAACTACTCGGGTAATCATATTCTAAGGTTCACAAAGATGAATCAAGCATTAAGTACACAACGAATGACCTATCGCATTACTAGATCATTAATCAACTAAGATAAGAAACAACCAATCAATATTCAATAATTAAGTTTCATACTTCCTAAGCAAACACACAAATAAATTAGCCGAACATAGAGAACATGCAAGCATACACAAATAATCAAAGACATAATTGAATTAATGAAGTAAATACTTATCTTGATGTAAGATAGGGTTTAAAACCCTAAAATCTTGTACAAGACACCTTAGGTTCGGTTTTGGTTTTCACTCCAAAGACTCTCCTAAAGCGAAAAATTCAGATTCTATATATAAGATTACATATGCGACGGCGTCACCTTATGTTTCGTGGCGCCGTGTCGCCGTCATTAGGGTTTCGTCTTGGCACGTTAACCTTGCGCTGCGTCACCTTATGTCTGTGACGTAGTCCTCTTGACCGGCGTCGTGCGGGTTGCATCTAGGCCGTCCCGGTAGCAACGGCCTACTCTTTTAAAGCCCGGCGTCGTCACTTGAAAATAGGGTTTTGGCTCTTGTATCGTCACAAAATCCTCGACGGCGTCGCAATTAACACTGGCGTCGTCAGCCTACATTTTCGTGACTTTGAGTGTCTCGATTATGACTTTGGCCATTTTCTTCATATATTCGCGCCTTTTCGTCCAAATAAGTGCCATTCCAGCATTTTGCCTTCAAGAGACCTAAAAGTGAAAAGGGCGATATTAAGCAATAACGGATACAAAAGTGATCAAATAAGGGCTTAAGCGACCCTCAAAATGGTACCTTTTAAAACCTTATCAAATATCCCTACACTTGTTATTTGCTTGTCCTCAAGCAAATGTGCTTTAACCAATTAATTTATAAGTTAGAGGTCATGAAGCATTAATTCAAAGCGGTCCACAACACATATAAGCCCATAAAAGTCATAACAAGCATGGAAATTACATACTAGCACCTCACATGGGGTGTTTGGATACTCACATCTCTCTCGGGTGTATATATGAAATATAACAAATAGGAAATGGAAGATAAACACTCATTAACGGTCCTAGTACATATATTACCATAGGCTTGAGAATAGATCAAACCTCCATCGCTTTGGCGTAAGCACCTAGGAAAGACTATCAAAGAGGTCTTTTAAAGGGTTGTAATGTTAGGCTTATGGTAGGAAACAAGGGTTTGGTGGGATAGGCTATTTAGTGGTGGCAAGTCAAAATCTCATGTTAAATGCATACGAAGAATGGCGTTGCTAAGCCAAGACTCGACACTCTAAAACTCTAGGTAACGAAATAAACAAACATAAATTTAAAGGATAGATGTAGGATGGTAGCAGTATTTTTTTGATCTATATATATATTTTTCTCTTTTCTATTTTTTTTCTAATTTATTTTTTTCATACACTTTTACTCTACCATCCTCTATGGTAACATCAAAATGATAGGGATTTATAGGCACATCCCTACACTTGAGTTTTTATTACTCTAACACTAATTTGAAAAGATCAAAACACTTGGGGTACATTATTACGCAAACAAAGGGAATTTGAATGAACTTTAACTTTTCCCATGAATCCCAATCGTCCCAAAACTGTATACAAAGGATATGACTCGACTTAGCAACTTATGCAAGCAACTAGATAATTGAACTAAGGGTTTAGGGTGATAACAAACATTTGCACTAAAAGTGAGTGCATAAGGGGTAGGCTAAAGCGATTTGGGTGTATATTTGGGGTGGGGTGTAAACAATGCTCTTCATTGATATTCGGAAAAACCGAAACATCATGAGAACCGCAAAAGGATAGGCTACGAGGGGTTAACTAGGGTATCGTCTACTAAAGATGAGTACAACGCAAAGGGTGTGGGGAATTACTCAACCGATGTGGAAGAAGTAATTATATTACGGGTATCAAACAAGGGTTTATCCTAATGCCTCTTATCATTTAGTTATTCCTAACTACACAAGTGTAGCCTCACTTGCGATCTCGGAATGCATCACAAAACAAGTTCTAGAATCTAATATACTACCGGTTCACACTCTAAGCCTTGAAGATGAATGCTTTAATTCTTACTAATCTAAAGGCGATCCTCGCATTTTGGGTGGAATTTGGGTGGTAAAGGGTTTTGTGCTAATCATGCAACTTCCTATCCATGAGGCGCTTTTGTTAAGACTAATGGCCCACTCCTATATGTCATGAAAAATTTTAAATTTGGTGCCAAAATTACCTAACCGACATTTTCTCATGGTTTATTACGCAAATGCAATTGGACAAAGCAAATAATCAAGGATAAGCATAGTTTCAAAGTTCCATTTTATTTTCCTCCTACACTTAAACCGAACATTGTCCCCAATGTTCCCAGAAAATATCAAAGTTATGATAATGGAAGGTAATTAAAAGCGAAAAAACTAATACTCCCACGATTAGCTCGGTAGGATCCGTGTAAAGTGGTGGTTAAATCCTTTTCAAGAAGAATTATTGCGTGAAAAGCTCCTTCCAATCTTATGTAACTTCTTCTTGACAAACTAAAACGCACACTTGAAGAAAACAAACGAAACCTTCGTGAAATCGGCGGTAATAATATATATAAGACTCGATTTAAACTAGGATATAATGCTTGTGGAATGGATGTTTACTGAATTTCTAAGAAAATTAAGACCTAGAAAATTCCAAAATTTATAAGTAGCTCGAAACGAGAAAAAAATAATCGATGTTTTACTCCTTCCGACGGTCGGTTGCAATCTGGACGTCGAGTTATCACGACAAAAGCGGTCTGCGATTTTGGAAAAATTCGGAAAATTTACATCTTTAGAATCGGAAAAATTTTAAAAACATCCATTATGACTCGATACAAGCATTTGACTCGAACAAACAAACATAAATATCTTTTAGTTAATTGTTATTCTCATGTTTATGTTTCTTTTGGCGTGTGTAATCCTCCTACACTTATCCCTTATGTAAAATACCTTTATATGCAATTAAGGCGAGGTTAAAAACAAAATAAAGCATTTTACAAATTTAAACATGAGGATAAACAATTAATAAAAGATATATGACACTAACAAGCAAACAATTAAGCATGGGTTGCCTCCCACGAAGCGCTTTTCTTTATTTAAGAGTCTTGTAGCTAGACTCATAGTCGTGCTCCTTCGTTGCCTCATGCATGCTCTCGTGCTCATACTTAAGCCATTTCAATGCTCTTTCATTCTTTTGTAATCATATCCTAATTCAAGGCATTTTTTTAAGACCGCTTAGTTTTCTCATATGGGTGCCTAAGCCCACTCGCTTATCCCTTTCACTAAGCAATTGAATAGGGGTCATTCTATTACAAGCCTCAATGTCCTTATGTTTAAACCTAGGATGAGCGTGGCATTTGGTAGATGAAATCTTCAACTTCATTAGAGAATGTAATTAGACCATCAATCATCCGTTCATTCAACCTAGTCAATTTTTGAAAGGTTTTCCAAAAAATACTTGAGTGAGGTCCTTATCTATTAATTCTCCTAAGTCTTCTAAGACCATGAACTCTACCAAATAAGCAAAACTTCCGACAAACACATGCAAATAAATGAGCGCATCAACAACATTGTTCCTTTGATAGGTTAACTCATTGACCTTGATTTTGTTGTATAGATCCCTTGAGATTAAGTTTAAAAGTAAGAATGAATTCAAATAAGCATCGAACCCTTCTAGTCCTATTTTGCAAGGGAATTGCATGTTAAAGGGGCCATCTTTCTCAATCCTACACCTAGGGTCAAAACATTGGGAGGGTCTTCCTCAATTTCATTAATGACCTCCCGCTATCAAGTGCCTTACCATAATCAAATTCCTCATCAGAATCGGAGTAATAGAAAGGACTTTGTTGTTGCCAATTTATCTCATTATGCCCTAGGTGATTACCAAAATGGTGAGTGGGTGAAGGGTTTTGTGGGATTGCGTTCTCAATCTCGGGATTGGGAATGGGTAGAGTGAAGAATCTTCGATGGAAGATACGGATCATGGTGAGTGATGGTTTTCTGAGCGAGGGTCATGAAGAAGGGGATAGACTAAGAGAAAGCTAAAATGAGAAAATTTTACTTGATAGGAATCAAGCAAAGAACCTAAGCGAGGTGGACTACTAACTAGCTATTCTATTCCCGGTGCGCCAAAAACTTGATAACGCTACACGGGTCGTTCGAGGTCAAGAAACTTCCTTTTCTTGAGCAAGTTTTATAACACCCAAGCGGTGAACCTAATCGTTGTAGTGTAGTAATTAGGGTAAGCCACGGGTATTGATATCGTTCTCTAGGGAATAGGAATGCTAGTAAGAAGTTACTACGCTAAGGTTAAGGTTGAGGAAGATTATTTTGTATTTTTATATTTTATGAAATGGAAGGTACGAATCTCGGGTATTGGATTTGGGGGTTGGTATTTCTACCGATTACTCTACTATTATCTAATTATCTAAACTAAGGTTGTGGAGTCTATGTCTAATTAATGTGTGCTCGTATGATAGTTTAAAGTTGTGTTTACTTAGGTTATACTACTCCTTAATTATCTCCTATTGATGGTTGAGTTGTCACGTCCTTATTCTTAGTTGCGTTGTGTGTCTAAAGTTGTAGGGTGTCGTTTCTCCCAACTCTTTGAACTTACCAAAGGGTCTCGTCTACAAAACCCACTAGGGATGATAAACTCTTACTCTAAGGCACTCTTTGGATAATTTAGCCTACAACTACTCGGTAATCATATTCTAAGGTTCACAAAGATGAATCAAGCATTAAGTACACAACAAATGACCTATCGCATTACTAGATCATTAATCAACTAAGATAAGAAACAACCAATCAATATTCAATAATTAAGTTTCATACTTCCTAAGCAAACACACAAATAAATTAGCGGACATGGAGAACATGCAAGCATACACACAAATAATCAAAGACATAATTGAATTAATGAAGTAAATACTTATCTTGATGTAAGATAGGGTTTAAAACCTAAAATCTTGTACAAGACACCTTAGGTTCGGTTTTAGGTTTTCACTCCAAAAGACTCTCCTAAAGCGAAAAATTCGGTTCTATATATAAGATTACATATCGACGGCGTCACCTTATGTTTAAATGGCCGTCGTGTCGCCGTCATTAGGGTTTCGTCTTGGCCACGTTAACCTTGCGGCGGCGTCACCTTATGTGCGTGGCCGTCCTCTTGACCGGCGTCGTGCGGGTTGCATCTGGGCCGTCCGGTAGCAACGGCCTACTCTTTTAAAGCCCGCGTCGTCACTTGAAAATAGGGTTTTGGCTCTTTGTATCGTCACAAAAATCCTCCGGCGTCGCAATTAACACTGACCGTCGCCTTCTATTTTCGGCGACTTTGAGTGTCTCGATTATGAATTTGGCCATTTTCTTCATATATTCGCGCCTTTTGTCCAAATAAGTGCCATTCCAGCATTTTGCCTTCAAGAGACCTAAAAAGTGAAAAGGGCGATATTAAGCAATAACGGATACAAAGTGATCAAATAAGGGCTTAAGCGACCCCTCAAAATGGTACCTTTTAAAACCTTATCACCTTTCCATCTTGGGCATAATGGAAATGGCGTTAACAAGCGAAGTGGGAGGATTATCATTGCTTCTTACTAGTACCTTTTAGGAACTTTTGTCTTGGTATATTCTTTTACCGGGTTCATCATTTTCGTCATCTTTGCTGCATTTCCTCTCTTTGCCTATAAACCTCCTCTTTAAATTTTGCTAATCTCTTCGTATGAGCTGCCATGTACTCCTTCATTTGTTCCTTAAATCTTGGTGAGAGTGGTATTGGGAAGTAGAGCAGCGCGTTCGTTGAATTAAGATTTTGCTCACGACTTGGGGATTCGGAGAAAGGTGTTGGGTGGTTGGTGGGATTGGCGGAATTGACTATTTCCCGAGGGATTTGTACGGGGGCTCTCTTATGCCTTTCTATCAGATAATCAATCCTTCTCTCAAGAGCATTCATTTGCTCTTCAGTGACGTTGAAATATTCAAGAGGAGTTGATATGGCATTAACCACTTTAACGGGGGTTTCAGGGGATTCATTCCAATCTTCGTAGCTTCGATCGGCAAGCTTCTATAATATCCCAAGATTCCTATGCGTTAAGGTCGCTAAGCCTTCCACCGGCGGCTTGATCAATTGATCGCCTTGTGATGAAATCGGTATGGTCATAGAAGATTTGGATTTGAAGCCAAAGATCAATACCATGATGAGGGACTTTATGGAGTAAGTCCTTGAATCGAGTCCATGCTTTGTAAAGAGTTTCGCCTTGAAGTTGTTGAAACGTCAAGATGTCTCGTCTTAGTTTAGTGGTTCTCCCCGGTGGGAAAAATTAAGCAAGGAAGCGAGAGGTGAGATCATCGACTTGAGATGGAGCCGGTGGGAAGTCGCTCGAGCCAATTACTAGCTTAGTCCCATAGAGAGGTGGAAGAGGCATAAGCGTGGTCTCCGAGTAGTAGCATCGAGGTCGATGGAATCGACAATTTTAAGGAAATCCTTAAGATCTTGATTAGGATCTTGAGCGAAGTCCATGGAATGCACATCCGTTTGCACCAACGGATGGTGTCGGATCGTAGGGCCGTAGTTTGGGCTTGGTCGGGAAGCTCAATGGTGTTCCTATAGCCTAGGTGGCTTGGTCTTGAGTATTCACCAAAATCACGGCCTCTTGGCGGGTCATTTGGTGGTAGGTTGATGAATGGTGGTTGGTTATCACCTTCCATGATGAAAAGTGATGGAGTTATGAACAAAGGTCACGGATAAGGGGGATAGACTACGAGGAAGCTAAAAATTGGAAAAAAAATCTTACTTGATAGGAATCAAGCAAGGAAACCTAAACGAGGTGGACTCCTAACTAGCTATTCTATTCCCCGGTAGCGACGCCAAAAACTTGATAACGCTACACGATTCGTTCGGGGTCAAAGGAACTTCTTTTTCGTCGAGCAAGTTTTTCAACACCCTAGGTAGTGAACCTAATCGTTGTAGTGTAGTATTAGGGTAAGCCACGGGAATTGATATCGTTCTCTAGGGGAATAGGAATGCTAGTGAGAAGTTACTACGCTAAGGTTGGGGTTGAGGAAGATTATTTTTTATCTTTTTATGTTTTTTAGGAAATGGAAGGTACAAATTTCGGGGTTTAGATTTGGGGGTTTTGGTATTTCTACCGATTACTCTACTTATCTAATTATCTAATCTAGTGGGTAGTCTATGTCTAATTATTGTGTGCTCGTATGATGATTTAAAGATGTGTTTACTTAGGTTTTATTACTCCTTAATTATCTCCTATTGATGGTTGAATTGTCGCGTCCTTATTCTTAATGGCGTTGTGTGTCTAAGGTCGTAGGGTATCGTTTATCCTAACTCTTTGAAACTACCAAAGGTTATTGCCTACAAAATCTCTAGGATTTATAAACTTAACACTAAGGTACTCTTGGATGGTTTAGCCTACAATGACTCTAGGTACTATAAGCTAAGGTTCACAAATATTAATCAAGCATTACCTACACAACGGATGACCTATCGCAATACTAGATCATTAACAATTAAGATAAGAGACAACCAATCAATATTCAATAATTAAGTTTCCTATTCCTAAGCAAACACACAAGTAAATTAGCGGACATGGGAAACATGCAAGCATACACACAATTAATTGAAGACATAATTAAATTGATGAGTAAAACACTTATCTTGATGTAAGATAGGGTATGGAACCTAAAATCTTGTACAAGACTGACCTTGGTTGGTTTAGGTTTTACTCCAAAACTACACACGAAAACTAAAAATTCGGATTCTATATATAAGATTACACATGCGACGGCTTCACCCTTGATTTATGACGCCGTCGGTCACCGTTATTAGGGTTTCGTCTTGGCCATGTTAGTCTTGACGGCGTCACCTTATGCCTGTGGCGCCTTCCTCTTCGATGTCGGCGTCGTCAGGATCAAATCTAGGCCGTGCGAGTTGCGATGCCCTACTCTTTTAAAACACGAATCCTTCACTTGTAAATGAGCAATTTGGCTCTTGAGCCATCACAAAAGTTGTCCGGCGGCATCACTAATTGTTCGACTCCGTCCCTTGAGTTCAATGACTGAGTGTCTCGATTCTTGACTTTCGCCATTTTCTTAGTATATTTGCGCCTTTTCGTCCGAATAAGTAGCATTCCAGCATTTGCCTTCAAGATACCTAAAAGTGAAAAGGAACAATATTAAGTAATAATGGATACAAAAGTGATAAAATAAGTGCTTAAACGACCCCTCAAAAAGGTATATTTTAAAACCTTATCAATGTACCCTTTTTAAAACAATTTAATGTTTCGTATGCTGTTGGTCTGTTACTGTAAACAATTGAATGTTTGTGATGCATGGCTTCTGCCAAAGACAAATTGAACGAGGCTTCGGCCTCGTGTGCAGGGATAAAGGCATAGGCCCTTCTTTTGAATGCTATGGTGTAGGAAAATATTTCTACACACTTAATTATTTTTGTCTTGTGAACTTCTCTTACGCCATTTTTCCAACGCTTAAATTTTACAACCTAAAGTTGAACAACCTCATTGTGTGTAAATTACAACACCAAGAATATAATGACCAACTTTGATCCTTTAAGTAATATGGCTAGTTTTTATTTTCATAATTGCCATAAACTATTAGGAGAGTTAATGTGAATGTGTTGGTAGGCTTAAGTAATGGTATGAGGTGTTTTTTAAACCGTATGCCTTCCAATTCGACATTGAAACTCGTAAATGACTTGGCTGAACAAACCTTTGTGTTTAAGAAATGAAGCAAGAGATTTGTGGGAAATGTATTATTCATCATTGAATTGGTAGAGAGGATTACATCATTCTTGAAATGAATACTAAGACAACTACCAATAATGCAAGCTTTCCCATGAGAAGATTTTAATTACAAGAATGAAAAGTAAAATACTTCTTAAACATAGAACTTTCGGAGGTTCGTACCATTCCATGTTACGTCGATGGGTTCTCCGAGAAGAGTAGCAACTTGTATGCTCCATTGCCGTGAGCCTCGGCTATAACGTAGGGTCCTTCCCAGTAGGTCCGAGCTTCCCTTGGTACTCACGCTTTGCTTGCCTTGTTGAGGCATAGCACATATTCCCTAGGCTTGAAGGTGGAAGGCCTAACCCTTTTGTTGTAGTAGCCTTCCATTTTATGCTTGTGCATGGCTTCTCGGATGGAAGCTATCTCTATCCTTTCTTCTAACAGATCAAGGTTCTCACTAATCTTTTTGTCATTTTGAGAGGCTTCATATGTGGCCACACGCTCCGTGTGCACACTTAGCTCCGAAGGGATGACCGCTTCTGTTCCGTATGTTAGGCTGAAGGGGGTTTCACCATTGCTTGACTTGGGGTGCGTTCTATGAGCCCATAGCCCTTGAGAAAGCTCATCCACCCACCCGTGATGAGTTTGTCGGCCTTTTTCAATCCCTTTGACAATGTCTCTATTAGTAACCTCCACTTTTACATTACCTTGTGGATGGTGAGCGGACGTCCAAGGCGCTTTATATTAAGCCCTTGATGAAGTCATAGAAGACTCCTTTGGCAAAGCGCTTGCCATTGTCGGATATGATAATGTGGGGCACTCCAAATCTGCACATAATGTGCTCCCACACAAACTGCTCGATTTATCTCCCTGTAATGGAGGCTAAAGGTTTAGCCTCAACCCACTTTGTGAAGTAATCAATTGCCACCAATAAGAATTTGACCCCCCAGGAGCCACATGCATAGGTCCTACAATATCAATTCCCCATTGGGAGAAGGGCCATGCGGATGTAACACTTGTCATGTCCTGCTTTGGCAGCTTGGGAACCTTTGAATGTATCTGACAAGCTTCACATTTTATAATGATTTCATGACATCCCTATGCATCGAAGGCGATGGTAGCCTAACTTCATTATCTTGAGACAATGAGCGGGGCCCTACATGGAGGCCGCATGATCCTTCGTGGACTTCTGCGATGATGCTCGAAGCCTGCTTAGGTCCAACACATCTGAGCCAAGGTGAGAGAAATTACCTTATGTACAGGTTTTCTCCCATTAGCCGGTATTGTGGAGACTTAACCCGTATCTTCCTTGCTAGTTTGGGATCCTCGGGGAGAAGACCACTTATCAAGTACTCCCTGATGGGAGTCATCCATGTCTCTCCTTCTTCATGAAAAACGTCAGTGACCTCCTTACGAATAATGGACCTTTCGGGAAGAACTTCAACTAGTACTTCTTTGGTGAGATGGGTGTAGGAATCGAAACTATCCAGCATCTCCTTTGTCTTGTCCAAGTATTCCCGTCACTTGGTTTGCCACTAACTGAGAATCTACAAAGATGGCAAGAGCTTTTACCTCCATATCTTTAGCTAGTCGAAGGCCTGCTAATAGAGCTTCGTATTCCGCTTCATTGTTGGTGGCTTCGAACTCAAACCGAAAGGCATATGTATGCTCCTTCCCTTCAGGACTGACCAGCATTAGACCTACTCTGGAACCGTCAGAGCTTGATGCTCCATCAGTATAAAGCTTCCAATCATCCTGTACTTCGATGAGTTTAGCCTTAGGCTCTTCCTTTTCTGTGCTTGGTTCGAAAGGTGTTTCTGCCAAGAAGTCTGCGAGAATTTGCCCTTTAATAGAGTTTCGACCTTTGAACTCTATTTCATATTCCCCAAGCTCGATAGCCTATTTGGCTACCCTTCCAGACTTTTTAGGCTTTGACAAGATCTTCTTGAGTGGTTTATCAGTTAAGACTGTGATTGGGTGGGCCTGGAAATATCGTTGGAGCCTTCTTGCTGCATAGATTAGGGCTAGTATTAGCTTCTCCAATGTTGGGTAGTTAACCACGCTCCTGCAAGACCTGCCGACGAAGTAAATGAGGATCGCCTCTTGTCCCGATTCGCCATTAGGGCGGTGCTAATGCTCTCCATTGAGGATGCTAAGTACATGAACAACACTTCGCCTTTGATTAGGGCTGTTAGTGTTGGAAGGATTTCGATGAACTCCTTCATCTTTTGGAAAACAGCTTCTGCATCCTGGTTCCATTGAAAGGTCTTTTTGTCGACGCAACCTTTAAGTGTCTTAAAGAACGGTAGGGACCTGTCAGCCCCCTTCGACAAGAATCGACTCAGCGCAGCCAACTTCCCATTGAAGCTTTGTACATCCTTTAAACATTTCGGAGCTTGGAGATCCGTAATTGCCTTGACCTTAGAAGGGTTAGCTTTTATCCCTTGCTTTGTAATCAAATTCCCTAGGAATTGCCCTTCTTCGACACCAAAAGACCATTTCTTTGGGTTCAGCTTCATGTTGATCGCCCGAAGCTGATCGAAGGTCTCTTAAATGTCAAGGAGTAGGTCCTCCTTCGTTTTGCTCTTAATAACCATGTCATCAACGCATGCCTCGAGATTTTTGCCTATCTGCTTGTTGAAGGCTTTATCTACGAGCCGTTGGTATGTTGCCCCTGCGTTCTTCAATCCGAAGGGCATTTTTCTGTAACAGTAGACACCTTTGCTTGTATAGAAGGATGTCCTTTCCTCGTCCTCCTTTACCATCTGAGTTGATGATACCTTTTATAGGAATCTAGGAAACACTTGATCGGAAGCACACTAAGGACTCTACCTTCCAATCAATTTCTAGAAAGGGTGGCGATCCTTTGAGCATGCCTTGTTGATGTCGATAAAGTCAACACACATGCGCCATCCTCCGTCGCTCTTCTTTACCATGATTGGGTTGGCCACCCAAGTTTGGTATTTAACTTCCTTTAGAATGCTCGCTTATGTCGACTCATCGACCTCCTTGCAGCGACAACGTTTCTTCGGGGCTAGGCTCCTTTTTTTTTGTTTCATGGGCTCAATATTTTTGTATTCATTAAGTTTGTGCTCCGTCTTTGAAGGATTTCCATCTATTAGCAATGTTCTTGGGACTCCTGTCATGTCAGAATATTTCCATGCAAAAATATCAAGGTTAGTCCGCAACAGCTCTGTGAGCTTTGCCTTGAAATTTGGTGGGAGTTGCTTTCCTATCACCACTGTTTGCTCGGGGTAACTAGGGTTTACTACGACCCGTTCTTCTGCATCTGTATAGCTTAGAATTGCAATCGGAGGCTCGTTCGGCCCTTCTTTGACCTTCTTGACACCATATACTCCCTTATCTGCCCCATAATTAGAATGAACAGTTCCCACTCCGAAGGGAGTTTGGAACTTAATGTCAGCGTGTATGGTGGAGACTACAATGCCCATCTTTTGCATAGCTGTTCTCCCTATTAGCAAATTGTAAGGAGAATCTGACCTGACTATGACGAAGGTGAGTGTTTCCGTGCGGGATAAGGGCCCTTCGCCGATAGTGATTTCCAAAGGTACCTCTCCGAGAGTCCACGAATGTTCGCCAGAGAATCCTACCAAGGGTACTTTTGAGTCTACCCTCTACGAGCGTATTGACGGTTTGAGCTTTAGGAAGCAGTGCTCATAGATAATTTCGTAGGAGCTCCCACAATCCATGTATGCTTGGTTTACCTCCCTGTTGGAGACCCATACCTTAATGACCACGGGGTCAGTCAAAGGTGTATGCCCCAGAGTGGACGGGAATGTTATTTCTCCTACACTTCCCAGCTCTCCATCTGCTTCTTTCCGCTTTAAGGTTGGATCGTGCACATGCACCATCGATGTCGAAGCTACAGTAGGGTAGCCTCTTTTTGTTCCCCTTCCATTCACCCAACCGAGTATCGGAGAACTTGTCCTTCCCTTTCTTGATGCCTTTGACGGATGTGCCAATTTCCCGAGGCGTCTTGGCTATTCAATCACCTTCTTGACCCTCTGCATTTGTTAGTGTCGTGCCCATGGTCTTCGTGAAAGTGGCAGTATTTCGACATGTCCCTGGCTTTGTTTCGTGCTGACATCCAAGGTGGTGGGTCGAAGGACATTGTTGCTTTCTCGGTAGAAAGGATCTCCCTAGGAGATTTGACCAGGTTTGTTAAGAGTCCATGATTCGAGCCTTTGTTATAGGGAGTGAAGCGGTCTCTACTCTTCTTCCTATTCTTGGATCCTTCCCAGGAGGACCCTCTAGAGAATTTGTCGGAGGCCTCTCTTTGCTCGATCGGAGCTCCATTAGCTGCTACTTCCTTGGACTCGATCCAAGTGTAAGTCTTTTCCATCAGTGCCTTATAAGTGGTGGGAAGGTCGGTGGACAGGAATTCTACCAAGCTTCGAGTTCGTAAGCCATGTACGAAGCCAGAAATCCTTTGCTCTTCATGCAATCCCATAATTTGAAAAGTTTCTTCGGTGTACCTTGTGACGAAGGCCCTTGTGCTTTATTTGTCCCTTTGTTTGATAGTATGCGGCTAGATGAGTCTTGGTGTACTTCTTACAACTGGTGAAGTGTGATCGAACTTAGCCTTGAGATCATCTAGACTTACAATGCTTCCCACCTTTTCCCATTCCACCATATTCGTGCAAAGTCTCGGAGGTGTAAGTGAGCATGTGGCATGCTACAAGCATGACCCATACGCATCTTGATAGCGCCTTGAACAAATGTAAGAAGTTGTCGGGATCACCTTTCCGTCGTAGGTGCCTATGTGAGTAGGCATCTTCACACCATCAGGTAGAGGGTAGTATTCGATCCACTTTGTTAATACAAATAAACCGTAAAAACGTTTATTTATATTTTACGATCTTCTAATGTTTTGTCGATAACAAACATAAAATCATTTTAACGAAACAAATAAAATACGTAAATTGTTTGAGCCAATAGTTCTCTAACACACTTACGTTTTCACATAAAACACTAAAACAAGTATAAGTGATTTTATGATTTAATAATACATATGTACAACAACTAGTGTTTACATATTGGGCAAATATATACATAACTAGTATGTATTATAAATGGGTAAAACTACAACCCATGGTATTGACCCATACCCATTTGACTAGATGCATTGCACCCTTTAGGTACATTGTATCTAATGAATTACCATGGATCAACCCATAACCCATGACCCATGACCCATAACTAAAATACCCATGGGCAAAGAGGGCGTCCCACGGATCCCTAACATTACACTAGAGCGGATCCTTTGAGGGTGGGATCCGTGGAGCGATGAGTTGTTTCTCCTCTATAAATAGTGAGCCATTTCTTCCTTTTGGGTTGCCACTCTTACATACTTTCCCCAAGTATTGTAACTCTCTAACCACCGATCCTAAGGGATCTTTCTATGTAGTTTGTCTTTTGTTTTTGTGATTCTCTAGGTTCCTATTAAAGGTGAGATCACCACTTCTTGAAGTTGAGCAAGCTCAAGTCCATGAGTTGCTATGCTTCGTCATCATCAAGACTACCGAGGTTCTCTTGTTGATAGTTCTTTCTTCCTCCATAGAAGTGTTGTGTCGAAGGCATTAGTGAAGGATGCCGAAAGAGTCAAGACGAAAGCATTAGTGAAAGGTGCTTAAAGTCCGTGTCAAAAGCATTAGTGAAGAATGCTAAAGGAGTCAAGACGAAGGCATTAGTGAAAGGTGCCAAGCATTCGTGTCAAGGGCATTAGTGAAAGATGCTGATGACGTACCCTTCACTCTGCTAACGAGCGTTACCGTTACTCTGGTACTTAGCTTACCATTTATATAGAGGGTATGATGTACCCTCCAAAAGAAGAAACCTATGCCTTGAGCGCACCCAAAGCACTCATCTTGTCTAACCTCTATCGAGGTTGGGAGCTGGCCTCCATCAAGGCCTCCGTTCGATGCGGAGCCCCTCAGTCCTTTACCGAGCCCCCTATCAAGGCCTCCATCCTTTGTTGGGCCCCTCCGAGCAGTTCAACGGAACCCCTTTGAAGCCCTTCATGCGAAGGCCCAAGTTAGGTCTCCTAACTTGGTCAAACCCACGATCTCCCTCTCTTTCCTGGTTTCCTCGCCAAGTTTGAGAACGTGGGTCACTAAGCCCTAGCGGTTACCCACAAACATGGGACGCCTCCATGTTCTTCGACATTCACGCAGAAGTGCCCCTAACCATATTTCTTCCACTATAAATAGGTTGGACGGGCAATGGATTACGGGAAGTTGATTTCACACTCATCTCTTTACTTATACACACTTACATAACCATAACTCATACTTACTCTCACGCCGGAGGTGGTTCGCAGGGTCCTACCCCTGCGTAATCACTTAACGTAGTGTCTTCGTATTTCTTATTTTAAGGTTATCTTGCACTCAAGATTACCACCATCACCCCTTAAATCTATCAATCACCATTGACGGCCCTGGTATGTGCATCTTCTTGTACAATCGGTGGCGCCATCCGTGGGACCATAACAATAATTCCGTTTTCCGAGTCAAATAACCATTTTCCATAAATAATGGTGAATTCAACCATAATTCCCTACATCCTTGTTACCACATGGTAGCACCACTGAAATCTCCACTTTTATCTCAAATCACAAGATTTTCCAGAACCACAAACTTCGTTTACCATTTCAACATCCTTTGTCGGGTTTAAAAGGAGGTCTTTATTCTGACCTCTGTTATGTTCGTAGGGCCTTCCATTGCGAGACTACTGAGCACCTCTGTTTGGGTTCATTTTATGAAGAAGGTTCAAACTTAACAACCTTCAGAAGAGCCTCCATTACGGACTCCGTAGCATCCTCTGTTTGGGTTCGTTTTATGAAGAAGGTTCAAACTCAACAACCTTCGTAGGAGCCTCCATTGCGGACTACGTAGCAACCTCTGTTTGGGTTCGTTTTATGAAGAAGGTTCAAACTCAACAACCTTAGTAGAAGCCTCCATTCGAGACTCCGTGTGACCTCTGTTTGGGTTCGTTTATGAAGAAGGTTCAATCTCAACAACCTTCGTAGGAGCCTCCATTCTGAGACTCCGTGTGACCTCTGTTTGGGTTCGTTTTATGAAGAAGGATCAAACTCAACAACCTTCGCAGGAGCCTCAATTGCGAGACTCCATAGGAACCTCTGTTTGGGTTCGTTTATGAAGAAGGTTCAAACTCAACAACCTTCGTAGGAGCCTCCATTCAAGGACTCCGTAGCGGCCTCTGTTTGGGTTCGTTTTATGAAGAAGGTTCAAACTCAACAACCTTCGTAGGAGCCTCCATTGCAGACTCCGTAGCAGCCTCTGTTTGGGTTCGTTTTATGAAGAAGGTTCAAACTCAACAACCTTCATTGGAGCCTCATTGCAGACTCCGTAGCAGCCTCTGTTTGGGTTCGTTTTATGAAGAAGGTTCAAACTCAACAACCTTGTAGGAGCCTCCGTTCTGAGACTACTGTAGCAACCTCTGTTTGAGTTTGTTTTATGAAGAAGGTTCAAACTCAACAACCCGTAGAAGCCTCCGTTTCGGTTCCGTAGCAACCTCTATTATGGTCTGTTTTGGATAGAAGGTTCAATAACCTTCGTAGGAGCCTCTGTTCGGGTTCATTTTGAAAAGAAGTCTTTGTTGCAGTCTTCGTCATGGGGTTTCCTAAGAAGAAGGGCCAAAACCTTCCTACGCAAAATGTTTACGACAATGTGAACAGAGACCGTACACTAATGACGGAGGATACACTTTGTCAATTTGGTATGTTTTCTACGAAACTAATACGCTATATTCCCTATGTTTCGCTACAAATCGTATTATCTACATATGAAACTTTTGATGTTTATTAAGAGCACTATAAACCATCTTTTATTGAGCCATTGCTTATGACACAATGATCATTAGAGATCCTACAACATTGACGAGAGGATACCCTCGTTCCTAGAACCTCTGTTAGAGCATCACATATGTTGACATATATGATTGCGGAGCATCACATATCTTGACATAAGCCTCTGTCGACACAACTACGAGCATAGACTCGATTCATAGGTGTCTCCTTGACACGATTACGAGCTTCACTCTATTCACATAATATATAGGTGTCTCATCGGGGCGATTACTGAGCATAGCCTCTGTTCACATGATTTATGTGTGTCTATGTAGACACAATTATAGAGCATCATTGTGCAAGTATAATTACATAACCTCATAGATGTAAAACTTACTTTATTTTTTAAATCAATGTACTAAAAGCTTCTCATGGGAAAGCAAGCATTATTGGTAGTTGTCTTAGTGTTCATTTTAAAATGATGTAATCCTCTCTACCAATTCAATGACATAATATATTTCCACAAATCTCTTGCTTCGTTTCTTAAACACAAAGATTTGTTCACCAAGTCGATTATAAGTTTCAATGTCGAAGGATGAAACAAGACAACTATAAGTCTTGAATACATATACAACATCCATTACACTTCACATTAACTTTCCTAAGTGGTCTTAAGGTATTCCAAGCCTTATGTTACCCAAAGGATAAAGATGGAGTGGGTCGCGACCCTCATCAATGATCAAAATTGGTCATTATATTCTTGGTGGTGAAATTTACACACAATGAGGTTATTACACCTTAGGTTGTAAAATTTAGCGTCGAAAAAATGGCGTCACGAGAAGTGTACAAGAAACATATTTAAAAGTATGTAGGGATATTTTCCTACTTGGTTTCATTTAACTAGGGTCTTAACCTAGTACATGCATCATCTGACGAAGCCCATTCAATATTTTCTTTGGCGAAGCCCTTTGAAGCCCATACATGCGAAGGCCCAAGTTAGGTTTCTAACTTGGTCAAACCCACGATCTCCCTCTCTTTCACGGCTTCCCGCCAAGTTTGAGAATGTGGGTCACTAAGCCTAGCGATTACCCACAAACATGGGACGCCCCATGTTCTCCGACATTCAGCGCGAAGTGCCCCTAACCCTATTTCTTCCACTATAAATAGGTTGGACGGGCAATGGATTACGGGAAGTTGATTTTACACTCATCTCTTTACTTACACACTTACATAACCATAACTCATACTTACTCTCACGGGAGGTGGTTCGCGAGGTCCTACCCTGCGTAATCATTAACGTAGTGTCTTCGTATTTCTTATTTTAAGGTTATCTTGCACTCGAATTACCACCATCACCCCTAACTCTGTCAATCACCATTGACGGCTGGTATATGCATCTTTTGTACAATCGGTGGCGCCATCCGTGGGACCCGCAACAATAAGTCCTGTTTTCCGAGTCAAATAACCATTTTCCATAAATAACGGTCGAATTCAACCATAATTCCCTACATCCTTGTTACCACATGGTAGCACCACTGAAATCTCCACTTTTATCTCAAATCACGAGATTTTCCAGCAACCACAAACTTTACGTTTACCATTTCAACATCCTTTGTCGGGTTTAAAAGGCGGTCTTTATTCTGACCTCTGTTATGTTAGTAGGGCCTTCCGTTCTGAGACTACTGTAGACCTCTGTTTGGGTTCATTTTATGAAGAAGGTTCAAACTCAACAACCTTCGTAGGAGCCTCCATTACGGACTCCGTAGCATCCTCTGTTTGGGTTCGTTTTATGAAGAAGGTTCAAACTCAACAACCTTCGTGAGGAGCCTCCATTACGGACTACGTAGCAACCTCTGTTTGGGTTCGTTTTATGAAGAGGTTCAAACTCAACAACCTTCGTAGAAGCCTCCATTGCAGACTCCGTAGCGACCTCTGTTTGGGTTCGTTTATGAAGAAGGTTCAATCTCAACAACCTTCGTAGGAGCCTCCATTGCAAACTCCGTAGCAGCCTCTGTTTGGGTTCGTTTTATGAAGAAGGATCAAACTCAACAACCTTCGCAGGAGCCTCAATTGCAGACTCCGTAGGAGCCTCTGTTTGGGTTCGTTTTATGAAGAAGGTTCAAACTCAACAACCTTCGTAGGAGCCTCCATTGCAGACTCCGTAGCAGCCTCTGTTTGGGTTCGTTTTATGAAGAAGGTTCAAACTCAACAACCTTCGTAGGAGCCTCCATTGCAGACTCCGTAGCAGCCTCTGTTTGGGTTCGTTTTATGAAGAAGGTTCAAACTCAACAACCTTCGTTGGAGCCTCATTGCGAGACTCCGTGCGACCTCTGTTTGGGTTCGTTTTATGAAGAAGGTTCAAACTCAACAACCTTCGTAGGAGCCTCCGTTCTGAGACTACTGTAGCAACCTCTGTTTGAGTTTGTTTTATGAAGAAGGTTCAAACTCAACAACCTTCGTAGAAGCCTCCGTTGCGATTTCGTAGCAACCTCTGTTATGGTCATTTTGGATAGAAGGTTCAATAACCTTCGTAGGAGCCTCTGTTCGGGTTCATTTTGAAAAGAAGTCTTTGTTGCGGTCTTAGTCATGGGGTTTCCTAAGAAGAAGGGCCGAACCTTCCCACATAAAATGTATCGACAATGTGAGCGAGAGACCGTACACTAATGACGGAGGATACACTTTGTCAATTTGGTATGTTTTCTCTGAAACTAATCGCTATATTCCCTATGTTTCGCTACAAATCGTATTATCTACATATGAAACTTTTGATGTTTATTAAGAGCACTATAAACCATCTTTTATTGAGCCTTTGCTTATGACACAATGATCATTAGAGATCCTACAACATTGACAGAGGATACCCTATGTTCCTAGAACCTCTGTTAGAGCATCACATATGTTGACATATATGACTGCGGAGCATCACATATGCTGACATAAGCCTCTGTCGACACAACTACAGAGCATAGACTATGATTCATAGGTGTCTCCTTCGACACGATTACAGAGCTTCAGCTCTGTTCACATAATATATAGGTCTCTCTGTTGAGACGATTACAGAGCATAGCCTCTGTTCACATGATTTATGTGTGTCTATGTAGACACAATTATAGAGCATCGACTCTGCAAGTATAATTACATAACCTCATAGATGTAAAACTTACTTTATTTTTTTAAAATCAATGTACTAAAAGCTTCTCATGGGAAAGCAAGCATTATTGGTAGTTGTCTTAGTGTTCATTTTAAAATGATGTAATCCTCTCTACCAATTCAATGACATAATATATTTCCCACAAATCTCTTGCTTCGTTTCTTAAACACAAAGATTTGTTCAGCCAAGTCGATTATAAGTTTCAATGTCGAAGGGATGAAACAAGACAACTATAAGTCTTGAATACATATACAACATCCATTACACTTCACATTAACTTTCCTAAGTGGTCTTAAGGTATTCCAAGCCTTATGTTACCCAAAGGATAAAGATGGAGTGGTGCGACCCTCATCAATGATCAAAATTGGTCATTATATTGTTGGTGGTGAAATTTACACACAATGAGGTTATTACACCTTAGGTTGTAAAATTTAGCGTCGAAAAAATGGCGTCTGAGAAGTGTACAAGAAACATATTTAAAAGTACATAGGATATTTTCCTACTTAGTTTCATTTTAACTAGGGTCTTAACCCTAGTACATGCATCATCTGACCGAAGCCCATTCAATATTTTCTTTGGCGAAGCCCTTTGAAGCCCTTCTGTACGAAGGCCCAAGTTAGGTTTCCTAACTTGGTCAAACCCACGATCTCCCTCTCTTTCTGGCTTCCCGCCAAGTTTGAGAATGTGAGTCACTAAGCCCTAGCGATTACCCACAAACATGGGGCGCCCCATGTTCTCCGACATTCAGCAGAAGTGCCCTAACCCTATTTCTTCCACTATAAATAGGTTGGACGGGCAATGGATTACGGAAGTTGATTTCACACTCATCTCTTTACTTACACACACTTACATAACCATAACTCATACTTACTCTCACGCCGGAGGTGGTTCGCAGGGTCCTACCCCTGCGTAATCACTTAACGTAGTGTCTTCGTATTTCTTATTTTAAGGTTATCTTGCACTCGGAATTACCACCATCACCCCTAAATCCGTCAATCACCATTGACGGCCTGGTATGTGCATCTTTTTGTACAATCAGTGGCGCCATCCGTGGGACCCGCAACAATAAGTCCTGTTTTCTGAGTCAAATAACCATTTTCCATAAATAACGGTCAAATTCAACCATAATTCCCTACATCCTTGTTACCACATGGTAGCACCACTAAAATCTCCACTTTTATCTCAAATAACGAGATTATCCACCAACCACAAATTTTACGTTTACCATTTCAACATCCTTTGTCGGGTTTAAAAGGAGGTCTTTATTCTGACCTCTGTTATGTTCGTAGGGCCTTAGTTGCGAGACTCGTAGCAGCACTGTGTTTGGGTTCGTTTTATGAAGAAGGTTCAAACTCAACAACCTTTGTAGGAGCCTCCATTGCAGACTCCGTAGCAGCCTCTGTTTGGGTTCGTTTTATGAAGAAGGTTCAAACTCAACAACCTTCGTAGGAGCCTCCATTGCGGACTCACGTGGCGACCTCGGTTTGGGTTCGTTTTATGAAGAAGGTTCAAACTCAACAACCTTCGTAGGAGCCTCCATTGAGACTCCGTAGCAGACCTCTGTTTGGGTTCGTTTTATGAAGAAGGCTCAAACTCAACAACCTTCGTAGGAGCCTCCATTGCAAACTCCGTACTTGACCCTGCATGCGGGTTCGTTTTATGAAGAAGGTTCAATCTCAACAACCTTCGTAGGAGCCTCCATTCTGAGACTCCGTAGCAGCCTTTGTTTGGGTTCGTTTTATGAAAAGGATCAAACTCAACAACCTTCGTAGAGCCTCAATTGCGAGACTCCGTAGTAGCCTCTGTCGGGTTCGTTTTATGAAGAAGGTTCAAACTCAACAACCTTAGGAGAGCCTCCATTTCGGACTCGTGTAGCGACCTCTATTTGGGTTCGTTTTATGAAGAAGGTTCAAACTCAACAACCTTCGTAGGAGCCTCCACCGAGACTCCGTAGCAGACCTCTGTTTGGGTTCGTTTATGAAGAAGGTTCAAACTCAACAACCTTCGTTGGAGCCTGCATTGCGAGACTCGTAGCTTGACCTCTCTTTGGGTTCGTTTTATGAAGAAGGTTCAAACTCAACAACCTTCGTAGGAGCCTCCGTTGCGAGACTACTGTAGCAACCTCTGTTTGAGTTTGTTTTATGAAGAAGGTTCAAACTCAACAACCTTCATAGAAGCCTCCGTTGCGTTTCCGTAGCAACCTCTGTTGTGGTCTGCATTTTGGATAGAAGGTTCAATAACCTTCGTAGGAGCCTGCTTGGGTTCATTTTGAAAAGAAGTCTTTGTTGCGGTCTTCGTCATGGGGTTTCCTAAGAAGGGCAGAACCTTCCTCATAAAATGTTTACGACAATGTGAGCAGAGACCGTACACTAATGACGGAGGATACACTTTGTCAATTTGGTATGTTTTCTACGAAACTAATACGCTATATTCCTATGTTTCGCTACAAATCGTATTATCTACATATGAAACTTTTGATGTTTATTAAGAGCACTATAAACCATCTTTTATTGAGCCTTTTCTTATGACACAATGATCATTAGAGATCCTACAACATTGACAGAGGATACCCTACGTTCCTAGAACCTCATTAGAGCATCACATATGTTGACATAAGTCTCATCGATATATTGCGGAGCATCACATATCTTGACATAAGCCTCTGTCGACACAACTTCTGAGCATAGACTACGATTCATAGGTGTCTCCTTCGACACGATTACGAGCTTGACTCTATTCACATAATATATTGGTGTCTCAGCCGGGGCGATTACGAACATAGCCTCTGTTCACATGATTTATGTGTGTCTATGTAGACACAATTATAGAGCATCGTGTGCAAGTATAATTACATAACCTCATAGATGTAAAACTTTATTTTGTTTAAAATCAATGTACTAAAAGCTTCTCATGGGAAAGCAAGCATTATTGGTAGTTGTCTTAGTGTTCATTTAAATATGATGTAATCCTCTCTACCAATTCAATGACATAATATACTTCCCACAAATCTCTTGCTTCGTTTCTTAAACACAAAGATTTGTTCAGCCAAGTCGTTTATAAGTTTCAATGTCGAAGGGATGAAACAAGACAACTATAAGTCTTGAATACATATACAACATCCATTACACTTCACATTAACTTTCCTAAGTTGTCTTACGGTATTCCAAGCCTTATGTTACCCAAAGGATAAAGATGGAGTGGGTGTGACCCTCAGTCAATGATCAAAATTGGTCATTATATTCTTGGTGGTGAAATTTACACACAATGAGGTTATTACACCTTAGGTTGTAAAATTTAGCGTCGGAAAAATGACGTCGAGAAGTGTACAAGAAACATATTTAAAAGTGCGTGGGGATATTTTCCTACTTGATTTCATTTTAACTAGGGTCTTAACCTAGTACTGCATCATCTGACGAAGCCCATTCAATATTTTCTTTGGCGAAGCCACATACCACATAAAATAGTAAATTGTCCAAGGATTACTACTTTGCTTAAATGAAGTCCATAAGCTTCGTATACATACAAAATATCGACCTTCTAGGTCTATATTACTTAAAGATTAATCCTTGTTCGATTTATCACAAGGAAGTATTTCTTTAAGTCAAAAGCATTACATTCAAAGTGTACGCATCACTTTTGACCGAGGGCTTGATGATATACCCTCCATTAAATTTGAAGGTCTCCCCTTCATACTCACTTCGGAGCTACATTCCAACATACTTGGCAAACCTCCAAAAAATCTTCTTTAACGTAAAACCAATCATCTTTGATACGGTTACCAGTTGGGAATTGTTGGGATATGAAAGTGCTGAAGAATGTTAAAGTACTGAAGATTGACAAAGTACTGGAAAAGTCAAAGTACTGCTAAAGAGAAAGTTAAAGTATTGCTGTCGAAGTCAAAGTACTTGATAACGCTACACGCGTCGTTCGGGGTCAAGGAAACTTCCTTTTCTTCGAGCAAGTTTTATAACACCCTAGGCAGTGAACCTAATCGTTGTAGTGTAGTAATTAGGGTAAGCCACGGGTATTGATATCGTTCTCTAGGGGAATAAGAATGCTAGTAAGGAGTTACTACGCTAAGTTTAAGGTTGAGGAAGATTATTTTTTATCTTTTAATGTTTTATGAAAATAGAAAGGTACGAATCTCGGGTATTGGATTTGGGGGGGTTTGGTATTTCTACCGATTACGCTACTATTATCTAATTATCTAAACTAAGGTTGTGGGAGTCTATGTCTAATTAATGTGTGCTCGTATGATAGTTTAAAGATGTGTTTACTTAGTTTGTATTACTCCTTAATTATCTCCTATTGATGGTTGAGTGTCACGTCTTATTCCTAGTTGTGTTGTGTGTCTAAAGTTGTAGGGTACGCGTTTCTCCCTAACTCTTCGAACTTACCAAAGGGTCTTGTCTACAAACCCACTAGGGATTATAAACTCCTACTCTAAGGCGCTCTTTGGATGGTTTAGCCTACAACTACTCAGGTAATTATATTCTAAGGTTCACAAAGATGGATCAAGCATTAAGTACACAACGAATGACCTATTGCATTACTAGATCATTAGTTAACTAAGATAAGAAACAACTAATCAATATTCACTAATTAAGTTTCATACTTCCTAAGCAAACACACAAATAAATTAGCCGGACATGGAGAACATGCAAGCATACACAAATAATCAAAGACATAATTGAATTAATGAAGTAAAGACTTATCTTGATGTAAGATAGGGTTTAAAATCCTAAAATCTTGTACAAGACACCTTATGTTCGGTTTAGGTTTTACTCCAAAGACTCTCCACACAAAGACCGAAAATTCGGATTCTATATATAAGATTACAATTGCGACGGCGTCACCTTATGTTTAGTGGCCCGCCGTGTGTCGCCGCCATTAGGGTTTCATCTTGGCCACGTTAACCTTGCGACGGCGTCACCTTATGTCCGTGACGCCGTCCTCTTGACCCGGCGTCGTCTGGATTGCATCTAGGTAGATGCGAGTAGCGACGGCCTACTCTTCCACAACTAGGCGTCGTCACTTGAAAATCTGAGTTTTGAGTCTGTATCGTCACAAAGTTCTTGGGACGGCATCGCCATTAACACCGACGCCGTCGCCTTCTAGTTTACGAAGCGTGAGTGTCTCGATTTCGACTTTGGCCATTTTCTTCATATATTCGCGCCTTTTCGTCCAAATAAGTGCCATTCCAGCATTTTGCCTTCACGTGACCTAAAAAGTGAAAAGGAGCGATATTAAGCAATAACGGATACAAAGTGATCAAATAAGGACTTAAACGACCCTCAAAATGGTACCTTTAAAACCTTATCAAATATCCCTACACTTGTTATTTGCTTGTCCTCAAGCAAATGTGCTTTAGCCAATTAATTTATAAGTTAGGGTCATGAAGCATTAATTCAAAGCGGTCCACAACACGTATAAGCCCATAAAAGTCATAACAAGCACGGAAATTACATACTAGCACCTCGCATGGGGTGTTTGGATACTCACATCTCTCTCGGGTGTATATATGAAATATAACAATATAGGAAATGGAAGATAAACACTCATTAACGGTCTGGTACATAGATTACCATAGGCTTGAGAATAGATCAAACCTCCATCACTTTGGCGTAAGCACCTAGGAAAGACTATCAAAGAGGTCTTTAAAGGGTTGTAACGTTAGGCTTACGGTAGGGAAATAAGGGTTTGGTGGGATAGGTTATTTAGTGGTGGCAAGTCAAAAATCTTTATGTTAGCGCATATGAAGAATGGCGTTGCTAAGCCAAGACTCGACACTCTAAACTCTAGATAAGCGAAATAAACAAACATAAATTTAAAGGATAGATGTAGGATGGTAGCCGTATGTTCTTTTTTTTTTTTTTTTTTTTTTTTTACACTTTTACTCTACCATCCTCTATGATAAAATCAAAATACTAGGGATTTCTGGGCATATCCTACACTTGAGTTTTATTACTCTAACACTAATTTGACACGATTTGAAAAGATCAAAACACTTGGGGTACATTATTACGCAAACAAATGGAATTTGAATTTAACGTTCCCTTCCGTCATTTCATAAAATTTAACTTTTCCCATGAATCCCAATCATCCCAAAGCGTATACAAAGGATATGACTCGACTTAGCAACTTATGCAAGCAACTAGATAATTGAATTAAGGGTTTAGGGTGATAACAAACATTTGCACTAAAAGTGAGTGCATAAGGGGTAGGCTAAAGCGATTTGGGTGTATATTTGGGGTGGGATGTAAACAATGCTCTTCATTGATATTCGGAAAACCGAAATATCACGAGAACCGCGAAAAGGATAGGCTCGAGGGGTTAACTAGGGTATCGTGTACTAAAGATGAGTACAACGCAAAGGGTGTGGGGAATTACTCAACCAAAGTGGAAGAAGTAATTATATTACGGTGTCAAACGAGGGTTATCCTAATGCCTCTTATCATTTAGTTATTCCTAACTACACAAGTGTAGCCTCACTTGATAACTCGGAATGCATCACAAAACAAGTTCTAGAATCTAATATACTACCGGTTCACACTCTAAGCATTAAAGATGAATGCTTTAATTCCTACTAATCTAAGGGCGATCCTCAAATTTTGGTGGAATTTGGGTGGTAAAGGGTTTTGTGCTAGTCATATAACTTCCTATCCGTGAGACACTTTTGTTAAGACTAATGGCCCACTCTTATATGTCATGAAAAATTTTAAATTTGGTGCCAAAATTACCCTAACCGACATTTCCTCATGGTTTATTACACAAATACAATTGGACAAAGCAAATAATCAAAGATAAGCATAGTTTCAAAGTTCCCGTTTCATTTTCCCTCCCTACACTTAAACTGAACATTGTCCCCAATGTTCCCTGAAAGTATCAAAGTTATGATAAAGAAGGTAATTAAAAGCGAAGAAACTAATACTCCCCGATTAGCTCGGTAGGATCCGTGTAAAGTGGTGGTTAAATTCTTTTCAAGAAGAATTATTGCGTGAAAAGCTCCTTCCAATCTTATGTAACTTCTTCTTGACAAACTAAACCGCACACTTGAAGAAAACAAACGAAACCTTCGCGTAAAATCGTGGTAATAATATATATAAGACTCAATTTAAACTAGGATATAACGCTTGTGGAATGGATGTTTCTGAATTTCTAAGAAAATTAAGACCAGAAAATTCCAAAATTTATAAGTAGCTCGAGAAACGAGAAAAAGTAATCTGTTGTTTTACTCCTTCGACGCCGTCAGTTGCAATCTGATGCCGTCGAGGTTATCGACAAAAAGCGGTGCGATTTTTGGAAAAATTCGGAAAATTTACATCTTTAGAATCTGGAAAAATTTCGCAAAACATCCATTATGACTCGATACAAGCATTTGACTCGAACAAACAAACATAAATATCTTTTAGTTAATTGTTATTCTCATGTTTACGTTTCTTTTGGCGTGTGTAATCCTCCCTACACTTATCCCTTATGTAAAATACCTTTATATGCAATTAAGACGAGGTTAAAAATAAAATAAAGCATTTTACAAATTTAAACATAAGGATAAACAATTAATAAAAGATATATGACACTAACAAGCAAACAATTAAACATGGGTTGCCTCCCCGAAGCGCTTTTCTTTATTTAAGAGTCTTGTAGCTAGACTCGTAGTCGTACTCTCGTTTTCTCATTACCGCCCTCTTGACGGTTTCTAATTGGGATTCCATGTTGTAGAAGTGCCTAAAATGCGCTTCTCTAAGAGTTCATCCTCTCCCAATCGGTCCTATATTTGGTCCTAGGCTCAAGCAATCCTTATAGAATCCGAAAATCTTAGCCATAACATAATCAACACCCTTCTCCCTATCCTCATCATTCCTATAATAGACCGGCGGTTTAAGTTCCTTTTCATCATTAGAGTGATGAAAACTTCTCAATCTTAAACGGCATTTGGTAAGCTATGTCATTGGTCTCATTCTTGAATCGCACTACTCTAACGAGGGGTCATAGGTCATCCGGTGCTTTCTATGAAAGGTTTTCCTAGAATAACATGGGACAAGCTAGGGTCTATGGCCGTGCTAATATCATCCACAATTATGAAATCCGTAGGAAGCGTGAAACTACCTACATAAGCGGGCAATCCCTTAATTCTTCCTAGAAAATTGCAACTAACATTAGGATCATTGGGGTCTTGCCTAGTTGGAATAGGCTTCTTCAATATCCAATTGTAATAGGTGCTAGTCATTATGTTGATTGGAGATTTGCGATCAATGTGGCTTTGCCACAAAAGGTGTCCTATGACACATGGTATGTTAAGATTCAAGGGTTCCCAAACTTGATTCGAGGACTTTTCTAACATACATGTGACGGAGGTCACGCACTAAGTGAGGGTGGCGAGATAGTTCTTCTTCCGTAGGAAATTTGTTGAAATAGTCAATGTCTACTTCATCTACTTCCTCGGTGTTTCATCATCCACAAGTGTATAGTCCTCTTCGTCATTTGTTTCATTAGGTTCAACTAAGGCGATGGCATTGACGAATTGGACGTGCCGTTAACTTGCTTGGATCCTTAATCTCTATACACGAAGGCTCGGGAGTTGAGATAGCACTAACCTTCTTATCACTAGCTATGGCTTTCAAAAGGTTGTCTATTTTCCTATCCATCTCGGCTTGTTGATGGTTAAAGCGGTCCGAGAGCTTAGCCATTTGGGTTTCTTGGGATGCAACTAGGTTTTGCAACATCCTTCGACATTTTGTTGGTTAGGACCGTTAGGTGGGGCCATGAGAAATCATTAGAGGTGAATTCTTTGGTTTGTCCCCGAGAAATCGGGCTTTCCTTTCCATGCCTCTCGGGTTTCATTGAAATTCCTAGGTGCGGGTGTTGTAGGAATCTTCCTCCCGTTCCATTGTCTGCGAGGATGCGTAGTCAACGAAAGCATGTTACGGGAGGCGAGTCTTTGTTGCGCGTGTTATGAGGATCACAACACGGCTCACACGAGAAGAAGCTTTGTTCACATGGTGTGAAGATTTAGGAGTTTCGTATGAGCTCATGAGGAATCTAACTTGATCTTCAAGTTCGATCATCCCACGGTCGGAAGGAGGCAAGGAGATTGCCTTAACGGTTTTGGGCAGCTCACGGGGTCATCCCAACTTTCGTTGTCATAGGCGAGGTCTCTCTATTTCCCATGATTCTTCTGCGGTGAGATCACTAAGTTTTCCACCGGCCGCTTGGTCAATGGATCGCTTAGTGGGGAAGTTGACATGATCATAAAAGATTTGGACTTGGAGCCAAAGATCAATGCCGTGATGAGGACTTTATGAAGTAAGTCATTGAATCGGGTCCATGCTTCATAGAGATTCACCTTGGCGTTGTTGGAACATCCGGATGTCATTCCTAAGCTTAGTGGTTCTCCCGGTGGGAAAAATTGAGCAAGGAAGCGAGAGGTAAGATCATCCCAACTTGAGATGGAGCCGTGGAAGTCGCTCAAGCCAATTACTAGCTTGGTCCGTGAGAGAATTGGAAGAGACGTAGCGTGGTCTCCCAGTAGTAGCATCAAGGTCGATGGAATCGACGATTTTGAGGAAATCCCTCGGATGCTAATTTGGATCTTGAACGAAGTCCATGGAATGCACATCCGTTTTGCACCAACCGGATGGTGTCGGATCGCAGGGCCGTAGTTTGGGCTTGGTCGGGAAGCTCAATGGTGTTCCTATAGCCTAGGTGGCTTGGTCTCGAGTATTCACCAAGAGTACGGGCTCTTGGCGGGTCATTTGGTGGTATGTTGATGAATGGTAGTGGGTTATCACCTTCCATGATGAAAAGTGATGGGATTACGAACAAAGGTTACGAAGAAGGGGGATAGACTAAGAGAAATCTAAAAATGAGAAAAAAGTTTACTTGATAGGAATCAAGCAAAGAAACCTAAGCGAGATGGACTACTAACTAGCTATTCTATTCGCGGCGGTGGCGCCTAAAAACTTGATAACGCTACTGCGTCGTTCGAGGTCAAGGAAACTTCCTTTTCTTGAGCAAGTTTTATAACACCCTAGGCGATGAACCTAATCGTTGTAGTGTAGTAATTAGGGTAAGCCACGGGTATTGATATCGTTCTCTGGGGAATAAGAATGCTAGTAAGGAGTTACTACGCTAAGGTTAAGGTTGAGGAAGATTATTTTTATCTTTTTATGTTTTATGAAAATAGAAAGGTACTGAATCTCGGGTATTGGATTTGGGGGTTGGTATTTCTACCGATTACTCTACTATTATCTAATTATCTAAACTAAGGTTGTGGGAGTCTATGTCTAATTAATGTGTGCTCGTATGATAGTTTAAAGATGTGTTTACTTAGTTTGTATTACTCCTTAATTATCTCCTATTGATGGTTGAGTGTCACGTCTTATTCCTAGTTGTGTTGTGTGTCTAAAGTTGTAGAGGTGCAGCGTTTCTCCTAACTCTTGAACTTACCAAAGGGTCTTGTCTACAAACCCACTAGGGATTATAAACTCCTACTCTAAGGCGCTCTTTGGATGGTTTAGCCTACAACTACTCAGGTAATTATATTCTAAGGTTCACAAAGATGGATCAAGCATTAAGTACACAACGAATGACCTATTGCATTACTAGATCATTAGTTAACTAAGATAAGAAACAACTAATCAATATTCAATAATTAAGTTTCATACTTCCTAAGCAAACACACAAATAAATTAGCCGGACATGGAGAACATGCAAGCATACACACAAATAATCAAAGACATAATTGAATTAATGAAGTAAAGACTTATCTTGATGTAAGATAGGGTTTAAAATCCTAAAATACTGTACAAGACACCTTATGTTCGGTTTTAGGTTTTACTCCAAAGACTCTCCACACAAAGACCGAAAAATTCGGATTATATATATAAGATTACAATTGACGGCGTCACCTTATGTTTAGTGACGCCATCGTGTCGCCGCCATTAGGGTTTCGTCTTGGCCCGTTAACCTTGTGGCGTCACCTTATGTCCGTGACGCCGTCCTCTTGACCCGGCGTCGTGCGGATTGCATCTAGGCCGCCCGAGTAGCGACGGCCTACTCTTCCACAACTAGACATCGTCACTTGAAAATCTGAGTTTTGAGTCTGTATCGTCACAAAGTTCTTGGGACGGCGCCATTAACATCTCGCCGTCGCCTTCTAGTTTACGCAGCTGTGAGTGTCTCGATTTCGACTTTGGCCATTTCTTCATATATTCGCGCCTTTTCGTCCAAATAAGTGCCATTCCGACATTTTGCCTTGACGAGACCTAAAAAGTGAAAAGGAACGATATTAAGCAATAACATATACAAAAGTGATCAAATAAGGACTTAAACGACCCCTCAAAATGGTACCTTTTAAAACCTTATCAGTACTTCAAAGCTAAAGAACTGTTATATTCGTTTATGGAAAGCTTTGTTTATTCTATGTTTAGATTACTTGTCGTACAAGGATACAAATTGTAAACCGACTAGGGTTATCCTTGAGCCTATAAAAGGACCCCTAGATTGGCATTAAGTACGAGTTTTAGAAGAGTTTTAGAATCATAAAGTACGATTATTATTAGAGTTTTAGAGTTGTTAAAGAATGCATAACAAGCAAATTTAGAGTTAATGATAAAAGTTAAAGTTATATTCTTCTTAGATTTATTAAGTAAATTCGCAGCACTTAATAAAGATTACTCGATGTTCATTGTTAATAACTTAGGATTTATCCGAGGTTATTAAACCTTAACAAGCTATTTAAGTTAGTTTGGTTAGAGTACATCGATCCAACAAGTGGTATCGAGCTTGTGTGGAAACTACGACTAAGAAGAATCCTAAAACCTAAAGATGTCGTGATGTTGTTCCACCACCTTCCATCACCTCAATGAGGATACTGTCATTAAGAAGGAGAATAAGACCTATGGAGCATGAAGATGAGACGGTACATTGCAATTACAAACCAACCACTGTGAAATATAATTGTCAATGGTAATGAAGTCATTCCAGAACCTATTGACATTCTGGACAACCCAAAGCACCTAAAGCGGTCTTACTAGCAACAACATTAAGGAATCAAGAGAAGGTACTCAACATTCTCTTGTGCGCCATTCGAGATGGTCATCTTCTCAAGTTCCATGATGCTAAAGATGAAAAGCAACTCTAGGCTACTCTCAAAACAAGGTTTGGAGGTAATGATGCTTCAAGCAGATGCTGAAATCATTGAAGCGGCGATTTGAAACATTCCTTTGTTGGAGAAAGAAAACCTTGATCTTGCTTATGACATATTTCAAAACCTTCTCGGCATGTTGGAGCTATACAAAGCGAGAGGTTTCAGTTGAAGATGCTAATCTCAAGTTCTTAAGAGTCGCCATCGACATTGCATGTGATAGCTACAATGATCGAGGACAACAACTGGTTTGGATGTTATGGACTTTGATGATCTTTACAATCATCCGAAGGTGTATGAGCATGAGATGAATGGCAAACCAGGTTCCAAATCTCACAGTATTGCCTTTTTATCATCTCGAAAGAGGCGATACTTCCACCAAAAATACCGCTTCTCTACTCAATCTTCGCCGCTCAATCTTGTTTCCTATTCTACCCCCAACGCTCAAGAAGCCCCACCAACCATCCACTCGGATGAAGTTGTATGCTCCTTCTTTGCACATCAAGCTTCTACCGGTCACTTATGAAGAAGATCTCTCACAGTTGAGAGGATGCTCTTGAAGAAATTGATATCGGTGGCAAGTTGCTATGATCCTTTGCAAGGATAAAGAAGTTTATCAAGAAGGCAGGAAGAGGCATTGACTTCAAGCCAAAGCAGAATCACTTTTGACAAATCCAAGATTGAATGCTTCAATTGTCAAAAGATGGACATTTGCAAGGGAATGTAGGTTTGCTAAATATCAAGCAAACAGGATGACCGAGAAACCAAAGCTAGAGTTGAAAGAAATTCCTATTACGAAACAAAAGCTTTGGTTGCTCAAGAGAATTTATCGAGGTTGATGGAGTGATGAGTATGATGATGAACCGGTAACCTCTTGTATGGTAGCTTTGGAGGATTCGTGGAAGAGTTTGATCGAGCACAACTTTCGATGAGGAACACGGACATCGCTATGGAGTCTAAAGATGGTTTTGGAAGCTTTGACTAGGCGTGGAGAGTGAAGATGATCTGTTCTACTTGCTATGATGGCTACTTCAACAAGCTCATCCCCTATCTCGAGGTATGCTCAAACTGTCATGACTTTTATCAAAAGTTATTAATAGTTATGTGATTGAAAGAGATAATTGTATAAAAGCTAGGTGCGAGGTAGCGGTTATCAAATAACCTTAGAATCTATGGAAGCTAAAATTATAACACATGAAAATAATGAAATGGCTTGGGCGAAAAATATGAACAACAGATTATCGAGTTAAAATTAAGTGAATGGAAGTTAAATTGTAAGATTTACGAAATTGAAACCGACTAAGAGAGAGATGAATTGTTAGCTAAGTTTGATGCAGGAAAGAATCTGGTCTTTCTCATGTTTCTTATGTTGAAAAACAAAGAAGGGCTTACAATAGGACTGGTCTAGGTTTTGGTATGGATTTCATTAGTATAGATGAAAACCCACCTAGTGCTAAGGATGACCTTGATTTTGAGGATATAACCACTAGTGATGATGGGCTTATTAACTATGTTGACACATCTAGTAATGAGGAATCATTTAGTGAACAACCTCCAGAATATAACAAAGACAAGGGTTATCATGCTGTTCCACATCCCACTGGTAGTCATCAACCCATAAGACCCGATGTTTCTCGTTTTGGTATAGACAACCTAGAATTTAGAAAGAAGCTTATTGGTCAATCTAGGTCTGAAACCCAACAGGAAACAGTTGAGACACCTAAGGTAGATGATACTAAAAGTCAAGCAATACTTTCACCTCAAAGTAATGCTACACCTCAAAATCTTGCTACACCTTCAAAGGTGCCTTTAAGAAAACCTTTTCACAATCATACTAAACCTTTTGGGATAATTTTGGACAAAAGCACTTTAATCATTCACCTAGAAATCGGGATAGGTTTGGTAATACATTTAGAAGAAGAAATTTTGGGATTACGTAACAAAAACTTTGTTTTGTTTGTTTTAATCGATCATTTGATTAAGGCTGTGACTTACATTCGAGAATACCTAAGTAAGTTCCCTAAGAAATGACACTGTCAACCAAAAACCAAGAGAGTAGACCGACTTGGAACCATACAAATAGGGTCAACCATAGAAACTTCTCTCTAGACTACAGGCACCCTCACCAGAGAAGACCTTTTTCAAAACCTATAGTACCTTCAAACACATTCCAAGGTACTGTTAAGCAAAATTCAGTACTTTCTCAAAGTACTACTCAATTTTCACCAAACACCTCTTGGAATAGGAGCCTAGGAGACCTAATTACTATCAATCTAGAAGGCGTTACAACTCCGGAAGAGTAGCTAGATCAAGGGACTCTACACCGAAGTTAAAACTAAATGGGTTAAGGAAGAAAATGCGATGATGAACAAACAAGTACTTTCAACAAGTCTTGGTGAAACAGATATTTTGATAAAAATGATTTTGTGGTAAAAGAAAAGGAGATTTTTGTTCAAAAGAAAGTTTTCTTTGAAAATTCACTACATGTTTTAAAACAAAAGATAATGCTTGATTCGTCTACAAAAGCATGAAGACTACATACTCAAAAATTTGAGTATGTTACTCCACAAAGGGAACACAAGTCGAGAATGGCTTAGGTTCCTAAAAGACACTAAATTTTGTATCTTTGTGTGGAAACCCGGAGGAGGAGCTTAAAGATCATCTTATTATGGATAGTGGTTGCTCGAAGCATGACGGAGACAAGGAGATTCTGTCGATTTTAGATCTATTTGTGGAGGAAGAGTTGCATTTGGGAATGATCCCAATGGAGGAAGAATAAGCGGAAAAGGAACCATCAAGGCAGGGAGAATAGATTTTGAGAATGTTAGATATGTGAAGGAGCTCAAGTTCAACTTATTGTCGTTATCTCAAATCAGTGATAAAAAGCATCTGTGTTATTCAACGACACGTAATGTCTCATCCTTTCCCGAGTTCAAGCATGTTGATGATAACTTGGTAGTACTTAGAGTACCAAGAACCAATGATGTGTCTGATCTGGATATGAAGAGTCTTCACTCTTGGGAGAGCTACATGTTTAGTGGCAAAAGCAACATCTGAAGAAGCACATCGATTGGCATAGAAGATTGGGCCATGTAATTTCAAGAATATCAACAAACCGGTTAAAGGAAATTTAGTTAGAGGTTTACCTTCAAAGACTTACAAGAATGATCACTCTGTTTGGCGTGCAAGAAGGGTAAAACACAAAGCTTCATGCAAGAAGCTTGAGGAAAGGACTATTAGAGAACCATTGGAGTTGTTACATATGGATTTATTTGGACTGTTGCAATTGCAAGCCTAAACAAGAAAAATCTTGGTTGTAATGAGATGATTTCGAGATTTAGTTGGGTATTTTTCTTAGGATTTAAAGATGATACTTTTGATGATGTCCATAATCTTATTATAGCACTTGAAAACCAAGCGAGACTCAAGGTTAGAGGTATTAGATGTGATAATGGAACCGAATTCAAAAACAAGCTTATGGATGAGTTTTGTGCTAACAAAGGGATCAAGAGGAGTTGACATTGCAAGAACACCACAATGAGAATGGTGTTGAGAGAGAAAGAATAGGACTTTGATTGAGCGGCGGAACTATGCTTGCATTCTCTTTACCTATTTAATTCGGGTGAAAGTTTAAAAGTATCGCTTGCTATGTGTATGAGTATCGATCACAAAACCCCAGATGAAGACACCTTATGAGTTCTTGATGGGAATTAAACCCAACATACGATTTACGAAGCCTTTTGGATGTCCTCTTACTATTCTAAATACTATTGATAATTTGGGCAAGTTTGATGGCAAGTCGGAAGAAGGTTATCTATTAGGGTACTACACCAACAAAGAAAGGCTTTAGAGTGTACAATGAGTCACTAAGAAGGTTCAAGATTGTCTTCATGTTGAATTTTTAGAAGATCAAGACAATCGGAAGGGTAAAGGTCCCGATTGGATGTTTAATGTTGAAGTTTTAACTCCTTCTATGAACTATGTACTGTTAGAAGAAAATCAACACATACACAATGGAGAAGATTTACAGATATCTTTGTTCATGGAGTCCATATTAGACCGATCTTGTTCACGATGAAGAACCAATATTTGTTGAACCAAAGAAAATCTCGATGCACCAAAATCCTCATTGTCTGTGAGGATCAATCTATTCAAGATGAACTAAATCGGATGCTTTTCAATATGTTTTAGCACATTCTTATCTTGATGAGCAGAGAAGAGCTTTTGAGGAAGCAAAGAAAAGACAAAACCGCAGAGTTCACTCACATTGCTTTGGTTGGCGATTTTGATCAAAGTATTCTTGCACCTGTTGACAACACTTTGCATGATTTGGATGATCCAACCATGCCTGGCTTAGAAGATACTGATGATGATTTTGAAGATGAAGGTGTTTTCTTAGATCCCAATGAAGATGCTGATTACACAAACCTGGATGACAGTTATGAAGTTCCACAGACTCCTATCATAAAAGTTCATAAAGATCATCCTACTGGTCAAATCATTGGACCTTCTTCTCAAGGAGTGCTTACAAGAAACAAAGCTAAAGGTTTTTCTACACCTCACAATGCTTTACTTAGCTTTGTTTATAAACAAAACTGGCTGAATCACAAAGATCATCAAACATGCCTGTTCACTTGCTTTATCTCTCAAGAAGAACCCAAAAACATAGCTCAGGCATTAACTAAGGAGAGTTGGGTTGAAGCTATGCAAGAAGAACTTCTTCAATTTAAACTTCAAGAAGTTTGGGTACTATGTGATCTACCTGATGGAAAGAAGGTAATTGGTACAAGATGGGTGTTCAGAGTCAAGAGAGATGAAAGAGGGAATGTCATCAAGAACAAGGCAAGGTTAGTTGCACAAGGCTACAGACAAGAAGAATGAGTAGATTATGATGAAGTATTTTCTCTTGTAGCAAGGATTGAAGCAATTCGAATTTTTCTTGCTTTTGCATCCTATATGGGATTTCGGGTTTATCAAATGGATGTCAAGAGTGCCTTTTTATATGGCAAGATTACGGAGGAGGTATATGTCAAAACGACCTCACGGTTTTGAAGATCCTACACATCCTAACAAAGTCTACAAGGTGGTTAAGGCTCTTTATGGCCTTCATCAAGCTCCTAGAGCTTGGTATGAGAGGCTCTCTACTTTCTTATTGCAACATGGTTACAGAAGGGGAGCCATTGACAAGACTTTGTTTATAAAGAGAGACAAGAAGGATATCATGTTGGTTCAAGTGTATGTTGATGATATCATATTTGGAGCTACCAAACAGTCCATGGTCAAGGAGTTTGAGTAGGCGATGCGAATAATTTCAAATGAGTTCAATGGGTGAGTTAACTTTCTTTTGGGACTTCAAGTTAAGCGGTCAAAGGAGGGTATTTTAATCAGTCAATTTTGATGCTATGAAGCCAGTAACTACACCTATCAAGTCTATCAACTCACTGGCTAAAGATGAAGATCAATGATTGGTTGTCTTATGTATCAAGTCTATCAACCTGTTGAAGTCAAGTTATACAGATCAATGATTGGTTGTCTTATGTATCTCAACGCATCTAGGCACGATATTATGTTTGTTGTTTGTCTATGTGCAAGATATCAAGTCTCACCAAAGGTTTCTCATCCGAATGCGAGAAAGAGAATTTTAGTTATTTGAAACAACAACCTAAGTTGGGGTTGTGGTATCCAAAGGATTCACCTTTTCACTTGGAAGCTTTTTCGAGATAGTGATTATGCGGTGATAATTATGATGAAGATCCACCACTGAGGATGCCAAGTATCTTGGAAGAAGATTAGTCTCATGGCAATGCAAGAAAGCAGATTATTGCAAGAACATCCTCTCTTGGCGAATATGTGGCTGCTTCAAGTCTGTTGTGGACAAGTTTTGTGGATGCGAGAATCAACTATTGGACTATGGGTTCAATTTCAAGAATACTCCTATCAATATTGATAATGAGAGTACAATCTGTATTGTGAAGAATCCGTTTATCATTCCAAGACCAAGCATATTGATTAGGCATCACTTCATCGAGATTGTTATGAGCGAGGCTTATTAATGTGGTCAAGGTTCACAGATGATAATGTGGTGACTTACTCACCAAAGGCTTTGATGTTTCAAGATTCAATCACTTGGTGGTAAGCATTGGCATGATTAACTCTTGAGTGCATTTAAGGGAGGACCTATTTAGCGTCATATAGTCCTATGCATTGTTTGAGGGGAGGATATTCATGTTTATCGTTGTATTTGCTATTGAAAAGAGGAGAATCTGAAAATCGCCCTTTGATTTTATGAAATCTTGCTTGGAAGGTCTTGCTTTTTAAATCTTGCACATGTCGTATCAAATCTTGTTCCAACGGTAATATTGAGGGTAACTACTACTAACGGTAACTTTGTTATTAAGGGCTATGATTTTAAATCTCACCTATAAATAACTACTCTCTGAATTTCCCTCTCATATTGATAACTTATAATCTTTTCCATATCTCTCTCTCTCTTTCACCCATATTATTCGCTATATCACTTTACGTGAACATATATCATAAATGGCAAATCGTGTCTGGTTTCAAAACACAACATGGTGGTGAATTTAGAAAAGTCGAAGCTAATGAGATCTTTCATGATATCATTGATTTTCTCACTGGTCGCCGATTAGCTATGCACTTTTAGTGGAACCGGATATCATTGAGCCTGGATTCAACAATTTTGGGCAAGCTGCTAGGGTTTATATGGAGAATGATGATTCAGTATATTCAAGCAACGATTCTTTGGGAGAAGCTGTGAAAGTTACTAAAGCCTCTATTCGTGAAGACTTATTATTTGATGATGAAGAAGGAACATTCGTTTTGATAAGCAACTGATTTGGTATACATTCAGCAATATTGGGTATGAAGGGTCTTTAACTGAACAAACATTCAAGAAACCCTTATTTTGTCCTCAATGAAAGTATTTAGTTCATGTACTACTTCATTGTATTAGTGCTAAAAGTACATCATAGGAGCAATTTGGGTCTAACATCGCATCTGCTATAGTGGGATTCGCTAAAGATCGAATTTTCAACTTTTCAACTTTTCAAGGCTGATTCTAGATGGAATGCTCTCACACATCTCTCATGGTTCAAGATGGTTGATGTATCCAAGGTTTATTCAAGTGTTCCTAAATAAACAACTTGCTGATGTACCTAAGCCTACTGATCTACTACCTGTTGTGGTGCAACCAGCCAAGATTTTTATGTTTATGGCAAGGAAGAGTGATTTATTCACTGGAAGGGACACTCCATTGACTACTTCAATGATGGAGATTGTTCAAGCTATAAAAGATGAGGCTGCAACTAGTGATGAAAGAGAAGTCTTTGCTTCAAGGTACCGCTCGAAGGTACCGCTTCTCAAAGTCTTGCATCACAAGAAACTTCAACACAAGGTCTTGCTTCATAGAATCTTGATGTTAATGAAGGTCACCAAGTTTCTCCCACCTCATCTCACCATTCTACTCCTCTAAGGCATCACCGGAACAAGATGTTCCTATATTCTCATCATCTTCCGGAGGAGATCTTGTTCCTATACCCGCTGAAAGATTAGTGTTAGATAATTATACTCGACAAAGGCGATGGTCGATTGCGTAAATCTTTTGATAAACAAAGCTACTCAGTTAAAGTTGAAGCTTAATTTTAGAAGATTAAAGAACTTTGTATGGCCATTGGTTACACATCACGGGTTATGGGTCAAAGCTGAAAAGAAGAAGCGAAGGCATTTAAAGAAGACCACCAACAGCAAAAAGGTTCAAAAGCAATCTTCATTCCAATTGGGGAGGAAATTGGAAGATAAGAATTTGAATGAAGATGTTCCATCATTTACTGAAGAAGAAGCTAAACCTCAAGGTACTAATGTTCAATCTCAAGGTACTGAAGAGTATGTCAATATTGAAAGTACTGAGGACAAAAGGATTAAGGTTCAAAGTACTGATGATCAAAGTACTGCTGATCAAAGTACTATTTTTTAGGGAACCTACAGACAAGAATTGATTACTCCAAGGTTGTTAGATTTTGAGGAGGAAGTGGTCCTTCAACTGCTTTTACATGAAGAAGAAGTGGTCCTTCAACAATTATACCGTAAAAGGAAGGCGATACACCCAAACCTATACATACGAGAAGTGATGATGAAACTATTCTTGAAATCTTGCATGATTTATCTAAACCAAGGGGTGTTAGCATTCCAGGAGTGCAAGAAGAGGAACAATCAAGAACTTCTCAACCTGTTATAGATCCAAAAGATAAAGGAAAGGGCAAGTTGGTAGAGACAAAGAAGAAAAAGAAACATACTTTAGCACATATAAGACCTGCTTAAGTTGCTATGAATGAGGAAGCATTTAGAAAGATACAAGTCGAGTTGAATGTCAAGTTGATAATGAAGAAGCTATGAATGAAGAAGCGACTAGGAAATTACAAGAAGAATTGAATGTTGAAGTCGTTATACCATCACCTCTTCCTATTTCTTCTCTACCAAGAAGACCAAATCTTGCTAAACAAAGGAATGCAATGATGGCTTATTTAAAAGGTCGAGGATATATTGGATTGAACAAGTTGAATTATGTTAATATGAAAGAATTGTATGAAGGCGTTACGAGGCTTATAAGAAGAGTGTTGAAGATATCAAAGATTATAAAGATGATGATGTTCAAAAGAAGATGTTAAGAAAGGAAGCTTAAAGAAAAAGAAAATCGAAGTTAAAGATATACTGACCATTAAAAAAAGTTGAGTTAAGGTCCGATATCGATGATGAGTGAAGAATTACTTAAGGATTGTAGAATTTGAGTATTCTAAAGATGATGATGAAATGAAGATGAACAAATCTCCAATAACCACTTTTGAAGTTGTAGAGTCAAAGGATGGAAGTTATCGATGTTTCATAGAGAAGATGAAAGCTTCGTAACATTCAACATGTTATGGGATCTATTGCACATAATAGATAGGGTGGATTTATTTCATTTATATCATTTGGTGCGAGATTATTTTGAACATAATACATCGGAAGGAATTGGTTTAGTCTTACTTGGGGATCTCACAACTGTTTGGGAAAGCGAAGAACAAAGCAACTGCTTGATTTGGAAGAACCAAGAAGCTTGGGAGATTGTTAGTGGAGATTTTTGAAGAATCTGGAGTACATGTTCTAGAGCTAGAAGATGGGACAATGATTCACATGTTAGCAGACAGAAGATATCCTCTTACAGCAGATCTTATGAGGAGAATGCTAGAGCATGGAATGGAAGTTGAAGAAGACAATGAAATTGCTCTTATGGTCATCAAATTGTTTATCCGATGGACTACTATGGCTGATGATGATGAATAACTGGTATGAATTTTAATTGAATAAATTTTTGATATATCAGTACTTTATTCAAAGTACTACTGATCAAACAGTACTTTCATCAAAATCTTGCTTGCGACTTTAAACCGCTTAATGTGACAACTCGCAATTTCGTGTCATTTCTCAAAACAATTTATGCCTCACTATTTCAACATTTATCGTAAACTTGGTTTACTTGTTTCAAATTACAGAACCTTAAAGGTTTAGCGCTAATTCATGATCATAACATCACGAACATTTCATATGGACTAAGATTAGTCTACATTTCATTGACATCATTTGCATCACATTAGTTCATTCACGACATTTCATTTCACATTTAACGCGTAATTTTTATATTAAATAAACGTTATCGCGTGAGTTATTATTTTGAATATTTAATCCGTTACTTTCAAAATGATCCCGACATATTTTTAAACTTACATTTAGTTTATAAAACTATATTTTGAGTTTTCCTAGTGTTTTAAATTTATTTGGTACATAAATCGTTAAAGTTAAATTATTACGACGTTTTCTTAAAAATTATACGATAATTATTTTATCACTCAAATTTCACAAGGAATGTATTTTTACAATTTTATTATCTCATTACATTCTATTTTGATCTATTAAAACTTACTTGTACCAAAAAGTTCCATTTACCTACACTTATACATTTCCTACACATTTACTTACACTTTTATCAAATATTATACAAATATATATATATACACATTTTAAAAAAAAAAAAAATATAAATGACAAAGTCCCCAAAATCCGACCAAGGGGAGGGGTTCATTAATTGGTATGGAACTTGATTGTTAATAATTTTACTCAAACATAAAAGTCTTACTTCACATTTTCTCATTCATTCATTTCACAATTATTTCTCAAGTGTTAAAAGGTTTTCTCTCTTCTTTGGGTCCTTCTTCAACCGGTTCTACATCAAGCTCACAAAGGGATCAAAAAATTTTCTCAAGTGTTTTACAATCTAGTTTATACTCTTTATTAGGTTTTGAAATAAAACCAAGAGTATTTAGGATTAACCTTGTTACTTGCACCTCATCATATTCACTTGTAAGCATGTTTCTTTCATTTTCATGTTTCCTTTTCATTTCATATGTATCTTTTCATTTTGGAGCAACATGCAAGACATATGTGATTTATACCATTTTTCATGATTTTAGAGTTATATATATATATTTGGTCATCCTATAATTATCCCCATGGTATTCTTTGGTCTTGATGGTGATTAGGAACCCATGACACCCTAAGAAGGTGTATGGTAGGATTAGATTAGCTTTGGAGTTGATTTGAAGGGATTAGAATAGGTTTTGTCCGAGAAAACTATTTTCAATACGTATAAAATAGGTTCTGTCCTTGTTTCGATTTTCTGGAAAACCGACAGTTGGCACGACTTTTGGCCTTGATATTTAGAAAATATACTTTAAAACGAATCCGTGGCCTTTTGAACGGATAAAACGGAGTTATAACGAAGAAGTTATGGATTTTTAAAGTTTGACGATTTAAATATTTTATTTTCGTAAAATTTCAGCATGCTATTTTTACTTTGTTCGAGTCAAAACGAGCCTTAAGCTTCACAAATTATTTCGACTTATCAAAAATATATTAGTTTACTTGATACGAAGCTAAGGACGATTATACGAGAAAACGGATTTGAAACGACAAAGATATGCACGTTTTATAAACTTGCCGTAACTATTATTTTCGAAAAACTATATTATTTCTACGATACAAGTGTTACGGTAGTCAGAACGTCCATGTTGAGGGCTGTTTTTAACGAGGTTGTGAAACTTTTGGAACGAAATGTCTTCTAATAAAATCAAGTTCACCGCCATATTTTTCAAAACGACAAGTCGCTTGTATAGCGGAGTTGTAGTAAATTAATTACGGATGTTCAAACTTGGCCGAAACTCATTTTTCGCACAACAATTAGCCAAAATCACTATCTTTAACCCTTATTATCTTTATGTTCGAGACCTTTTGGACGAAAACTCCCGAATCGAAACTTCTAGATATCGATACAAACTTTCCAAAACCGTCGAGTTCGTTTCTAACGATCGACGACACCATTTTACGACTAGTTTTCCAAAGCCATTTTTGTTACTTTTATGAAAATTCCGACGACATTGTTTTGCGATTAAAAGTGAAAATTTCACCATAAATCATTATAAAACCATTGTAGGATGACATTTTGACGTAAAACTTGTAAAGTGATTTTGATTGGTCAAGACGTCAAAAGAGTATTTTTCGACGATAAGTAATATTTTCAAAACTCGCAAATGGTATAAATAACATACGAAATGCATGCATAACATTACATTGCAACTCATTACATATCATATCATTCGTAATAGGTCCCGTTAACGCATCACATTATACCTCGGTGTACTCACTTTTGTCATCATTCCGCTTATCCAAGTGAGTTTTCATAGCCCCGATTTACATGCTTTTAATTATTTTCAAACCTACGGGAGAATACATTGCACAACATTTTTATTACGATACCAAGTACATTAAATTCAATTACATTGCTTAAGTTACCACATTTGCCAATTGAAAGTCCCCATTACTTGAACATGAACCGTTAATCTTTGAAGCGAGGATGAGTGGATAGATCTATCGAGGGTGACGCCTCCATCCGAGTTGGTGAATCCCAACTTGTCATACGGATGCATTTCATTTGATAACATTACGGAGTTGTCTGGCAAACACTCTGCAGGGGCATACATTATTGTACAGTCTAGTTTCGGGGTCATGGGCTTATTGCAATTGTAACATTTTTACGTGACTTAATTGTCATGCATGTAACATTTTTACGTGACATAATTGTCATGCCTGATCTATACTTGCGTAGTCGTATAAAACATTTACATAAACCTATGATTTCTCACCAACATTATTGTTGACCGCTTTAGCAATGTATTTTCGTGTAATCGAGGCATTATCATCATGACATGGTTTAGGACCTACCTTTTGAGTCAAGGCCGACTTACATTATTGTACATTATGGCACTTTATTTCAAAACCATCGTTTGGACATGTATTATATTTGTGTTTCCGCAAACTTTGTAAACTTTTGGGACCTATACTTTGTAACTCGATCATTTTATTAAATCAAACGATGTGTTTTCCAAACGACACTTTAGGTCGCTCAATATAATCGTGATTGTGATGCTATGACAACAATCCCTGTGAATTCCATTTCACGCAAAAATGTAATTGGGGTGTGACAGATTGGCATCGAGCTTCATTATAGAGAACTAGGTTGCATCATTGACCCTAGACTATAACTACATTATCATAGCATCTCATCATTTCATCATAAGTGCATGTTCACTTTACATGCGGTTTATACGTACATTTTCGAGTTATTTACTTTCATTTCATATCGATTGTCACATGGATGCCTTTAAATGCCCATTCCATTATTCTTTCTTCATACTCTAATGTGGAGAATTCCTTGTCATCCCTATCACAATTTCCACATCAATCGACTCATCACCGATAACGCCGAATGCCGAGATGAACCTTTAAATAGGCGAAGTCACGCTCACTCTTTTGTTTCACCACTAACATGTCGAGTTACACTTTATTCACACATTAAGTCACTAAACCATTATACATTTGAAGCACTTACAACACCTCATAACCCATCTTTTGGAACCCGTCGATCATTTTGAAAAATAACCTCAAACTTATCATTCTTATCACATTTCTTTGGAGCGCTTATTATTAACATCGGATTTTGCTACGCCTCACATTTCCTCTTGTTTTGAAGAAGATATGGCATCAAGAAAGCTACACCGAAATGACTCAAGCGGCTATTCAAAAGTTGGTAAGGGATAGTGTAGCGAGGCATTAAGGATTGAAAAGAACGAGCGACGATGAGCATGCTATTACCGAGGCCGCAATCGCCGCCGAACTGCGAGACTTGCTTACATCAAAAGGTTTCAAGAGTTGATCGTTCTTTGTCCACTATGGTTTCGGACAATGAGAAACTATTGAAAAATTTCATTGGAGGACTTTCACAAAATATCCAAGGAGATGTAACTTCTTTCGATCCACAAACAATTGAAGAATCTACCCAGATTACTCAAATACTCATGGCTCAAGTTGTGAAAAGGAAAACATTATCAACAATAACCACCACAACAATAACAACAATCATACCATCAACAACAATAATAACCGCACCAACGACAACAATCAAACCAACAACAACAAAAGGAAATGGGAAAATGACCAGGAGGTTATAACAACAACAACCAAAGCCGTAGCACTAACCATCACCAACAATGAATAGAAGAAGAAGCCGCTGTGGTTTATGTTGTCGCACCAACAAAGGAAAGAACTTATATCGAAACTTACCACGATGTCATCAATGCACGCTACATCATGATGGTCCATGTGGTATATGCTTTATCTGTCAAAAGTGGGACACCTTGCTAAGGACGCAAAGGAAAAGGATATGCCGGAACACACCCACTATGTACTAGATGTAACTTTCATCACTCGTGTCTTTGCTCGCCAAGTGCCGCAAATGCAAAAATTAGGACACCTCGCTGTGGATTGTAGAGGCAAAACTATAATGACATGTTTCAATGTGGGAGCAAGGACACTATCGAGCCAATGTCCCTAAAACCAAGGTCAACAAGTTGAAGGTGCTCATGGAATGCATACATGTTAGAGGAGGAGAAGCTCGTCAAGGTATCAATGACGCGGAAGACCAAGAAGTTCGAAACTAACAGTCTTGTTTTTCTTTATGTACCATGTTGTACTAAGTTTATGTTTTCCATCGATCCGAATCTTTATAACCTAAGATGTACTACTTTTGCTAAACCTCTCATTGTAAAATATTCCTATCTATCGTACCTTATTTTCTTTCCGATTTGTCATTACTTACGAGAATTTTATTCCTTTTACTCTAGCTATCATTTTAACGACACGGTTTAAATCCTTGTAAACATTGAGAGTTATAACAACTAAACCGAACGTCACATCATCGCTCCTTAATTATACATAGCCTAGCTAACTATGTCTAATTCGAGGATCATGTTATGTTGGGAGCGCTTATTTATAAATCTTAGTGCAAGCAAAATCTTCACATATTTCAAGTCAAAGTGTTACTTATGAGAGATTCATCCGATATTTTCTTTACTACGATGTTTTGTACGCCTCAATCATCGATAACCGTAACGACACTTCTCCATGTCTTTTCTCCTCGTTATTCATCACAAACTCAAAATTCGATAGACTAACACGAACCGAATTCGTGGACTGAATTCCTTTTGTTGGGCGAATGTGACAACTCGCAATTTCGTGTCATTTCTCAAAACAATTTATGCTTCACTATTTCAACATTTATCGTAAACTTGGTTTACTTGTTTCAAATTGCGAACCTTAAAGGTTTAGCGGCTAATTCATGATCATAACATCACGTACATTTCATATGGACTAAGATTAGTCTACATTTCATTGACATCATTTGCATCACATTAGTTCATTCATGACATTTCATTTCACATTTAACGCGTAATTTTTATATTAAATAAACGTTATCGCGTGAGTTATTATTTTGAATATTTAATCCATTACTTTCAAAAATGATCCCGACATATTTTTTTTAAACTTACATTTAGTTTATAAAACTATATTTTGAGTTTTCCTAGTGTTTTAAATTTATTTGGTACATAAATCGTTAAAGTTATATTATTACGACGTTTTTCTTAAAAACTATACGATAATTGTTTTATCACTCAAATTTCACAAGGAATGTATTTTTACAATTTTTATTATCTCATTACATTCTATTTTGATCTATTAAAACTTACTTGTACCAAAAATTTCCATTTACCTTACTTTTTACTTATACATTACTTACATTTTCCTCAAAATATTACACAAAATTACATATACATATAAAAAGATAAAAAAAAAAAATATATCTATCCTCCCCTTGGCCGACCCAAGGGAAGGGGTCATTTAATTGTGGTATGGAACTTGATTGTTAATAATTTTACACATACATAAAAGTCTTACTTCATTATTTCATTCATTCATCTCAATTATTTCACAAGTGTTAAAATCATTTTCTCTTCTTTGGGTTCTTCTTCAACCGGTTCTACATCAAGAGCACAAAGGATCAAAAATTTTCTCAAGTCAAGTTTTACAATCTAGTTTATACTCTTTATTAGGTTTTGAAATAAAACCAAGAGTATTTAGGATTAACCTTGTTACTTGCACCTCATCATATTCACTTGTAAGCATGTTTCTTTCATTTTCATGTTTCCTTTTCATTTCATATGTATCTTTTCATTTTGGAGCAACATGCAAGACATATGTGATTTATACCATTTTTCATGATTTTAGAGTATATATATATATATTTGGTCATCCTATAATTATCCCCATGGTATTCTTTGGTCTTGATGGTGATTAGGAACCCATGACACCCTAAGAAGGTGTATGGTAGGATTAGATTAGCTTTGGAGTTGATTTGAAGGGATTAGAATAGGTTTTGTCCGAGAAAACTATTTTCAATACGTATAAAATAGGTTCTGTCCTTGTTTCGATTTTCTGGAAAACCGACAGTAGGCACGAACTTTTGGCCTTGATATTTAGAAAATATACTTTAAAACGAATCCGTGGCCTTTTGAACGGATAAAACGGAGTTATAACGAAGAAGTTATGGATTTTAAAGTTTGACGACTAAATATTTATTTTCGTAAATTTTCAACATGCTATTTTTACTTTGTTCGAGTCAAAACGAGCCTTAAGCTTCACAAATTATTTCGACTTATCAAAAATATATTAGTTTACTCGATACGGCTAAGGACGATTATACGAGAAAACGGATTTGAAACGACAAAGATATGCACTTTTTTATAAACTTGCCGTAACTATTATTTTTCGAAAAACTATATTATTTCTACGATACAAGTGTTACGGTAGTCAGAACGTCCATGTTGAGGGCTGTTTTAACGAGGTTGTGAAACTTTTGGAACGAAATGTCTTCTAATAAAATCAAGTTCACCGCCATATTTTTCAAAACGACAAGTCGTTTGTATAGCGGAGTTGTAGTAAATTAATTACGGATGTTCAAACTTGGCCGAAACTCATTTTTTTTCGCACAACAATTAGCCAAAATCACTATCTTTAACCCTTATTATCTTTATGTTCGAGACCTTTTGACGAAAACTCCCGAATCGAAACTTCTAGATATCGATACAAACTTTCCAAAACCGTCGAGTTCGTTTTCTAACGATCGACGACACCATTTTACGACTAGTTTTCCAAAGCCATTTTTGTTACTTTTATGAAAATTCCGACGACATTGTTTTGCGACGAAAAGTGAAAATTTCACCATAAATCATTATAAAACCATTGTAGGATGACATTTTGACGTAAAAACTTGTAAAGTGATTTTTGATTGGTCAAGACGTCAAAAGAGTATTTTTCGACGATAAGTAATATTTTCAAAACTCGCAAATGGTATAAATAACATACGAAATGCATGCATAACATTACATTGCAACTCATTACATATCATATCATTCGTAATAGGTCCCGTTAACGCATCACATTATACCTCGGTGTACTCACTTTTGCCATCATTCCGCTTTATCCAAGTGAGTTTTCATAGCCCCCTTTACATGCTTTTAATTATTTTCAAACCTACGGGAGAATACATTGCACAACATTTTTATTACGATACCAAGTACATTAAATTCAATTACATTGCTTAAGTTACCACATTTGCCAATTGAAAGTCCCCATTACTTGAACATGAACCGTTAATCTTTGAAGCGAGGATGAGTGGATAGATCTATCGAGGGTGACGCTCCATCCGAGTTGGTGAATCCCAACTTGTCATACGGATGCATTTCATTTGATAACATTACGGAGTTGTTTGGCAAACACTGCAGGGCATACATTATGTACAGTCTAGTTTCGGGGTCATGGGCTTAAGCAATTGTAACATTTTTACGTGACTTAATTGTCATGCATGTAACATTTTTACGTGACATAATTGTCATGCTCGATCTATACTTATGTAGTCGATAAAACATTTACATAAACCTATGATTTCTCACCAACATTATTGTTGACCGCTTTAGCAATGTATTTTCGTGTAATCGAGGCATTATCATCATGACATGGTTTAGGGACCTACCTTTTGAGTCGCAAGGCCGACTTACATTATTGTACATTATGGCACTTTATTTCAAAACCATCGTTTGGACATGTATTATATTTGTGTTTCCGCAAACTTTGTAAACTTTTGGGACCTATACTTTGTAACTCGATCATTTTATTAAATCAAACGATGTGTTTTCCAAACGACACTTTAGGTCGCTCAATATAACTGTGATTGTGATGCTATGACAACAATCCCCGTGAATTCCATTCACGCAAAATGTAAATTGGGGTGTGATGCTGAGCCTAAGATTCGCGATAAAATGCCATTATGTCATGCATTATAAAACAAAGCCAAGTTTATAAACAAACCTTGGTACCTTTTGACAACGCAGCGTATGTACAAATAGGTTACGAAAAAACTCGCTTATAACTGAAAGCGAAAGTTATATGGCAAAACCTAATACACATGCTCCATATATAACAAAGGGTTTATGGACTACTTAAGTCTAATCTCATGCCTCCTACGATGTCATAACATTAGACTGGGGGGCTTAATGAGGTATCCACCATGATAGAGTCAAATGTGGAATATTAAAAACAAGTATAACTACTTTTATATTTTATTTGACAAAACAAAAGTAGTAGAAATTATTACCAAGTCTTTTTAACAAAGCAATGATAAGTCTAAAGCCATGCAATCTTCGCATGCATAACATTAGACTGGGGGGCTTGATGACGTACCCTCCACTCTGCTAATGAGCGTTACCGTTACTCTGGTACTTAGCTTACCATTTATATAGAGGGTATGATGTACCCTCCTAAAGGAAGAAGCCTATGCCTTCGACCTGCACCCAAAGCACTCATAATGTCTAACCTCTATCGAGGTTTGGAGCCTGGCCTCCATCAAGGCCTCGGTCACTGTACGGAGCCCCCTCCGTCACTGTACAGAGCCCGCTCCGTCACTGTATGGAGCCCCCTCCGTCAAGGCCTCCATCACTGTTCGGAGCCCCCTTCGAACAGTTCAACGGAACCCCCTTTGAAGCCCTTCTGTACGAAGGCCCAAGTTAGGTCTCCTGACTTGGTCAAACCCACGATCTCCCTCTCTTTCCTGGCTTCCCCGCCAAGTTTGAGAACGTGGGTCACTAAGCCCTAGCGGTTACCCACAAACATGGGATGCCCCCATGTTCTCCAACATTCACGCAGAAGTGCCCCTAATCCTATTTCTTCCACTATAAATAGGTTGGCCGGGAAATGGATTATGGGAAGTTGATTTCACACTCATCTCTTTACTTACACAAACTTACATAACCATAACTCATACTTACTCTCACGTCGGAGGTGGTTCGCAGGGTCCTACCCCTGCGTAATCACTTAACATAGTGTCTTCGCATTTCTTATTTTCAAGTTATCTTGCACTCGGCATTACCACCATCACCCCTAACTCCGTCAATCACCATTGACGTCCTGGTATGTGCATCTTTTTGTACAATCAGATGCCTAGGAGTCAAATCAAGTGGCATTAGTGAAGGATGCCAAGGTCGTATAATAGATGAGGTGCATCGTTATACAAATAGTGATAGTTTGTTTCCAACGATGTTGATATCCTTGATGATGTTGTAATAAGGAGTGGGTCTCCTTTGGGATTAGGTGTTGTGTAGTGTTGGGTAGTAGTTCCTCCGTTGTAATGGAACTCGGTACTTAGCCTAGTACCGGATAAAGGGTAGGCGATGTTGTGGTAGGTGTGGTTCACCTTGGTGAAAGAACCTAGTGGTTAGCCTAGTACCAGAAAAAGAGTAGGCGACGTTGTGAAGGCTTCTCCGCCATAAGGAGTTGGTCTCGTGTAGTGATTACGAACTCTCGAGTAGGTGACTCGGGGTGTGGAGTAGGGCAAGGAAGGTGTCCTTGCAGCCGAACCACTATAAATACTTGTGTCGTGGTTATGTGCTTCTTACTCTTTATCTTTCATTACACTTTTATATATGTATCTATCAACGTCCAAGATACACATCTAAATAGATTGACATAAGTTAATCTAAATGTTTTAAAACGAAGTTTTAATTGGTAAAACTATTCAACCCCCTTTCTAATTTTCCACAATTGGTATCAGAGCTTCGTTACGAAGTTTCTTAGAGTATGTTGTACTTTAAAAACTTGATACGATCCGTGTATGTTTGAAAACTACAAAGAAGGATTTTTCAAGTCACGTTTTAAAAATCATTACAGTGTTTATTGTTGGACAATGATAGAATGTTCTAATACTTTCCTTGCTAAGAATTCTCCATACTTGGATTTGGGCATACCAAGAAGATCATGAAGAAACTATCTAAATATTTCTTTTCGTGAAAAGAATGTTTAGCATGGTTTTTCTCACACATGGATCTGGAAATTCTAAGAAGATCACAAAGCATTTTCTCTAAATACTTCTTCCCTTAAAAAGAATATTTAGCAAAGGTATAATCGTTAATAAGTTACATTTGTTTTATTATTGTTAAAATCTTAGTTGTATAATTAAACTCTATTAGTAATTACTTGAGTAGTAATCTATATTAAAGCCATCATCAAGAATAGTATTCTTCGATTGATTTGTATAGACTACACTACTACTCTGTAATAATGATATCTCGGTTATTCGATAGCCTCAATCATTATTTATCACAAAAGGATTATTGACACTTCATCTATGTCAATGAATATCCATGTAAAATTTCTTATATTATGATAAAATGGGATTTTATCATAATCTTTGATAAACCTCCCATGAATTATGACTAATTCATAAAAAGGGAATTACGTCAAATAGGATTAGGATTAAACCGTCAAAACCTCAAATCACAAGTTATAGAGTTTAAACATCAAACTCTAGGCATTTTAGAACTCCCAAACCAAAGTTATCAAGGAATGCTTAAGCTAATTTTTGCTGTCATGCCGGATCCCTAAGCTTGAACTAGCCGGATCCCTAATGAGAGGGATCCGTGGGAAACTAGAAGGGCGGGTTGAATAGTTTTACCAATTAAAGGGTAGGCGATGTTGTGGTAGGTGTGGTTCACCTTGGTGAAAGAACCCGGTGGTTAGCCTAGTACCAAAAAAGAGTAGGCGACGTTGTGAAGGCTTCTCCGCCATAAGGAGTTGGTGTCGTAGTGATTACGAACTCTCGAGTAGGTGACTCGGGAGTGGAGTAGGCAAGGAAGGTGTCCTTGTAGCCGAACCACTATAAATACTTGTGTTGTGGTTATGTGCTTCTTACTCTTTATCTTTCATTACACTTTTATATATCTATCTATCAACGTCCAACATACACATCTAAATAGATTGAAATAAGTTAATCTAAATGTTTTAAAACGAAGTTTTAATTGGTAAAACTATTCAACCCCCCCTTCTAGTTTTCCACACACTTCACAAAAGGTGTGCAAGCTCCGGAGGCTTCTGCATAGCAAGGATTGTACGGAGGTGGATAAATATGTGTAGGGTTGTACGGGTTAGGAAGTGGTTGTGAGAATGCATCATAGGCCGCAGGAGGTTGGTACGAAGGGTTTCCCCCCATCGGTTGTGTAGGGTGTATGGGAAGGTGTCCGTATGGCACCTGCTGGTAACTCTGGTTGTGGAGAGACCCGTTCGGAGGATAGGTATTATAAGACTAAGCAGGTAGGTAGGGATTCATTCCTTAAGGGGGTAGCTGGTTCATCCCAGAGTATAGAGGAGGTCCTCCGACACTCGAGACGTATGATGGAGGTATCGGAGCCCCCATCCCTTCTCTTCCTAAGTGGGCAGCCAGAAGAGATGCTAAGTTTACCCTTCATTTCCTACTGGGTTGCTTCCTCCGTTGGAGTTCTCACTCCTTTTTTCTCCCTGCACTCTTTCCCTTCTTCCCGGATCTCCTCCGAAGCCTTCTTCAAAACCAACAGTTCTTCCATTGGGTCTCCTTATGGAAGGAGAACCATTTCGTAGGGCTGAACGCCCCTTGCTAATTGGTCGGGGCCTTTCATCTACCTCGATCTCTTTAACATATTCCTCACTGGAATACTCCAGTTCCCTTCGCATCTCAGTGTTGCGAACTTGCCTCTTGTGAGTCCTTAGCAAGGAATCTAATGCTTCGAAGTTTGCCTCAACAAAGGCAGGGCTAATTTCTGGAACAGGGTTAGCGGAAGTTGAGGCATGATGATTGGGAGTGGTTTCCAAGAGTGATCATGTAGTGAAGGTAGAGGCAGTTATGAGGGCGAGATTATAGGTGTTAGTTGTGGTGAGAGGTACCAGGGTAGAGAAACCTGGTGGAGGTGTATCTTCTCTTTCTGGTTCCATGCAGGAAAAGTAGCGTAATCAGTTAGGGTATCAAGACTTCATGATTACGTGACTAATAGTAGATGTGTCCCATGGATGGCGCCACTGATTGTACAATAAGTTGCACTACAAGGCTTCAATGGTGATCGAAGGTATGAGGGGTGTATGTTCCATCTAAGATTGTCTTTCACCTGAGAATAAGAAATACGAAGACACTACGGTAAGTGATTACGCAAGGGTTAGACCCTGCGAACCACCTCTGGCATGAGAGTAAGTATGAGTTATGGTTGCATAAGTGTGTGTTAGTAAAGAGATGAGTGTTGAGTTATCTTACCATAATCCTTTGACCATCCAACCTATTTATAGTGGAAGAAATAGGGTTAGGGGCACCTCTGCGCAAATGTCGGAGAACATGGGGGCGTCCCATGTTTGTGAGTAACTGCTAGGGCTTAGTGACCCATGTTCTCAAACTTGGAGGGAAAGCCAGGAAAGAGAGGGAGATCGTGGGTTTGACTAAGTCAGGTAGTTCTCCTATCCGTTGCTCCTTCGTCAACCTTACCCCGAAGGGCTTAAGACTTCGAATGGCGAATTCCCCGTAGGTAACCTTCGTGTGTACGAATGGTTTGACGCCCACCGAATATTCGTGAGACCTAACTTGGGCCTTCATTCGAAGGCTTCGACACATCTCGCGGGGGTCCGCCGAATGCTCGGAGGGTACATCATCGTGTAATGCAGTAGAAGCTACAAAACCAGACACACAAGCCGTGCCCGCAAAAGTTCTCACAGACAGAGGGTTAATCCAGGAGTACCATGTATCCGCAAGAGCTAACTAGTCATGAAGGGCACCTTCCTTCACCTTTCCAGCCCTTTCAAAGCAATCATTAACGAAAGTCGACAAAGAAGACTCAGCTACTACAGCAGGACTCCTGGGGTGATGAATAGGAACTGTCAGCCGCTCCAAACAAAACTGAGAGTCAACAACAGAAGAGCCAGAAACAGAGGCTTCAGGATGAAGTAAACCGATAATATCTTCAACACTAGAATCCTTAAGAGCCTCCAACGAGGACAACAAGGGTAATCGAACACCACGAAGCGTCAGAACAACATTCTTGTAATCAGCCTCAGCGAAAGTGTTATAAGCCTCTACATCAAAAAGTCGCGTGCCATCTGTGTTGTGGCGATGCCCGGCAACAAGTCCATTTTGTATGCCCTTTTCAATAGCATGACTGAAGGCTACACTCAAAGTCCCAAGATAGTCAGGAGAATGCCAACACTTGGACACTGCAAGCTTAAAACCCTCGGACAAAAGCCATCGGCAGACTGACACAGCAACAAGCAAGCAAGGGTGGAGCTTCTCCTCTAGATAAAGGGAAACCTTAATAAAAAGCTCCCTCAAGCGGTCAAGCTCTAAAATGCGAGGACGAAGATCGGAACATTCACTCTCCAAAGCTTGCACCTGAAAGAAAAAATGTTCCATAAGACATATAAATAAAAAAAAGGGGGACAAACCTGCTCGGCAAGTTCAACATTGCGGGACTCTAGAGAAGGGTTTGCGCACCACAGTTGCCCAAGCTCACTATCCTTATCAACAATACAAGACTCAAGTTCCTTGATCCTTGCAAGCAATACCTCATTCTTTTTCCTAACTGCCTCAAGAAGAGACACACGGTTACGGAGGGAAAGTGTTTCCGAAACTTCAGCTTCCGTCTGCGACAACTTGGACTCCAATCTAACAATCTCGTCAGATTGACGATCACACCTATCAGATAACCTTTTTCTCTCGAAGGTCATGCTCCGCACGCATCCGAACTTCAGAACCAAAAAACAACTGGCGAACCAAGCAGCCGGTCGTAATCCATTCCGCGAAGCGAAGCAAAAGGTTTGGGAGGAGCAAACCTGTCAACAACCTCACGACAGTGTGAGGGGCTATCAAGAAGGGACCCATTAAGCACCTTCCAGCTCGGAAGATAACGTTCTTGTAATTGCAAGAGGTCCAAGCCAATAGCTGCCCGGATGTCATCAGCCAAATGTTGACCAGCAGAAGAAACAGGAAGACCTCCAACATCCTGACCGACACCGTCACCTGAGGATGAACCACTAAGAAAGGGAGAGGGATTAGGAAAGGTATCTCTCACAACCAAAACAGGAATGGAAATCGTTGTCACAACAGTGGTGGCAAGAACACCTGAGGCAGTCTCAGAACTGGTAAAAGAGGTAACCTCAGCTCTAGCAGTATAGGTACTACAATCAAAAGAAGAGTCAGAAGAAATGATAAACCTTTGAATAGGACCAATAAAAGGCTCATGCCTGACAGAAGAGCCAGCAGAAAATCCAACCTCATGCTCAGGAGTCTTTGAGATAGAAGAAGTAATGAAAGGCAATGTCTGGGCAGCTGTGAAACCAACTTTAGCATCCAGAACACTACTATCCAATAAAGCTTGAAAACCAACAACAGGGGTGCCACCAGTAGAAAATCCTTGAGAAAAGTCAAGACATAATCTCTTTACAGGACCCGAAGATGTCCCAGCAACCAAGGAAGGATTTTCCTTCCTCTTCAGTGAAGAACCAGAAACAGTACCCTCAGTAGCAGCATCATAAGTCTCAAGGGCTGATCTACTTCCAGCATTGGCATCAGCATCTTCGGACCTGAAAAGAGCATTAACACCAGTTTCCAATTCATCTTCAGTAAGAGGAGGAGCAATAGGAAGGAGCAGAACTGTATGATGAACAGTGGCCTCCAAAAGCCTGGGTTCTTCCTCACGATGGACACGCCCAACCATTCTAAACTTTGCAGGTTTAGGACACTGAATATAATCAGGCCAACTCATCACTGCAAGGAAAGAAAACAAGTTAAAAACTTAAGTGGAAAAAGAACAATAGTAAACAAAACCAAAGAAGAAGCTTACCTATTCCATCATCATTAAAAAACTCAAGATACATATCCTCGCCCAAAGGATAATGGCGGCTCAAGCCGACCCAACAAAGAAACACTTCGGGAAACTTTCGAAAAAAAGCAGGGTGAGTAACAAGGGTTGTGTAATCATTAGCGTTATACTCATCAACCTGAGGCATACGGTCCTTGAAAATATTCTTGTTGGCATTCCAAGGAAACAAGGCAGGACAAGCAAAATCATCAACCTAGAAGAAATGATTATTCCAGTCCTTCAAAGAGTCAAGGGGCTTAGAATAAACCATCGGAGCACCATCACGCTTGCTAAAGGAAAACCACCCTTTGTTCTTTGAGTTGACATAAAAACAGCGAAACAAGCCAACAGTCGGTGAAATACCGTGGGCACGACACAAAATCTCAAACTGAGAAACCTTGGCCTCACCTATGACTGAAAGCTGGGAAATGTTAATGCGATAATACCTAATTATATCAATAAGGAACACTGACAGAGGAAGACTAAAGTTCGCATAATCAAAAAACCAGGTATACAAACCAATTTTATTTGGGGGACGCTCGTGCATAGTATGATTAGGCGAAGGAAGTTCCGGGTGAACCTCAGAAGGAATGTGAAACTTACAAAGGAAGGGAACAAACATCTCTAATGTGGTATTGCATTTTATATCAGTAATAGTACTCATTACGGACAGATAAAAGTCAAGATCTAACCTGATAAGCGGACGGATTCTCCTTTCTCAAAAAAGATAGAACAAAGCGGCAATGGCGAAATATGGCAGAAGAAGGAAAGTGAAAGAGTAAAAACATGGGTAGTATTTATACTAGGAGTATATCCAAATTAAAATGGCTACACGTGTCAGCAAAAATCAGGTTGAACGATCATGATTAAATGTAAAAAGATAAGGACAACAGACGTACGTGGGCGACTTAGTCAAATCAAGCAGAAATGAAAAGTCTAAAAGCATCCACGTCGCACAAAACGCATTCCAAGAAATTGAAGCGTCAGAAAGACGCTTCAAATGTACGGAAAAGAAAGTTCTCAGTCAACTTAAGTCTAGTAACATTCACCGCACGCGACAAGCATCCGCACACAATGAATATACTAGACTGGGGGGACTTGATGACGTATAGCACGTATAGCAGGCCTACTGGGCCTAACTCGTGCTATACACATACTGGGCCCATGCCCAAAAATGAAACAACTACGAATACTGGACCAACAGCCCAATAACGAAATTGGCTATAGTTGATGCGCGTACGAAGCGCGTTCAGGGTGAAAGGAACTTCCTTTTCTTCGAGCAAGTTTTTCAACCACCTAGGCAGTGAACCTAATCGTTGTAGTGTACTATTGGGTAAGCCTCGGGGATTGATATCGTTCTTTAAGAGAATAGGAATGCTAGCAAGAAATATATTACGAGAAGGTGGGGGTTGAGGATGATTATTTTTTATCTTTTTATTGGTTTTTTGAAAGCTAAGGTAAATATCTCAGGGCAATTGGTTTGGGGGTGGTACTTCTACCGATTACTTCTACTTGTCTAATTATCTAATTATCTAATACTATGGGTAGCTATGTCTATTTGATGTGTGCTCATATGATGATTAAAAATGTGTTTACCTAGATACTATTACTCCCTAGTTATCTTTTATTGGTCGGTTGAATTGTCACACCTTATCTTAACGCGTTGTATTCCTAAGGTTATAGGGCATGCGTAGTCCCTAGTTCTTTGAGGTTATCTTTCGGGTTTAGCATACAAAATCCGCAAGCCCTTAAGCTATTTCATTCTAAACCTCACTTTCACAAAGCATACTCAAGCATTAAACACAACGAATGATGCCTAGTTGCACTCCTAAGCCAATTTACAATTAAGATAAGAAACACCCTAACAATAATCAATAACTAGGTTTCATAGATCTAAGCAAACACACAAGAAATTTAGCTAGATATGGTAAACAAGCAAGCATACACACAATAAATTGAAGATATAATGATACTTTGGATTAAAATACTTATCTCGATGTGTAAAATAGGGTTTGGGACCCTAAGATACTGTCCAAATCGGACTACAAACGTTTAGAGTTTTTTCTCCGAAAGTCTACCTCTCTAAATGCAGAAAAATTGAATTCTATATATAGATTTACACTTGCAACGGCGTCACCTTTTGGATGGGACGCCGTCAGCTCGCCGTCATTAGGGTTTTGTCTTGGCCAAGTCATCGATGGGACGGCGTCACCTTAGAGTTATGACGCCATCATTCTTTAGTCGATGTCGCCTTGATTTCGGATCCGGGCCGCCCGAGATGAAAAGTCTGAGTGATGCCTTCTTCTTCACAACGTGAAGCCATCGAGTTATACGAACAAAATTTCACCGAGCCGTTGGTGCATGTTTTGATCAAGTATCTATATAGGACGCCGTCGCCTTTGATTGGGACGCCATCGTGTTCATTTGAGCACTTGAGTGGCTTCGATCTTGACTTTGCCATTTTCTTCGTGTATTCACCCTTTTCGTCCAAATGTGCTTCATTCCACATTTTGCTTCCAAGAGACCTAAAAAGTAAAAGGAACGAAATTAGCGGTAAAGAATATAAAAGTGGTCGATTAAGGGCTTAAATGACCCCCTAAAAGTGTACTTTTTAAATCCTTATCAATAGTCCAGACTCAAAGACGCACGCAGGATGCTTAGTGGACCAAACCTTTGGCCGCGGAAGGCATCTTGTGTCTACATCCGCGATTACCACGGGACCTTGCCCGACAAGGGCCCCACTCTGGCCACTAACTCTTATATGCGAGTCGTTAGGAAACCCTAGCTGTAAACCTCACCTATAGAAGGGGTTCTAATTCCCACACAAGGTACAACTTTCTCTCTCATAATAACACACACACCGTTATTATCTCTGACAAGAATGTGTACTTACTCTCTCTTTAGAGTCTAATCGTGGGGTCTGTCCCCACGGTAAGGCTAACGGTTTACTCTCACTTATGCAAGGATTCAATCAACTACTTGGATTTGTACAAGATTAGCCCACCAACAGCTTGTTAGCCTAGTCCAACAAGCATCATAAACACTCATTATAACCCGTCACACTTTTTGTACTAACAATTATTTTATTTTTATGTATAAAAAGGCATTCATTATCTCCTCATTTACTCCATCATTTCGGCCACTCCTACCACCACCCCTGCCACTAGTTGACCGCCACCTCTCCTACCACCTACACCACCTCACCATTACTTACACTACCTCTTCCACTATTGCCATCACATCTCCCACTACTAGCTCTTCCTTTGCCTCCCCTTGACCCTCTACCACTACCTCTTGTAGACGCATAAGTCCCATAATCATATAGGATTTCACTAACACATCATATCAATAACATATGGGGTTCACAATAGTTTAGAGAGAAAGTTCTAGAGAGAAATGGAAGAGAGTTGGGAACTATGTGAAACAAAGAAAAATGGTATGGAGCTCCAACCCTCTACCTTGAGAGGTAGAGGGTATTTATAGTGTCTTACAAATAAACGCCACCTACGGGCTGTGGATCAGGCATACAGTGGGTAAAGACCCGTCCGTCCTCCACGGTGTTACTTAACAAACTACTTACTAACATAACATAACTACGACTACGAGCTTTCTATTGAATGCTTATACTTGAGGTGACCGACTCTTTAACGACTGAATTTTCTAATTCCTAACAATCTCCCCCTAAGGGAGGTCACCTCAATTTACAATGAATACAAACAGATATTACATTAGATTGTTCTAGGATTCTTGATTAAGTCCTTTGCTCAGTAGCTCGTAGTCTTTGATTCTTCATTATTGCATGTTTAGGGAATTCCAAGTGGAGGTCATTAACTGATCCACGTGAGAATGATTGTTGAGCCTGCTTTGAGATCATCACCATATTAGATCTCTGACTCTTCCTTTGTGATGTTGGTATTATGTGATGTTGTGACTTTTGGACCGACATGCTCACATTCTGGATCATGATTTCTTCTTATCAGAGTAGCGGAAGCTTTCGTTGATTCATGATATTGGTAGCAGCAGTAGCGAAGCATGGAGTGAAAATATCGAGTCATTGATGCACTAATCATGATTTCTTTGGAAATGAATGTGTTGTGTGAGCATGCGGCTATGGATTGACCGCTTCATTACGATCACCGCAAACGTCGGGCGTACCGCATACAACAGATTAGCAATAAATCGCACGAAAGTGTCTTTGATCACTTCGTTGAATTGAGGTACACGCCCACGGTTCCCGTTGATCAAGACAATCATCGTGATCGGTATAATTCAAGAATTTCCTTGATGGGGTTTCGCAATGCTCTAGTTGTTCTCAAACCGAACGTCTCAAAGAAGACAACACGGAGTGAGTGAACCAAATAATTGAGATTCACCGATTGATGAAAAGAGATTTGAAAAACAATCGTGTATTGCTCAATAGAAATTGTTTTGCAATACAACGAAGGTTTTAATGAAAATCAATTATCAATCATAAACACCTTTGATTTGAAATATTTGTACACGGTCGATGTGCTAAAGAAAAGAGTTTTAAGCACAATGACCGGTTTTCAAAGGTATCCGTCAATCCATAACTCGAACCGAGATTGATTCAAAAGATTGAATCGCCCCATTGTTTCATTCGGTTGTCACATGGTTGATCTATTGAATAGATCTCACATGCCACCTACCAGAGCTTGTTTGATGTTGGCTCGAAGGCTTTCCATCTTCATTGTGAATATGTTTGCATATCACTCGGATGTTCCGCAATACCACAAGGATAATGCGTAGGACTCAAGATATAATCTCTTTCCACATTGTGTGAAACAGAGAGTCTTCATTGAAAGTGTCCTAAAGAGATTTATTGATGATCTCGAGGCTCTAGACTCAATTGTGCACATTTGGTTCCTGTGCTGGGAGACTAGGGAGAGGGTCTCCTTCTTCAATATCAACAATCTCTAAGAGAAAGTCGATAGATTATGTAGGTTCCCGTGAGAATGAAACAAGCCCTTATAAGAGGAACTTGAGTGGTTTGGGAAGTTGTAGTGCGAGGCGTCACCGGGTCCATGACGTCTTGTCTTCAATACCGATGTTACCATCGGTAGCATATGAATTGTACCCGGTTTCGCCCTATGGTTGAATAAATGGAGGGCTATTTCTTTTCACCCTTTTCTCATTCAATTCTTTTCATTCTTCAACCCCTGAGTGCTTACCGAGACTTCATAGCTAGAACCTTGTTGGGTTTATTCCATTACTAGCTCTGTCTCATCCGCACTCTTCCCATATCTCATTTTCTCCTTTTATCATCATACCTAAGGACTTCTACACTAACTAGTGGATTGTCCTCGGTAGATCCCTCCGGTTACGGCGGATCATGGGACCATAACCTAACCTTATCATCCTTATATCACCATGCATAAAGTAGGATTGGTCGGTCTTTTGGTATAGTTCTTCCGCCTTGAAACCAATTGAAAACCATTTGAAAATCAATCAAGATACTTGTGATATAAAATCAAAGCATTTTGTATCTCAATTGTTTTGATAATTTTAGAAATGCTCCCCTCAACATATGCATATAATTGAAATTGTTTTAGCATATGGAGGCAAGAGATCTTTGAAATCGTTAGATTAAGAATGACAGTCCAATCTTTTGATTAACATTTTCTAAAATGATCATCATCACTTCCCAATCAATTTACTTTAGATAAAACATTTTGAGGAAGGATGAGGTTTTCAAAGTTTGCTCCCCTCAATATGTGCCTCAAGTTTGAAAGAGTTTTGCACATATTAGAAGGAACCCGCACATAGAGATAATTCAATCACGTTTCAATAATTTAAGGTTTAAAGTAGATTCTCCCCTCAACATGTGCATGGAAAATTTGAAATCGTTTGTCACATGCGGGAGGAGAGCTTATACATCCTTATAAAACCATTTATCGAATTATCGATTAAATCCAATTTAAATCACAAATTCTCCCCGATCACAATTATCAAGTCATTTGAGAATTGTGATCTCGAGATTTAAATTGAATTTGAAAGCTTTTAAGGAGAATTGTGACTTGATCTTGAGAAACTTTTAAGCGATAAGGATCGAATTTTGAGACTTTAGACTCCAAAGATTAAACATGCTTGAATATCTTTTGAAAACTTAATAATAACCACGGTGCGGTACCATTGTTTGAAAAATACACTTTTAATTTAATTGAAAATCATTCTCCCCTCAATCAATGACATAAGTTGTTGATTGAGAGATAGATATTTATGACAACTGTTAAGTTCAGATGATTTTCAAAAATAGAGTCCGAGTAATTTTTCAAAGCAATTAGTTTTCATTAGATAGTAAGAAATTGTATTTATAGAATCAGAGCATGAGATTTGAAAAACCAGATATAGCATGGCTCTGTTCTTTCTTTGAAAACGGGTTACTGCCTGAAATAACAATAAACCACCATTTTTCTCCGCCTCATTTTTTTTTAACTATGTACATTCGAAGAACATCTAAAGACCCGTGACATTCTTTGAATATCAACACAAAGTCCGTAGATGACATCGAATATGAAAAAACATGACAAAATAAGAATATTTTTTTGAGAATTTTTCAAGATTTTTCAAATTTTTAGGGATTTTTGAAAGTTTTATATTTTTCTATTTGCTTTTTGGAGGTTTTGTAATTTTGTATTTTGCTTTTTGAATAAATATATACAAGAGATAGATGAATAAAGACCTTTACTCCTCGTCCTCCTCTTGAAGACGCTTGAGTGTTTCCGGTTGTAAACTCTTTAGACCAAGACGTGGAAGGATAAACTCAAAACGTTCTCTAGGAAGAGCTTTAGTGAAGATGTCTGCTAACTGGTATTCAGTCCTCACAAAATAGAGTTCCACCACACCTTTTTCCACTTGTTCCCTGATGAAATGATGTCGAATGTCGATATGCTTTGCTCTTGAGTGTTGAACGTTGTTGCATGAGAGAGCAATAGCACTTTATTATCACAAGACAGAGGATTTTGATGAATTCAAAGCCATAGTCGATAATTGGGATCTCATCCATAGGATTTGAGCACAACAAGATGACATGGCTATGTATTCAACCTCTGTAGAGGAAATAGAAGTACTCATTTGCTTCTTTGAAGACCACTCACAAGCTTATCACCCAAAACCGAGCACCTCAGACGTGCTTGACGTGTATCTTGACAACTGCATGATCGGCATCGCATAGGCGTTAGTGACATACCGGTGTCCTTGGTACCATAGTCCCATATTGATGGTTCCTTGGAGATACCGAAGACCCGTTTAACCGCTTCAAGGTGCTTTTAGTAGGCTTAGGCGATATCTAGCACACATGCACACATGATAACAGGATGTCGGTCTACTAGCCGTGAGGTACATCGAGGATCCAATCATACTACGATATTTCGTTTGATCTACCATGATCCCCGAGTGGTCCTCATCCGACTTGGTTCGTTCAATCATGGGAGTGTCAACAGGTCACTAGAATCAAATCCAAATTTCTTTAAAATCTCATTTGCATATTTAGATTGATTTATGAAAATGCCTCCGGACTTTGTGAAATTTGTAATCCCAAGAAAATGACATTTGTCCCATCATTGACATTTGAAATTTAGAACCCATTTCTTTTGAAAACGGTCACACTCATTGGGGTCGGTCGAGGCAAAGATGATATCATCAACATAAATTTGAACGTGAATTAAATGTTTGCACGACTTTACGGTGAACAATGTAGGATCAATCGCTCCTTTCTTTGAATCCGGTAGATAGAAGAAACTTTGATAGTGTATCATACCATGCCCTTGGAGCTTGCTTTAGACCATAAAGAGCCTTCTTCAATCGATAAACATGAGTAGGATGCTCGGATTCACAAAGCCTTGGGTTGGGCGGCGAGAGCGACCTCTTTAAGATCTCCGTTAAGAAATGCGGTTTTCACGTCCATCGATAAACAACCATGTTCTTGCTAGCAACATTAGCCAAGAAGATTTCGATCGCCTCGACACGAGCAAGCTGGAGCAAAAGATTCCTCAAAGTCAATACCTTCTTCTTGACGATAACCTTTAGCCACTAACCTAGCCTTATTTTTCAAAACATCACCATGCTCATCAAGCTTCACTTTGAAGATCCACTTAAGAGCAATGATCATAGCACAACTGAGGTGGTACTAATTCCCATACATCTAATCGATCAAACTCATGAATTTCATCTTGCATGGCATTGAACCATTGTCTTCATTCATAGCGGTTTAACATCTTTAGGTTCGATCTTTGAGAGTACGGAGTTAAAGAAGCACCATAAGGCATCAAGAGCAAGTTGTTTACGAGTGGATACGGACGAGAAGGGTTTCCAATGATGTTATCCAATGGATGATCATGTGTCCATTTTCTAAGATGTTCATGTGGTTGTGGTTGTGGAACCAAGTAGCGAGTCGATGTCTCCGATGAAGATGGTTTCGATGATGATTCAGAGCAAATATATTTTCAAATGGAGCATCTTTGGGAGTAGCAAAGGATTAACTTCATCATTGATGCGTAAAGCAGTTCCATGATGTACATTTGAAGATTGATGATTTGTTGATGAGAGCAGTGATCGCAGCAGCGCTTCTTGACTTAGTGATATTGAGGCGAAGGATTGACTTCATTCACGGGGATATGAGCGACCTCTGTTGTGGGAATTGTCGGTTCATTAGCACTTGGCTCATAGTGTTCATCAAACATCGGATCAAACAATTTCTTCAAATCATCTTGATTGGAGGTACATATGGAGTTCTTTGGAGAGGATTTGGTACAAGGATGAACCAATGGGACTGTTTTGAAGTGCGGGTCCAGCTGGATTGTCCAGAGCCATATGACCGGTCACTCATCGAACGTAACGTGAATTGTTTCCATGATATTTCGGGTTCTTTTGTTGTAGATTCGTAACCCTTCTTGTTTGGTGCATAACCAACAAAACTCCAATATCCGCCTTTGCTCTTAATTTTCCTAAGTCTTGACCATCATTCGTTGGATAACACAAGGCACCAAACACACGAAGGTAGGAGAGATCGGGTTTTCGTTTATGAATAAGTTCATATGGAGTTTTTCCATGAGAGGTGTGAATAAGGGAACGATTTTGGGTGTAGCAAGCGGTGGCAATGGCTTGACCCATAGAAACATTGGAACCTTTGAATAAATAAGCATTGTTCTTGCGGCTTCTACAAGAGTTCGATTTCGTCTTTCAACTACACCGCTCGTTGAGGAGTTCGTGGAACACTTCTTTGATGACCGATTCCAACACTTTCATAAAACCGAATTAAGTCTTTGTTAACAAACTCGTGCCATTGTCTGCATTCGAACAATTCGATTGTATTGTTGAGTCGAACTCAAGTCGTTTGATTAGTTTGATGATGACATCGGAGTTTCATCCTTTGTCCTCAAAAACTTTACCCAAGTAAATCGAGAGTAGTCATCAACAACTACTAGAATGTATTTCTTCCCATTTATCGTTTGCACTCTCATTGGTCCGCATGGATCCATATGAAGGGTATGAAGAACTTCCATTACTGAGTTTGTGGGTTTTGGTTTGTGGGCATATTTCGTGCTTTTTCCCAATTGGCAAGTCGAGCAAAGATGATCTTTTCATATTTTAACTGGGTAAACCTCGACAAGATCCTTTCGGAAAGGTTGTTTATGGTACCAAAGTTCAAGTGATTGAGACGACGATGCCATAACCAAGACTTTGTTTTAGAAGCCTTTGACAACAAGCAGATTGGAGAGGACTTCATCATGTCGTCGATAGAGATGGTGTATAGGTTTGAACCTCGAGTACCTCTTAATAATTCCACACCATCAAGTTCTCTAACGAAACAAGAATGTTTTCTAAAAGCCACTTCTAGATCGGAATCACATAATTGACCAACAGAGAACAGATTGTGACCAAGACCTTCCACATAATATACCCTGGAAATCACACTTTTACCAACCACATAATCTCCATAACCCATAATAGCTCCAAAATGGTCGTTCCCGAATCTAATCTGTCCGATGAATTTACTCACGAAGTTCATGAGCGCGACCGGTCTCCAAATCATATGCTTGGAACAACTGAGTCCGGTACCACAGAACGATTTGAACGATCTGCAGTTGAACACGAGACAAGAATGGATAATCGGATAATTGGGATCCCCATGCAAGAATGGGTTCCATTTGGTTAGTAATGATGATTGGAACACCCACATCGAAATAGAAACATCCATATCGTAAATAGAAGCAATGGAATCATTATGAATAGATGCAATACTAGTGTCCGTATTTGCCCTATTCAAAGTATGTTCACTTCTTAAGGAATAGTTCTACCAAGAGGCATCCATTTTCTAGTGGGCATTGTCGATTAACCTTATGGCCAATGGTATCCATTGATAACCTATCTTACTAAATGTTCTTCTGTGGGTTTCCTTTGTTTTCTAACTTTCTTTCGCCTTTGCCTTTTAGCCTTCTTAGAATGATTTTTGCATTAACAATATTAATCGGGATTTGACGCATTAGACAAAGCATTCACACCACATTCATGATTAGTAATGTAATTCAAGCAGACATCATTACATGGTTTGCAAATAGTATTAGAATTGAATTAATTACAAGACGCCTATGGCTAATACTAGAATCAACACGATTCGTTTTTTATTCAAACTTAAAGTTCCTAGGTGATCTTCTACTTTCTTCCAATGCACATTCTTAGCTTGCGAGGTCCTATCATTCCTTGTATTGTCTTGAGACTTTGACCGCTCGCTTTAATGTCACCGATTACTCTGTAGATGGAATGGGAACATTAGTTGGTTTTGCTACTTTTGCCTTTCTGTTTTGATGTCTTTGGGATGTGAACTATTCAAGGCACATTGAGGTTCACTTTCTTAACACTGGACTTGGGATCGAACTATTTGAAGGCCTACTAAAGTTCACATTCATAACATTGGGCATTGAATGATTTGTATACTTGGCATTAGGCATAGAACAAGGTATCAAAGGGTTGACTTGCTCACCTAAGGATTTAGGACATATTGTAATTAAGCATTCTAGAAGTTCTTGAGATCGTTTGGCATATAAGCATGCATGGCCAATTGCATTATCAAGTGGTTTCACTAATTTATCCTCTTCTACAATCTCACGGAGACATTCTAGACTATCCTTAAGGTATGAGAAATATGTTTGAATGGCAAGTTTGTTATTCCTAAGGTGAGGAGGAACATAATTCACAGACAAAGCATATTTATTACAACCATGCACCTTTGATGGACCATTCTCCCATTGGTCATTGGCATTTTCCTTTTACGACTCTTGATTCTCAATTTCCTTTTGCAACGAAGTTATTTGTTCATTATTTTTATTACGAGTGACTTTTATTGACTCAAATAACTCATTGAAATGACGTTTAACCTTTTCATTTTCTTCGAGAAAACTCTCATTTTCCTTTTGTAAAGCATTGACCAAGTTTTGTAGATGAAAATTTTGAGAATTCCGAGAATCTAAAGGAGGAGGCATTTGGGAGCCAGACACATTGTTCATTTCACCCTTTAATTGAGAGATTTGGGCTTTCAACTTTCTGATCGTGATACAATGAGCTCGAATCTGTTCATCACGTTTGCTAATTTCAAAAGCGCATCAAATTCGGGAACATCCAAAGATGTCTTGATATTTGAGGTTTTAACATTTTCTTTCGGATGTTGATATTTTAATTGCAAAGCAAGATGCTCAACTTCTAATTTAGAAAACTGTTTTACCAGTTATCATGATCATCCTGTTCAACTTTATCATGCGGTTTAGAGTTAGTTTTTCAAGCTCAATGACACGATCATGGGAGACTTTCGAGCAACAGATAATTCATGAAATCGAGAAGCATTAATGGAACAATTAGTAGCGATGTAAAACACATCTTGAGTAATACATTCGAAATAAGAGTCTCATTCAATGTATGCAAGTTCTTCCTCTCAATCTCATTATATTTTAGTGCTCGCTCATAGTCACTAACCTCAACTATCATTGCATCAAATTCCTTTTCCATTCCTTTAATATCCGAATCTATCCCTTTTAAGACTCTCAAATTGATCTTTTAGTTGTTTAAAGAAAGGCATGACCTCGTTAGATAGCATTCTTTTGTTTGCTCAAAACCCTTTCCCTTTGATAATCCCAGTGGGTGTGATCCTTTTCTTACAAGTTTTCTCAAAATCGACAAATAGTTGAAAAATAACATATTGGTGATTAAGGTCTTGCTCTTAGTGGCAATAGTTCTAGGAACTAAATGCATTGGTGTATTTGGAGGATACACGATCATTGCGCAGCATTTTCCTAAGGGAGGGTTTGTTTCAACAAGATTTTCGACTTTTGCTTATCTAAGTCCCTTTTCCGAATACTTGTTCGGTGTTAACAACGTTTGAGGCTTAAATTTGTTTAAGGAGATCCAGTTTTCCTTCTTGTAATCATGGGGTTTGATCATTATGTTATTCTTTTTACATTCGGGATCATCTAGCTTCTTATTCATTTTCTCCTAGATGCATCATCTAATTTTCTATCTTCCTCGGTGCACTCAACGCAACTAGGTTTCTGTCTAGGCTTAAGGATTTCATTACCATCATAGATTACCTTATGAGCACTTTTAGCCTTTTAATGACCTCTGGATTTGGTTCCTCAACAAGGGAGTACTATGCTTATCACTTAAAACTCGTGCTTAGTGATTAAGTGAGCGATTTGAATGGTATTTCCTTGTACGTACAACTTATTTTCAAGCTTGTTTTTCAAGGTTTTAGATTAGAAAAATCATTCAAAAGTTTTGATTCCTTAGCACGTAATTCTTGCTTAAGCATTTTAACATTTTCTTGAAGTTCTTGTTTTTGCTTAGCGCTTTAGAAAGCTTTTCTTGTAAGGAGTTTAACTCTTGTTTTAATACTTCTTCTCTAAACTTACTTTGTCTAATAGTTGTACGCATTTGGTCATCCATCTCCCGCTCACGAGTGGTTAACTCAAACTTAGCTCGTTGTTCATAAATAGCAACACGTTCTTTATAAGCATTAAGTTCGAGATAACGAGACTCATCAGAGTACATGCAGTGTATTCGTCAAAAGCATAGTCATCATTGATCGCATAAGATACATCACATGGTACAATCTCACTTTCACTTTGTTTCACATATTGATCATATGGGACAACATCGACATTGCCCATATTTTCAATATCGACTCAATAATTACAGTTGATTGTACTTCATCATGTATCTTTTGCTCATCAACTTCATCGTATAGTTTAAGTACCTCGAAATGATTTTGTCTTTGGATGGACCACTTGTGGTGATGAAACTTTTGGAGAAACCATAGGTGAGATGCTAGCCATGAAGATTGTTTGAGCGAGAGGTTCATCATCTACATCGAGTCAAATGCATCACAATCGGCTACTTGAAAGGCATTCGATGATTATGACCAATCTCATGAATTGGTTGTTCATCAACATCGACATCATATGTCTTGGCATTCCTTCAAGAAGAAACAATAACTCCTCTTCATCCAAAGTGCTCCATTGTCCCGAGCTTGCACTAGCAACATCTTATCCACAAGTACTCGGCATTTCGAGGCGTTTTGGTGATGTGCGTTCCTTGCAATATGTCCTCACCACCACGGTTGTAACACTTGATCGGCTTTACTTGTCCTTGATTTCCATTCCTTCCCTATTCGATTTGCGGCAAAACCTCTACCAACTCCACCTCTTCCTTGTTCATACTGTCTTTCTTGAGCAGGTTGTACCATAACCTTTCCGTCTCGGCGGTGGCTTGATTGTGTAGATTAGATGCGCTCGAGGTTGTTGTTGGTGTGTGGGAGAGAGTTCATGTTTTGGTGATCATGAGAGCCAGTTGATTAATGAAGTTTCCACGTGTGCATCAACATCGACTTGTTTGAACATTGGGTCGGGAATGAGTTTGTGATTACCATTACCCATGGGTATGACTTGTGAGGCTTTGGTTGTGATTCCTATGTTTGAGTAGAAGGCGGTTGAATCATTCGATGAGCTTGTCTCTCCTCGGTTGGTTTTGAAGCGATTAAGAATCCTTTTTCAAACATAGCATGTCTCTCATTCGAAGAAGGAATGCATAGAGTTGCTCATAGTTTGTATTCTTCAATCCTTTGGTTAGCTTCACGAAGTGACAAACTTGTGCCATTCGGGATTCATGTTGTTTACAAATTTAGAGTTCAACCGAATGTTTGGCATGGTCATTCGATATTCCTCATGTCATTGACAAGCTTGTGGAATCTCACGTAATACTCATAGACGCTCTCATCGGTTTCATCTTGAAGTGCTCAAACTCATCATAGAGTTGTGATTCTCTGTCTTCCATAGTTAATTCGAACCGAGATGAAGCATCTTGACATTATCCCACACCGCCTTGGCTTCGGTGTTGTGATTGATTAGCTTGTAGATATCTTTTGGAAGACCTTGAAGTACGATGTTAGAAGCCACGATATCGACATCGAATCTCTTTTCTCCTTATCATCGAGCTCATCATACGTCTTTGGCCTGTCTAGTCCAAAATCATAGTTCCATCTGCTGTGTATCAATTATGTCTCTTGTAGTCTCAATCGATAAGGTCCTTCATCAATCGATTTGAGAATGTTGACCCCATTTTCCTTTCCAAGACAATACAATCGATTCTTTGAGCCCAAGAGTCGTAGTCGATTACATCAAGCATGGGTGGACGAGTATCGAACCGGCCGCTTGAACGCGTCCTCGACTCTTGAAGAAATAGTAGGAGCGATGTTTGCCATGATTACAAGTTCTGCGGGATTTTACTATTCTTTGATTAAACCAGGAAATTGATTCTTTCACGGGATTTTACTAAACCAAAAGAACAACCGTAAGAATGTATCACGAAGAAGTAACAAGCCTGAAATAGACAAGTAGCAAAACACACAACTCGCTTAGTTATCAACTCGCTAAACAACCAACTCGCTCAAGGAGACAACTCGCTTAAGGAATCAATTCGCTAAATAGCCAAGTCGCATTAGCATCAACTCGCAACACTGTCAACACGCTTAATGGAACAAGTCGCTAAATAGCCAACTCGCTTTAGTATCAACTCGCAAGACACACAACTCGCTTAATGAAACAAGTCGCTTTAGAACTCAAGTCGCTTAAGGAAACAACTCGCTTAGAACCCAAGTCGCATGAAAATCAACTCGCTAAATAGCCAAGTCGCATATACTAACTCGCATACAGAAACAAAGCAACTCGCTTTGAAGAAAAACAAGTCCGAGACTCAACTCGCTTCGTCCTATGTTCACAAATAACCACTTTATCAATCAAAAACAACCAAACCACAATGATTTAAGCCTTCCAATTCAAAACATAAACACATATGATGATCCTAAGCACAAAAGTACAAGCAAAATTCAAACTTTAACACTAGAATTTGTCCAAATGAATCAAACTCTCCTAAACCCTTAATACCCCAAAAACCTTATGAAATCCACCAAAACAAAGAGCATGAAAGATGAGTGATCAAACCATGGCTCTTGATACCAATTGTAATATATAGGATTTCACTAACACATCATATCAATAACATATGGGGCGTTCACAATAGTTTAGAGAGAGAGTTCTAGAGAGAGAAATGGAAGAGAGTTGGGAACTATGTGAAACAAAGAAAAATGGTATAGAAGCTCCAACCCTCTACCTTGAGAGGTAGAGGGTATTTATAGTGTCTTACAAATAAACGCCACCTACGGGCTGTGGATCAGGCATACAGTGGGTAAAGACCCGTCCGTCCTCCACGGTGTTACTTAACAAACTACTTACTAACATAACATAACTACGACTACGAGCTTTCTATTGAATGCTTATACTTGAGGTGACCGACTCTTTAACGACTGAATTTTCTAATTCCTAACAAACAAATATTTCTTTGATTCTTGTGTTCCTTGTGGTTCGAACGTGAATAGAAAAAAATATTAGGCTTAAAGACCTTTAAAGAGGTCTCGGGTAAGGTGTATTTGTTGTTATTGTGTTTTGTTATAACCAAACCGAACAAAAATAAAAAAAAAATGAACACTGAAGTTTTTGTTTTCTTTTGAAGTTTTTGTTTTCTTTTGAAGTTTTCGGATATTAAAAAAAAGAAGTTATAATTCAAAAGGATCTATGATGAGTTTGGTTTAAACACCTAGGGTCTTTTCAGATCTGTGAATTTGTTTGAGCAAATCTGAGATCCCTTTTATTTCTTCCTTGTTGTTTCTTTTCATGTTTTATTGAGGGAAGCATGAAAATTGAGGCAAGCATGAAGATTCACCATAAAATAAAATATGCTTGAAGAGAGAGTTTTATACGACTCTAATAAAAAGATTGGAGGACAATAAGCAATATAAAGAATGGAGAACTGATAGCTTTGTATCACCGTATGTATTTATTTTTTTGTTCATAGAATCTTTTGCAAGATAATAAAAGTTAAAGTCTATGATTTGTATCACCGTATGTATTTATTTCAGTTTTCAACCTCTTACAAAATAATAGAATTCAAGCCATCCTCCATGATGGTAACATTGTACAAATATGTTTTCAAATTGGATTGATGGCCGTGGAAGCAAAAAAGTTTTCTCAGATTTACGTTTTGCAATTGGACTGATGGATTTATGTTTTCTCAAATTTTTTTAGTGTTCTCATATTTATTTTTTAATATTTGGCTTATGGAAGCTAAATTAGATTTTACATTATAGTTAAATAGTTGTATATTTTGGTGAAAGGGGTGAATTCAATTGTGTATGTGGAAAACTAGAAGGGGGGTTGCATAGTTTTACCAATTAAAACTCGTTTTAAACTATTTAGATCGACTTATGTCAATCTATTTAGTTGTGTGTTGGTTGTTGATAAACAAACATATAGAAATATAACTATGTAATGAAAAGATAAAGAGTAAGTAGCATAAAACCTGGCAGTATTTATAGTGGTTGCCACGAGGACACCTTCCTTGCCCTACTCCACTCCCGAGTCACCTACTCGAGAGTTTGTAATCACTAGACGACACCAACTCCTTATGGTGGAGAAGTCTTCTAACGTCGCCTACTCTTTTTCTGGTACTAGGCTAACCACCGGGTTCTTTACACCAAGGTGAACCACACCTACCACAACATCGCCTACCCTTTATCCGGTACTAGGCTAAGTACCGAGTTCCATTACAATGGAGGAACTACTACCCATCACTACACAACACCTAATCACAAAGGAGACCAACTCCTTATTACAACATCATCAAGGATATCAATATCCTTGGATCCAATACTAATCTATCTTGTACATCGAAACACACCATATCGAATGTACATCTTAGGCACCTTTCACTAATGCCTTTGACTAAATCTTCAAGACACCCTTCACTAATGTCTTGTAACTTGACTTCTAGGCACCCTTCACTAATGCTTACAACATGGACGAACGACACCCTTCACTAATGTCTTCGTCTTGACACTTGAGACATCTTTCACTAATGTCTTCAACACTACACTTCTTAGTAGAAAGAAAAGAACCATCAACAAGATAAAATCAGTAGTCTTGATGATGAGGAAGCATGGCAACTCATGGACTTGAGCTTGCTTGACTTCAAAGGTGGTGATCTCGACTTTAAGAGGAACCTAGAGGATCACAAAAATAAAACTACATACATAGATCACTTGGATCTGGGGTTAGAGATTTTTTAACTCAGGGAGAAAGTATGTGAGAAAGGGGTGAGAAACAATGAAGAAATGGCTCACTATTTAGAGAGAAAACATCTTATGTTCCACGGATCCCACCCTCAAGGGATCCGTCTAGTGTAATGCTAGGGATCCGTGGGACGCTCCTCTTTGCCCATGGGTATTTTGGTTGTGGGTTATGGGTCATGGGTTATGGGTTGATCCATGGGTATTTCTTTAGATACAATGTATCTAATGAGTGCAATGTATCTAGTCAAGTGGGTATGGGTCAATACCATGGGTTATGGATATTCTCCATGGGTTGTAGTTTTTACCCATTATAATACATACTAGTTATGTATATACTTGCCCAATATGTAAACACTAGTTGTTGTACATAGGTATTACTAAATCATAAAATCACTTATACTTGTTTTAGTGTTTTATGTGAAAACGTAAGTGTGTTAGAAAAACTATTGGCTCAAACCATTTACGTATTTTATTTGTTTCGTTAAAATGATTTTACGTTTGTTATCAACAAAACATTAGAAGATCGTAAAATATAAATAAACCTTTTTACGGCTTATTTGTATTAACAATCTCCCCCTTTTTGTTGATGACAAAACATAAAATTATTTTAAGGAAAAACTAAAATTGTAAAAGTTTGAATTTGTAGTTTTACTTTCTACTCCCCCTTTTGTCGAAACAAAAGAGCTTCAAAAGAAACTACACATTGTTTTAAGAAAACACGTGAAAATAGAAAAGAAAGAAAAGTAGAGAGCAAGTAACGGAAAGGATCTCGTCTTAACTCCCTTGACGAGTCCATCCCTATGTGAGGCGTCAAGAAAAATAATACTAAGCTAATTCATTTGCAACTAAGTTTGCAAAAGATTTCGTCTATGTGACGAATATGCTCCCCCTTGATGATTGCAACTTTGCAATGGGATGTCTTGAAATGTAATCCTAATATTGCAAGTGATTTTGCAATGTATTGCTTTGACACAAAGCTCCCCCTAGCTTTATGGTGTCAAAGTCTTCATGTGTAAATTGAATAACTACAAAACAAAGGTTAGAAAGCAAGTGTAATGCATAATTTCCTGCAAATATGATTCAAGTTAGTAGAAAAAATAGTTTTCTGTTGCACGGATCCCACGGTTCCTTCCTTTGGGGGATCCGTCTAGGCAAATATTAGGGATCCGTCTGGATGATGACTAAATTCAGCAATGGTGATGTAACAAATAATGTTAACATCAAAGTGAGATATGTATTATACAACATAATCATATACTCGGGAATATAGCAAGTATCAAGTAATTTCATTTAATAAAACTAGAGATATGATATACATGACTCTAAAAACTAAGAAAATGAACGATACATGACTTGGAATTACTAGACTTATCTAAGTAACGCTTGATACTAGGACACCACTAAAATCCTCTAGCTCAGGTTTGTTTATGTTTAATCTCGTCAAAACGTTCGAGGAGCTGATAGAACATGAAACGTTGATCTTCCCGTACTTCATGTATCAAACTTTCAACATGTTGACAATGATAACAATCTTTGTCATAGCTAGGTAGCGGTGGTGGAAGAAAAGAAATTGCTTGATGCGAAGGATCAAGAGAAGCGGGTTGAGGAACCTCAAACGATGGAGGGATTGATGGAGGCGCATTTGAATATGGCTAGACCAAGAATGATGGTGGTGGTTGAGAAGTGTCAGCTTCCATATGGTCGGGTGGTTGACTTTGATAATTTCTCATAATCCAAATGGGATTATTTGATGGTGACGGCGAAAAGGAAGCCGGAGCTAGTGTTGACTCAACACTTTGATTTTGTACCATTATTCCTCCTAATGAGGAGAATGTTGTCGGTGGAGGAGGATGAGACTGCCTAGGAGGCAAATCCTCTAAATTGTAGAGGTGTGGTGATGATAGTGAAGTTGTGAATGAGATAGCTCTAGGAACCAATGGTGATGGTTTAGTGGAGATGGGATTGTTTGGCTTAGGAGGTATGGTGGTGTTTGGCATAGGTAGTTTTGTGGGTACTATCCTTTTAGGGATTGGTTAGATTGGTGGAGGAGAAATCCTTGCATTTGTGGATTTGACCGGAGATGATTTGGTTGAAGAGATTTCGTGACAACACGAGCAATTTTCTTGGGTGGTTCTTTGGTGGATGAGTTACCACTTGAAGCTTTCCTCATGATGAGATGATTTCAAGAGGTTTGTAAAGATTTCTAAGTGCTGAAAATGAGGATGAAGATAATGACTTTAGGAGTCCTAACAACGTGGTTTAAAAAACAAGGGATGTGGCAAGTGCATTCAAGACTTATGCCACTAAAATTCATTGGAATGTGATAATTAACATGCACAAGAGTCAACTTCAGAGTTGTACTGATCTAGGAACTCATTTAAGATGATATGGAGTGTTTAAGTTAGCAAGATGAGCTTGAAATGATTGTTTTAGCTAGAGTTGACATAAATCTGTCATACGGATCCCACGGTTACCTCCAATGAGGGATCCGCCTAGGTTAATCCTAGGGATCCGTCTCTTAGCAGCTAAGAAAAGATAGCAATGATGTTTGTAAGGTCTAATGCCTATTTCTTCTTGAGTGTTTCAGTTCATCTAAGTGTCTTAAATGAAGAGGTGATTAAATACTTAAGGGTAATGAGTGGTGTATCTAATGATTGCCTTTTATGGAAGAAATTGGAACTTTTATGAGTACCAATGAATGAACAAAGATGACACTAAAGATTATGAGAGTGTCAAATGGAGCTAAATGATCCTAGAGATCAGATAGTGACTTAGGATAATGTTATGGAGAATATCCTAAAGGCTTTAAGATGGAAAAACTAGTATTTGATCAATTTTTGACCAATTTTGAGGTAAGGATGATTACGATCAATTTAGCCATAATTGAAAGATTTCCAAAGCTAGATATGAGGGATCATGTGAGAAATGATGAGTGAGCTTGAGAACAGAAGAGTAATGGGTTTAAGTGAAACGATAGATCTACAAGCGTCTTGAGTGTGATCTAAGTGAGTTATACGTGAGTACGAAAAATCTACTTAACTTGATAAGGACTCAATTTGCCTTAAGATACTATGTCTAGCTTAGTGTGAAGTGTTCTAAGGACATTTTTGAAATACAATGATTGCAATTGCATTTTCTGTTTGCCGGATCCCACGGTTCCCTAAGAGTAGGGATCCGTCTAGCACAAACTTTGGGATCCGTCTATCTGCTAAGCAGAACCTTTACTAAAGGTATGCAATGGTTTTGACAATGCATTATATTTCAAGGTTAGTTTAAGAGGTTCTAACACTAAGATATCAAATGTAAGATGTTTTATTACATGAAAGAAATTGGATTACATTGATAAAGCATGAATACTAAGGATTGACCCTATTTGAAATCTTGCTAAGTTCCTTGGCGTTTTAGCTAGAATGATCATCAAATGGTTGATGAGTGTTTGCCGATTCGGGAATGAAGAAAGTCTTCATGAGAGATGTGTTTAGAGGTTCCATCATCTTGTTCACAAATGCGTACAACGGACTTTGAAATTGAGGTGGAAGTACATGATGTTATGATAAAGGCGTCAAGAACATTCCATAAGGGATGAGTTTGTTCTTGGAGCCTTGAAGATTTACAATTCGCCTTCGAAGAAGTAAGCGGATTGTATGGTTGTTGTGTTAGCAAACAATACATTATGTGAGCACAACAAGCGGGAAGGATTTCTCGATTTCCTTAAGACTCAAAGCAGTTTCCATAAGATGAGTCGAGAGCCTTGTAATCTTCTCGGATATACTTTGTATAGATAATGTTTGGATCGGAGTAATAGGTTGAGTGCGCATATTGTGCGAATCAAGTCTTGCGGGGAAGGTATGTGTGAACAATATGGACTATTTTCTTCACGAAAGTTGAAGAGAGAATCAAGAGACCAATCTTCGGTGAAGGCACATTGTCCATGATTAAGAATTCGGAGAATTTGAGCAAATTGTCCAAGGGTTAAAACGAACTTTTAGTTTTTGATCCAAAACCAAAGAGATAGAGAGCGATCCTCGTTACGAACGAGTTCGACTTGATGGAAGAATTCCAATACAAAACTTGGACATATTTTCTCGTTAATTTTGAGAAGACATTCCAATCCTATGGTTCGGAAGGAGGTATTGATACCTTCTTCGTATTGTAGAGGAGTGTCGACAATACGTCCTTCGTGGAAGTGACGGGTTTTGAGATTATTAAACCCACGGACATGATTGCCAGGTATGTTGGGCTCAAGGGAAATGTTAGGAGTGTAGACTCTAGTGAGTGAAAAATCAAACTCATATTCATGTGACATAGCGAAACCTATAGGAAAGAGAAGTTAATAGGATGTGACTTATTATGGGTAAAACAATGATTACCTAACATTTTTACAAGATGTTTATTAACAATGACATTTAACTCACTTAATGTTTGACATTCTAGTAGAACATTTCTTTTAGGAAGAAAGCGGTTTTTATTTTGCATGGAAAATCTGTTATCCAGAGGAACGGTTCCCTTCAATCAGGGATCCGGCTAGTATACCTACCGGGATCCGTGGATCTGTAGTAACAGAAGTAGATTCTTTTGATAAAAACATAGGTTTTATAGTTTTATACCAAGATATGTGTTTTAGCCTACATTTTCTTTTAGCATGCATACATGGTTTTTAATGTATCAAGAAAGAATATGAAAAATATAAATCAAAACAAATGACAAACACATTATGATAATAATAACCTAGATAAACTAGACTGTTAGTAATATTTCATTTCAATGCTAAGAATGATACAAATGATTGGGTATATAACTCCAATGTAGATTAACAACACAAAGTATATGTCTCCGTATGAGAACTTCATCATAGGGAACACAAGAGCGATGAGTGTTAAGGCGATGAGCACGAGGGTGATGTAAACCATGTTGACAACGAACCTTCTTGGTTTTGGTTTGAGATGAGTTGAGATGAGAGGAAGATGAAGTTTTGAATGAGAGGTAATTTTTGAAAATGGAAGATTTGAAAAAGTGGGGATTTGATAGAGTGGACGACGGATGGTTTATCTATGGGGAAGGAGGAATTTTTGAGATTTTTGTTTTGTTTTATTATATGATTTTTGGATTAAATGAAATAAAACACAAGTTTTATAAACCACGACTTTAGACTAAAAACTAACACATTATGTGAAAGGCTTCCTAATGAAGCTACATGTAATACATGAATATGCACGAAAGATAATCATATAAATACCTATGTAAGTATACTTATTTATCAAGCTAATGTTATTTAGAGATAAATGGAAAGTCATACCTCTAATGCACTTAGGAATGTCTTTACAAATGACACAACAAATGTCAGTAGACAATTACGGCTACTTTGTGTTTAAGAAACCTTCTTAGGGAAGGTATTCTTGTTACCAAGCGATTCCTATGGCTTGGTAGATATGAGCTTTAACTAAGCAACATGACAAAGAGGATTAGTGCAATTAAGTGAATAATAAGAAAAATGTTGTTAACTAATCAACATCCAAACAAAGAGTTTTAAAAGACATGGTGTTTGTTTTTATGAAAAACCTTCTTTGTAGTTTTCAATTAACCACGGATCGTGTCAAGTTTTTGAAGTACAATATACTCTAAGAAACTTGGTAACGAAGCTCTGATGCCAATTGTGGAAAACTAGAAGGGTGGTTGAATAGTTTTACCAATTAAAACTCGTTTTAAACTATTTAAATCGAATTATGTTAATCTATTTAGATGTGTGTTGGACGTTGATAAACAAACATATAGAAATATAACTATGTAATGAAAAGATAAAAAGTAAGAAGCACAAAACCACAACGCGAGTATTTATAGTGGTTCGGCTACAAGGACACCTTCCTTGCCCTACTCCATTCCCCGAGTCACCTACTTGAGAGTTCGTAATCACTACACAACACCAACTCCTTATGGCGGAGAAGCCTTCACAATGTCGCATACTCTTTTTTCGGTACTAGGCTAACCACCGGGTTCTTTACACCAAGGTGAACCACACCTACCACAACGTCGCCTACCCTTTATCCAATACTAATCACAAAGGAGACCAACTCCTTACTACAACATCATCAAGGATATCAATATCCTTGGATCCAATACTAATCTATCTTGTACACTGAAACACACCATATCGAATGTACATCTTAGGCACTTTTCACTAATGCCTTTGACTAGATCTTCAAGACACCCTTCACTAATGTCTTGTGACTTGACTTCTAGCTACCCTTCACTAATGCCTACAACACGGACGAACAACACCCTTCACTAATGTCTTCGTCTTGACACTTGAGAAATCTTTCACTAATGTCTTCAACACTACACTTTTTAGTAGAAAGAAAAGAACCATCAACAAGATAACTTTAGTAGTCTTTATGATGAGGAAGCATGGCAACTCATGGAATTGAGCTTTCTTGACATCAAAGGTGGTGATCTCGCCTTTAAGAGGAACCTAGAGGATCACAAAAACAAAACTACATACATAGATCAATTGGATATGGGGTTAGAGAGTTTTTAACTCAGGGAGAAAGTATATGAGAAAGGGGTGAGAAACAATGAAGAAATGGCTCACTATTTATAGAGAGTAAACATCTTATGTTCCACGGATCCCACCCTCAAGGGATCTGTCTAGTGTAATGCTAGGGATCCGTGGGACGCTCCTCTTTGCCCACGGGTATTTTGGTTGTGGGTTATGGGTTATGGGTCATGGGTTATGGGTTGATCAATGGGTATTTCTTTAGATACAATGTATCTAATGAGTGCAATGTATCTAGTCAAGTGTGTATGGGTCAATACCATGGGTTATGGATATGCTCCATGGGTTGTAGTTTTTACCCATTATAATACATACTAGTTATGTATATATTTGCCCAATATGTAAACACTAGTTGTTGTACATATGTATTACTAAATCATAAAATCACTTATACTTATTTTAGTGTTTTATGTGAAAACATAAGTGTGTTAGAAAAACTATTGGCTCAAACCATTTATGTATTTTATTTGTTTCGTTAAAATGATTTTACGTTTGTTATCGACAAAACATTAGAAGATCATAAAATATAAATAAACGTTTTTATGGCTTATTTGTATTAACAGTGTATTAATTATATGTGTTGAATAGTATTTTTTTAGTTTTATTTGTGCTTCAAATACTTGTAAATTATGCTTCTTTTATTTGTATTTGCTTAAAAATCTATTTTAGAAAGTCTTAAAAAAATTTAATATTAGGGAAGGTGCAACATGCATTATAAGGTAATATAGATTTAATGTTAGGAAATTATTTTTAAAATTGTTGTATTTTTTGTAAGAATACTTGTAATGCTGAATTTTAAGACATTAAATGTTCAATTGTGTTTAAATTAGTTGTACCTTTTGCAAGAAAACTTGTAGTGCTGAATTTGAAGGCATTAAATGTCAAAAAGGTCTTTGTGCTTTATAAGATAGTAAGATAACTTTAATTAAATGTAATTACTTTATTTTGTATTGATATAAAATTAAGTACCTTTGTTCCTTTTTTTTTCAAATGCTCTAAATGCTTTCTAATTAATGGGGTGATTGTGTCTTCCAACCGCATTGCTTGTCTATTCATAACCATCAAGCTCTGCATCAGGTATATTCTAATATCATCCAACATGGTGATTATTGGTTTGCCTCTTTGAACTAAAATTGCTCTATTGAAACTTTCTGATATACCATTCTCAAAAGCAACACACTTTCTACCCAACTGAAAAAAGGCTCTGCTCCATGAATTGAGATTCCTTTGAACTAGGTAATCATAGGTCTCTTCATTTAGTTGTTTGATCTAATCCATCTTAGCATAAAAAAATGTTGTTCAATTGTGGATGATGTTGCACTCCAAATCAGTCTTGTAATTGCAAACCACTTAAAGTTTGCATAAATATGCCTTGTACATTTTCTATGTTCAGCATTTGGCAACCAATCAAGGATAACAATTTATTTACTTATTTTTATTTTTAGAACGACACCACACTTGGAATCCGACCCTCGAGTTAAACCATCCAAATGGGCAGGCCCCGAGACCCGAACCTCTAAGAGAGACCCGCGAATCAGGGATAACAATTAATAATACTTGTTTCAATCATACATATTTATATAAGTATTAAAAAACATTCTATAAAAATAAAGTATTTGTTAAAAGTGAATGTTACCTTATGTGCATCATATATTATTGTTAATCAACTTCCTTGTTGCAAATTGAGATTATCATGTAACAATGAAAAAACCCAACACCAATTGTCATTATTTTCAACCTTCCACAGCTTCCCATGCAATTGGATACATCTGGTTATTTTCATCCCTCCCTATTGCTGTGAGCAACTCACCTCTACAAGTATGTTTCAGAAAACAACCATCCAAGCCAATAACTTTTCTACAACATGCTAGACAAATATGTCTTACACCCTTAAAACATATATAAAACCTTTTACAGTAATTGTTACCAGTTTCTATTTCTTTTACATCTAGTCTGCAAGTGGACCATGGATTTGAGTCGAGGATAGCCTGCCAATACTCCCACAACCTCCCATAATGCTTTATCAAACCACATTCAAAATCATAAGGTGTCCTATGTTTAGCTCTTTTGGACTGTCCAATGCTCACGTTAATGAGAAACTTTTCTCTTGTGTCTGTTTTAATATTCAAATAAGGAATGAATGGGTCTAAAATCATTTATATAGCATATTGGTGTGTTATACATTTGATGTCACTAACGGCCCAATGTTGTAATTTCTAAAGCACTTATGTTCAGGTTTTAGTGATTTGATTTGAAAACAATTTTCATAAGTCATCAAGGATGCCCACAATCTAAAACCACAAACATGTTGCCTTCTTTCACTTGCTATCTTACTTCTGGTCCACTTAGGTGGTTCAGAACTACCATCACCAGACTTACTACTAACCTTTGGAGACTTGCTGCTACCCTCTCCACATTTGATAGACCCCTCTCCATCTTTTCTAGTTCATTAACCATCCATTTTCCTACTTCTAGTGACGATCTCGTTCATTTTAAAAGTAACTTTCTTTATAACACTTTTCTTTTTAGCTTTCCTAGGTTCTTTACCATCAACACTGGTAGAAAATAATTGCTTTTGGGCCTTCTTTTACTTAGTATTATACCCTTCACATCTGCCTGCAGCAATATCCCTATCACAAAATACTAACAAACACCTCAAAACATTCCTCTGAAACCACAATTGATAACCATTTGCTACACCATAACTGGCTAAACAAAGTTCAACTATTCAGGATGATCAAACCTTATTCCTAAAATAGGTAGCATTTAATTCCAAGGAATTGAGGGATCATGTTTCGGATAAACAATACTCTTTTTAACTTTGAAACTAGGATCTATAGTACTTGATTCTCAATCTTTTATTTCTAGCTCTGTATTGGCAAGGACATGATCTTCTATGAAACCTCTAAAGTGCCCACAAATCGTGTACGGTACCCTCGGACATGCGTAGAAGAGCCGGTCCAACCCCAGACTAAGACTACCAGTCCAGACTTACCCCGGACGTCACCCGTCCCCACAACACATCACCCAAACAAGGGATATTAACCGCGGATACACGATACATCCGTGGAAATCCTAGTTGCGGCTCAACCAAAGGGTAAGGAATCTTACATTGGAATGAGGTACTGTCGGCCACAGTCCCCAAAAGGGGAAAGCGTGTTGGATTGCCGCCTAAAACCGTCGCTGTCACAACAACAAGATAACCTCCTGAGTTAACTTACGTCATTCCCACTCACAAATGTCATTCTCATGACCCGTGACCATGAGAACCTGACAAGAAAGTCCAACATATAAATAGGGGTCTTCTCCCCTATTAAAACGGTAACTGGGACTCACTCTCTCTCTCTAGAATACTTTATCTCTCTAAAACCAATACTTACACTCACACCCAAGGCTGACCGTGGAAGACCCCTTCCGTAGTGAGACTAACGACGTTTCATTTTTTTAGCAGCTACAAGTCAAGATTCTCTCACTTAATTCAAGATTTATTCCCCCAAAGATAGCATAAACTAGCCTTTGTGCGGAAGAGCCCAGATTTTTCTTAACAAGTTGGCGCCATCCGTGGGACGCTAACACAACTGCGTTTCCGAAAGAAGCTCTTTCATGAGTAATCAGGCAGATAATCCCTCTCCTTCCCCTAGGCCTTCTACGGTCAGAAAAACAGGCAGGAATGAAAAGGTGAATGACACATACAGACGCGGCAATAAGGGAGTTCTGTGAGACGTACTATAACTGAATTCTGCCCCTAATGGCAGAGAAGGTTCATCAGGAAAAGCTGGATCGGGTCAAACCCGTCTGGACTTTGATGATGAAACCAGAAATGAGAGGTCTCGGAAACACGCCCGGAACACCTTGTCGAAGTCCGAAAAGAAGAGGAAGTCCAAGAAAAGGTAGAGGGGTAGCCCCAACACCAGATCTAATCCTACGGAGTATTCCAGATCACAAAGCGTCTTCTCGAGACTCAACAGTAGAGAAACTGAAATCTCCAGGGAAAGATGCCCGGCGGAGGGTCGAAGGTCGTGACGGAGACGTGTTCTCCGGGTTGGAAAGAGAACGCCCTCATGTGACCATACGATTGGGAAACAAAAAACCGGATGTGTTCTCTTAGCTCTAGTCAAAAGCGTCTTCCCGCCGACAATAGAGAAAAGAAGCTGAAAAGCTTAAAAAAGAAAACGCGGCAGTAAGGCACTTGGCCGAAAGGCATCAGAGAAGCCAGAGCTCAACCTGCGTATGTGCTTCTCACTTGATATATTTCAAGGACGAGAGCAATCGCTCCTACCCCAGCAGGTCCAGGGAGATGTCTCCCCTGGAAAGTGAGGAAAGCACGGGAGGACACTGGAAGTCCACCTTAAAAAACAGGTCGGGAGATGAAGCTGACGAGCTATACTGTCCCTACGACATTGCTGATGCGGATCCTTTCACCCAAAGGATACGGAACTTTGAGTTCCCAAATAGAACGAGGATGCCAGCTTATGTCAAGACATATGACGGAACAGGGGATCTGGAGGATCACCTCAAAAAATTCCAGACCACGTCTAAAGTTGAACGTTGACCCATGCCCACGTGGTGCCACATGTTCAATTCTACCCTAATGGGGCACGCCCGCGTTTGGTTTGATGAGCTCTATCTAGAAAGTATCGACAAATTTGAAGAACTAAGGAAAAGCTTCCTGTCATACTTCCTTCAACAAAAGAAGTACACAAAGGACCCTATAGAGCTGCACCACATTAAGGAGCGGGAGGGAGAATCTACAGAAGCATTTGTTGAGTGGTTCAAGACAGAAAGCATGCACGTGAAGGGTTGATGCAAGTTTTACTGACCAGGTTTTAATATTTATAAAGTCTCGTTATACCTATGGTCTACCCTATTGGATTAACAGGCGTGTACTGAGTGGTATGTAGTGTAGTATTCGGTAAAACCGAAATTAGTCCCAAGATCTATGTGTCTTGATTTTAACTAAGTCTAGGTGTCATGATTTTAAGGTTGAAATGATTAATTAATAACTAAAGACAAGAAAATAAGAAAGCAAATAAAGGCGAGGGTTGTGATCAATAGAGAGAAGTGTGCTAACCTAGTTAGTCATCCTATCAAGTTAAGTTCACGTTTAATTACTTCCAATTGCTTCAAGTGGGGTAAAAGTCGCTAGGACGACATTTGGTCGATTCGTCTAACCTATCGACAAAGGCCTTCCACGGAGAACAAGCTACTACCCTTGTAAGTCCAGTTGTTTTTAGTCCCTAAGGTGAGTCATTAAGTTCCGCTACATGCAAGATTCATAACAATGAGTGCCGGGTGCTAGCATCTTAAACACTCATCCCTAACCTTAAGTTCATCAAGCGGTAGGTGATCGGTTGGTCAAATCGCGCTGGCGAAGAAGGGTCGTCGGTTGGTCAATTCTTACCCTTCCACTCGGTCTACCTACTTAGGGTTAGTTGGTCATATCTCTAAGTAACTACTAGCTACCGCCATTCAAAACTACGAAACAAGGGTAGCTACCAACAAACTATGCATGCATACACTAGAAACAATTATACGGAAGCAATGTAAACATAAACAAAATAATCAAGGAATCGTAACTAGGCTAGCACTAGAGGTGCTTAGCCACTCATATTAACTAAAACAATCGATTCAATGTTTAACATATCGAAATACATGAATTGAAAGTAAAGAAATGATAAATTTCTAATGCTTATCGTAGGGGAGTAATTTATCACTTGGAGATGGCTCCGTATGCTCCTTAAGATCTGCGTTCAACCTTCTACCCACATTCTCTGATCTGGTGTGTGGAGTGAATGAATAGAAATGCTAGAATTTGGGTGGTATTTATAAGCGGATCGGTTCTGGCGTAACAAGTTGAGGATTCTGCCAGTAACATCCATTCTTTATATTTTGCTCGGAAAAGGCGGTTATGGCGTAACATCATAAATGAGTTCGCCATATCTTCAATAAATCATGGTTCGCCATATTTGTGGAATGAGTCACGGCGTAGCTTGCGGTAGCGGAACATCATTGACCTAATTAGTTACGATGTAATCCTAGGAGGAGTTCGCCATAATCTTGATTTAGTTGGTTTCTGAGCCACGCTTACATTACTGGCGTAATGTGAGAGAGAGAGTTAAGCCGTAGCATCTTCAAAATAAGCATACTATCATATATCTTCAATAAACTCTCCAAATCCGCGTCTCATTAGCTCAATGCTCGTAATTTACACGAAAGTGAAATATAGAGGAAAACAAGCGTAAATCCATATAAATGATATAAAATAAGAGCATTATCGGAAATTGACACTTAATATTCGGGATTATTTGATGTTATCAAATATCCCCACGAAATCTACTTGCCATCAAGTAGACCTTATTAGATAGATTCCTAAAAGATATCTCTCATTACGGAAAATATAAGTTTACAAATCCCTTATGCTAGAATAAAAAAGCCGAACACCTCACGAAATGGGAACAAAACACTCAAATCTCTCAACTATTCTAAGTGTCAATTTTGGGGTGATCACTCAACGCACAGTCATAGCATGTATTCTACCATAAGCTTGGCGGTTACACAAATCTCCACCACTAGAGCTAAGGACTAAACAATTTCCGAAGGCAATATGGGTAGACACGACAAAGGTTAAGGGTGAGTCGTCATTACAAACATGTCACGGCAAAGTGGACAAAACCAATGATACATGACCAAATCCATGGCCAAGATACCAAAGATTGCTCGCTGCATCATCTAGACACACTTCATTACTAAAGGGTAGGATTAAACATGGGATAAAATTGGTGTAAAATAAAATCAAGCAAATAGTCTAAATCTATAACCAAGTCATCACCATTTACCGTTCATCCAAAGTTGAAGTTTTGAAGCTAAGAAACTGATAAGGTTTTAAAATGTACCTTTTTGAGGGGTCGTCTAAGCCCTTATTTGATCACTTTTGTATCCATTATTATTTAATATTGTTCCTTTTCACTTTTTAGGTATCTTGAATGCAAAATGCTGGAATAACACTTATTCAGACAAAAAAGCGCGAATATACGAAGAAAATTGCCAAAGTCAAGAATCGAGACACTCGAGTCTTTGGGCGGAGCGAGGGGCGTCGGGCACAAAATAGTGACTTTGTCGGACAACTTTGTGGCTCGAAAGCAAATTGCTCATTTACAAGTGATGGCTTGGGTTTTAAAGATTAGGCGTCTGGCTCAGACGGCCTAGATTTGATCGAACGGCGTCGGAGAGTGAAGGGATGGCGTCGCAAGCATAAGGTGGCGCCATCGCAAGACTAACGTGGCGAGCGAAACCCAATGACGGCGACCGAAGGCGTCACAAATCAAAAGGGTGGCGCCGTCGCATTTGTAATCTTATATATAGAATCTGAATTTTTAGTTTTCAGTGTGTAGTCTTTTGGATTAAAAACCTAAACCGAACCAAGGTTGTCTTGTACAGTATTTTAGGGTTCCATACCCTATCTTACATTAATATAAGTGTTTTACTTCATTAATTTAATTATGTCTTCAATTACTTGTGTGTATGCTTGCATGTTTCCCATGTCCAGCTAATTTACTTGTGTGTTTGCTTAGGGAATATGAAACTTAATTATTGAATATTGATTGGTTGTCTCTTATCTTAATTGTTAATGATCTAGTATTGCGATAGGTCATCCGTTGTGTAGTTAATGCTTGATTAATCTTTGTGAACCTTAGCTTATAGTACCTAGAGTCATTGTAGGCTAAACCATCCGAAGAGTACCTTAGCGTTAAGTTTATAAATCCTAGAGATTTTGTAGGTAATAACCTTTGGTAGTTTCAAAGAGTTAGGGATAAACGCATACCCTACGACCTTAGACACACAACGCGATTAAGAATAAGGACGTGAGAATTCAACCATCAATAGGAGATAATTAAGGAGTAATAAAACCTAAGTAAACACATCTTTAAATCATCATACGAGCACACAATAATTAGACATAGACTACATACACCACTAGATTAGATAATTAGATAAGTAGAGTAATCGGTGAAATACCAACCCCAATCAAACCCGAGATTCGTACCTTTCCATTTCTAAAAACATAAAAGATAAAAAAATAATCTTCCTCAACCCAACCTTAGCGTAGTAACTTCTCACTAGCATTCCTATTCCCTAGAGAAGCGATATCAATTCCCGTGGCTTACCCTAATACTACACTACAGCGATTAGGTTCTTTGCCAAGGTGTTGAAAACTTGCTCGATGAAAAAAGTTCCTTTGACCCCGAAGAGCGTGTGGCGTTATCGAAACGGATCATGATATACCAAGTAGATGTGCAATTAGAGGACGTCATGATGGGCACATTACCAACTCCATTCTTCAAATGTGACCAAGGTGGCCTCCTCAATACTAAATCTATAATAAGCTCATAACATAGTGCTTATAACTTCGCACTTTACAATCAAATAAATAATAATAACTTTTTTTTTCTTTCGAATCACTTCATCATTTTTTATTTTATTATTATTTTTTTATTTTTTTAACTAAAACATAACAACTAAATATAACATGCCCCCACTTGAGTTGAACAATATGATAATTTGGGGGGTCTTCAATGATCTTTAAGAATAACGAAAGCGTGATTCTCGAACCTTTCCACTTGAACCTTGAACTTAGGCAAACAATGACTTCCCAATTACAAATAAATACTACATGGTAGGCTAAGGTGTATAGGTGTGACGAAACAATAAGTTGGGTGAACAAAATGAAAGGAATAGCTCAGATGGGTGTAACTTGGGGTATCTTGCACTAAAGGTGAGTGCAACAAAGGGTTTAACATGGGGGCCGAGAAGTCGAGCTGACTATCGATAGACACACAATGATAGGCTATTTGGGTGATAATCCTATAATCTTGCCTTAAGCGAAAAGTCCAAATACATCGAGCTAACTCAACATACCTCGTCTATGGTGTCGAGAAATGATGCAAAGGCCAAGTTCTAAAGTTTACAAGCTACCGGCACACTCATAATTTGGTAGATTTGGGGTAAAAATTTGTAAACGGATAAGGCTAATCTTACCATATAATATCAAGGGTTATAATGTGCTCGGCTAAGATCTAATCTAGTTAGGTTAAGAAAAACATGTCAAAATCTTAAAAATGGCATAATTTTTCAAAATAAACTAGAAAAATGAGGGCAAAGTAAAGTTCAAGAGACAATTCTACTCCCGTCCCCCACTTAAAATGTACAAAGTCCCTTTTGTACTAAGCATTAAATAAAGCGAAGAAAAGTAGAATTAGGCGAGAACTTCCTAAAATTTGCTCCAAAAGAAAGAAGACCACGAAAATAATCGTGCCTTCGCATAAGCATCTGAGCAAACTTCAATCCACGAAATCACACTACCGAGCAAGCATAATTCTAAAAAAAGAAAAATGAAAAGAAACCTAACTCACTTTCGTAGGAATCACGGTTGCATTTAGCGTATGCAACAAGCCTTTGAACCACTTAGTGTCCCAAGTGGACGAGTGTAGTCTCGTGAGGATTACGAGAACATACCCACAGTTCATTTAAAACTAATACAAGGTTATTGTGTTAAAAAGAAAGAAGTGTTACGGAGGATAGATTCGTCCTAACTCCTATAAGGAGTTACACGTAATTAAATCAAAACACAGCGGGGCGCTTGAGAGTGTAGCTACGGCGTAACTATTGCATGGGATTCGCAGTAATTGGTAATGATCGAGAAGAACTCTGCAAAAAGTATGTTACTGGCGTAACCATAAAAATGAGTTGCTGTAGCGTAGACAGATCGGGTCCCAGTTGACATCTTTGCAACAACTTTTCTCCGTTTTCCTGCAAAATGGTTAAAACACAAAACCCAGCGAAAGGAGATAAAACAAATGAAAGGGATAATTCGGGTTGTCTCACGAAAGAGCACTTTTCTTTATTCTGAGTCTTTAAGTTAGACTCAAAGCCTCGGGGCTTTATGCGAGCGAAGAATTCATCACCGAAAGCTTACTAACATCTTATCCATAATAAATTTTGCTTTGTGCCCATTCACCTTGAAACACTCCTTGCATTATTATGAACCTCAATAGTCTCGTGAGGAACACCTTACTCACTGTGTAGGGACCAACCAGCGAGATCTCATTTTTCAGGGAATAGTTTGAGTCTCGAGTTGAAAATGAGTACCTCTTGCCCAACTTTAAACTTTTTATCCTTTATTAAACATGGTGCCATCTTTGGTCCTATCTTTGTATGCTTTGACATGATCGTATGCTTCATCCCTTAACTTCGGTGAGGTGATTTATTTGGGAAAATTGGTGTTCCATAACCATGTCGGCCTCTAAATTAGCATTTTGAGTGCCAAGTATGCTTTATGTTCTAATTCTACGGGAGATGACAAGCTTTTCGTAAGCGATCTTAAGAGGTGTGCTTCAATAGGAGTTTTGCGGTTACGAATGCCCATAAAGCTTAAGTCTAGTTTGTCGGACCAATCTTTTCTATTCTGTGTGGTTCTCAAAATTTGCTTGATTATGCGATTGGTATTTTTGTTTGCCCATTAGTTTGGGGATGGTAGTACATGAGACATCCGATTGGATTACTCCGTATATGTTCAATACTTTCTCCATAATAGCATTACAAAAGTGTGTCCCTCGATCACTTATGATGGTTGTAGGAATCCCAAATCTAGAGAATAACTTTTTCAAAAATCGAATGGCACTTCTAGCATCATAAGTTTGAAGAGCTTCAGCTTCAACCCACTTTGAAACATAATCGACAGCCACTAGAATATAACTTTTGTTTTTTGATGGGGTGAAAGGTCCTATAAAATCAATACCCCAAACATCAAATACTTCACATACCAAAATGTTATTAAGCGGCATCTGAATTCGAGAAGAGATGTTCCCTGCCCTTTGACATTCGTCACAATTTCTCACATGTTTTGCAGCATCCTTGAAAATGCAAGGCCAAAAGAATCATACCTCATAAATCTTTCTAGCAGTAGTTTCGGCCCCGTAATGCCACCCAGCGGGTCCGTTGTGACAGTGTTCCAGAATTTGTTATTGTTCATCTCTGAAAACACATCTCCTAATTATAACATCTGGGCATGATTTAAATAGGAAAGGATCATCCCAAAAGTAATATTTTAAATCTGAGAAGAACTTTTTCTTTTGATCATAGGTTTTGTTGCTAGGTAGAACTCTGGCCGCGAGGTAATTAGCGAAGTCCGCATACCATGGTTCAGGACTAGGATCCTTAATTCTTACTGCCATAAGATGCTCGTCAGGGAAGGAATCACGAATAGTTTCCATTTCAAGCTCTTCGAGCTCAGGGTTTTCTAATCTAGATAGATGATCAGCTGCTAAATTTTCTGCCCCCTTCATATCCTTGATTTCAATTTTAAATTCTTGTAGCAGCAGTACCCATCTTATCAATCTTGGTTTGGCATCCTGTTTACTGAACAAGTACTTCAAAGCAGAATAGTTAGTGTAGACAACAGTTTTGGACATTGATAAGTTTTTAAAATGTACCTTTTTGAGGGGTCATTTAAGCCCTTATTTGATCACTTTTGTATCCGTTATTACTTAATATCGTTCCTTTTCACTTTTAGGTCTCTTGAAGGCAAATTCTTTGTAATGGCACTTATTTGGACGAAAGGCGCGGATATCTGAAGAAAATGGCCAAAGTCAAGAATCGAGACACTCAATTCTTGAAAACACAAGGTGGCGGCGTCCTTTGCTTAGCTATGACGCCGTCGGAGGATTTTGTGACGGAGACGAAGCCAAAACTCTTATTTTCAAGTGGCGGCGTCAAGTTATAAAAGAGTAGACCGTCGCAACTCGGACGGCCTAGATTCAATCGAGACGGCGTCGGAAAGCTGAAGAGACGGCGTCACAAGCACAAGGTGCGCCGTCGCAAGACTAACGTGGCGAAGGCGAAACCCTAAATGGCGATCCGGCGGCGTCACAAAACATAAGGTGGCGCCGTCGCAGATGTAATCTTATATATAGAATCCGAATTTTTCGGTATTTGTGTGTAGTCTTTTGGGTAAAACCTAAACCGAACCAAGGCTGTCTTGTACAGATATTTTAGGGTTCCAAACCCTATCTTACATCAAGATAAGTGTTTTACTTCATTAATACAATTATGTCTTTGATTATTTGTGTGTATGCTTGCATGTTCTCCATGTCCGGCTAATTTACTTGTGTGTTTGCTTAGGAATATGAAACTTAATTATTGAATATTGATTGGTTGTCTCTTATCTTAGTTGTTAATGATCTAGTAATGCGATAGGTCATTCGTTGTGTATAATGCTTGATTAATCTTTGTGAACCTTAGGTTATAGCACCTTGAGCGGTTGTAAGCTAAACTATCCAAAGAGGCCTTAGAGTTAGAGTTTATGATCCCTAGTGGTATTTTGTAGGCGAGACCCTTTGGTAACTTCAAAGAGTTAGGGAGAAAGCATACCTACAACTTTAGACACACAGCGCAATTAAGAATAAGGGCGTGACAATTCAACCACCAATAGGAGATAATTAAGGAGTAGTAAAACCTAAGTAAACACATCTTTAAACTATCATACGAGCACACAATAATTAGACATAGACTACATACACCTTAGATTAGATAATTAGATAAGTAGAGTAATCGGTAGCAATACCAACCCCAAATCAAACCCGAGATTCGTACCTTTCCATTTCTAAAAAACATAAAAGATAAAAATAATCTTCCTCAACCCCAACCTTAGCGTAGTAACTTCTCACTAGCATTCCTATTCCCTAGAAGCGATATCAATACCCGTGGCTTACCCTAATACTACACTACAGCGATTAGGTTCTTGCCTAGGGTGTTATAAAACTTGCTCGAAGAAAAGGAAGTTCCTTTGACCCCGAGCGGCGCGTGTGGCGTTATCAAGTTTTGGCGCATTGCGGGGAATAGAATAGCTAGTTAGTAGTCCACCTCGTTTAGGTTTCTTTTGTGATTCCTATCAAGTAAAATTTTCTCATTTTTAGCTTTCTCGTAGTCTATCCCCTTCTATCCCCCTTCTTCGTGACCTTTGTTCGTAATCCCATCACTTTTCATCATGAAGGTGACAAACCACCAAACAACACTTTACCACTAAACAAATACATACCGCTTGATCCGACCTTTGTCAACCTACTTGAACTCGTGTTGGTAAAATCAATGTGAATGAGGAGGATAATGCTTATTTTAATCTTTACCCCACTAAGGAAGAGGTTGCCTACCATCAATACATAATCGATAATCCCGATCACCCATCATTAGGATATGCCCAAAGATTAGGAGAGAAATCCTTGGAACTTAAAATCCCTTGTATGATCGGATATAGGAGTGTCGACCATGCTTACATAGATCGGAATCTCCCATTAATGTGATGTCATGCTGTCTATAATGACATTATGAATGAGCGACTTAATATTAGGAGAGACCCTAAGTATCCGGTGGAGTTTGCAACTTTGTGGGAAGAGTCAAGGATGTGCATGTCTTTATAGGAAATTTCACCTATCTAGTTGATTTTGTAGTCCTAGAAGATGTAGGATCGTCATTGACTATAGCTTATCCCAAGTAGTGCTAGGAAACCGTTTGTTGAAACATCTAAAATGAGCCATAACAAGTATGATGGAGCAGTTAGTTTTAAGGAAGGAACCGATGAAATCACTTATAGGATGCCTTGGAAAACAAATGAATATGGCCATCTACCCATTTTGAGCGAGACAACATCAAAGCTTTTGAGGACAAAAGCAAGGGCGATGTTGAAAAAGGTTATAAATTTATGTGGGAAAGAAGGAGGCTTTATTATAAGGATTGCTTGACCCTCGGGCCTAGATATAGAGTCGATGAAAATTTTGTCAATATGATAGAATTCTCATTGAGAATGCAAAACGAGACAACGTGAGGGCACGACTACGAGTCTAGCTACAAGACTCTTAAATAAAGAAAAGCGCTTCGTGGGAGGCAACCCATGCTTAATTGTTTGCTTGTTAGTGTCATATATCTTTTATTAATTGTTTATTCTCATGTTTAAATTTGTAAAAATGCTTTATTTTGTTTTTAACCTCGTCTTAATTGCATATAAAGGTATTTTACATAAAGGATAAGTGTAGGGAGGATTACACACGTTTTCAAAAGCGTAAACATGAGAATAACAATTCATTAAAAGATATATTTGTGTGTTTGTTCGAGTCAAATGCTTGTATCGAGTCATAATGGATGTTTTGCGAAATTTTCCATTCTAAAGATATAAATTTTCGAAATTTTTCGAGAAAATCATGAGACCGGTTTTGTCGGGATAACTTTGGCGTCGAGATTGCAACTGGCGTCGAAGGAGTAAAACAACAGTTACTTTTTCTCGTTTTACGAGCTACTTATAAATTTTGGAATTTTCGGTCTTAATTTTCGAAATGCAGTAAACATCCATTCCACAAGCATTATATCCTAGTTTAGTAGAGTCTTATATATATTATTACCGCCGATTTTCTGTGAAGGTTTCGTTTGTTTTCTTCAAATGTGCGGGTTTTATTTATCAAGAAGAAGAAACAAAAGATTGGAAGGAACTTTTCACGCATACATTTTTCTTGGAAAGGATTTAACCACTACTTTACGGATCCTACCGAGCTAATCGAGGGAGTACTAGTTTCTTTCGTTTTAATTACCTTCCATTATCATAACTTTGATACTTTCGGGAACATTGGGGACAATGTTCGGTTTAAGTGTAGGGAGGAAAATAAAGCGGGAACTTTGAAACTATGCTTATCCTTGATTATTTGCTTTGTCAATTGTATTTGTGTAATAAACCATGAGAAAATGTCGGTTAGGGTAATTTTGGCACCAAATTTAAAATTTTCATGATATATAGGAGTGGGCCATTAGTCTTAACAAAAGCGTCTCACGGATAGGAAGTTGCATGACTAGCACAAAACCCTTTACCACCTAAATTCCACCCAAAATGTGAGGATCGCCCTTAGATTAGTAGGAATTAAAGCATTCATCTTTAATGCTTAGAGTGTGAACCGGTAGTATATTAGATTCTAGAACTTGTTTTGTGATGCATCCGAGATCGCTAGTAAGACTACACTTGTGTAGTTAGGAATAACTAAATGATAAGAGGCATTAGGATAACCCTTGTTTGATACCGTAATATAATTACTTCTTCCACATCGGTTGAGTAATTCCCCACACCCTTTGCGTTGTACTCATCTTTAGTACACGATACCCTAGTTAACCCCTCGAGCCTATCCTTTTCGCGGTTCTCGTGATGTTTCGGTTTTCGGAATATCAATGAAAGCATTGTTTACACCACCCCAAATATACACCCAAATCGCCTTAGCCTACCCTGTATGCACTCACTTTTAGTGCATTATTGTTATCACCCTAAACCCTTAGTTCAATTATCTAGTTGCTTGCATGAGTTGCTAAGTCGAGTCATATCCTTTGTACAGTTTTGGGACGATTGGGACTCATGGGAAAAGTTAAAGTTTATAAAATGATTGAAAGGGCGTTAAATTCCCTAATTTGCGTAATAACATACCCCAAGTGTTTTGATCTTTTCAATTCGGGTCAAATTAGTGTTAGAGTAATAAAAACTTAAGTGTAGGGATGTGCCTATAAATCCCTATCATTTTGATGTTACTGTAGAGGATGGTAGAGTAAAAGTGTATGGAAAAAAATCGAAAAAAAAGAAAAAAAAAAGAAAAAAATAGAGTGAAAAAAAAAAAAAAAAAAAAAAAAAAAAAAAAAAACGGGCTACTATCCTACATCTATCCTTTAAATTTATGTTTGTTTGTTTGAGTTATTTAGAGTCTAGAGTGTCGAGTCTTGGCTTAGCAACGCCATTCTTCGTATGCTTGTAACATAAGAGATTTTTGACTTGCCACCACTAAATAGCCTATCCCACCAAACCCTTTGTTTCCCTACCGTAAGCCTAACATTACAACCCTTTAAAGACCTCTTTGATAGTCTTTCCTAGGTGCTACGTAAGCGATGGAGGTTTGATCTATTCTCAAGCCTATGGTAATCTATGTACTAGGACCGGTTAATGAGTGTTTAATCTTCCATTTCCAACTTGTTATATTTCATATACACCGAGAGAGATGTGAGTATCCAAACACCCCATGTGAGGTGCTAGTATGTAATTCCGTGCTTGTTATGACTTTCTTGGGGCTTATATGTGTTGTGGACTATTTTAAACCAATGCTTCATGACCCTAACTTATAAATTAATTGGCTAAAAGCACATTTGCTTGAGGACAAGCAAATACCAAGTGTAGGGATATTTGATAAGGTTTTAAAATGTACCTTTTGAGGGTCGTTTAAGCCCTTATTTGATCACTTTTGTATCCGTTATTACTTAATATCGTTCCTTTTCACTTTTAGGTCTCTTGAAGGCAAATTGCTGTAATGGCACTTATTTGGACGAAAAGGCGCGGATATCTGAAGAAAATGGCCAAAGTCGAGAATCGAGACACTCAGTTCTTGAAAACACAAGGTGGCGGCGTCTTTGCTTAGCTGCGACGCCGTCGGAGGATTTTGTGACGGAGACGAAGCCAAAACTCTTATTTTCAAGTGGCGGCGTCAAGTTATAAAAGAGTAGACCGTCGCATGACTCGGACGGCCTAGATTCAATCGAGACGGCGTCGAAAAGCTGAAGAGGACGGCGTCACAAGCACAAGGTGGCGCCGTCGCAAGACTAACGTGGCCAAGCGAAACCCTAATGGCGGCGATCCCGGCGTCACAAAACATAAGGTGGCGCCGTCGCGGATGTAATCTTATATATAGAATCCGAATTTTTCGGTATTAGTGTGTAGTCTTTTGGAGTAAAACCTAAACCGAACCAAAATTTGTCTTGTACGGTATTTTAGGGTTCAAACCCTATCTTACATCAAGATAAGTGTTTTACTTCATTAATACAATTATGTCTTTGATTATTTGTGTGTATGCTTGCATGTTCTCCATGTCCAAGCTAATTTACTTGTGTGTTTGCTTAGGAATATGAAACTTAATTATTGAATATTGATTGGTTGTCTCTTATCTTAGTTGTTAATGATCTAGTAATGCGATAGGTCATTCGTTGTGTATAATGCTTGATTAATCTTTGTGAACCTTAGGTTATAGCACCTTGGCGGTTGTAAGCTAAACTATCCAAAGAGGCCTTAGAGTTAGAGTTTATGATCCTAGTGGTATTTTGTAGGCGAGACCCTTTGGTAACTTCAAAGAGTTAGGGAGAAAGCATACCTACAACTTTAGACACACAAGCGCAATTAAGAATAAGGGCGTGACAATTCAACCACCAATAGGAGATAATTAAGGAGTAGTAAAACCTAAGTAAACACATCTTTAAACTATCATACGAGCACACAATAATTAGACATAGACTACATACACCTTAGATTAGATAATTAGATAAGTAGAGTAATCGGTAGCAATACCAACCCCAAATCAAACCCGAGATTCGTACTTTTCCATTTCCTAAAAACATAAAAAGATAAAAATAATCTTCCTCAACCCCAACCTTAGCGTAGTAACTTCTCACTAGCATTCCTATTCCCTAGAGAACGATATCAATACCCGTGGCTTACCTAATACTACACTACAACGATTAGGTTCCTTTGCCTAGGGTGTTATAAAACTTGCTCGAAGAAAGGAAGTTCCTTTGACCCCGAGCGGCGTGTGGCGTTATCAGTGCCCAGAAAACTCCTAATTCCTTTTAGATTAGTCAGATAACGGAGTCGAGATATAAAGTCAACCTTAGCTTTAACCACTTCAATCTCGGTTTGTGAAATTTTATGTCCCAAAACAATTCCTTCTTTTACCATAAAATGACATTTCTCCCAATTTAGGACAAGGTTGGTTTCTTCACATAAGCATTTTAGATAAATTATTAAGGCAAGATGAGAAAGAGTTACCAAAAACCGAGAAATCGTTCATGAATACTTCCATGAAATCTTGGCACATATCTGAGAAGATTGCCGTCATGCACCGTTGGAATGTGGCAGGGGCATTGCATAGTCCAAAAGGCATTCTTAGGTAAGTGAATGTTCGTAGGGAAAGTGAAAGCAGTCTTCTCCACGATCCTCAAGGCGATTGGAATCGAAAATATCACGAAAATCCATCAAGGAAACAATAATATTCATGTCCGAAAGCCTTTCTAACATTTGATCGATAAAAGGAAGTGGAAAGTGATCCTTCCGTGTTGCGTCATTTAGTTTTACGTAATCGATGCACACCCTCGGCTAGTAACCGTTCTTTTAGGTATCATTCGTTATCTTCATTAGTGACCACGGTCATTCCTCCTTTCTTTGGCACAACATGAATAGGACTAACCCAAGGGCTATCGGAAATAGCGTAAATTAGACCTCCATCCAAAATTTTAATGATCTCGTCTTTTACCACATCTTGAACTTTTGGGTTTAATCTTCTTTGTGGCTGCACTTAGGGTGTAATCGAGTCGAGGCGAGTTCGAGCTCGACAAGGCTTGAGCTTGGCTTGAAACAAAATAGTAGGCTTGAGCTTGGCTTGATAGCTTGTCAAGCTTTAATCATCAGAGCTTGAGCTTGGCTTGAATAGGTTTCGAGCAAAGCTTGAGCAACGAAAAGCTTGAATATATACAAAATATTGTATTTGATAGAAAGTCATAAAATATATATATTTATATATAAAGTAATATAAACTAAAACACATTTGAAAACCAAATTAAATTAATTTACCGATAATAAAACCAATAATAACGTTTTACGTACTAAGTCCAACATTAGAATGAAACATAAGCCAAAGTACTAATTAATGTTGTCATCGATATACTAAGTATAAACAAAAGCTAAAATTATCTAATAGTATATATTTTGGTCTATTAATATTCACGATTCATAACTAGAAACTTGTATTTGCTTTTAGAAATAAAGCAAGTAAGCAACATCACTGGTCTAAGATATCGATGTTAGAAATAATTACAACTTTATTTACCATATAAAAGTCCTTCAAAATTATATTAAATAATTATTTATGAAGTAAATCCTTATAATTAGAATAATATTCAAATTAGCCCTTAGTTATTTATATAAATTTAATATAAAAAGATATATATACTAAGGCTTGATAAAAGCTTGATAAAAGCTCGAGCCAAGCTATCAAAAGCTTGAGCTTGGCTTGTTATATGTTTCGAGCCAATTTATTGGGATTGAGCTTGGGCTTGAGCTTGATAAAAGCTTGGCTTGATCGAGTGAAGCTCGAGCTCGAGCTCGAGTTGCTTGATAAAAGCTTGACTTGATTACAGCCTGCACTACTGGTTTAAAATCATCTTCCATAAGTATCTTGTGAGAACAGTATGAAGGGTTAATTCCTTTTATGTCAGAAAATTTCCATGCAATAGCTCTTTTGTGCTTGCTTAAAACACATAATAACAATTTCTTTTCCTCGTCGAGGATAATAAAGAAGAAATTACCACGGAAAATTAAGATCATCATTAATAAGTGCGTATTCTAAATGAGAAGGAGCTCTTTGAGCTTGGGAGTAGTATCGACTTTTTCTAGGATGTTGGTGAACATAACTTTTGGTTGTCCATGATGTTTTCTTCCCTTTGTCTTCTTCATTGTTAGACATGTCATCATTGTCTTCAAATACCATTGATTTCAAGGGGTCGGTGAAAGCATTCTTGAGCATGTTTACGGACATTCATTTCGACTAGGTCGAGGTCATCAAGGTTGTCGTCGATTGAAAAAGCATATCTCATTGATTTTCTAGGTGAAGGTAATCTTATTATTCCCAATTTCCAAAGAGATCTTCTTGTTAAAACATCAATCATGGCATGTGCTATGGCAGAAACGGGTCTTCAAGTAAAATGGGGACATCGTCTTCTTCCATTTCGAGGACCACGAAGTCGATAGGAAAACAAATTTATCAATCTTGACAAGGACATTCTCTGCAATTCTTTTAGGGTATTGAGTTGTTTTGTTGCCCACTCAATGCATTCTAGTTGGTTTCAGGTTCCCCAATTCTAGAATGAGTAAAGCGATAATGGCATAAGACTAATCTTGGCCTAAGTCGGCATAAGCTTTATCGAACATGATACCTCCGATGGTGCAAGGCAAAGTGAAACTCGGGATCTTCTTCTTTGAGAGGCATGTCTTTTAGAAAAGCGTGAGAACACCTTTGATTCAAGGTAACACGTATACGATCGAGAAAGTCTTTTATGATTGAGGAGGTCCTTCATGAATTTAGCATATTGAGCATTTTCTCAAGTGCTTCATCGAGAGGAATGTTAATCTTTGAGTTGTTGTAATTTTCCATGAATTTTGAAATTGCAATTGTTCTTGCTCCTTCTTAATTCTTCCGAAAATGGTATGGGTAGGAACATAGGGATGAACTTTTCGAGTTGGTTGAGTATCCTCTATTTCCTTGTTCTTTGTTTTGAGGTTTCTTCATCTGAACATCAGAGCTTGAGGATGGTTTGGTTCTTTATAGTTTAATCCACTTGGGTTGTTATAGCATGGGCTAGATCCCTAGGTTTGGTTCGGTTGTACTAGGAAGTTCCCTTCATCTCTCATTCGACCGATTCTGCGAGCCTTCAACTTGATTCTCAATCTTCTTATAGCGGTTGCTTGAGTTCTTAGTGCATGGTCGTAATCTTTCTTGATATTCCATACCAGTTTCTCACTTTCTTCTTGCTTTCTGCTAGATTCCTTCACAATCTTTTTTACAGCCCTTTCGAGATCCGTCACTCTTCCTTGTTGGTTTATCGAACTTATGTTTAACCATCTTTACTTCTTCAAAAGGGGTGCATATCGAACTCGAATTCTTCAAATTCTTAATTACCGATTGTAGTTCTATTGGGTTTCTTTCCAATCTTCATTCCGGATGAAGAATGAAGAGCAACTTCTTCAACTCTAGTCCATCCTTTATCAGCGGTCATCAAAGGGATAGGTTCTTTGGGTTTAACATTTGTCGATGTAACATATTGGTTTCACAAGCACATAAACAAACTCAATATGGGGTATAATATAGATGGTTTAGAGAGAAAGTGGGATATTCTAGAAGAGAAACTCTTGGAAGGTTATATTCCACAAGAACATCAACCCTCTACCTTGCAAGGTAGAGGGTATTTATAGGTTACAAACTAAGCGGCCTCGGACGGCACGTGGATCGGTATCTGATGGGTAAAGACCGTCCTTCCTCCACGGTGTTGCCTTTACTCAAAAACTAAGATAATAACACTAACAACTAACATAATAAACTATATGTCTACGAGCTAACTTAAGCTAGATTATACTTGGGGTGATCGATGCTTCTGATAAATTTCAATTCTAACAATCTCCCCAAGGGAGGTCTCCCATGAATTACATTGTGAATCCTAGCATTCTAATAAATCTTGATCTTGAGCTCGTAGACTTCTCTTCATCGAGTATTCAAACTATGTATACGTGGTGATTTCATCATCGTTCAACTACAATGTATGTTTCGTGGAGGTTATTGGTGATCCATCTTGATGACCTTTGAGCATAACTAGAGATCATCGGCAAAGCAAATTCTCGGCATCACCCGTTGTTATGTTGCGGTATATGATGTTGTAACATTTGGACCGACATGCTCACATTACGGATCATGATTTCTTCTTATCGGAGTAGCGGAAGCTTTGTTGATTCATGATATTGGCGGCGTGTGCGAAGCATGGGTGATAATATCGAGTCATTGATGCACTAATCATGATTTCTTTGGAAATGAATGTGTTGTGTGAGCATGCGGCTAAGGATTGACCGCTCCTTACGATCATTTGCAAGCGTCGGGTGCTCACGCATAAAGCAGATTAGCAATAAAAGCGCCCAAGTGTCTTTGATCACTTTTGTTGAATTGAGTACTGCCTTGCGGTTCCCGTTGATCGGTACAAATCTTGCTGTGATCGGTATAATCTGAAGAATTTCCTTGACGAGGGTTTCGCGGTGGTATTTGTTCTCAAACGGAACGTCTCAAAGAAGACAACACGGAGTGAGTGAACGAATTGAGATTCAGCGATTGATGAAAAGAGATTTGAGAAAACAATCGTGTACTACTCAATAGAAATTGTTTTGCAATACAACGAAGGTTTAATGAAAATCAATTATCAATCATAAACACCTTTTATTTTTGAAAAATTAGTACCGATCGATGTGCTAAGGAAAATAGTTTTTAAGCAAAGCGGCGGTTTTCAAAGGTATCCGTCAATCCATAACTTGAACGGGATTGATTCAAAGATTGAATCGCCCCATTGTTTCGATCGGTTGTCACATGGTTGATCTATTGAATAGATCTCACATGCCACCCACGGGAGCTTGTTTGATGTTGGCTCGAGGCTTTACATCTTCATTGTGAGTATGTTGGCATACTACTCGGATGTTAGAAATACCACAAGGATAATGTGTAGGACTCAAAAGATATAATCTCTTTTCTACATTGTGTGAAGCAGAGAGTCTTCATTGAAAATGTCCTAAAGAGATTTAAATGATGATCTCGTGGCTCTAGACTTAATAGTGCATATTTGGTTTCTATGCGGAGACTAGGGAGAGGTCTCCTTCTTTAATATCAACAATCTCTAAGAGAAAGTCGATAGATTATCGGTTCCTGTGAGAATGAAACAAGTCCTTTTAAGAGAAACTTGAGTGGCTCGGGAAGTTGTAGTGCGGTCGTCCTTTGGGTCCATGGCGTCTTGTCTTCAATCTGATGTTACCTTGGTAACCACGGTATATATGAATTGAACCCGGTTTACGCCTAAGGTTGAATAAATGGAGGCTATTTCTTTTCACCCTTTTCACATTCAATTCTTTTCATTCTTCAACCTCTTGATGCTTCGAGACTTCATAACTAGAACCTTGTTGGGTTTATTCGATTACTAGCTCGGGCTCGGTCCTCGCTCTTCCCATTTCTCATTTTCTCCTTTTTCATCATACCTAAGGACTCTACACTATCTAGTAGATTGTCCACAGGTAGATCCCTCCAGGTTACGGCGGATCGTGGAGAATACCTAACCTAACCATCCTTATACCACCATGCATAAAGTAAATTGGTCGGTCTTTTGGTATTGTTAATTCTTTCTTTGAAACTAGTCGAAAAATCATTTGGAAAAACAATCAAGGTACTTGTGATATGAGATCAAAACATTTTGTACCTTAATAGTTTTGATCATTTAGAAATGCTCCCCCTCAACATGTGCATATGATTTTGAAATTGTTTAGCACATGGGGGCAAGAGATCTTTGAAATAGTTTCTTGATCACAATTTCCGTAGGAAAAGCCATTTGATTTTCTTGATAAATTCTCCCCCTCAATATGTGCGTAGAATTATTGAAATCAGTTTGACACATAGAGGAAAGAGACCTTTGAAGTACTACCACGATTACCACACATTTAGAAGCCATTTAACACACAATTAAGGTACCTTATATAAAAGCATGGAAAACTTTGTACCTTGAAGGTTTGAATTTGATTTGAAATGCTCCCCATAGTATATGCTTGAGATTCGAAAATAGTTTAGCACATATTAGAGAGCGGTATGCACTTTGAGACAAAAATGGTCATTTTTATCAACTTTCATATTTATATCACATTTTCTCCCAGATCAAAATTTCAAATCCTTTGAGATTTTGGATCTCAAGTAATTAAATATGTATGAGACAAAACATTTGTTGGAGAAAAATGTGTCCAATTTTATATGATCGAAGTGGACAACTTGAAGTTCCCTTTTTAGACACAAAGGGAAACCACGGTACATAACCTAACACTATTACATGCATTATAGTTGTTCATGGTTTGTACACCACATTTTACATAGATAATACAAAGCGAAACTACTTAGAAAGATGTCTTCATTCGGTTCTTTGAAGTAGTTTGTAATGACTTCACCGAAGTCTACCGCCAACAAAACTTTCAAGGTGCGGAAGATCATTGAGTCTTAAGTCTTCACTGATTGCGACAATGAAATCTTCACACCTCTTTAAGTCCTCATCGGACCCGAATTTTGTTTTGTTCACGGCTTGGATCAACTCGATTTCTTTCACTCACGGAGTTCAATTCTTCTTGACCATCTTGAGAGTGCCATCCTTTGAATTTGTAGGCTCGCACAATCTCATCGACATCGAGTCTCGTACATCGTGGAAGAGGATGGCTCAGGGTGTCAAGAACTCTAAAGTCGTAATGAAATTCATGTCTGAGGCATCCCATTGTGGCCTTGTTAAGTTGACCAGAGTCAGTAGCTCTCCATTCCAAGTGAATATCCTCAACCTATTTTTGGATGACTAAGCCTCACGGTCCAAAGATTGGCGATGCGGAAGAGCTTTCTTTTCACGAGCGGTAGGTGTTCAAGGTGTCCATGAAGGTTCGAAGATAGAGATCTTCAAAGTCACTTGGCGTGAGATGTTTAAAGTCGTTTTCTTCAATAACATGATCCTTCTTGTCCGCTCTTGAAGAACAATCTTCTTAAGGTAATCATAGCCACAGTTTGGAACATCTCTACACTAACAACACTTAAAATTAGCACCTTGGATCGAGCTGCTACGCCACTCTTATTGGCACTATGTCTATCAATGTAAAATTTCTTCTTGAACCACCGGTGAGAAATACCATATGAAGCGGCAATGTCATACTTTTGTTCTTTGTCGACCAAGAATTGATCAAGAACCATCATTCAAGTCCACGATTAGAGTGGGTTCGACTTTCATCTTCGGATCGATAAATTTGGTCTTCTTCGATGAAACGAGCACACAAATAATCCGGTCATGATTGAAGAAGAACTTCGGTGAATAGTTATTTGTCTAGGTTCGCCACCGAGAGGAAGGCAGGCTTGTTCACATTGAATCGTGATCGCTCACGGACTTGATCATTCAACATCTTATGGCATTCTTCCATCGGTATTGGAGTGGTTGGCATCGGTGAAAAACCTTAACAATTTCAAAAGCTTGTCCTTCAAGATCCTTTGGAGTGATGGATGATATTCCTACATTGACAAAACCATTTAATGAAGCGCCCATATCTCCGGTGACATGAAGGAGAGTCGTTATCCGGGGTTTCATAGTTAGTAGAAATTGTGGAGGCCCGGTTGTTGTCGGGATTATCATGTCGGTCTACGGGATGGACCATGAGGGTTACAGGTGTGAGGTCTCTCTTGGTGAGCCAACCCGATGGTGTCTTTTGAAGGTGCAACTCTAGATAGGTTAGGCGTTCTCTGTCATGTATGTAACAAACCAATCATCTTTAGGCGGCTTGGGATAAACTTGGTGGACGCATCATCGTTATCGATTACGATTACTGTCATGACATCGACACTTCATGAACCACTTGATCTCTGAGGATAGAGGAGGCATGCAGTGAACCTTGAATCAACCATGGTCCAAGCTGCAGATTTCTTGTGTACCTTGATTTCGGATGGTTGGGTTGATTGGGAGGTTTGGTGGTGATGATGGTGGTTGTGGTGGAGGTGTAGAGGGTGTCTTAGAAGATCCACCGACTCGAAGTTCCGGCACCCCGGTTGGAGGCGGGGGAGGAGGAGGATCTTTAGGACCTTTACGCAATGTCTCCAACACCATGGTCCTCCTTTTCTTCTTAGCTTCTCTTTCTCCAATGTCCTTCAAGCTGTTCATGATTGTGGTGCTTAATTGATTCTTGAGAGCCTCATATAAGCTTCTTGTGGACCTCATGCTTATGCTCGTTAGCCTCATACATCTTATCGAGAAAGTTCGGCTCTTGTATACGCAATGGGTAGATCTTTGAATCGTCTAGCGATGGAGCTTCCATTGCCCATTCCACGGCATCTAACCGCCTTCAATGGCGTCTACAACTCCTTCATCAAAGTTGAGGTGCTCCGACCTATAGCCACGATTCTCGAGGGCATTAAAGGAATTTGGAAGTTGTCTTTCAAGTGCTTTAATTCTTTTCTTTGCTTTGTCGAGCAATTGATCGATGTAAGTATTTGAGGTGGTGAAGTTGGTGGAGTTTCCATGTCGATGCTTTGTAACCACGGTTCAGGATAGATCCTTATCAGTTCGGTGGTGGAAGTGCGGTTGTTTAGTGCTGCGGTTCGCGAGAGAAGGTCTTGACATAGGTGGAATGGTTGAAGTGTCTTCTTGAATATCGACGATAAACATGGATTGGGCTTCCTCTTTATCATTATCTTGCTTAGAGATTCGGTATCTAAGGGTTTGTCATTTAGAATTGATCACGAAGAGAGTGCGTATCTAGGTTCTTGATGAAGAGAAATAGGTAAGCGATTTGGTTCTTCCATGTGCATGGTCTCATCAGATCTTGACTCGAGGTTCTCTGTGAGACATTCTCCAAGCTGGTGCACTAACGTTCGACTTTCTAGGCTTTGCTTGATTCCAAGTTGCGAGAGACATCATCTTCATCAATCAACCTCATATTACCCTCGAGCCTCGGTTTCCTCAACGTTTGTTTTCCACTTCCTTCTTCTTTTTACCTTACGGGTAGTAGTGTCGGAAGGTGGTGACCTTTCATGTTTCTTTTTGGAAGGCGACATATGAAGTCTTTGAAGTCTTTGAACCAGGAGTAGACTTAGTTGATTTGGATTGCGGTGGAGTGGGAGAGACATCAACATTAACACCGGATCTGGAAGCCCTTTTCTTGTATAGTTTGAAGTAATCCGTCTTCTTAATATCGTCAGTGAGAAGACTATCGAGGAATTAGCAATCAAAGATCTCTTTATCCATACCTTTAGAAACATATTTAAGGTTACCGGAAAAATTCATCCTTAGCATAATAAAGGATGATTCACTCACGGATTGAAGTTATAGTCTGCTGCAAGTCTTGGATGACAAGTTTGAAAATCGATGCTAGGAATCACAAGTTTGTTAACTTTCTTTCGACCACGAGCTTTATTACGAAAGTTTGTTCTATCGAGATATAAATGTGTTCATTGACAACGAAAATTCTTCCCGATCGTTCGAGACCTTCACATTCACCCCATTAACAATACCCCATAGGACTGCGGGATGGGAATCCTCACTTTATCAAACCACGATGTTTTCGGATAAGCACAAGTTGAGAGCTGTTGTCATTGCTCTCCGGGTTGATACATGTGACCGATGATGATGTCGAAGCCCTTGATATGCCAATTTGATAACCCGAGCCAATCGAAATACTATTAGCTCTTCCGCTAGGTGGAGTTCGGATCGTATGGTAGGGTTCTGAGGGTGTGATTCCTAGGGCCTTCTTGAGAATATGAGAATTAATTTCAAATTCTTTATCATCTAGTTTGCGGGAATATTGAGTAGTGATTTTGTCCCATTCAATGGGTTCCAAAATTGTTGTATGTAAATGGTGAGAAATTGTGCATTGCTTAGTAAGGGCGAAGAAATTTGTGTTTTGAGGATATCAATAGACACTTTGAGGATTGGATTTTGTTGCAACTTTTGCATGTCCATATGATTACTTTTCCCAATCTCTACCCATTTATCTTAGGAAGGATCTCGTTGTCGATGAAGTACTTTGGGTGGAGGCGGAAGATGAAAGGTTACGAGACGAGGTTGTGTTTGCCATTGAAAATCTAAAGGTACACACATACAACAACAATGATTGAAGGCATGTTAGTTTAGATATGGTTAGTTAAGAAACATTGGATCCAACCTCATGACATAGACACAACAAGTATCAATTTTGATAGAGTTCCCATAAGCAGATTGAAATAGATTGAGTGGCATTAGAAAGTTTTCAAGGTAACTGCTTTATATGACACAGTTTTCAAGAGACAAGTTGTTTTTGAGTCAAAATATTTAAAAGCACAGTTACTAGGAAATAACATCATGAGACAAGATACTATTATGGAGATATTATAGCAGGTTGTTTGAACCAAGTTGTGATACCAAGTTGCCACAGGAGAAACCAAGTACACATTTGCTCAAACAGTGTATGTCATAGCAAGTCACTAAGAGTATGTTGTCAAAACAAGTCGCTACAGGAAAACCCGAATCAAGTCGCTAACATGAAATTATACTAGCAAATCGCCTTAAAATAATTTAATAAACCAAGTAGCCACTTGAAAATTGAACCGACAAGTCGCTAGACTTGTGAAACAAGTCGCTATCAAAAGATAGGACCAAGTCGCTACAAGTTTAACAAGTTGCGATTTGGTAAGTACAAGTCGCTACCAACATTGATAGTGATAAGTCAGCTACGAGTTACTTAGGTAAGTCGCTAAATAAGTATAAACAAACTAACTCGCTACCAAGAATCTTGGTAAGTGCATACCAGAACACACAAACCAACTCGCTATGAAGAACACATCTAAGTCGCTATCAAGAACATTTCAACATAATCATTCCAACTGCTATGAAGAACATATCTAAGACTCTATCAAGAACATTATCATATCCACACAAAACTACAAAGTCCAATCAATATCCTAACACGCATACGGATCGCTACCTATAGCAAATACAATCCCGACAAACACAATCAAGTGCTACGACCCTATCACAAAATATTCAATAGCAAATACAATATAACTTCGAATCCATTAACACAACACATAAAGTCTCAAGCCATTCCTAAAGAGCCTAAACATACAACATATGCATGTTAAGTGATTCCATTAGCGCGAATCCATTTACCAACCTAAAAGAAGGGATCAAATTATGAGGTTCAGTTGCGCGGTGGGAAACTGTGATGGAAAACTGTGTTAGTCTAGCATCTATGACATATAATTGAAAGCAGAGAGTGTTAGATGCAAAACATACCACGCTAAGTCGCTAGCTAGAAATGTAAACGAGAGAGAGAATAGACACAAGTAGTATAAAGATTTTGAAATAGTGAATAGTGAGAGGTAAGTCGCTAGGGTATGAGGAAGGATTTTCACAAGAATACCAACATGACACTTTCCGTCCTTGTATTTTAGAGACTAGTTAATTAAGTCGCTAGAAAATAAACAACCAAGTCGCTAGGGGTTTACCACGACAAAGTCGCTAACATATCATCTTATGTATACTAGATATTTTGGTCCATGAACTTATCGGTTGCAAACTAGCACATAGCACACATATCATAATTAAGATGACATAATAGGATAAGCAACCTAACACATTGGAGAACAAGACAAGACAAAGACATGCATTTGAGCACCTTACATAACCAGCAATTGTGCATATATAAACTAGATAGCTTGTAAAATTCTCCCCCTCAATCCATGTCACCAATGACCATTGATTGAATTAAACCCACTTGTGATAAAAACAGGAATATATCTTTTGTTCGAACTTCATCTATGATCCCGTATCATTATTGAATGACAGTTCTAGGACCGTAGATGTTATCGATAACAAAACATATATCCTTTATTAGTTTGAGGTAGATGACTAAAATTATGAATTATATATATATATATATATATATATATATATATATATATATATATATATATATATATATATATATATATATAAAAGAAAATATTTTTGAATTACACATACCCCCATTACGGCGTCATATATTGGCGTCATTATTCAACGTCAATTTAGATTTGCCTTCTTCCGTCATTTTGCTAGCCTAATCTTTTGAATCTGAGACTATTTCCATAAATTTTCTATATCAAAAGTATTATTTAAATCTTTTTTGCTAGCCTAATTTTGTAACCTATGTTTTGATTGGAGGGCTTATGCCGATCATAGTTTTATCCATTTTTTTTGTTATGATTGACGAACAGGTATGTATATATGATGTATATCATTGGTAATTGCCTATCTTTTCTATGTTTAGATTATTCTCTTTATGCACATTACCTGTTTGTTAAAATGACTCAGTTAATTCAAGTATTGTGTTTATTGTTTATTTGTAGTTAATCAAGACCTCACCCAAATCAAGCATATTAATACTTTTATTTGCTCTATGGTTATTGGGTTTACTTGAAATCCAGTAAGTTATGAAGCCTCGAAAAGCCACGCTTATTAATAGAGATAATTTTATAGTATGACATTGTTTTGGGTAAGCTTTTTATCCGAATAATGTTTATACTAAATGTAACTATATTTACTTGATTTTAAGATAACTTAAAATGTAACTATAACAAAAATGTCTATAGATTTTCAAGTTTAGTATAAAATATATAAAGGCAAACTAGAGCATTTGTTAGCGATTAAGAATAACGGTGTTGTATTGCAATACATTAAAGAAGAAGATTATAAATGGAGCCTTCAAGAAAAAATTTCTAAGGCATTTAGCTCCTTTTTTGCATAGTATGGCTTGATGTGAAAAAGGTGTTGTGTCTGTTAGTATTTCTCTGCACGAAAGTGAATGATTGTGATTACCTATGGTATATATGTTCTTTCTCATACATACTTATGTACTTTTACTTTCTTCGAATGATATGAGTACTAATTCAGAAATTTACATTTGGTAATAGCACCAGTGTCTTGAACATATCTAAGAAGCCATCCTATCTTTGAAGGACCAAAAAGTGTTGGATTGGTAATGTTTTTTTTTACTGGAATCACATGGATTTTGAAAAATATACTCCCTAGATTTTTTACTCTTTTTTTAGTAGTTTGTCAGAGTTAGACTCCTTTATTTTCCACATGCTTGCATGCTGGAAAGATACCTTGTAGGTGGTTCTGGTTTTCTGAAGTTTAAGTTATATGGGACATGGATAGCTAAGGTATCATATTTTCCAGGCATTTTCAAAGCGTTCCCTACTACCCTTGCAGAATTGTAGGGTAGCTTCTTTGTGAAAAATTCATCTTAGCTTTCAAATGATTTCACTAATATATGACAATGGTTTAATTCATTTTAGCCCATCAAGTTAGATCAAACCCCGAAGAACCGCTAACCCGTTCTTAACTGGTACTTAACCATTTTGCAAGTTCAGTTTCCATATCTTACACAGGTAGTTCAGTTTGAAGCTTTAAGAAGCCGATAGTTACGTTTTAGCTCATATTTAGCCAAAAACCCGACTGAACCGGCCAATGTACACCCATAGTGACTGTATGCTGTTTTCGCTTAACTAAAGCTTCATTGTATTAGTATAACATGTTTAGTCGTTAGAGGAATGGAAAAAAATAGACATAATTGTGAGTGCATGGTTGGATGGCATACTTTCTTTTCTATGTTGTACACAATTGGAGTGCATAGTTATGATTAATTTAGTCACACTGTTATCCCTGGAATGATTTGAGCTTTTTGCACCTATTTACATGGTAATTTCTAAAATCCAAATCAGTATCATGAAGTAATTAAGAACTCATGAATCTTTCTGAAATGTCCACTTAGTGATACATGATAAATTTAATTTCAGATTTTTGTATGAACTGATCCATGTTATGTTCATAAATTGCAGGTATGAAGCAATAACTGTTCTGTAAAAGTATGTGGGCATATAGCGTTTTGGGTCCAACCCAACCGACCCAAACAGATAATCACTTGTTTAGAGCCGTTATTCGACTTGCCTGACCCATTCAACCCACTCCATTTTTTGATCTCTTAAAAACTGTTTCATCATTATCTTAAAAGTTGCTTGGCTTCATTTTCCATCGTTACTGCAAGTTGTACCCTATTTTATTCATCCATCTTCATTTACCCACACACATATCATTCTCATGTATGCAAAGTTATGTGGGCATTCTGTGTCTACTTGGAAGCAATTGCAGTGCTTCATCCGCTAACTATGATGCAAAAAACTAAGGTTTAGATTTCTGAACAACTACCTTATTTTAGTATTACTTTTACTTAAATTGGTATAATCGAGGAAACAAAATGTAGATGATTGAACCTTCTACTGCTCATTATGTGTTTGCACTTGGAGTTACTGCAAGTTGTACCCTCTTTTATTCTAGCCATCTTCATTTACCCACACACATATCATTCTCATGTGAGCAAAGCTATGTGGGCAATTGCAGTGCTTCCTCCGCTAACTATGATGCAGAAAACTAAGGTTTAGATTTATGAACAAATACCTTATTTTAGTGTTACTTTTACTTAAATTGGTATAATTGAAAAAAAAACATCAATGTGATTGTTTTGCAAAATGTAGATGATGGAAGCTTCTACTACTCATTATGTGTTTGCACTTGGAGTTGCGAGATTCTTCGGATGTGCTCCTTTGGGTCATTCAGTCAGGTTTCGGTTTCTAAAACCATTGCTTATGTACACAAAAAATATTTATGAATTGTATGTTGTTACTGCCCTATTTTGTGACAAGGGTAAACTAAAAAAATTTCAATATAGTTTTGATCCTATTATACTTGATTAGTGTCAAATTTGACAAACCACATGGATGACTTTTGCAATTTACTCTAGAATATGATACAAGGAAGATGGCTTTCTTTGGTAATTTTAATGACAACACAAAGCTATTTGAATGCTACAACTCATACTTGGATTGTGATGTTTTGACAAATATGAGTTGCGTACTCTTTCATGCAGCTGCATTGTTTTGTTTGCACTTGGCAATTCATGTAAATAGCAATACAAGGACTTATGAACAATAGATTTTTTTGAAATACTAATCATATGAAGGTTATTTTGTGTTGCAAGTTTTTCCTGGTACATCCATGGTTTCATTATTACCTGATAATTGTTTTCTTAAGATATACAATCAGATAACATGGATATAAATTATGACTTATCATAGTATGGGATTAGTGAAGAGCCTTCCTTTTTCTATAGTTAAAATGTACACTAATATACTACGTATATTCACAAGTACTTTAATGTTTTTGTATCTCAACCTTACAAGAGAATGTCTATTAGTAAGGTGATTGATTTTCAGTCATTGAAGGTTACAACAAGCATTTTAGGACGAGAGTGCCTAGAGGTCTTGGGTTCGAACCCTAGTGAGAAAATTAATCCCTTATTGGCCACGGACGTTCACCTGCGCCGACTCCGGGCTATCCAAAAAGGTAGTCGCTCAGGGATTTGTCGGCTCGCAATGCCAAGTCGGAAACCCAGACATACCAAAAAAAAGCATTTGTGTCAAATGATTGGTTGTGCAACGTGAAGGTGATATAACTGCTGTTAATGTTTTGTTATAATGAGAATGTACAAAATACAACATATAAACAAATGTTAATTTGTACTTTAAAATCCACTTTTTATTCTTCTCTTGATCGAACAGTTCATATTGAATTTATAGCGACTCTATAATAACACTTGATAATATACTTGCAATATGATTATAACGAGTTTAAAAGGAATAATTGTATGATCATGTTTGTCTTTAAAGTCAATTTATCCAATTGGATAAGGGCATGTTTTAGACATTTTATGCCAAAGACTTGCAAAGCGAAGTGTTTACCTAACATAAAATCATCACTAGCATAAAATCATCATTGGAGTAAATGATTACAAGAAGAAAAAAAGCTTTATTTCATTATTGAACAAATCATATTAGAGCGTGTATTAATATCTATAATAATATGGTAGATTATGTATTGAGTCTATGGATTTGTGAGCCAATATATAATGGGTCGGGCCAAAGCGAAATGGAATGGAACAAAATTTAAGGGTTTGAAGACTTGATGATTGTGTTAATGAGGATATATACCTATAACACATATAGGTAATGCAACTATAATTCCTAGAATGTAATCTTTATACAAAAACTACCCTTGAAGATTAATATAAGACTATTTCATGTGTGTTTTGCATTGACTATCAACAACAATTAAGGGCAATCTCTATTGAATGTTGGAATTATTTTGGCCTAAACTTGTATCGACACATGAACACTCTTAAAAGATGCAAATGTTTGAAGGCATTGATCAAACATTGCATGATGCTTATCATGAGAGTTTAAAATAAATATGATAATTCTAAAGATCTCAAATGTTGTTTTTAGCGATTTTGATCATTATCAATTTCTTAATATGTCAATTCCTCTAGATATTTACATGGTTATAGCTCAACTTGATAATCTTATAAGCTGAAGGGAAAAAAGTGATCTTCTAATTTTATTTTATTTTTTCTTTTCAAAAGCCAGTAAGCTTGTAAGCCTATATAATAAGGTAAAGCAAACACCCACATAATTGACTCAAATGTCATGTGAATGTTTTATTTTAACAGAGTGATGCACATACATTGTATTTTTCAAGTTATGTCTTTTTATAATTTTTATTGACACCATGAAACCAGCGGGTCTATAATCTAGTATATATATATATATATATATATATATATATATATATATATATATATATATATATATATATATATATATATATATATATATATATATATATATATATATATATATATATATATATAGGCTCTGGTTCCATTGAGAAGGTTTTTATTTTGAGAAGATTGAGAAATCTTCGTTTGAAACAAATTGATTCATGTTTTGATTTGATTCACAAGTAAACATCATTTTATGGTGAATCGAATCTATAAATCACAAATTTGATTCACAAATCATTGTTAAATCGAGTTATGATGATGATTCATTAAATTTGTCAGATGATTCGATATTCTACATATATTCGAAATCGAGAGATTTTAACATTGATTCAAATTTTTTTACACATTTGAATTTTAAACACATTAAAATGAGTTTTACGCTTGAAAAACATGAATCAAAGTTAAAAATCTATCGTTTTGAAAACCTTCTCAATCTTCTCAAAATAAAAACCTTCTCAATCGATCGATCTATCTATATATATATATATATATATATATATATATATATATATATATATATATATATATATATATATATATATATATATATATATATATATATATATATATATATATATATATATATATATATATATTTTAAATGTATATAATTTTTTTTTAAAGCGAATTTGTACAGATTAATAAGGCGAGTCTGATTCAAGTCGAATAGGGTCAAAGTACAAGGTACATCAATTACGGCATCTATAGCTCTGATTGAGCAATATTCATTTCGATGGAAACCAAGTCATGAAGTTCTTGAATGAATTGAGCATTGTACCTGAAAAAGACTGAGAACACATTGCACTAGAAGCACATGTAGTATTGCAAATAGATGAGTTAGTGACATGAGTAGTCTCACTATTGGATGTTGCACAGTTTGATCTAGGCATGTCATTAATAGAGATCCTTTAGGTTCACTATTCTTGAAGAGTTTTCTGTGGGATCTGTAAACTTAAATAATGCGGGTGGGAATCCATTTGAAGCATTTGCTAGTAGATTTGGTTTAGGCACTTTCTTTTTGAATATTGGTCCTTTTGTAATTATTGGGTTTCTTGGGGATTGATACGCCATTTGATGCATCTTATAGAAGTAGATGAACTCCTAAATTCTGATCTTAGAACATTGAAAATTAACCTTGGGTTTGTTATTCATCATATCGGAATGAAGTAGTGAAGTATTTGGTTTTGACAAAAGCGATATTCGCATCAACTTGGGAATGCAACCTAGATTTCGATGGTTTAAATCTTTCAGTTCTAAGAGCATTTGGCTGCCTAACTACGGTATGTTTTGAGTTGTTCTGAACAGTTGATTTTCCCAAGATCGATGGTTTTGCAAACTTGGTGTTCACCCTATTTCCAATAGATTTCCTAAGCTCATTTTTTAAGGCAATAATATTGAAGCTCTTATCCTGAATTTGGGCTTTGAGGGCATCAATGTCAGCCAAAAAGGAATTTGTTTGATCTGTCAACTTGGAATCATTCTCTAATAAGTTCTTTCTTAAGGACTCATTTTCTCTTAATAAGTTGGATACATAAAGCCAATTCATCATTCCTAGATTTAAGCTCACTACTCGCCTCATGGTTAGGATTGCTCATCCTAAGATTGCATTTCTTATGCGAATCGAAAGTTGACATTTCAGTTGCATATGGTTGAATCTTTGTCACGAATACGGGTTTTAAGTGATTAATTTCAAAAATTCTCGAAATTAGGAATTCGGATTAATGCAAGATTTTGTACGAAAACTTTACGCCTTTTGTTGTATTACAATTTCGAGAAATACAATGTTTTCAAGAATTGAGTATTTGTTTGAAAGTTCATCATAAACCCTTTTCTACCATGTCATTTGTTTTAAAGATTTTAGATTGAGACTCAACAAGACACATTTATTGATATCACATTCAAAGATAGGGTCGGTTAAAGGGTACCTCGATGCATGACACGTGTTCACTTGTTGGTATGGCATCTGTATTCACCTCATGCACATCAGGACTTTCTGACATGCTAGCAATTTCAAGCTTTTCGGACTTTGAGCCTTTGTGTTCAGTACAGCCAATTACATCATTCATTTTTGTTTCTGAAATTCCGCCGTCAGCATCAACATCATCCGTTATTTCAACTAATCCATTACTCAAAATATCACAACTTTCCTTTACTTTTCCATGACACTCATTCAAATAATCATTCCTTTGAGCATCATCCTTAATGTACACTTCCATACTATTCATAAGTTGGATATATGTGTTGATGAACTCATGAATTCCCATTCCAGTGTGTTTCTTGAATGAAATTCCAGTCACGTGTTGATCAAAGTCAGCAGAATATTCCCCTTTGATAAAAGGCTGAAATTGGTTGTAGATAACTTGAAGTGCATAATTAGAATCATCAATTAATACCTTCTCATTGGTAATTTGAAGCTTGAGTTGTTCTAAGTTTAGCAACAGACCTTTTTCAACGTGAGTAAGTCTTGGCGGAAGAGAGCACGCATGTTCGACCCATAGGAGTGTATACTTGATTGTGTGAGTCTTGATGAAGTAATTGAAACAGCTCAATGTTGCATTCGAATGCTTTGTATCATGGGTCATTGATAGGTGTGATTCGTTGAAGTTTGAATCGAAGGTGAAGAGTTTTGATCATAATTTGTTGAATCAATCAGGTATGACATTGAAATACAACCGGTTCATTGTTACGTGAGGTATCATAAAGTTCAAGCACTTTGGAGATAAAGGTCGAGGTGATGTAAGACATTGTGGGTGGGCGATGGTGTCTGTTGCATGAACGTCCTCGACCGATAGAGATTATTGTAGGCATATTGGTAGACATGTTGACAGATAACACGGGATTTTATAACTCTATGATTAAACTGGGAAATAGATTCTTTCACGGGATTTTACTAAATCAAGAGAAAACCGTATTACACACAAAAGTTAATCAAGTCGCTAAGAATCCTTGACTCAGGTCGCTAAGCACCAAGTTGCTAAGTAATAGGATGACAAGTCGCTAAGTTCCAAATCGCTACGAAATTTGACAACAAATCGCTATGCACCAAGTCGCTAGAAATCAAGTCAGCTAGATAACAACTACATGAATGTCCAAATCGCTAACACCAAGTCGCTAAGAAACTTAAGAACAAGTCGCTATCAAAATTTAAAACAAGTCGCTACCTTACCAAATCAAGCTGCCGTGGTGGAGAATCCACTAAGTGTCTTTGTTTTGACTTGTCTCAAAAGGCGGTCGCTATGACCAAGTCACTACCAAAACTAGCTACAACTCGCTACCTTTTCTTGAAGCAAGTCGCTACCGAGAAATTCACTCAGGAGCCAGTCGCTGCAAGAAAACTTTAAAAACACACTTTTCAATCCAAAACAAGCTCGACCACGGTGATTCAAGCTTACCAAATCAAGACCCGACACATACAATGATACTAAACACAAAAGTACACCGAAATTTAAACTTTAACACAAGAAATGAACAAATGATGCAAAAACCACTAAACTTTTCACACTCAAAACCATCTAAAACCACTAGAAATCAAGGATATGTAAGAGATGATCTAACCATGGCTCTTGATACCATTTGTAACATATTGGATTTCACAAGTACATAAACAAACTCACTTTAGAGAGAAAGTAGGATATTCTAGAAGAAACTCTTGGAAAGTTAGATTCACAAAGAACATCCAACCCTACCTTGCAAGGTGAGGGTATTTATAGATTACAAACTAACGACCTCCTTACGACTGTGGATCAATTGTCTGATGGGTAAAGACCGGTCCTTCCTCCGCGGTGTTGCACTAGACTAAAACTAAGCTAATAACACTAACAACTAACATAATAAACTATATGTCTACGAGCTAACTTAAGCTAGATTATACTTGGGGTGACCGATGCTTCACAATAGAATTTCCAATTCCTAACAGTCGAGTCTTGATATTAAGCCCGTTGTAGAATATTTGCAGTTGTTCGTGTTTGTTGAGTTTATGCTCAAGGCATTTGAGGATGGCTTCATTGAATCTTTCCCAAGTTGTAAATAGTGGTTCATCATTGTTTTGGCATAATTTCCTAATTTCATCAACTTGCTAAAGAATTTTTGTAGGGGTTTGGTATTCTTTAAGAAAGGCCTTCTTGAATGCATTCCATGTTGTAATAGATCCAGAAGGTAGTTTCTTCAGCCAATCTTTAGCTCTTCCATTGAGAGTGAAAGGGAATGCTCTCATCATAATATGGTCTCTGGAGAAGCCTGGTGCATGGAACAAGTCGGTGATTTCACATACTTTAGAGATGTGCTCGTGTACTTCTTCATCTTTGTTTCAACTTTCCATAAAAGCTGCATCTTTTAATGTTAGGTCACTAGTTTTACAACACAAGCTTATAAGAGAAGAGATAAGGCGATTGAACAAGTCAACAAGCATACATACACAATAAGAGAGACGCGGTTAGGCGTGGGTGAATGTGTGAAAGAAAACTTGAACAACCAACCCTCAAATGAGGGTTTACGAAGTTATATAGCAAGGAGCTGGGCAACACTCCTCTCCTTCCCTATTCCTTATTGAGCTTGGATCAAACATGGGCCTTCTACATAAGCTTGACCTTAAACAAACATAAAGGCCATAATAAAGCTACCTATTACATATGAAATATAAATACTTGAAATCTTGTTTAGGAGTGATTCCAACAATCTCCCCTCAAGTATATATGAATATAGCGGTGAAAGCGTTGATGTAATAGTAGCGTGGCGTCTTCGACATTCTTCTTTCTTGTGAGAGGAATTGTCTTGATTCGAACAATCTCCCAGTGTAGAGATCGTTATCTTTGAGCAGTTATGCTTTGGCGTCATCTTTAACTTTGTTCTTTGATCATTGTTCTTTGTGGTGAAAGTGATAGTATGTTGTTATGCGCATCGATCGCCTCCAGTGCCTTCATTTGCTCCAGGTGTCTCCGTCATTCTTCAACATGCTCACATGGCTCTATGGCGTTGGAATTCAAATCGATGAAGTTCTTTAAGTCTTTGTCATTGTAGATTCTTTGGTTTGACGAAGAATCATTCGGCATTGTGTTGCTTTTGAATAGAACTTCCATTAGTGTTGATGTTGGCGTGAGCATGAGGAAAATTAACACGATCATCCGCTCGAGCTTCCATAAGAAAACATTTCAAGCGGTTAGTAATAAGCGGTTTAGGCACTTACAAGTTTGAACGAGAGTGTCAACATGACATAGTGTGAAGACACAACTCTAATTCTCGCAAAGGCCGTTCTGAACTAGAGTCCCAAGTGAGATAGCGCGGCGTGCAAGTACATCTCGGTTCGGATGAGTCATTTGAGGTACACGAAGCATCACCTCACGACGTAGACCGTTTGAGACACACTCGCGTAATCCACGGGGAGTTACCAAGTGACTGTTTGTCGAGTCATTTGATGTTGACCACGGCGGGGTTTCCATTCAATCGAGGATCGAGATGTGAACCTCTCATGAATGTTCTCGACCAGTTGCTAAGATACGTGAAGGACTCGATATGAACCAGCGATGATCTTATTGTTGATCATCAAGTGATTAAGTGTCAAGTGTACCTAAGAGATCTTTTGATGAATCTCGTGGCTCTAGACTCAATAGTGCGTTTTGGTTTTTCTGGCGGAGACTAGGGAGGGTCTCTTCTTGATACCGGCGATCTCTAAGAAAGCCAATAGTTTACGTAGGGTTCCTGTGAGAATGAAACAAGCACATTGAGAAAAACTTGAGTGGCTAAGAAGGTTTAGTGCATGCGTCCTTTGGGTCCATGTGACTTTTAATCTTCAATCTTGGTGTCGCTATGTGACAACCGGTTATATAATTGAACCGATTATGCCCTAAGTTGAATAATGCGGAGGGCTATTTCTTTTCACCCTTTACTTTACATTTCTTTTGATTCTTCAACTCCTTCTTTCTCCGATTCTCATTTTCTCCTTTTATAATCATTCTAGGACTTCTAACACTAACTAATGGTAGTGTCCTTGGGTGATCCCTCGACTCTGGCGGATCATAGACGACAGTTATTCTAACCTTAGTCACCTTATAACTCCATGACTAACCTATGTTTGCCATGAAAACCCTTTGTATGTTAAAATCTCTCAAAGGGTTTGTTAATGAAAACATGTTTGAACAGTTGAGAGATGAAGTTTTGCATAAATACTCCCCTCCGCATGTGTAATAGTTTTAATGGTTAAATGCGGTGAGGAAAAGAAGCGCACTTTTGAATTGATCCACTAAAGATAGACAATCCCCCACGAGACACGGTTACGTTGCATAGTTAAAGAGTTACATTGTCGACTTTTAGGTGACAACTAGCTAATAACTACCTTGAAGGTGTAGACAAACCTTGGAAGGTTGTCAAACCCGTCGAGTACATGTCTATCAAAAGTTTCTCGAATGGTACTTTCTACTCGAGACAAGTCGCTGCGAGACACGTTTACATCACTAGCGAACTAGCTTGAAATTATTACCCGTCCGAGACAAGTCTTTTCGAGTTACTAACGAGTTTAGTACCGTCAATTCGTTGGTTAAAGTGGGGTACATCGATTCATTTGCATTACGCACAACATATTTCTTATCACATAATTTTCTCCCCTCAAAATGGCATATAAAATGTTATTTTTGAGCGTTTGAAATAAATATGACCATTTTGAGTGTTGGGAAGAGTGACCACTATGAACAATTTGTGAACAAAGTTTTAAATCAAATACTCCCCTCAATTAGTGATATAAGCGGTTGAGGTTTTGAAAATCTTATGGGGAAGTACTTGTCTTTTGAGCAAAACCTTGAAAAATGAAAGGTTTGATAGGTTTACTCAAAAATAAAGCTTTAAGCTCCTTTTATAAGGATTGTGTGCAGGCGTACCACAAGGTCCTTTCTTGACACTAACGGGTTTTACTTGTTATATGTGCACAAGCCATTCACATATATAATCATACATCAAAATTATATGAAGGAAACCATTTAAGGGGTACCGGAAGTGCGGTGATATTCCGAGTGCGCACGGGTGTTGAAAGGCGATGATGTTCCTCTGGTCGACCACCAACATAGCTTTCCAATAAATGCAGGGCGATCCCTTACGAACAACCGTTCATCAATCAAGGTGATGATCGTCACATCCCTCATTTCACGAGAATTCCGGTAGCTTAAGATTCCCAACTTTCATGCGTATATCCTTCAATCTATATGCCAATCCATCCCTAACCGGCTTCAAGGTATGATCCCCAAATTTGTGGAGTTCACTACACGCCATTAGCGATTTCTTGAAGTTCACTGCGGTAAACAGCCGAAAGGTTTCTGGCGATGGCGTGAGTTGTTTAAGCTGGTTGATGTCGGAAGATCAGGCGTGGTGGAGTGAAGTTTACGTTTACGATATGATTCAACGACTATCCGGATATCTTCGACCGTTCTTTGATCACGATCGTCTAATGAAGATGAGCCGACTTGATAAATTCACGTTGAACTTGGTCGAGAATTGTCTCATCGACGACACGTACTTTGGCAAGATACATGTCTTCGATGTCGTTGAGGACAAGTTCCCAAAGTAAACCTTGGAGAATCCATAGTCTGTTCATCTTGTCGTTTGACTATGATATTCTTTAAGAATGTGTAGTCCCCTTAGACTTGAGATCAATGTGTTTGATGGCCACGATGTCCTTGAGCTATACAACGCATGTTGAGACTTTTGAACGAGCGACGGTGTAGTAGATTCTTGGCGTTCGGGCCAATGATTAATCCCATACAATGCATCGTGATAGTATGCTTGCGTTGTCGAGAAAACAAGTGAGTTGCGTTCCTCGATAGCTATGCGGATTAGAGTAAATGGTATTTGGAATGGAAGAGTCAATGATGTAGTGTATTTCTCGAACCATCGCCACCATGGAGAAGAAATTCGGTCTTTGTTGAAGAAATATCGGAAGAATCCTTGGTTCTTCTGCAGCCAATGGTCGATGAGGTTTGGTCGATCGATTGTAGTATGGAGGGTTGTCCTTTGTGTGAAGTCAATGTTTGCTTCCGGATTGAGCCAATCCATGTTGTTAGACATAGCTCGAGCTATGTTCTCAAGATGATATTCGACCTCGAGGCGCTTTCGAGCTATCTTTCCATAGTTGAAAAGCTTCATTCTTGATTATTCAATTGATTTCGTCATTTCTTCACATGGAACTTTTCTTAGCAGATTTTGCATGCTCCGATGTTGAACCATCTACCAATTCTTGGCACGCATCGGGGTAGGAGTTTGATTGACAAGTGTGGAGAACCATTCAAACTCTTGGTTTTATCGTCATCTAGCCATGATACGACTCGGGTGAGTCGTGCCTAACTTCTTTTGGAAGGCTTTGATGATGATCTTGGTTTTGCACTTGTTTGGGTGAGGTGGGTTGTTGTGGGGCTCAAGGACCTCTTCATCGTCACCACCCCATATACTCAAAGTAATCACCAATTTTATGAGTCGGGGTGGTAACTCGGAATCGTCCGAGGTTTATCGATGAAGACCGAGGGTGGAGGAGACTTTGTTGAGAAGAAGTCCGTGGTGAAGGAGGTGGCATAGATGTAGATTGACAGGGGCCATGCTTCGGCGTTTAGGTGCGAGTCCTTATCCTTATCATCGTCATCTCTTGGCCGTTTGGGTTGATCGGTGACTCACTTGCATGATGGCGGGTTGAAAAGCAAGTAGACCTTGAAAAATTTAGCTTCATCCAGTAAGCGTTCGGATCGCTTTGACATTTGCATCACTAGTTTAGCGATTAACTTTCAGTTCGAGAGATAAGCTTCTTTGGCCATTGTATGTTTGACCAATGCGGCGATGTTAGGAGTGAGTTGTGCGGAAAATATTTCTCTAGTCACATGAGGACGATGTATAGAAGAAACTTGTGGGTTTGTTCTCTTGATGACTTCTCCGGTTCCTTTTGGACTTTTAGAGCGATATCACGAAGGTACTTTTGAGTGTAACCTTCAATCATTTCATTCGGTTCCTCGGCGATGACTTTTCATGAATTCTGAATAGCTTTCTATCTTTCCGCATCTTGTCATTCTCATCATATAATCTTGCATTTGTTCGACATACCAATTAAGTTTTACGTGGAGCATGTCCTTCTTTCTAACTTGTTTGTGACTTTCACAATTCTTGCATGTGTTTGAGAAATCCAAGATTTGGTGGTTTCTTCAGATTTGGATGATGATCGGTTGTCTTTGTTGATGGTGGTTGTGATGAATGGGGCGAAGAATCCGATGATGAGGAGACATGAGGAGACTTCATGTCCTTAGGGTTCGAGGTTTTCTCCTTTGAGTGTGTTGGGTGTCGAGAAGAAACTTTGTATAATCATCCTCGTCATCCTTAGACTTTTCTTTCTCGATGTCTGTTTCTCAAAATCATACACAATAGTGTCCTCCACGAGCTATTGTAGTTCTTGAAGAGTGGTGGCACGGATCCCTTACCGGGTTGATTAACCGTATCAAGATCGGTGAGGTGGGCGGCACCACTTGATCCTCCGGGGCCACCCATTTGATCTTTAGCAAATTGCGGCCTTTTGAATGTGTCGACTTTGTGAAACTTCTTTACGTATGATTGATCCGGTTGCTCTTCTTCATCTTGAGCTTTCATCACGAGGCACAAGTGCGAGTCTTCCTTTTCCTTTAATAGTTTGAGGACTTGGAGGTTTTGGTGCGAGGGTTTTCATCCTTTGCGGTTTAGTATGAGATCTCTTCATACGTATCGGTAGCCTCGAGTCCTCGTCCACTGTTGTCTTTGCGGTTCAAGTGAAAGGATCGGAGTGGCTTCCGGAAGGAACTTTCTTCTTAGGGGTGGGTTTCCTTTTGGAATAGGTTTCTTCTTGGAACATTCCTTTGACTACTCTGTACTTGTGACACTTCGGCACTTCCTTTTACGGTTCTCCTTACAGGTGTTCGAGAAGATTTTTCGTCGAGGTGACCAACTTTGCTTTGTCATTGCTTCGGATACCTTTTATGCGATTCGAGCTTCGACATCTTGATTAGAAGAAATCTGGCGTATGCACCTTGTTTCTTTGTAGGCGTTTCCTTGATTACGGCGGATAGAATAGGTTAAAATCAACATGTCATGATTGTCGGGGTCATTGAGCCTCTTGGGAATGTCGGGATGAAGTCCAGTGCTCTCTGGATCAACAATTTGGTATATCGATGTATGGAATCTTTGAGCCAAGTTTGTTGAGAAATGACATCATGTCATCCCAAATCGAGCTTCGATAGCGATGTGTTTCTTGTTGACCAATGCCGAATATTTGCGGTTCCATGAGCTTAGGGTGCTCATGGCCATTGTCGCGACCGAGACGAGACTTGGTGATGATCATGTAGAGTTCTCGGGTTGAGGAATACTCTTAAGCTCTACGTGAGAATGCTTGTTGATTACTCCAGCCAGCCTCGTCATAACCGATATCGATTAAGAATTGGAGTGATCTCTTGACGGTGGGGCATATAGTTTGGTTGGTTCGACTTGAATTGGGAGAACGACCCTTAAATCTGCAGGTGTAATGGTGACTTGTTTGTGATTGAGTCACCGTCGCCGATTTGTCCTGACCCTTTCCATAGTGTTCGAGGCTGTTGGATGTAGATATCAGGGAGCAGGTTGCGAGTGTGTAAGCATGTTACGATACGGATGAGTCCTCGAATATCAATAGCAATAAGACATGAAGATTGAGCAAGTGAGGTGTCAAAGTCAACACGGAGGTTATTCTTTCCTATCTTCATTGGATAGCCATGAGGATAGATATCGACAATGGAGAGAACTTGGTGCATCCACATTCATTTGTTCGACCATGTGATGCGAAATAACATTAGCCAAAAGAACCAACATATCGAAAGACATAATGTTAGTCAGCGAAGGTCTTATTGTCTAGTTATTGAATGAGCAGCGTCAATGATTATTCTGAGTCCTAAGTCACTTGTATGTTCTTGAGTTCAATAATGTCATGAAATGTTTAGTGAGTTAGTTAACTTTAAGTTTTAAAGTTTATTTTATCACTTATTGTTCACAACATATCAAATGATTTAAGTTTATTAGTGACATTTTAGGATTAGTGATGATATGATTAGTTTATTTACAAGTTTGTACAAGTAACAATTCATCATGAAGGTCAATCCGAGGGGTTAGCGTAGTTTTGGCAAAGTTATGCGTGAGCGGTATGATATATGCTTAGGCGTGAACTTACGGTAGAATCTAACTACGCGTGAAATGTTACAGCGTGGGAAAAAGAGACCTTATCGTAGAGCTTGTGCGTGAGCATATATTAACCTTACAGCGTAAAAATACTCGTGAAGTTGACCTTATCGTGAGGTGTTTGTTCTGTATCCTTCCGCGAGGATATGGCGTAGTCCATTGTAGAACCTTACGGCGTAGGCGTTGTGCGTGGGATTATTCTTCACGTAACATGACTCTGCGTGAGGGTGATCTTATCGTGATAATCAAATGACCTTGATTACGAATTCTAGCGTAGCAATCACGAAATAAATTTATCAAATCATCAATATTAGCACACATATTCATTTTAACAACAATACATGGCATGAATCATTCTTTAAAGGTTACGGCGTAGAAAGTCATAGCGTGAGGTCAAAACCCTAAGGGTTGAGATTTCTGGCGTATCACTTTTAGCCATAGGATATGCACCATTTTAATTCGGTAGTTCAAGAGTGTTGGTAGAGTCTTTAGGCCAAGTTATAACATCAAAATTGTTGTGAATCAAAATGCCCAAAAGTTGTGAACTTTAAACCCTAGTTTCAAATTGTCAACCAATTTGTGTTTAGAGTGGTTACCAACTATGGAAATGATCAATTCAACACCTTATAACCATAACCCAACAACCTTATTGACCAAAACACATCACATTTGAAAAACCAAATCAACTCATAAACCTAATTTTCAAAAATCATTAAAACGTGTTTACGGGTGGGTTTTGATGGTTAAGATGGTATTCATGATGTATAAAGCGTTTTGACACAAACCATATAACCAAAACACACACAATGATTATGTGTTCATGCTTATGCGTAGAACACATAATCCGCTGTCTTCTACTTTTAGCCGTTGGATTTGCGTGATATTAAAACCCATAGCTTAAAACCATGTTTAGATCATTAAACACTTACAATTTGATGATCGAACAGCAGTTCTTGAATGAATCTTAGGCGTAGATGAGTTTAGGTTTAGTAATAAATGTGAGTGAAAGAATTAGGTGATAGGTGTTTTATTAAAGTTAACTTTAAACTTTTGGCGATTGGTCCCTACACCTTTTCCTTTTTCATCAAAGCCATTTAACTTCCGTTTTGGTTATCAAACAACGATTTTAGGAAAGAAACATGGCGACACTCCCCTCGACTTGAGAAAATAATGAAAGGTTATTAATTTAAGTCCAGGGTGTCTTTGAACAGAAAATGTACCACCATTAATGTGAGAATCATGCGAGATGTGATAACATGCAAGTACACGATGTTTTGAAGCAGATTAATAGATTATTTTCTCCCCTCAACACTTAATCGGAAAAATTACGAATTTTGAAAGATTAAAGTGTTGTGGAATCATCTACTGCCATGTTGAAAGAAAGATGAATTAGGAGAATATTTTGTTGTTTTATCGGATTTTATATTTTTATTTTGTTATTGAAAATTTTATGTACAAAAGATGTTTTGGTGTTTGTGAGGTTTTAAAGGCATTTTAAGAGGTCATCCATTCCTCGTGAGTCAAACACCTCATACCAATTCGGTGGACCAACTCATTAAACCTAGCGGGAGGCGAGGCTTTGGTGAGCGATCGCCGATTGGTATTGATTACCATAAGTATAATTCACGGTACCACATTCACGTGGTCCTTGATGAAATGATAGCGTGATCGATGTGCTTTGATTTCGAGTCTTGAAATGAGTTGCGAGATTGCAATAGCACTCCGATTGTCGCGATACATCGGGATTACATCAAATCGTAACCATAGTCTTTGAGTTGTGTTCTCGTCGAAATGACTTGAGCACAACAGCGGACATGGCTACATATGCCGCTAGGTTGATGACGATGATGTACAATCCTGCTTCTTTGATTGCCAAGACACAGGTTTATCAGAAATTGTAGAGCTCACAGTACTTTTCCTTGAGTCTAAGCATCCTGCGTGGTCGGGCGTCAGCGATTAGTTCAAAACGAGAATCCTTGGATACGGATCCCCAGTTAATGGTTCCTTGATGTGTCTGGAGGATTCTTTTAGCCTCGAGAGGTGGGTTTGATTGGTCGTGGCGATAGCAGGGAGCATAGATAAGCGGCAAAAGACAATATCAGTGCGCTAGTATTAGATACATGAGGGACCCAATGATACTTGATATTTGGTGGGGTCGACTAATTTCCATGTAAATCGGCATCTAGCTTCTTGGTATGAGTCATTGGTGTGGCATAAGTATCACGAGTTTTCATTCCAAATTTGTTTAACAATTCAAGGGCATATTTGGGTGACTCGAGAAAATACCACCCAGGGTGATTGATGAACTTGCAATCCTAGAAAGAATGTAAGTTACCCATCATGGACATTTCAAAAATTTCTTCATTAGTTTTGCAAAAGCGATTGAAAAATTTTATGTGTTGACAAAAATGATGTCATCCGTAAATTTGAACAATTAAGATGTGTGCCCGTGATATTGTATAAAAGAGTTGGGTCAACCGAGCCTTTGGTGAAATTATTGGCAATGAGGAAAGATGATAGCTTATCGTACCATGCAGGGGCTTGTTTGAGACCATAAAGAGCTTTGTTCGGTTTGTAAACATGGTTCGGGAACTCGGGATCAACGAATCCATCGGTTGGTGACATAGACCGTTTCTTTAAGTTGTCCATTGAAAGCGCGTTTGACATCCATCGATGAACCGTCATATTCATATGAGCGCGCGAGCGCGAGAAATATCGAGCGACCTCAAGACGAGCAGCGGAGACAAAAGATTCTTCAAAGTCTATTCCTTCTTCTAACGATAACCCTTAGCAACTAGGCGTGACTTGTTTCGGATGATGTTCCTTGACATCAATTTGTTTTCCAAATCCATTTGAGACCAATGGCGTAGACCCTGTTGGTCTTTCAACCGATTCCATACTTCAAGCGTTTGAATTGGTTGAGTTCTTTACGCATGGATTCAATCCGGTTGTCTTTGTCATTGCGTCTTTAATGTTTTAGGCTGTATTAGCGGGACGGTGAGTGCATAAATGCAATGTTCACCGTCTGAGTGGAGCGTTGTCTCGTAACGGCTGGTTGATTCGGGTTGCCAATGTTGCTTGAAGGATGGTCTTTTGTCCATCTATGTGTAGAGGGTTGATGTTGGTATACATTGTGCAGTTACGAGGATTCAAATGGTTTGTTGAAGATTCCGCCATCCGTGCGGATCTCATTGGAAAAGCGGGTTGAAGAATGCATTTGGATCAAAATCTGCAGTGGGGTACTTCATTCGAATTTCATCGTATTGGTTCATCATTGTTGGAGGCGGTATGTTCAAGCTGTTGTGTTGGAGTCAATTGGTGTAGGTGCATCTTCAACGATGGTTGTTGTAGTGTATCGGTATAGGAATATTATCGGGTTGTGCGGTGAAGCGTGGATACACCAAACACGTTCATCAATATCGTCCGCGAACGGAGGAGCAAATAACCTTTCCATTTGTTGACGAGTTAGGTGAGGGCTTTCTTGGTGATGATGGGGTTGAGGAAGTTTAAGCGGTTGTGACGGGTTCTAAGTTATGCTATAGAAGCCATCTCCGTGAGTTCATCGAAATGAGCATGAATCGTTTCCATTACCTCCTTGGTTCGGCGATTCGATTCGAAACCTTTAGAATTGTCACGGTATCAATAAAGACTCTACGCTGTATAGTTAAAGAGTTACATTGTCGCCAGTGACAACTAGCTCTATTAACTACTGAAGGTGTAGACAAACCTTGGTGTCAAACCCACAGAGTACATGTCTATCAAAAGTTTCTAATGGTACTTTCACTCAGACAAGTCCTTGGCGAGACACGCTACATCACTAGCTTAACTAGCTTGAAATTATTACCTGTCTGTGACAAGTCTTTTCGAGTTACCACGCTTTAGTACCGCCAATTCGCTGGTTAAGTCCGAGGTACATCGATTCATTTGCATTCTCGCATAACATATTTCTTATCACATAAATTTTCCCTCAAAATGGCATATAAAATGTTATTTTTGAACGCTTGAGAATAAATACCACCATTTGAGGTTATGGAAGAGTGACCACTATGAACAATTTAGAACAAAGTTTTAAATCAAATACTCCCTCAATTAGTGATATAAACGGTTGAGGTTTTGAAAATCTATACGGGAAGTATTTGTCTTTTGAGCAAAACCTTGAAAATGAAAGGTTTGATAGGTTTTACTCAAAAAATAAGAAGTCATCTTTTATAAGGATTGGCAATCGAGGCGCACTCACAAGGTCCTTTCTTGACACTAACGGGTTTTACATCGCGATATGTGCACAAGCTTTTCACATATATAATCATACATCCAAATTATATGAAGGAAACCATTTAAGGGTACCAGAAGTGCAAAGATATTCTGTGAGTCAAGACCGGTGTTGAAAGTCGATGATGTTCCTCCCAGTCGACCACCAACATAGCTTCCAATCTCTGAATCGATCCTTCAACAACCGCTCATCAATCAAGGTGATGATACGCCCACATCCCTCATTTCCTCGAGAATTCATTAAGATTCCCAACTTTCGCGATATCCTTCAATCTATATGCTAATCCATCCCTAACCAAATTTCAAGGTATGATCCCAAATTTGTGGAGTTCACTACACGCCATTAAGCGCTTCTTCGGTTCACCAGTAAACAACGAAAGGTTTGGCCGATGAGCGGAGTTGTTTAAGTCGTTGATGTCGGAAGACTGCTGTCGGTGGATGAAGTTTACATCGCTCGATATGATCAACAATATCCGATATCTTCACGCTCTTCGATCACGATGCGCCTAATGAAGATGAGAACCGACTTGATAAATTCACGCTGAACTTCAACAGAATTGTCTCATACGCACTGCATTTTGGCAAGATACATGTCTTCGATGTCGCTGAGGACAAGTTCCCAAAGTCGCCTTGAGAATCCATAGTCCTGCTCATCTTGTCGCTTGACCATGATATTCTTTAAGAATGTGTAGTCCCACTTAGACTTGAGATCAATGTGTTTGATGGCCACGATGTCCTTCGAGCTATACACCGCATGTTGAGACTTTTGAACCGTGCAGCTTGTAGTAGATTCTTCGCTCGTGCCAATGATTAATCCCATACAATGCATCGTGGTCGATGCTTGCACGCTGTCGAAAACAAGCGAGTCAGACGCCTCGATAGCTATGCGCTTAGAGTAAATGGTCACTGAATGGAAGAGTCAATGATGTAGTGTATTTTCTAACCATCGCCACCATGGAGAAGAAATTCTGTGTCTTTGTTGAAGAAATATCGGAATCCTGGTTCTTCCGTCACAATGGTCGGCAGAGGTTTGGTCCCCAATGTAGTATGGAGGGTTGTCCCTTGTGTGAAGTCAATGTTTGCTTCCGGATTGAGCCAATCCATGTTGTTAGACATAGCTCGAGCTATGTTCTCAAGATGATATTCACCGAGGGCGCTTTCGTAGCTATCTTCCATAGTTGAAAAGCTTCATTCTTGATTCACTTCAATTCGATTTCGCCATTTTCACATGGAACTTTTCTTGCAAATTTGCATGCTCCAATGTTGAACCATCTACCAATTCTTGGCTCGTGACTGTAGTAGAGTTTGATTGACAAGTGGAGAACCATTCAAACTCTTCGGTTTTATCGTTATCTAGCCATGATACGACCCGGCCGAGTCACCGCTTTCTTTTGGAAGGCTTTGATGATAATACGGGTTTCCGCACTTGTTTGGGTGAGGTGGGTTGTTGTCGGGCTCATGATCTTTCATCGCCACCACCCATACCAAAGTAATCACCAATTTTATGAGTCGGTGGTAACTCGAATCGCCCCAGGTTTATCAAGAGAAGACCGAGGTGGAGGAGACTTTGTTGAGAAGAAGTTCCGGTAAGGAGGGGCATAGATGTAGATTGACCGCATCGCTTCCGACGCTTAGGTGCAGAGTCCTTATCCTTATCATCGCCATCTTGGCCGTTGGGTTGATCACGACTCTTGCATGATGAACCGAGTTGAAAAGCAAGCAGACCTTCGAAAAATTTAGCTTCATCCGCGTAAACGCTCCAGATCGCTTTGACATTTGCATCACTAGTTTAGCGATTAACCTGCATTCGTAGATCGCCTTTGGCCATTGTATGTTTGACCAATGCGACGATGTTGGGAGCGAGTTGTCCGAAAATATTCTCTAGTCACACCAGACAAAGGTTTAGGAAGAAACTTGTGGGTTTGTTCTCTCGATGACTTCTCCAGCCTCGACTTTTGGAACGACATCAAGGTACTTGAGTGTAACCTTCAATCATTTCATTCGGGCCTCCGACGATGACTTTTCATGAATTCAATAGCTTTCTATCTTCCAGATCTTGTCATTCTCATCATGGGCACGATTTGTTCAAAGATAAATTAAGTTTCCTCTGGAGCATGTCCTTTTCTAACTTGTTTGACAAATTTTCACAATTTTGACGTGTTTGAGAAATCCAAGATTTCGTGGTTCTTCAACGATTCGATGATGATCCGTTGTCTTTGCTGATGGTGGTTGTGATGAATGAGACTAAGAATCAAGGATGAGGAGACACGAGGAGACTTCATGTCCTAGGAGTTTCGAGGTTTTCCTTTGAGCGTACTGGACCGTCCGAAGAAACTTTGTATAATCATCCTCGCCATCCTTAGACTTTTCTTCTCTCAAAATCGCTTTCAAAATCATACACAATAGTGTCCTCCATGTGCTATTGTAGTTGCAGAAGGGTGGCACCGTATCCCTTACTGGTTGATTAACCAGATCAAGATCCGTGAGAGTGGGCAAGACCACTTGATCCTCCCGGCCACCCATTTGATCTTTAGCAATTCGCGCCTTTGAATGTGTCCGACTTTGTGAAACTTCTTCCGTATGATTGATCCAGCTTGCTCTTCATCTTCGTAGCTTCATCCCGAGGCACAAGCAGGTGGAGTCTTCCCTTTCCTTTAATAGTTTGAGGACTCGAGGTTTTGGTACCGAGGGTTTTTCATCCTTTGCGCTTGCAGTATGAGATCCTCTCACTGGTCAGAGTTCGTAGTCCCTCGCCCCGAGCCGCTTTTGGTTCAAGTGAAAGGATCGAGGGCCTGCAGAAGGAACTTTCTTCTTAAAGGGTTTCCTTTTGGAATAGGTTTCTTCTTTGGAACATTCCTTTGACTATCCGTACTTCGCGACACTTCCAAGACTTCCTTTTCTCGTTCTCCTTACAGTGTGTTCCGTAAGATTTTTCGTCGAGGTGACCAACTTTGCTTTGTCCGACCGCTCCGATACCTTTTGTACGATTCGAGCCTCGACATCTTCGCTTAGAAGGAAACCAAGACAAAGACCTTGTTTCTTTGTAGACGCTTCCTTGATTCTCGATGATAGAATAGGTTCCGCCACATGTCATGATTGTCGGTCATCGAGCCCTGGAATGTCGTGATGAAGTCCAAGTGCTCGGATCAACAATTTGGTATATCCGATGTATGGAATCTTTGAGCCAAGTTTGTTGAGAAATGACATCATGTCATCCCAAACGTAGCCTCGAGGCGATGTGTCTTTGTTGACCAATGCCCGTATTATTTGTGGGCCCATGAGCTTAGGTGGTGCATAGCCGGCCACGACCGTAAATGTACTGGTGATGATCATGTAGAGAGTTCTGTGGTCGAGGAATACCTTAAGCCCACGAATGCTGCCCCGTAGCTATAACCGATATCGATTAAGAATTGAGAGTGATCTCTTCAAGCAGTGAGGTATATAGTTTGTTGGTCGACTTCGTGAATTGAGAACAAATTTCTAAACCGCAGTATGGTGACTTGTTTGTGATCTGTAGTCACCGCCAGTTAGCTTTGTCCTTGACCCTTCCATAGTGTTCCGTAATCGTTGATGATATCGTGAACAATGCGAGTGTGTGTAATGTTCTCGACACGGATGAGTCCTCGTAATATCAATAGCAATAAGACATGAAGATCTTTGCAGTGCTTAGGTGTCAAAGTCAACACTTGAGGTTATTCTTTCCTATCTTCATTGATAGCCACGAGGATAGATATCGCTAATGGAGAGAACTTGTGTGCATCCACATTCATTTGTTCACCATGTCGTGATCCGAAATAACATTAGCCAAAAGAACCAAACATATCGAAGACATAATGTTAGTCAATGTAAGGTCTTATTGTCTAGTTATCGAATGAATAATATTAATGATTGTTACAGTCCTAAGTCACTTGATGTTCAATAGCTCAATAATGTCATGAAATGTTTCATGAAAGTTAGTTAAATAAGTTTTAAAGTTTATTTTATCACTTATTGTTCACAACATATCAAATGATTTAAGTTTATTAGTGACATTTTAGGATCTGTGATGATATGATTAGTTTATTTACAAGTTTGTACAAGTAACAATTCATCTGAAGGTCAATCCAGGTTGCCGAGTTTGGCAAAGCGCGAGAGTATGATATATGCTTAGGCGACTTACGCAGAATCCTAACTACGCTGTAAGAAATGTTACGCGAGGAAAAAGAGACCTTATGCCAGAGCTTATGCGTAGGCATATATTAACCTTACGCTGCAAGGCTACTCGTAGAGTCGACCCGTAGAGGTCACCGCCACGATATCCTTCGCTGTGATACGCCGTAGTCCATTGTAGAACCCACGCCGAGTCGTTATGCGAGGATTATTCTTACGCAGAACATGACTACGCCGTAGGGTGATCCTTATGCGAGATAATCAAATGACCTTGATTCTCAATTCTAAGCGTAGCAATCCCGAATAAATTTATCAAATCATCAATATTAGCACACATATTCATTTTAACAATAACATGGCATGAATCATTCTTTAAAGTTACACAGAAAGTCATAAGCGTAGGTCAAAACCCAATGTTGAGATTTACGCAGATCACTTTAGCCATGATATGCACCATTTTACCCTGTAGTTCAAGAGTGTTGTAGAGTCTTTAGCCAAGTTATAACATCAAAATTGTTGTGAATCAAAATGCCCAAAAGTTGTGAACTTTAAACCCTAGTTTCAAATTGTCAACCAATTTGTGTTTCCGAAAGTGGTTACCAACTATGGAAATGATCAATTCAACACCTTATAACCATAACCCAACAACCTTATTGGATTAAAACACATCACATTTTGAAAACCCAAATCAACTCATAAACCCTAATTTTCAAAAATCATTAAAACGTGTTTCGGGTGGGTTTTCATGGTTAAGATGGTATTCATGATGTATAAGAAACGCTTTGACAAAACCATATAACCAAAACATACACATTAATGATTATGTGTTCATACGCTTATGTGTAGAACACATAATCACGCCAGAACACACTTTTTAGCCGCTGGATTTGCGTGATATTAAACCCATAGCTTAAAACCATGTTTAGATCATTAAACACTTACAATTTGATGATCGTAATAACGGATTTTGAATGAATCTTAGGCGAGATGAGTTTAGGTTTAGTAATAAATGTGAGGAAAGAATTAGTGATAGGTGTTTTATTAAAGTTAACTTTAAACTTTGGCAAGATTGGTCCCTCTACCTTTTCCTTTTTTCATCCAAAGCCATTTAACTTCCGCTTTGCATCAAACAACCATTTTAGAAAGAAACATGATTTACACCCCCCGACTTGAGAAAATAATGAAAGGTTATTAATTTAAGTCCGAGGAGTCTTTGAACCGTAAAATGTACCACCATTAGTAATGTAATCAACCGAGATGTGATAACATGCAAGTACATGATGTTTTGAAACAAGCTTATGATTATTTTCCCCTCAACACTTAATCTAAAAATTTCAATTTTGAAAGATTAAAGTGTTGACGGAATAAATGTACTTGCCATGTTGGAAAGAAAGATAGATTAGAGAATATTTTTGTTGTTTTATCGGATTTTATATTTTTATTTTGTTATTGAAAATTTTATGTACAAAAGATGTTTTGTGTTCGATGTGTTTTAAGACCGTTTTAAGAGGTCATCCAATCTCGTGAGTCAAACACTCATACCAATTCGTGGACCAACTCATTAAACCTAGCGGAGGCAAGGCTTTGGTGAGCAACCGCCAATTGGTATTCAAGACCCACAAAGTATAATTCAATCTGCACTGCTCCACGGGTCCTTGATGAAATGATAGCGTAGATCGATGTGCTTTGATTTCGAAAATAAATGAGTTGCACGAGATTGCAATGGCACCGATTGTCGCAGACATCGATTCTCAAACACGTAACCATAGTCTTGAAGTGTGTTCTCATCCAAATGACTTGAGCACAACACGCGACATGGCTACATATTCTCTTGCTGATGACAACTGATGTACAATCCTCGCTTTGATTGCAAGACACCGCTTATCAATGAAATTGAGAGCCTCAAGTACTTTTCTCGAGTCTAAGCATCCCATTCTAAAAGCGATTAGTTCAAACCAATCCTTTGATACCGTGATCCCAAGTTAATGGTTCCTTGATGTATCGGAGATTCTTTAGCCTCGTAGAGGTGGGTTTCAGCCGTGGATCGATAACGGAGCATAGATAAACCAAGAAGACAATATCGTGTCCGCTAGTCATAGATACATGAGGGACCCAATGATACTTCGTATTCGTGGGTCAACTAATTTCCCAAACATCAAAGATCAGCTTCTTGGTATGAGTCATTGGTGTGGCATAAGAATAAAGTTTTCATTCCAAATTTGTTAACAATTCAAGGCATATTTGATCGACTCAAGAAAATACTACTGGTGATTGATGAACTTGCAATCCTAGAAAGAATGTTCACCCATCATGGACATTTCAAAAATTCTTCATTAGTTTTGCAAAAGCGATTGAAAATTTTTGTTGACCCAAAATGATGTCATCCACGAATTTGAATAATTAAGATGTGTGCCCGTGATATTGTATAAAAAGAGTCAATAACCGAGCCTTCGTGAAATTAAGCAATGGAAAGATGATATTATCGCACCATGCCCGAGGGGCTTGTTTGAGACCATAAAGAGCTTTGTTCAGTTTTGTAAACATGGTTCGGGAACTCTGGATCAACTAATCCATCCGCACGACATAGACCGCTTTTGTTGTCCATCGAGAAACGCCGCTTTGACATCCATCCGATAATCGCCATATTCATATGAGCTGCGAACGCGAAATATCCGAATAAATTTCAAGACGAGCAACGAGCAAAAGATTCTTCAAAGTCTATTCCTTCTTCCTAACGATAACCCTTAGCAACTAGACGCGACTTGTTTCGGATGATGTTCCTTCAAGATCCAATTTGTTTTTCCAAACCATTTGAGACCAATGACGACCCCGCTGGTCTTTCAACCGCCTCCCATACTTCAAGACGCTTGAATTGGTTGAGTTCTTTTCTGCATGGATTCAATCCATTGTCTTTGTCATTGCGCCTTTAATGTTTTTAGGTTTCTATTCGGGTATGTTTATGCATAAATGCAATGTTCACCGTCTGAGCGAGACGCTGTCTCGTGAATTCATCGTTGATTCTGCCAATAATGTTAGCTGTAGGATGGTCTTTTGTCCATCTATGTAGAGGTTGATGGTATACATTGTGTGATTCCGAGGATTCAAATGGTTTGTTGAAGATTCCGCGCCATCCGTGCAAGTAGCCTCATTGAAACGGGTCAAGAATGCATTTGATCAAAATCGCAGTGGGGGTACTTCATCTGCATTTCATCACCGGTTCATCATTGTGGAGGCGGTATGTTCAATCACAGTTGGAGTCAATTGCGTAGGTGCATCTTCAATGTGAGTTGTTGTAGGTGTATCGTATAGGAATATTATCGTCAGGCAATGGAAACAAAGGGATACACCAAGAGCACGCTCATCAATATCGCACGTAACGTAGGAGCAAATAACCTTCCATTTGTTGACGAGTTAATGAGGGCTTTCTTCACCGATGATGGGGGTTGAGGGAAGTTTAAACGGTTGTGACCGGTTCTAAGTCATATACTTAGAAGCCATCTCGCGAGTTCATCGAAATGAGCATGAATCGCTTCCATTACCTCCTTAGTTCGGACGATTCCGTATTCTAAACCTTTAGAATTGTCACAAGATCCAATAAAGACTCCAATATCGCCTTGGCTTTGAGTTTAAAATCATCACGATCATTATTCGATAGCAAAGGGATCCAAATACATGAAAGTGTTTTAGGTTCGGTTTATAGCGTGACAAGCTCGAAAGGTGTTTTGTTGTATGCTTTGTGATCATAGAACGGGTTTGAGTATAGCAGATAATGCTTCCGCCTAACCGAAGTTTAGCATTGATTAACATTGTTCTGGCAGCCCACTAACGCTCGGTTTCGCCTTTCAATAACTCGCTTTGTCGTGTGTACGCAATAGATGTTTGATGTCAATTCCACTTTCTCAAAATTCACGGCGGTTTTGTTAACAAATTCAGCCTTTGTCTGCTCGATTATTCTGACGGTGCTGCGGAGTCAACTCAGATTTTGAGAAAGGTGATGATCATTTCAGGAGCTTGGTCTTTGCTACGGCGAAGTAGACCCAAGTCCATCGTGAGTAATCAACAATTACTAAGATGTAGCGCTTTGTCGTTGATCGCTTGCACACGCATCGTCTACACAAATCCATGGAAGAAGATGAAGCACATGCTTAGAGCTGTGTTCCACCTTTGAAGGAAAATGAGCACGAGTGTGTTTTCCCTGTCACTGTGCCGAGCAAAGGTGATCTGAGTACCGAAATCGGGAGTCCTTCAACAAGTTTGTGTTCAAGGTTGGTGATGGTTTGAAAGTTTAGATGAGAGACTATGGTGTCATAAATGTGATTTTGTAGATGTTGCCTTTGAAAGTAAGCAAACGGGAGAGGAAGCAACCATGTCTTGCATAGAGATAGTGAGACTAGAATTACGCGAGCCGCATATAAGGTCATTTCCTTGTAGATCACGAATGAAACAAGTTTTCTCCCGAAAGTAACCTCCAAATCTCCATCACAAAATTGACCTCATCGAAAACAGACGCGATCGAGGCCTTCCACATAGTAAACCTCACCGATTTCGATGTTCCCATTAACATAATCTCCTCAGAGTCTATGATGGTCGCGAAGTGATCGCTCCTCGAACTGACAAAGCAATGAACTTTGCAATAAAGTTTGATAACATTAAGGTTGATGTCATGTGGTCGGGAACATCCGCTATCAACAACTAGAGAATGATCTCAGATCACCAGACATACACGTATTTACACGTATGGAATAGATAGATGTGGAACCCGAATGTTATAGGTTCCGGTGTATATTAGATACACATTGAGAATTTTAGGCATCCACTTAAACTTAGCATATATCCATTTCATCTCAGAATTACTCTTTGCTTTAGTCTTAGTGAAAGCACTAGGTGGTACTACATTCTTAGGAGGGTGAAGTACCATGATAGCAATGGTTGCCTTAGAATCTAAAGCAATACCGCAATGTACTCTAGAATGATTAGTGGCCTAGAGGTATCCGATTTAGGATTCCGTGAATCTAGATTATAGCTTTAGCAACACATTTGTCATGACAATCGAATTCATACTCTTAAAAAGACAAGGTGCATCGACTAAATATCAAAGGTACTTAATCTGTTTAGCATTCTACATCACTATTTCTATTACATTTGCTGCACGCAACATCTATAATGGAAGTAACATGAGTTTTATTCAGAGTCCTAGGTGTTCTTCTACTTTAGCATTCCTTATTGATCTTTTCAGGTCGCAACTTCCTATTCTTCGACTAGAGTGTCCTAGGTCAAGTGGACGCTTGGAAAAGATGCAACTATTCCGCTTTCAAGAGGAAACACATTAGCGTTTTGTGATTCGCAAAGGAATCTTGGGTCACATTACTGTGTGGCTGGTGCTAACTTTAATCACAAGAGGCGGGAGTAGTCATACTTTCCTAACATTTCCTCGTAGAGATAGTGAATCGACCTGATTTTCGTAACTAATATTACCAAAGAAAATTCATGACTTCTAGTGTGAGCAAGATAGTGATCAAGTTCATTAGATGCTCAAGCTCCAGTCTTTTGAGTAAATCAAATATGACAACCGTATTCCTGCTTAACTTTAAAAGTTCTTGTTCATATTTTGAGATTTGACTTTCAAAGACACGCTTTGATCATCAAAGAGCTCAATTTTATGATCGTAAGATTTTGCACTCAACCGAGCGATTTTCTTTTGAAAACCGAAATATGGTGGCGAATATCTTTTTCACACCAATGAAGACGACGCTTTGCATTGTTAATTTCGTGTAATCGCTTATTTTCACTTTTAAAGACTCGATCCAAGCACATTATCTGTTCTCAACAGCTATAACAGCTTTCAACAATATCGCAGAGATATGATCGATGCATATAAACTAATAGTAATAGCACAACATTATGGATATCAAGTATAACATCTTCCAAGAGTCGATCAACATCTTTTCTCACGCTTTTTACGCTTTGTGTTAGTAATAGATGTTTCGTCAAAACGCTTTTCATTACCCAAGTTCCTTATGAAAATCCTTTTCCTGTGCAATTGCACAACTTTTCAAGTTTTTAATATTAAAAGATTTTCCTAAATATGTCTCTTTGTTCTCGCACAGAGGCGATTGAAAATGTTCAACTTTGATTTCGTGATCGATATTCTATCTCATGTTGTAAAATTTGAGGTCACCATGAAAATGTCAAAATATCGGCGATTTTTCGATTTTCGTGTTTTGAGTTTACTTCACTAATGGAAGGTAAAGGACCATAAGTTTGTGCAAATTCGCTTTGGGATTAACATTAAGACCTCGTGTGTTTTGATGATAACCTCGTGTGTTGAAGAACTGCTAAGCGACGAAGCGATCGCTGCTTTTATAATTAAAAGGTTTGTTGTAAACAACATTTTTAATTTTGATCGACTCGCCTTTCGCATCTAATTCCTCTTGACGATGATATTCAACAACACTCATGACAAGATTATCAATTTTGTATTCAAGACCGGAAACTTCGTGGAGTTGTTTGAATGTTTTTAGTGAAAGCTGGTTTGTAATCGCTAGATTTTTTCCATATCCTTTGACTGGGTTTTAAGGTAAAATTTTCAATAGTCATACGGATTCACCATGTTTGTAAACAACAGCTTTAAACTCTTTAAGTTTGTTTTGTGTTTCGAGAATTTCTTCAAGAAGGTCATCTACCCGATTCTGAATGCTTTTTTGATAAGCGAGAACTTTTTTGACAATTTAACAACCTTACCCTTACCTTTTTGATTTTCCAGAGAGCGTTAATTTGCTTTTATGTTCATGTTTCGCTTGTTCTAATTCGACAACAGCATTCTTCGAGGCGGCTAGATCACGATCCGTCTCTAAATATTTTTCGCTTTGATGAGATTTTGCAAAATGCTTCAAAACCTTTTCACGGTTTTCGAGTTTTGAAAAAGTTGAGTTGCATTTGTAAACATTCAAAATCCTTGATTAACAAAGGCATTTTACTTTTTAAGGATTGATTTAATGCATAGCATTCCTCCATTTTGATTTTATGGTCTTGAATTAACCGAGCAAAATCTGGATGAGGCACAGATCATCTTGTTCAACGTAGTCTCAACATGATCATTCTTTAGATCCTGTACCGACCACGGAGTCAATTTGATTATCAAAGGAAACCATAAGGTCATCTTGATCACAAATGTAACCAGGTTAACTTGAAAATCATCAAGAAGATGTAGAAGACCTATTTGAATAGCCCCGATCCGCGCTTGGATTCGTATATTGGCGAGATATTAGTTCAGATATGATGATGGTTTGTTCGGTACCGAGACAAGCCATCAAGTCATACACCGGGCCTCAGATTACCTATGTGCACTCATGCATATTAGCCATCAACATAACAAATGATTGCAAGTCCTCCATCATCATCTCGAGTCTCAGATCCGCCATAAAGCTCGTTTTGTCCTGAGGGATCCACCACCATCCTTGAGAGCCAAAAGTAAGGCCTCTTTGAAATAAGCACCGCCCGTCCTTGGCTTTGGGCATGCATTAGCCTGTGTCCCTTCATTGCGCTTGTAGAATCTAAGACCATTTAACCGATTCTTAGCATTTCCTGCTCCACCACTTGAGCTCCTGTTGTTATTCCTACCACAGATTAACCCTTGACCACCCATCCGACCGACCATAATCAATGATTCTCAACTTCAACACGCCCATTGTTTACATATTGAGTCCGTGTTAGATGAGGAACGAATACGATTGTTGGATTTGTTGTGTAACGGCCAAAAGCATTAGCAATCATCACAAATCCTTGTTGCAATGCTTCAATGGATCGATTTCAAGAGTTTCACCGACATATGCTTGAGCATTGTTGATGTATAGAACCAATTGATTTTGTTGAGGTTGAGGTTGTTGCCGTGAACGCTGTGTTTGAAACAGCTGGTTGAGTCACGGGGTGGTAGGATAATTCGCTGAGCATACAAGGCAAGATGTTGATTGTCCGTTGTGACAGTTTAGCAATTTGAACACGGAGAATCCTTTTCCGATCAACTTCCTTTTCATGAGGCTTCAAGTAATCGTACAACAATCCATAAGTAGAATGATGCATATTCTTCATTGACGGAGAAAATGACATATTCTCCCATTCTCGACCAAGACTACTCAGAACTTAGTATTCATCGCAATTTTGGCATAATGATGTTGTGTTTATCCAAATCATTGATGATATCCGAAAATCGATGATGATAGGACTCTAGTGTCTCTCCGTGTTCAATCATGAAGTGTCTAAGCCAAGTAAATTTTGGATTCCAAATCCTCCCGATTGAGTACCGATCCTTCCATAAGAAGCAATATGATCCCACATTTTTGTGCGTTTTGAGCATCAACACTTAAGAATTGGGTTTGTAATCCTAAGAGGATGTATTCCATTGCAAGTTCATCACCTTCATAGTGTAGAAGTTCTCAGAGGATTTAAATCGCAACAAAGAGCAATGTTGGTTTGTTCATCTCAGGTGGAATGAAGCTGATCTCCTGCACAATGACAAGAGGCATCTCAAATGGACCTTCCAAGATAACCTTCTTTAAGAACTTTCCATGTGGCTTCTTCGATCACGTAACCTAAAGAACCTTATCACCCATTGATCGTAGTTTCGGAGTGAGTATTGAGGTCTATCAAGGATCCAATCATGAATGATTGTTACGCTTAAAGCTTCACACATCTTAGCAAACCAAGTGGTTCCTTCATAGTGGTCCGTGATGGATGTTGATTGAAATCGGTTGTGTAGGGGTTGAACTTGAAGGCTTGGTTGTGGTTGAACCATTTGTGGTTGTGGAATTGCACCAAGTTGTGGAGTATATTGTCGATTAAATTGTTGTTGATAAATAGCTTGTTGTTGATTCCATTGTTGATGTTGTGGAGGTAATTGTTGTTGTTGTTGTTGATGATTATAAGGAGGAAATAGTTAGAGTACGGTTGAGACATGATGATAAACTTGTGTGGTAAAGATGGATCTTTGTAGTCGAATGAACCTTGTTGATGAAGTATCCTTAGGAGAAAAGACAAGAACCAAGTAGCACTTATGCGAAACACCAAAAGTTACGCCTGAATAATGAGGAGTTACGCTGAGGTTTTAGCTACGCAGGGAAAACACTAAAGTTAAGCGAGACAAAAGTTAGGGAGAAACGAGGCGAGGATTACCTTATGAGACCGTAGTTTACGCGTAGCGAATCTTATGCGTAGGGAATTCTACGCCGAAGCTTACGCTATGCGTAATTTTAGGTTTTTGCTCAAATGATCTTTTACACTTCACAAAGGCAAAAGATATCCAAAGTCACGTGATTTTCGCACTTATCCAAGTAAGAAAACACGATTAAACCAAAATTGAAGATCAAACCAGGAACAATCTTACGTAATTTTAGGGTTTTATACAGGATTACTCAGAACTTTGATTCTGCCTAAATGTGTTTCTAAACCGCTTTTGTTATGGAATAGCTTCAATAGTACCAAAAGAACACAAAAGTGAATTTTGATGTAACCAAAATCGCTAAACGGGTTACGCTAGAACGACATCTACCAACAAAAATAGCTTAAAACGTAACCACACGTAAAGTTTGAAACTTTTGCCAAAAACAAGTATTTTAACACCTCAAACATTGAAAGTACAAGAATCTTGGATTAAAAAGTGTAAAAACGAGTTTTTAAGATAACCAAAGAATGCGTTATCTCTACGCCAGATCCAAAACCAAAACTTCAAAACGAACGAGTACACCCAACTATTTACGATTGATACCACCGTTAGGTCACTAGTTTTACAACACAAGCTTATAAGAGAAGAGATATGATTGAACAAGTAAACAAGCACATATACACAATAAGAGAGGTACGGTTAGGCGAGTGAATGTGTGAAAAGAAAACTTGAACAACCAACCCTTAAACGAGGGTTTACAAGAGTTTATATAGGTGCGAGCTAGCAACACTCCTTTCCTTCCCTATTCTTATTGGGCTTGGATCTGCTTATGGGCCTTCTACATAAGCTTGACCTTAAACAAACATATAAAGGCCATAATAAAGCTATTACATATGAAATATAAATACTTGAAATACTGCTAGAGTGATTCCAACATTTAAGTTCTTCCGCATATAGTACCCGTAACCAATCTAACATTTTCTTAGAGTCGGAATAGTGATCCCCTGCTTAACTTTAGAGGTGGTGAGATAATCATTCATAGTGAGAGACATAATATCGTAAATTGAAAACAATAATTAAAAATTATAGACTTAAATAAAATCCTAAAATAACTCCTCAAAGAAGGCGCCAAAACTTGATGCGTGTTTTACTTACTGTGTTTTAATATTTATAAAGTCTCGTTATACCTATGGTATAATTTAATGCACTAACCAGTGCACCGGGTCGTGGTGTAGTGTAGTATCCGTAAACCGAGGTCGTCCCAAGAGCTATGTAGCGGATTTTAACTAAGTCTAGGTGTCATGATTTTAAGGTTGAAATGATTAATTAATAACTAAAACAAGAAAATAGGAGAAAGCAAATAAAGAGGGTTGTGATCAATAGAGGAGAAGTACTAACCTAGTTAGTCATCCTATCTTGTTAAGTTCACGCTTAATTACTTCCAATTGCTTCAAGTGGGGGTAAAAGTCGCTAGGACAATTTGGTTAGTTCGTCTCTAACCTATCAAGAAAGGCCTTCCACCGAGAACAAGCTACTACCCTTTAAGTCCATTTGTTTTAGTCCCCTGTCGAAGTCATTAAGTTCCGCCACAAGCAATATTCATAACAATGAGTGCCCAGCATCTAAACACTCATCCCTAACTTCTTAAGTTCATCCAAACGTAGATGATCACTGGTCAAATCCGCACAAGCTAAAAAGGGTCATTGGTCACCCTATCCTTCCCACTACCACCTATTTAGGGTCGCTTAGTCATCTCCTAAGTAACTAGCCACTCACCGCCATTCAAAGCTCTAGACCTGTTAGTGCGCTTTGGTTTTCCCGAGCGGAGACTAGTGAGAGGGTCTCCTTCTTCAATACCAAATGATCTCAAGAGAAAGCCAATAGTTTACGTAGGGTCTCTCGTGAGAATGAAACAAGCTCGCTGAGAAAACTGAGTGGCTAAGCAGGTTTAGTGATGCGCCACCGGGTCCATGACGACTTTAATCTTTCACATCGGGTGTCACTATGTGACAACCAAGAGTATGAATTGAACCCTGTCCCATTTCTGTTGAATAACTGAGGGCTATTTCTTTTCACCCTTTACTTTACATTTCTTTTGATTCTTCAACTCCTTCTTTCTCCGATTCTCATTTTCCTTTTATAATCATTCCTAAGGACTCTAACACTAACTAATGGTAGTGTCTCGCAGACCTCCTACCGGGCGGATCATAGGACTGCTATTCCTAACCTTAGTCACCTTATAACCCATGACTAACCTATGTTTGCTAAGAAACCACCAGAGTGTTAAAATCTCTCAAAGGGTTTGTTAATGAAAACATGTTGAACCACAAGAGAGATGAAGTTTTGCATAAATACCCTCCACATGTGCTTAATAGTTTTAATGGTTAAATGCACAAAGGAGGAAAGAGCGCCAGACTTTTGAATTGATCCACTAAAGATAGACAATCCCACGAGACACGGTTACGCTGTATAGTTAAAGAGTTACATTGTCGCCAGTGACAACTAGCTCTATTAACTACTGAAGGTGTAGACAAACCTTGGTGTCAAACCCACAGAGTACATGTCTATCAAAAGTTTCTAATGGTACTTTCACTCAGACAAGTCCTTGGCGAGACACGCTACATCACTAGCTTAACTAGCTTGAAATTATTACCTGTCTGTGACAAGTCTTTTCGAGTTACCACGCTTTAGTACCGCCAATTCGCTGGTTAAGTCCGAGGTACATCGATTCATTTGCATTCTCGCATAACATATTTCTTATCACATAAATTTTCCCTCAAAATGGCATATAAAATGTTATTTTTGAACGCTTGAGAATAAATACCACCATTTGAGGTTATGGAAGAGTGACCACTATGAACAATTTAGAACAAAGTTTTAAATCAAATACTCCCTCAATTAGTGATATAAACGGTTGAGGTTTTGAAAATCTATACGGGAAGTATTTGTCTTTTGAGCAAAACCTTGAAAATGAAAGGTTTGATAGGTTTTACTCAAAAAATAAGAAGTCATCTTTTATAAGGATTGGCAATCGAGGCGCACTCACAAGGTCCTTTCTTGACACTAACGGGTTTTACATCGCGATATGTGCACAAGCTTTTCACATATATAATCATACATCCAAATTATATGAAGGAAACCATTTAAGGGTACCAGAAGTGCAAAGATATTCTGTGAGTCAAGACCGGTGTTGAAAGTCGATGATGTTCCTCCCAGTCGACCACCAACATAGCTTCCAATCTCTGAATCGATCCTTCAACAACCGCTCATCAATCAAGGTGATGATACGCCCACATCCCTCATTTCCTCGAGAATTCATTAAGATTCCCAACTTTCGCGATATCCTTCAATCTATATGCTAATCCATCCCTAACCAAATTTCAAGGTATGATCCCAAATTTGTGGAGTTCACTACACGCCATTAAGCGCTTCTTCGGTTCACCAGTAAACAACGAAAGGTTTGGCCGATGAGCGGAGTTGTTTAAGTCGTTGATGTCGGAAGACTGCTGTCGGTGGATGAAGTTTACATCGCTCGATATGATCAACAATATCCGATATCTTCACGCTCTTCGATCACGATGCGCCTAATGAAGATGAGAACCGACTTGATAAATTCACGCTGAACTTCAACAGAATTGTCTCATACGCACTGCATTTTGGCAAGATACATGTCTTCGATGTCGCTGAGGACAAGTTCCCAAAGTCGCCTTGAGAATCCATAGTCCTGCTCATCTTGTCGCTTGACCATGATATTCTTTAAGAATGTGTAGTCCCACTTAGACTTGAGATCAATGTGTTTGATGGCCACGATGTCCTTCGAGCTATACACCGCATGTTGAGACTTTTGAACCGTGCAGCTTGTAGTAGATTCTTCGCTCGTGCCAATGATTAATCCCATACAATGCATCGTGGTCGATGCTTGCACGCTGTCGAAAACAAGCGAGTCAGACGCCTCGATAGCTATGCGCTTAGAGTAAATGGTCACTGAATGGAAGAGTCAATGATGTAGTGTATTTTCTAACCATCGCCACCATGGAGAAGAAATTCTGTGTCTTTGTTGAAGAAATATCGGAATCCTGGTTCTTCCGTCACAATGGTCGGCAGAGGTTTGGTCCCCAATGTAGTATGGAGGGTTGTCCCTTGTGTGAAGTCAATGTTTGCTTCCGGATTGAGCCAATCCATGTTGTTAGACATAGCTCGAGCTATGTTCTCAAGATGATATTCACCGAGGGCGCTTTCGTAGCTATCTTCCATAGTTGAAAAGCTTCATTCTTGATTCACTTCAATTCGATTTCGCCATTTTCACATGGAACTTTTCTTGCAAATTTGCATGCTCCAATGTTGAACCATCTACCAATTCTTGGCTCGTGACTGTAGTAGAGTTTGATTGACAAGTGGAGAACCATTCAAACTCTTCGGTTTTATCGTTATCTAGCCATGATACGACCCGGCCGAGTCACCGCTTTCTTTTGGAAGGCTTTGATGATAATACGGGTTTCCGCACTTGTTTGGGTGAGGTGGGTTGTTGTCGGGCTCATGATCTTTCATCGCCACCACCCATACCAAAGTAATCACCAATTTTATGAGTCGGTGGTAACTCGAATCGCCCCAGGTTTATCAAGAGAAGACCGAGGTGGAGGAGACTTTGTTGAGAAGAAGTTCCGGTAAGGAGGGGCATAGATGTAGATTGACCGCATCGCTTCCGACGCTTAGGTGCAGAGTCCTTATCCTTATCATCGCCATCTTGGCCGTTGGGTTGATCACGACTCTTGCATGATGAACCGAGTTGAAAAGCAAGCAGACCTTCGAAAAATTTAGCTTCATCCGCGTAAACGCTCCAGATCGCTTTGACATTTGCATCACTAGTTTAGCGATTAACCTGCATTCGTAGATCGCCTTTGGCCATTGTATGTTTGACCAATGCGACGATGTTGGGAGCGAGTTGTCCGAAAATATTCTCTAGTCACACCAGACAAAGGTTTAGGAAGAAACTTGTGGGTTTGTTCTCTCGATGACTTCTCCAGCCTCGACTTTTGGAACGACATCAAGGTACTTGAGTGTAACCTTCAATCATTTCATTCGGGCCTCCGACGATGACTTTTCATGAATTCAATAGCTTTCTATCTTCCAGATCTTGTCATTCTCATCATGGGCACGATTTGTTCAAAGATAAATTAAGTTTCCTCTGGAGCATGTCCTTTTCTAACTTGTTTGACAAATTTTCACAATTTTGACGTGTTTGAGAAATCCAAGATTTCGTGGTTCTTCAACGATTCGATGATGATCCGTTGTCTTTGCTGATGGTGGTTGTGATGAATGAGACTAAGAATCAAGGATGAGGAGACACGAGGAGACTTCATGTCCTAGGAGTTTCGAGGTTTTCCTTTGAGCGTACTGGACCGTCCGAAGAAACTTTGTATAATCATCCTCGCCATCCTTAGACTTTTCTTCTCTCAAAATCGCTTTCAAAATCATACACAATAGTGTCCTCCATGTGCTATTGTAGTTGCAGAAGGGTGGCACCGTATCCCTTACTGGTTGATTAACCAGATCAAGATCCGTGAGAGTGGGCAAGACCACTTGATCCTCCCGGCCACCCATTTGATCTTTAGCAATTCGCGCCTTTGAATGTGTCCGACTTTGTGAAACTTCTTCCGTATGATTGATCCAGCTTGCTCTTCATCTTCGTAGCTTCATCCCGAGGCACAAGCAGGTGGAGTCTTCCCTTTCCTTTAATAGTTTGAGGACTCGAGGTTTTGGTACCGAGGGTTTTTCATCCTTTGCGCTTGCAGTATGAGATCCTCTCACTGGTCAGAGTTCGTAGTCCCTCGCCCCGAGCCGCTTTTGGTTCAAGTGAAAGGATCGAGGGCCTGCAGAAGGAACTTTCTTCTTAAAGGGTTTCCTTTTGGAATAGGTTTCTTCTTTGGAACATTCCTTTGACTATCCGTACTTCGCGACACTTCCAAGACTTCCTTTTCTCGTTCTCCTTACAGTGTGTTCCGTAAGATTTTTCGTCGAGGTGACCAACTTTGCTTTGTCCGACCGCTCCGATACCTTTTGTACGATTCGAGCCTCGACATCTTCGCTTAGAAGGAAACCAAGACAAAGACCTTGTTTCTTTGTAGACGCTTCCTTGATTCTCGATGATAGAATAGGTTCCGCCACATGTCATGATTGTCGGTCATCGAGCCCTGGAATGTCGTGATGAAGTCCAAGTGCTCGGATCAACAATTTGGTATATCCGATGTATGGAATCTTTGAGCCAAGTTTGTTGAGAAATGACATCATGTCATCCCAAACGTAGCCTCGAGGCGATGTGTCTTTGTTGACCAATGCCCGTATTATTTGTGGGCCCATGAGCTTAGGTGGTGCATAGCCGGCCACGACCGTAAATGTACTGGTGATGATCATGTAGAGAGTTCTGTGGTCGAGGAATACCTTAAGCCCACGAATGCTGCCCCGTAGCTATAACCGATATCGATTAAGAATTGAGAGTGATCTCTTCAAGCAGTGAGGTATATAGTTTGTTGGTCGACTTCGTGAATTGAGAACAAATTTCTAAACCGCAGTATGGTGACTTGTTTGTGATCTGTAGTCACCGCCAGTTAGCTTTGTCCTTGACCCTTCCATAGTGTTCCGTAATCGTTGATGATATCGTGAACAATGCGAGTGTGTGTAATGTTCTCGACACGGATGAGTCCTCGTAATATCAATAGCAATAAGACATGAAGATCTTTGCAGTGCTTAGGTGTCAAAGTCAACACTTGAGGTTATTCTTTCCTATCTTCATTGATAGCCACGAGGATAGATATCGCTAATGGAGAGAACTTGTGTGCATCCACATTCATTTGTTCACCATGTCGTGATCCGAAATAACATTAGCCAAAAGAACCAAACATATCGAAGACATAATGTTAGTCAATGTAAGGTCTTATTGTCTAGTTATCGAATGAATAATATTAATGATTGTTACAGTCCTAAGTCACTTGATGTTCAATAGCTCAATAATGTCATGAAATGTTTCATGAAAGTTAGTTAAATAAGTTTTAAAGTTTATTTTATCACTTATTGTTCACAACATATCAAATGATTTAAGTTTATTAGTGACATTTTAGGATCTGTGATGATATGATTAGTTTATTTACAAGTTTGTACAAGTAACAATTCATCTGAAGGTCAATCCAGGTTGCCGAGTTTGGCAAAGCGCGAGAGTATGATATATGCTTAGGCGACTTACGCAGAATCCTAACTACGCTGTAAGAAATGTTACGCGAGGAAAAAGAGACCTTATGCCAGAGCTTATGCGTAGGCATATATTAACCTTACGCTGCAAGGCTACTCGTAGAGTCGACCCGTAGAGGTCACCGCCACGATATCCTTCGCTGTGATACGCCGTAGTCCATTGTAGAACCCACGCCGAGTCGTTATGCGAGGATTATTCTTACGCAGAACATGACTACGCCGTAGGGTGATCCTTATGCGAGATAATCAAATGACCTTGATTCTCAATTCTAAGCGTAGCAATCCCGAATAAATTTATCAAATCATCAATATTAGCACACATATTCATTTTAACAATAACATGGCATGAATCATTCTTTAAAGTTACACAGAAAGTCATAAGCGTAGGTCAAAACCCAATGTTGAGATTTACGCAGATCACTTTAGCCATGATATGCACCATTTTACCCTGTAGTTCAAGAGTGTTGTAGAGTCTTTAGCCAAGTTATAACATCAAAATTGTTGTGAATCAAAATGCCCAAAAGTTGTGAACTTTAAACCCTAGTTTCAAATTGTCAACCAATTTGTGTTTCCGAAAGTGGTTACCAACTATGGAAATGATCAATTCAACACCTTATAACCATAACCCAACAACCTTATTGGATTAAAACACATCACATTTTGAAAACCCAAATCAACTCATAAACCCTAATTTTCAAAAATCATTAAAACGTGTTTCGGGTGGGTTTTCATGGTTAAGATGGTATTCATGATGTATAAGAAACGCTTTGACAAAACCATATAACCAAAACATACACATTAATGATTATGTGTTCATACGCTTATGTGTAGAACACATAATCACGCCAGAACACACTTTTTAGCCGCTGGATTTGCGTGATATTAAACCCATAGCTTAAAACCATGTTTAGATCATTAAACACTTACAATTTGATGATCGTAATAACGGATTTTGAATGAATCTTAGGCGAGATGAGTTTAGGTTTAGTAATAAATGTGAGGAAAGAATTAGTGATAGGTGTTTTATTAAAGTTAACTTTAAACTTTGGCAAGATTGGTCCCTCTACCTTTTCCTTTTTTCATCCAAAGCCATTTAACTTCCGCTTTGCATCAAACAACCATTTTAGAAAGAAACATGATTTACACCCCCCGACTTGAGAAAATAATGAAAGGTTATTAATTTAAGTCCGAGGAGTCTTTGAACCGTAAAATGTACCACCATTAGTAATGTAATCAACCGAGATGTGATAACATGCAAGTACATGATGTTTTGAAACAAGCTTATGATTATTTTCCCCTCAACACTTAATCTAAAAATTTCAATTTTGAAAGATTAAAGTGTTGACGGAATAAATGTACTTGCCATGTTGGAAAGAAAGATAGATTAGAGAATATTTTTGTTGTTTTATCGGATTTTATATTTTTATTTTGTTATTGAAAATTTTATGTACAAAAGATGTTTTGTGTTCGATGTGTTTTAAGACCGTTTTAAGAGGTCATCCAATCTCGTGAGTCAAACACTCATACCAATTCGTGGACCAACTCATTAAACCTAGCGGAGGCAAGGCTTTGGTGAGCAACCGCCAATTGGTATTCAAGACCCACAAAGTATAATTCAATCTGCACTGCTCCACGGGTCCTTGATGAAATGATAGCGTAGATCGATGTGCTTTGATTTCGAAAATAAATGAGTTGCACGAGATTGCAATGGCACCGATTGTCGCAGACATCGATTCTCAAACACGTAACCATAGTCTTGAAGTGTGTTCTCATCCAAATGACTTGAGCACAACACGCGACATGGCTACATATTCTCTTGCTGATGACAACTGATGTACAAACTGCTCTTTGATCACAAGACACCGCTTATCACAGAAATTGTAGAGCTCCTCAAGTATTTTCTCGAGTCTGCATCCCGCGTGGTCCCCCGAAAAGCTCAAAACCGTAATCCTTCTGATAATGATCCCTGTTAATGGTTCCTGATGTATCGAGGATTCTTTAGCCTCAGAGAGGTGGGTTTCAATGGTCATGACTTATAACGAGCATAGATAAACGGCAAAGACAATATCGTGTCGCAGTCGTTAGATATCGAGGGACCCAATAATACTTGATATTTGGTAGGGTCAACCAATTTCCCATGTAAATCAAACATTCTAATTTCTTGGTATGAGTCATTGGTGTGGCATAAGTATCACGGGTTTTCATTCCAAATTTGTTTAACAATCTCAAAGGCATATTTGGGTGACTCGAGAAAAATACCACGGGTGATTGATGAACTTGCAATTCCTACAAAGAACGCGAGTTCACCCATCATGGACATTTCAAATTTTGCTTCATTAGTTTTGGTAAAAGCGATGAAAACTTTTATGTGTAGACCCAAAATGATGTCATCCATGTAAATTTGAACAATTAAGATATGTGCCCGATATTGTATAAAAGAGTTGGTCAACCGAGCCTTGGTGAAATTGTTGGCAATGAGGAAGGATGATAGCTTATCGCATCATGCCCAGGGGCTTGTTTGAGACCATAAAGAGCTTTGTTCACTTGTAGACTTGGTTGAACTCAGATCAACGAATCCATCCGTTATCGACATAGACCGCTTTAAGTTGTCCATTGAGAAACGCTGCTGACATCCATCTGATAGACCGCCATGTTCATATGAGCCGCGAACGCTAGAAATATCCAATGCCTCAAGACGAAAGCAACTCGAGCAAAAGATTCTTCAAAGTCTATTCCTCTTCCCGACGATAACCCTTAGCAACTAGCGTGACTTGTTTCGATGACATTCCTTCAAAGATCCAATTTGTTTTTCCAAACCATTTTAGAACAATGACGAGATCCTCGCTGGTCTTTCAACCGAGTCCCATACTTCAAGACGCTTGAATTGGTTGAGTTCTTCTTGCATGGATTCAATCCACTTGTCTTTGTCATCGTATCTTTAATGTTTTTAGTTCAGATCGCGCGCATGTGAGAGCATAAATGCAATGTTCACCGTTCGAGCGAAGACGCTGTCTCTAACCGTTTGGTTGATCTTGGTTGCCAATAATGTTAGCCGAGGATGGTCTTTGTCCATATGTGTAGAGGTTGATGTTGGTATACATTGTGCGCATTCGAGGATTCAAATGGTTTGTTGAAGATTCCGACATCCGTGCGCAGCCTCATTGGCAAACGGGTCAAGAACGACGGATCAAAATCGCAGTGGGGGTACTTCATCTCAATATCATCACCGGTTCATCATTGTTGGAGGCAGGTATGCTCAATCGCTGTGTTGGAGTCAATTGTGTAGTGCATCTTCAATAAAGAGTTGTTGTAGTGTATCGTATAGGAATATTATCGTTGTGCAAATGAAACAACGGATACACCAGAGCATCGCTCATCAATATCGCTGCGTAACGTAGGAGCAAATAACCTTTCCATTTGTTGACGAAGTTAATCGAGGGCTTTCTTCACCGATGACGGGGGTTGAGGGAAGTTTAAACGGTTGTAACCGGTTCTAAGTCGTTATACTGTAAGCAATTTATGTGAGTTCATCGAAATGAGCATGAATCGCTTCCATTACCTCCTTAGTTCGACGATTCCAGATTCGAAACCTTTAGAATTGTCACAAAGATCCAATAAAGACCCAATATCGCTTTGGCTTTGAGCTTCCAAAATCATCACGATCATTATTCGATAGCAAAGGGATCCAAATACATGAAAGTGTTTGAGGTTCGGTTTATGGTTGCGGACAAGCTCGAAGGTGTTTTGTTGCGCGAGTGATCATAGAACGGTTTTGAGTATAGCATGCAAGAGATACTGTTTTCACCCATAAGTAATGGAAGTTTAGCATTGATTAACATTGTTCTGCGCTTCCACTAACGCTCGGTTTCGCCTTTCAACAACTCCGCTTTGTTCGTGTGTACGCGCAATAGATGTTTGATGTCAATTCCCACTTCTCATAAAATTCACGGGTTTTGTTAACAAATTCAGCCTTTGTCCGTTTCGATTATTCGGACGGTGTTATGAGCTTGAACCCCGATTTTTGTGAGAAAGGCGATGATCATTTGTGGAGCTTGGTCTTTGCTACGGCGAAGTGACCCAAGTCCATCGCGAGAAGTCATCAACAATTACTAGATGTATGTTTGCTGATCGCTTGCACACGATCGGGCCACACAATCCATGTGAAGAAGATGAAGCACATGTCGAGAGTCGTGTTCCACCTTTGAAGGAAAATGAGCACGGTGCTTTTCCCTTGTTCACAGTCGAGCAAAGGTGATCTTTTGAGTACCGGAATCGTGGAGTCCTTCAACTAGTTTGTGTCGAGCAAGGTTGGTGATGGTTTGAAAGTTTAGATGTGAGAGACGACGGTGCATAGCCGTGATTTTGTAGATGTTGCCTTTGAAAGTAAGCAAACGGGAGAGAAGCAACCATGTCTTGCATAGAGATAGTGTAGAGACTAGAATTACGCGAGCCTGGACATAAGATCGCTTCCTTGTAGATCACGAATGAAACAAGTTGTCTCCCCGAAAGCAACCTCCAAATTCCATCACAAAATTGACCTCATCGAAAAGAGACAGGACCGAGGCCTTCCACATAGTAAACCTCGCCGATTTCGATGTTCCTATTAACATAATCTCCAGAGTCTATGATGGTCGCGTTGATCGCTCCTCGAACTGACAAGCAATGAACTTTGCAATAAAGTTTGATAACAGCTTTAAGGTTGTCATCATGTGTCCGGAACATCCGCTATCAACAATCCGTAGAATGATCTCAGACACCAGACACACACATGATTTATTGGACAGAGTAGAGATGGAACCCGAATGTTAGAGGTTTCAAGCGATATTTTAGACATACACACATTGAGAATTTTAGGCATCCACTTAAACTTAGCGTGTTATATATCCATTTCGCCATCATCAGAACTACTCTTTGCTTTAGTCTTAGTGAAAGCACTGGTGGTACTACATTCTTAGGAGGTGAAGCTGTAGCCACGTGATAGCAATCGTTGCCTTAGAATCTAAAGCATGGTGGTTTACCAAGCCACGTACTTAGAATGATTAGCTGGGCCTAGAGGTATTTCGATTCTTAGGATTCCGTAATCTAGAGATTATAGCTTTAGCAACACATTTGTCATGACAATCGTAATTCATACTGGTTTGACATATAACACAAGGTGCATCGATCGAGTATCAAAAGTACTTAACGGTTTAGCCTTTGTTACATCACTATTTCTATTACATTTGCCAGACGTAACATCTATAAGTGGAAGCAACATGATTTTTATTCGTAGTCCTAGGGTGTTCTTCACTTTAGCATTCCTTATTGATCTTTTCTTAGGTCGCAACTTCCTATTCTTCGATTGAGTGCTCCTAGGTCGAAGTGCGGACGCTTGGAAAAGATGCAACTATTCCTCAAGTCAAGAGAGGAAACACATTTGCAACTTGTGATTTGGCAATGGGAATTCTTGGTTCACGATTACTAAGTGTGATGTTCTAATCTCTTAATCACAAGAGGCGGGAGTTCATACTTTCCTAACATTTCCGTAACTTAGAGATGGAAAGAATCGATCTTGATTTTCGTAACCAATATTACCAAAGAAAATTCATGACTTCTAGTGTCGCAAGATAGTGATCAAGTTCATTAGATGTTTGTCGAGTCTTTTGAGTAAATCAAATATGACACCATATTCCTGCTTAACTTTAAAAGTTCTTGTTCATATTTTGAGATTTGACTTTTCAAAGACACGTTTTGATCATCCAGCTGCTCAATTTTATGATCAAGATTTTGCACCAATTGAGCGATTTTCTTTTGAAAACCGAGCCGATGGTTGTGAATATCTTTTCACACCAATGAAGACGACGCTTTGCATTGTTAATTTCCGTGTAATCGTTTATTTTAGCTTTTAAAGACTCGATCCAAGCACATTATCGGTGTTCTCAAGCTACAAAGCTTCAACAATATCGCAGAGATATGATCGATGCATATGGCAACGAATAGAATAGCACAACATTATGGATATCGCCACGACGATAACATCTTCCAAGAGTCGATCAACATCTTTTCAACAGCTTTTTATGCTTTGTGTTAGTAATAGATGTTTCGTCGAAACGCTTTTCATTACCCCAAGTTCCTTATGAAAATCCATTTCCCAGCAATTGCACAACTTTTCAAGTTTTTAACATTAAAAGATTTTTCCGAAAATGTCTCTTTGTTCTCGCCGAGGCATTGAAAATGTTCAACTTTGATTTCGCATCGATATTCTATCTCATGTTGTAAAATTTTGAGGTCACCATGAAAATGTCAAAATATAGAAGAATTTTTCGATTTTCAAAGTTGTAGTTTACTTCACTAATGGAAGGTAAAGGACCATAAGTTTGTGCAAAGACCGCTTGGGATTAACAATAGAAGACTGGTGTTTTGATGATAACCCCTGGTGTGTTTGAAGAACCGCAGCACGAAGTGACCGCTGCTTTTATAATTAAAAGGTTTGTTGTAAACAACGTTTTTAATTTAGATCGACTCGCCTTCTGATCTAATTCCTCTTGACGATGATATTCAACAACACTCATGACAAAGATTATCAATTTTGTATTTTGCACCGGAAACTTCGTGGAGTTGGTTTGAATGTTTTAGTGAAAGCTTGGTTTGTAATCGCCAGATTTTTCCATATCCATTTGGATTGGGTTTTAAGGTAAACTTTTCAATAGTCTATCGATTCACCATGTTTGTAAACAACCGCTTTAAACTCTTTAATTTTGTTTTGCAAACCCAGAATTTCAAGAAGGTCATCTACCCGATTCGTTGAATGCTTTTTTGTATGCGGAGAACTGCTTTTGACAATTTAACAACTCACCTTAGCTTTTGATTTTCCAAGGTGAGAGCTTTAATTTGCTTTTTATGTTCATGTTTCAGCTTGTTCTAATTCGACAACAAAGCATTCTTCGAGGCTGCTAGATCACGATCCGTCTCTAAATATTTTCGCTTGATGAGATTTTGCAAAAGCGGCTTCAAACCTTTTTCACGGTTTTCTTGAGTTTTGAAAAAGTTGAGTTGCATTTGTAGACATTCAAAATCCTTGGTTAATGTAAAGGCATTTTACTTTTAAGGATTGATTTAATGCATAGCATTCCTCCATTTTGATTTTATGGTCTTGAATTAACCGAGCAAAACCGGATGAGGCAACAGATCATCTTGTTCAACGTGAGTCTCAACATGATCATTCTTTAGATCCTCGCACGACCACTGAGTCAATTTGATTATCAAAGGAGACCATAAGGTCATCTTGATCGTCAAATATAACTATTGTGGTTAACTTGAAAATCATCGTAGAAGATGTAGAAGACTCATTTTGAAGAGTCCGATCCGCGCTTCGATCTGAGATATTGGAGATATTAGTTCGTGATATGATGATGGTTTGTTCTGGCACTCGAGACAAGCCATCGGTGTCATACACTTGGCCTCAGATTACCATGTACTCATGCATATTAGCCATCAACATAACATCCGTGATTCACCGCAAGTCCTCCATATCATCATCCGAGAACAGATCCGCCATAAAGCTCTATTCTTTGTCCGAAGAGATCCATCGCCTTCATCCCAAGAGCCGTGCAAGGCTCTTTGAAATAAGCATCGCCTCTAGTCCTTGGCTTTGGGCATGCATTAGCCAGTGTCCTTCTCATTGCGCTGTAGCATCTAAGACCATTTAACCGATTCTCGAGCATTTCCTGCTCCACCACTTGAGCTGCTGGTGTTCCTACCACAAGATTAAACCCTTGACCACCGCCCATCCGACGACCATAATCACGATCAACTTCAACACATCCATTATTCAAGCAGCTTGAGTCCGTGTTAGATGAGGAACGAATCACGATTGTTGGATTTGTTTGTAACGCCAAAAGCATTAGCAATCATCACAAATCCTTGTTGCAATGCTTTCAACGAATCTGCTTCCTCGCCGCTTCACCGACATATGCTCGAGCATTGTTGTCGATGGAACCAATTGATTTTGTTGAGGTTGTGATTGTGAAGGTGTGTTTGATGCGCTTGGTTGAGGTGATGGTTGAGAGGGATAATTCGCTGAGCACAAGGCAAGTTGTTGATTGTCCTACATGCACCGTTTAGCAATTTGAGCACGGAGAATCCTTTCCCATCAACTTCCTTTCATGAGGCTTCAAGTAATCGTACAACAATCCATAAGTAGAATGATGCATATTCTTCGCTGACGGAGAAAATGACATACTTCTCCCATTCTCGACCAAGACTACTCAGAACTTAGTATTCACTGCAACTTGGCATGATGATGTTGTGTTTATCCAAATCATTGATGATATATGAAAATCGATGATGATAAGACTCTAGTGTCTCTCCGTGTTCAATCAAGAAGTGTTCATAAGCCAAGTAAATTTTGATTCCAAATCCTCCCGCCAGTACATATCCTTCCATAAGAAAGACTAATATGATCCCACATTTTTTCTCGCAGCTTTTGAGCATCAACACTACGAAGAATCATGGTAATCCCAAGAGGATGTATTCCATTGGAAGTTCATCACCATCATAGTGTAGAAGTTTCAGAGGATTTAAATCAGCACAAAGAGTAATGTTGGTTTGTTCATCTCTTGTGGAACAAAGCAGCTTGATCTCCGGCACAATGACAAGAGGCATCTCAAATGGACCTTCCAAGATAACCTTCTTTAAGAACTTTCCATGTGGCTTCTTCGCATCACGTAACCTAAAGAACCTTATCACCCATTGATCGTAGTTTTGAGTGAGCATTGAGGTCTATCAGTGATCCAAATTTCATGAATTGATTGTTGGTCGCTTAAAGCTTCACACATCTTAGCAAACCCAGCCGGTTCCTTCATAGTGGTCCGTGATGGATGTTGATTGAAATCGGTTGTGTAGGGTTGAACTCAAGGCTTGGTTGTGGTTGAACCATTTGTGGTTGTGGAATTGCACCAAGTTGCGGAGTATGTTGCCGATTAAATTGTTGTTGATAAACAGCTTGTTGTTGATTCCATTGTTGATGTTGTGGAGTTAATTGTTGTTGTTGTTCGCGATTATGGCGAGGAAATAGTTGAGTATGGTGGTGGAGACATGATGATAAACTTGTGGTAAAGATGGATCTTTGTAGT
>CM040245.1:58808358-58829242 GCA_022545495.1 Chrysanthemum lavandulifolium
ACAAAATGTTCAAGATCACGAGATTTCCCCTATTCAAACTGAAACCTAAAACCTTGTTGAATCTCAGGCTACCATTAATGAATCTCCAGCTACTGAGTTTTAGTGATTTGCAATATTTCTCGATATGCCCCCTATCGTGACATAGATTCTTGACCCGCTTCCGGATTGGATTTGAGTGCTTTGCAATATTTCTCGATATGCCCCTTTGACGTCGGATTCCAATTTCAAAAACTTAGAGCAATGTTTACAATGAGCCTTTGTATTCCCATCCGAAATCACCAAGTTGAAATTACACCAAACGTTTGGGTTTCGCTTTGTTTCTAAAACTTTAACAATCGTTGGTTCATTTGAGGAACCAACACCGGTGAAAGTTGAAAAAGCACGAGGTGCAATTAGTGAGCGTTTTGATTGTTCCAAGAGTGTATTTTGAGAATGTTTTAGTGTTGTGAGAACTTGTGACTAAACCAAACTCAAATGGGCAATTTATACTATCATATACAAAAAAGGGACAAAAGAAAAGTGGGGACAAACAAAATGGTAGGGATAGCTGCAAAGGAAAAAAAATGGCTGCCAGAATTTTTAACATAAAAAAATGGTTTGGAACTGGTTTTTCCAAACTGGTACAACGTAAATATATACAAACCGGTCCCAAACTGACGGTTTTTGCCAAACCGAACCGGTTTTGGTCAAAAACCGGTATTGACCGGTTTCGATTTCAGGTTATTTTTTATTTTGATTTCGGTTTCAATTTTTTTTACACGACTAATCATGCGTCTGAGTTGTAAAAGGAAACTTCAAAAACAAAAAGAGTCATTTAAGAAACTTTAAATGTGAAATAAAGTATTATATTATGTTTGATCAGTAAATTTGTAATCAAGTGCAAAGCTGTATAATATAACCTAATATTAAATTTAATTTTATAACCTAAGTATAAAATTTTAAATTTGCATAATTTTGAACAGTTAAACTAATTTAACAAATGTGACTTTATTAATGTAACAAGTGTTCGATACCCGCCACTCTGTGGCGGGGTTTATCTTTATTAGCGAGATTTTCAACATAGTCGCAAAATGGCCCACCCGCATTAACAACCACTTTTGCATATGTATCGAAAGTCAAAACACACACAGAATGGCACAAATGCATGTTTTTCTATCGAGAAATATATACTATTTTTATGCCTGTAAGAGAACCATTAGATCTTGTAGCAATGACTTACTTGTAAGCGCATTTACAGAATAAGAAAATTTTAACCACCTTCATCACGCACTATCACCGACATCCTCTTCCCAGAGCAACTTAATTCTAACAAATTTGATAACTTGTGTTCCTTCAATTTAACCATACAATCGTACATTCAACATGATAAACCAAAGACCATTAGTCCATTAACATAAAGAATGGTCAGGTAAAAAACGGACCTTTAAACCTCCACTGCAGATGCATCAATATCTTTAACAAATACAGAAGACTGAGTTCTTTTTGAAATGCAAATCCAAACTCTTGGACTACAATAGAAAACGTAACTCCTTTCATACGACTGTCTCATATTTGAGTTTATGGCATACTCGTTTGTTCATCTTGGACCGGTTACGCTTGCTGATGGTGAAAGATTATGCTTTGTTGTTGAAGCATAACTTATGATAAGCATGAGAAAAATGCACTTTGGCTTGAAACTGAAATAATAAGCACAAACTCCAGTTGGTTAAAGTACATTTGGATTTTGTCATACTATTCACTAATCGAAAGCTACATAGATGATGTATCTGCATAAAATCGAACCAAGATACTCAAAGTGGGAATCTTTTTTCTTTTCTCATATGGTTTTTATTCATCCCAACTTACCAAGTAGGTAGCGCTAAATATTTGACCCATATATATTTTCTATTAGATAAAAAAGCGAATAAATTCATTTAGTTTTTTATCGATCTAAAACATTTCAACCTAAACGAATCTAAAAAGGCTGGCTCATAATTCACAACTTTTCACTAAATATATAAGATCCAAAAAGTGTTTGGTTTTACTCAAACGCCTTTGATACCCGTCCTCACTAAACAAATGATTCCCACATTCCAAATCCCTCATAACAAACACACGTTGAGTGTTTATTAACTGCATATCTTTGTTAAAAGCGTATCCTAAGAGCTGTAAATGTGATTCAATCTTATAGATAATCTAACTACCCACTTAAAAATAAAAACTTAAACTAAAAATTATATCACCTTTTGTTTTTTTGGTATTGCAGCCCATATAACCGCCTCCTGCCGCACACCCATATAACCGCCTCCTGCCGCACTCCAAAGCTGCAACCACATGCTAGTCAATTTTTATCACTTTTTCTCACTAACCTGAAACACACCACCAGGCTTCAGCCCCTGTTCTTTCACGAAATGACATAAAACCATAAAAACCATACCGTAGTTAGGAATCGAAGACAAATTATTCTAGTATTTTGAGATAAAAAAACTGGATAAACCTCCTTTGAATCTTCAGCGTCTGGTGTGACCCGAAGGTCGTAGCCTAGTCGCCCTGAAAGTTGCGCACTTTCTGAGGAGAAAACGGACAACAACCTAGGCATAAACAACTATAATACCAATCAAAATTTAAATTAACACTTTCGAAAAAACACATGGAAGTACCTGTAACACGTGAGTCCTCAACACTCGAATCGTCAATAAAATCTGCCCTAAACATTAACATCAGAAAGGATGCAGGTTGTTGATGTAAACATAAAGTCATAACTTGACTACTTTTAACCCAAACATTTCATCAAACACATTATATACATAGTCAAAAATCTTAATCACCACCAAAGATCAAACCCACATGGACCATTATGGTGCAAACCCACGTCAACAGCTAAATAAGGTTTTTTAGATATTGCATATATGTTTCCACTTCAATAAATAACATGTGTTTTAGTGGTTTTGTGAGTGCCGCGTGAGTAAACTTACATCAAATCAGCACATAGAGGCATACCGAACCGGAGAGACACCCACGAAAACCGATGCACGCTTCGCCGGAAAAGACGCACACACGACGGCGCATATTTTTTTTTTAGAGCCGGTATTTTTTCTGGGTGGATGGATTGTATCCTGAATTTGAAGACACATAAGGGATTTTGAAGACACGTACGTGATAAAAAGGGTTATGTAAAAACACGTGTCAACTCCAAGAATATGAGTATATCGTGAAGATAAGTTGGGCAATAATATGGTCTGGGCTAAAGCCTTCGTTGGGCAGCTTTCAAGGGCTACTAATAACAGCCCACCTCAAATATTATTCTATTATGCAAACATGCACCGAAGAGGAATAAAAAAATATAGTTTGGAAAACCTCCGTGCTATTATATCCTATACTAATAAAAAAATATAGTTTGGAAAACCTCCGTGCTATTATATCCTATACTAATTATTATTAGAGTTAGTACCAAATAAGAAAATTGATTAAAATAAGAATGATAAGAAAAAATCACAACCACACAATTTATATGCACCTAAAAAAGTTGATGTATCTTTACTCAAATTTTCCTTTCCAATTTAAAATACGTGGCTAGATTTACTTCTCACGATTCTCATATTACTTATTCTTTTCACTGAATCCTAACTCACTATTATTATTAGTGTCATATTAAATTAGTTGTAATACTCAAAACTTTGGACCCTCCCTAGGGAGGGTTTTGTACTTTATTCCTTTTGTCTTATTTTTTTTTTTTCAAGACAATCTGATTTTTTCGGTTTTGTTTCGTATTTTTGACAGTTTTAAACGTTTGACTTATTAAACTTTATATTTTTTATTCCGCAGTTTGAGGTTTATAGTTTAAAAAAAAATGTAAAAGGGTCCTGTTTGTAAAAATAGGGGAGTCTCAATAACTTCTCCCATATTTTACATGCGGTAGTTTTGAAGTCGTCTAGAAAAATGTAATAATTTGTTGTCGACAGTACGTTTTCTTATGCATCATCATTACTGACGTTTTCAATTTAGCCAAGGCTATTGGCACGACCCCACGACCACATTACATACTTGTTTTGGAAAGAAAATGAAGAAAAAATATAACATGAAGTTGTTACATGAATGACTTGATTGTTAGAAAAACGAGTATGTTTGCCCGTGTGTTGCTGCGGGAGGGCTTTGTTAACGGTGTCGGTTTCTTTACCCGTGTTTATCGATTAGTTTGACATAACAAAGTAACAAAGTACATACACTTATTTTGCATGCGTCGGAAATGGAGCTATTAAAATACAATACTTTCCCACTAGCCGGGAGAATCACGGTTTATTCGCGTAGGGTGAATGAATTTGGTGCTTAAAGGCACCCGGGGTCGAGATGTTCGTCAATCTACACTTTTTGTGAAAAATACAATACTTTATTCTAAAATGAGATTGGTTTTCGGAGTGCAGAGCAAATGCAGCTTATGTTTGTTTGAATCACGTTTTCATAACAGGACAAAAAAGCTAAATTTAAATCTGGTCATACAATTAATGTTTATCATGTTGGCTAAAACGACACTTTTGTTATCTTGATCAACAATATTAACAAACTTAGCCTCTAATCATCTAGTTAGCCCTCTAATCATCAAGTGCCATGTTGAAATGAGACACCCTTTCTACAAAGATTTTGCTTCTAAAACATAATTACACACAAATGCAATAACAAACCTTTCAAAATGCATCTCGGTGAGTTGTCCAACCATACAATTTCTTGTTATTTTACTCGTCGATGGCCAATGTAATGATTCACCGCAACGGAATCGATAAACACCAAAGTCACATATCGCACTTAAATAATCGGTTAAAGTGCATATTCATCATGATTCAGTTGTCACTGTAAAAAGCTCTTTAATAGAACCAAAAAGTGTTACCTTAGTAGTTACATACGATGGATTATAACAAAAATGCAAAATAAAAGATACTTTAAAAGTTAAAAAGAAACCTTGCTCGTAGTGGTTTTATTCTCGCCTCTCTTCTACCTTTTGAGCTCGATTTTATCTAACATTACACCAAAAGTTGATCATCCATCGAGCTTGACTTTCCGAAAGAATTGTGATAACGCAGTGGCGCTTTGATGTGCTATTTATAAATGGGTTAATAGGTAATGTTATATAACCGGCTGGTCGAATAGATGAAAATAGATATATAGCTAAAAAAGAAAACGGGTCAAAAGAGTTGAAAATAGACGAAGCCCGGAAGTGTTTTTACGGAGCCCATAAATGTTCTTAATCGGCAAACATTTTAAATCAACATTCAATTTTCTTAATATATAGTTTTGGGGACACCGTCAATCGACCCATTTTGTTCCAACAGTTGGTTGCTCAAGACTTTCTATCTACGCGAGATAGTACTTTCTACTAACCTTTGTATCCATCTCCATGTTATGACATTATTTCATGTACCCATGACACCATTGTCACGGGAATTTATGATTTTGCCCTTGAGCGGAACCATTGAAATTGATGTTTCTCCTGCTGACTTCACCAAATGCTACACACAAAAAAAAACCTCGCAAAGATAAGCGAGAGATCGTCAATAGCACACTCCGCTTTAACGAAGATAATTCAAATTGAGTACTGATTCTTCTTATCACCTATATCCTCTCAACTTTTGATACCTCCTCATCATCACAGCTTTTCTTAATTGGTATAAATTCTTCAATCAATGAGGCATTTACTGATCTTCTAAACACCATTAACACCTCTTGCATCAACAACTATATTGAGCAGGAAGATACGTCAGCAGCAAAGTCTGGTCCATTAGCAATCTGTATTAGAAGCAAGGTATGCATCAACTGCCTGCAAGCAACTTATTCAAAACATGTTTAGTACCTAAAAAACACTATAAGTCTGAAGAGAAAAAATAATGAATCCAAAACACGACCTTAATAACTGTTTACGGCAGCAAGAAAATAAAGAACAAATTCCAAGTTACATGTTACATATTAACTCACGCTCAAAATACATATCTGGTATATCACAATGCAATAAGCAGTTAAGTAGTTTTGATAAGCAATCCTAAACAACCTATATATCCATATATAATACTACATATGGAATGAATGATGTATGCGGGGATGTTGTTAAAAAATGTTGGAAGCAAAATAATCGATATTTGTTTCTCGATCTCGACCTTCTAGCGACTTCTTGATTGCCTTTGCTTTCTCCAATCCCTTTTAAGTTGTCGCGCATTTGTTTCAACGATTTTGGCCATGGCACCAAACAATATATTACTCCATTTCACTTTAAAAAATTGGAATATCTTTGAAGACAAATTCATCTTAATCTTGATGAATACACCAAAGTTGATACACTAACATTTTAACTTTATGCTTTTGACTACGTAGTATACCAACATGAGGGCATCTCGTATCAAGAGCCTAAACTGCTATGCAAACAGCCCTTAATAACTTTTTTTATTAACGTTATCACTTCTTATTAAAGCTAAATTGCAGTAGTGGTCTCTTCATAAAATCTGTATTTTCTCAATAACCTTCTTCAAAGAACCAAAGAAAGCAAAGGCAAAAAGGAAAAGAGATGTCAAACCAACCTTTATATCAGCAAACCTAAATGAAGCTTCAAAGTGAAATTGACCAATCCTAAATCTGAAAAAACATTTGAAACTGATGATGTGTGACAAACACGCCCCGTTTTTCACAATATAGCACAAAGCAAAATAACGAACAATGAAATTCAACATTTAAGTAGAGCGCTTCTTAAAACTTGAAAGAAGATCAATGAATTTTAGCATCGAGTTATTTGCCAACACGAATTATTATGTAAAAAAAATAAACATAAAGCAAGGAAGTTGCTTACCTTTTTCATATAATCAATAATGCCTTCATCTTTAACTTTGTTTCCATTGCGATGTTTCACGTTAAAAACTATAACATACATGCCCAAATGAGTGCTTATAGGGCCGTTTGGGATTACCAAGTAAAAGTTATTTATATGCGTTTTACTTTTTCTTTTTAAAATATGCGTGGAAAACATAACTCGAAGATACTTATGGGGCTTGTTTTACATTTGTGATTGCTTATTTTAAAGTGCTTATCGACAACACACCCACGTATATCCAATATCCGTAACGACTATTTTTTCAATGAGATATCAATTATTTGTTTATGTACGAAATCATGTAGATAATGAATCCATGTGAAATCCGTGATCTCAAATGTAAGATGAATTTAGAATGATTCGAATGACAACTAAAAAGTATATGCTTGTTTTTTTTTTTTTCCTAAAAGAGTATAATCCTAATTTTACGTATTACCATGTAAATGTAAAATGACACATGATTACCGCTACAATGTTGCTCACTTGGGTCTATCATTTTGTCACTCGACTCGAGCATTATGAGTAGCGGTGATTGATCGGTTGCATCAACACCGCCGCCACTATCTTGGGCAACCATGGCTCGCACCTCGGTAGTTTGTATGGCGGTACCATTTAAGCAGTAGTGCTTCACGGTATGCATAGGCTAATAGAAGACATGCCCGACACCACTCGCTTTCACCTTAAACCACGAAAAAAAAACATAGGTAAAGCTCATGTCAATCTGCACATACTAATAAGTCTTTTGTCTTTTTAAGTATTATATATAACAGTCCAAAAGGTCTAATGCACTTTGAAAATACACGTTTGACCCGCACGACCCATTTAATTTTTAACTCATCACCCATTGAAAGTAAATCACTACATCTACGACAGTTATTTTAGCCTCATATAGTACTTCTTTTATAAAACTGTTATATCTCCAACCTAACATAGTTTTTTAATTTGCTTAACTTAACTGGTTCCACTTTCCGACACATAACCCAGATCAGAAAAGAAAATAAACACAGGAAGGTATGTGTACCCATTACATACATTTTAACCACACATGGCAATCATTGGTTTAGACTCAAACTCAATTTGACTGGTTATTCACGCTGTCTAACCTGCCAAGTGAAGTTTTCATAAACTTGCCATGTATGGCCATTTCAAACCACTATCCATGTATCTATAAACTTGCCATACTATGACCATTTCAAACCAGAAGGCGTATTATTCAATATACTTCAAATCAATAGATTCATAATAACAGTAAAAAATATCTAAAGCTGCTATAATAGTCAAACTTTGTAGCAAACTTTGTAGCTAAATGTGTAATCTGCAAACTTTGGTCATAGTGTTGTATATGTATTTCAAACTCTAGCCACCAACTAAAAGATTCTGAACATGTCTGCATTTCATTTTCTTCTTCCCACTTACATGTCTCAATTGATCACATTGAATGCTGGGACAGGTAGCACCAAGGTCTTGTTTCTAGCAAGGTTTGCAATGAGCTACATATAAAGACAACAAAGTTAGCAACTGAGTTAACATGCACAAATCAGTTACAAAATGCCATTTGAAAAACTACGTTGGGTACCTTGTAAATAGGATTTTTTAATCGATGCTCTCGCTTTACACATGCAAGTAAAGCGACCAAGATAGCATTTGCACCAAGTTGGCAGAGGTGACTTAAATAGTTAAACTGTTAGGTCACTAGTTTTACAACACAAGCTTATAAGAGAAGAGATGAGGCGATTGAGCAAGCTCTAACACATACACACGATAGTAAGTATACGGTTATGAGAAGATGTATGTGAAAGAAAAGAAACTTGAACAACCAACCTCAAATGAGGGTTTACAAGAGTTTATATAGGCGAGGAGCTAGGCAACACTCCTCTCCTTCCCTATTCCTTATTGGGCTTGGATCAAGCTTATGGGCCTTCTACATAAGCTTGACCTTAAACAAACATAAAAGCCATAATAAAGCTACCTATTACATATGAAATATAAATACTTGAAATCTTTGTTTAGGAGTGATTCCAACAATCTCCCTCAAGTATATATGAATGTAAACGGTGAAGGCGTTGATGTAATAGTAGGCGACGATCTTCGACATTCTTCTTTCTTGTGAGAGGAATTGTCTTGATTCGAACAATCTCCCCGGTAGAGAGATAGTTATCTTTGAGCGATTATGCTCGACGTCATCTTTAACTTTGTTCTTTGATCATTGTTCTTTGTGGTGAAAGTGATGGTATGTTGTTGTCGATGTCGATGCGCCTCAGTGCCTTGTTGCTCCAGTGTCTCCACGTCATTCTTCAACATGCTCACACGCTCTTTGACGTTGGAATTCAATCTCGATGAAGTTCTATAAGTCTTTAACTTTGAAGATTCTTTGGTTTGATGAAGAATCATTCGGACGGTTGAGTTGCTTTTGAATAGAACTTCCATTAGTGATGATGTTGGCGTGAGCATGAGAAGAATCAAGACGATCATCCCGGCTCCGAGCTTCCATAAGAAAACATTTCAAACGGTTAGTAATAAGCGGTTTCGGCACTTACAAGTTTGAATTTCGAGAGTGTTAATGACATAGTGTGAAAACACAACTCTAATTCTCCAAAGGCCGTTCTGAGCTGGAGTCCTGAAGTGAGATAACGCGACGTCATCAAGTACATCTGATTCGGATGAGTCGAGGTACACCAAGCATCACCTCACGATCAGAGACCGTTTGAGACACTCTGCGTAATCCACGGGAGTTACAAGTGACTGTTGTGGGCTGTTTGATGTTGACCCGGCGGAGTTTCCATGATGAGTGTGTAAATACTCATCATTTTGATACAAAATAAAGCGCAAAATCATCGAAAACACTCGAAACACATCAAAATGATCAAAATATCACAAATCGTAACATATGTGTTTTATGTGTTTTAAATGCAAAAATATCAAAATCGGATGAAAAACATATCAAATTTGCAAAATTGCGTTTAGTCCCCAAGTTTATAAAATTGTCAAAAATAGTCCACGAGCCAAAATTTCAAAGAAAAGTCACCAAAGGTCTTTTAAAATCATAAATTGTCATATTTAGTCCTTTGGTGAAAAATCTAAAAGTTTTGAGAAAATTACAATTTAGTCCACGAAAATCCAAAATGTTCAAAACTAGTCCTTGGAAATTTTCAAAATGTCAAAACTAAACCTTGGATTATTAAACTTGGCAAAACTAGTCCTTTGACTACTTTTCATAAGTTACATGTTTGGTCCCTTGAATTTTTGAAATGTTACACAAATGGTCCTTGTGTTTATTAATCCTAAACAAACCAACGGACCTTAACTATTCCCAAGCCCAAACAAAAACCCTTGGCCCAAATACTTTACCGGTCCAAAACCACAACCCGACCAACCCATTACCAATGATTTAAATAATAAACCCGCCCCTTCCCTGTCCCTCCCGACACATTATGCTCGCTCCCACCACTGACCACCAACCCACCTACCAACCCACCCTACACCACCAATTGTCTCCCCTCCTCACCAACCTTACAAGTGCATTAAATGCTACCTCTTTCTTGTCCCGGATATCCAAAGCGAATTTGGCGCCAAAATCACATAAACGGCTAAGATGAGTTCTAGCCAATCAAGGGTCAAGATTGATGTTGGGATTTGCTCGAGATAAGTGAGAGAAACTCTTTGGAGCATAAAAGAGCCAAGTGGAAGCAAGAAGGGATAGTTAGTTTTAGTTTTCTTAAATTGTATGTCGTTTTTTAATTTGTAGAATCTTAATTAGTTTTCAATCTGTATTTTAAAGTTAATTTGTACTCAACAATAGTATTCAAATGTATTTCAACCTAATTTCAATATCAATTCAAGCTTAAGTTCCATTTCCATATTTTAGCTTCTTGTTGAAATTCTCAATCTCAAAGTCCTATGTTAAAATCTCGTGAGTTCTATTTTAAGCTCAAACAAGCTTTTATAAGCTTGTTAAAGCTTAGTATAAGCTTACATTTACATTTCATGCAACTTTGGGAATTAGTCAACAAAAGTCAAATTTGGAGCACAAATGATGCAAGGGTGATATGGGTTGATTCGAGAAAGGAAAATGGGTTGAAATGGAAGTAATTGGGTTGGTTTATTAGGATAGTGATCTTGAGTTTGGTTTCATAGTTGGCAGGCCATAGTGGCCATTGGACTGATTGTAAGTCATTTCAAGGTTTTTAGCATAGTCAGTATTTGAAGTTTTAATCTGATAAAACCTGTGTTATTAGTAGTAACTAAGTTATCTTAAGTTAATTTGATTAGTTGTTTTAGCTGGGTAAGAGTTTAGCTCATTTTCCATTGCAAATTAGTAGCTAAAGGTGTGTTTGGATCCACTGATTTATCTGTCTTTTAAGCTTTGTCATAAGTTAAGATCTGATAGTTCATGTTTGTTTAGTCATAATATACTCAAATCTGTCTTAGTTTGTGCCTGTATACCAGCTAAAGTCAAAATGGTGCTTTAATCTACATCACTGTTAAACTGTTGAGAATTTGGAATTGTAAAACTTTGTTTTGTGTTTAAAAGTCTTAAACATAGCTTGCTTCATTCTCATTTCATCCAAATACATCAATATCAGTCATCAAATTGGATTCAAGTTTCACTTTAGTCAAAGTTACAACCATTTTCAAAAGTCAAACATGTCAAAATTTGGATTTGTGCAGAACTTGCATTGATGCACAGGTTTCATTAAAGGTTTTTAGGTCCTGATTTTTGGATACAAGTAGTCTACTAGGTGGTCTTTAAGACCTCTTATCTGTTTTAGCTTCAAGCCCTCTGGATAAGCTTGTGCATAAGCTCAAAACAAGCCTCGGTTGCCTGCACCAACTCGATTATATCTTGAGTGATTTTCTCGATTTTGTGCAAGCTTGCAGAGCTTATAAAAGCTTTTAAGGGCTGGTCTTTTGGTCATAGATAGCTGTTTAGGTCTAGTTTAAGTCTTGATAATTGGATTTTAGTTTGTAGCTTATTTGAGTGCTTATTTATTGACTTAAAGTAGGTACCAAAAATCTTTTAGCTTAATATCAAAATCACCAAATCTGTGTTAGTTGGCTATTCGATGGTTATAGCTTGTTGATTTAAGTTTCATTTGGTCATTTTAGTATATCATAGTTCCTGTTTTCAGTGTGATTGCTTATTTTGCTCATTTGCTTATCAAGTGCTTATTTCAATAAGCACTTGATTCATCGATTCATTTTCTTCCACATAACATACTGTTTTCCATTTTCATAGCTTCTTATCATTATTTTAGAATTTTCCTGAAATTTTCAGATTTTTCCTATTTGTTTTGCTATTTTTCCTAATTTTAATTAGTTTTAGCACTTTTAAATAGCATTTAATACAAAAATTCGAAAAGGTTCAAAAAATAATTTTTCAATTCTCTTAGGTTTAGATAAATATAAAAAGTGAAAAAAGTAATTTTCCATATTTTTCATAGTTCATTTGGTAATTTTTAGTGATTTAATTAGATTTTAATAGTTTAAAATTCATAGAAAATAGATAAATAGTCACAAAAATACAAAAATAGTTTTGAAAAGTCTATTTTGATATTTTAGACTTTTCCAAGTCTTAATCTTATTTTTCTAGCTTAATTTCATATTTTCTTGTATTTTAGGTAATTAATTAATAGTTAAAAATAGTTTTTAATTAGATAATTAGTCTTAAAAATAATTTTCTTTTTCCATAAATTTTCTTTTATCATTAGGTTTGTAAAAACATCATTTTCATATTTTTAGGGTTAATATTGCTTTAGTTTCACTTTTTATTTTGTACGTCGCGTAGATTTTAATTTCAGTTTTATAAAAACATAAAAACAAAAACATCATTTTAATTTTAGTGATAGCGTTTATTTAATAGATTTTATCTTTTTAATTTCCTCTCATTTGCATTTTAGCCTTTGTATTTGTTTGATATTTCTGTAGTTATAATAATCAAATCATAATCCTTTTCGTTCAAACTTCTCGATCACTATACGTTGATTGATCCATTGCATAGCTCGCTGGGACATAACGACCGGGAGACTCTATACTCCTCGGATCTTCATTGATTTCGTGCTGAAGTTGTTTTAAGTTTTCTTACGCTTGCGTGAGAGAACTTGACGGTTTCTTGCGCATCAAATTTTGGCGCCCATGCGGAGTTGTCTTGATCTATCTTCCGTGTAGCGATTAGTTGTTTGAATCCTCACTCTTTGTTTATATCATCCATATCTATATATATATCCATATTTTCTTCTAAAAATCCAAAACCCAAAACATCCAAAACGTATAAAACACAAAAATATTTTTCCTTTTGTTTCTATATATGTATCAAAAATAAAAATACAAAAGAATCGTCGTTTTCTTTAATAATTAACAACTTAAAAGATTATGCACTACCTAGCTGGGGTGCGACCATAATAAGTTCCCGAACTAAAGATATAAAACTTGCCTTTGTGTCCTTGTGATTGGTGTACCTTTTTCAAAAAGCCATTCATCTTGGATTATTGGTTAAGTTCTTTGTTGTTTTGCCTCGATTTTGTGTTAATTGATTTTGTTGTGATATCGACGTTTGAACCGGAAAACCCATAAAGATTCTTCTCACCCCATTTTACAAAACGTCTTCATAATTCTCATTCTCATCCGAAAGAATTTCATAATTCCATTTCTCTCCTTAACTCGAGTTTCCTTAGAGTTATCTCTAGTGCATGTGCACTCGTTCTTCTAGATCATTGAGTCCTTTGCGTGATCTAGCGAAATTCAAGGAGGCGTTCTCGTGAGCGTCTTTGCCCAAATAGTCGAACCCGAGATTCGCACTATTTCAAACAACACCATGGCGAGACGAGCGTACTATGGCGGAAATGCTCCGAGCACCCACCGAGGGTTATGGAGATGCCATTGTTTTACCCGTAATCAACTCGATCACTTTGAATTGAAGACACATTTGATCCAACTTGTGTCTACAAATCAATTCCATGGTCGATCGAGAAGACCGTATGCACACATCCGTTGGTTTAACAAGTTGACTTCAACTATCAATTTCAAGGATGTGCCACAAAAGTCATCAAGTTGATGCTTTTTCCATTCTCTCTTGAGGGACGACCGGTTTGGTGGAAAAAGAACCCCTCGATCTATCGAAACTTGGGAGGATCTTGTTCAAAAGTTTGTGAATTACTTCTTTCCTCCATCAAAGGCGACTAATCTTAAAATGAAATTTACGGATTTCGTCAAAATTTCGATGAAAACTTTGGAGAGGCATGGGAGAGATTCAAAGATCTCCTCGAAATGCCCCATCATGAATTCACGGAGCTTCAACAAGTAAATATCTTTTACAATGGGTTGAGCGGAAGCGATCAAGATTCCTTGAATGCGGCCGCAGCGGCAATATCTTGAATCGTAAACCTAAAGATGTGATTGAGATTTGCGAGCAAAATCAAAGTTCCTATTTCTCGCAACAAAGTCAATGTTCGAACACTCTGCTTCTTCATCCGGTAACTCTTCCGAGTTAGCCGCTCAGATTAACCGCTCTAACGGACATCATCCATTGTATGATAAAAGAGGTAAAGGAAATCAAAAGCGAAATTCATAAGCGGAACCAATCAAAGCCGTAAACAAGGTGTGTGAAACTTGTAGTGGTCCACATGCGTATTATGATTGTCAAGCAACCGATGCTTCCTTTTACCAAGCTCCGTAGCTTGGTAAACCACAATCAATACCGACCACAAGGTGATCCTCACTACCGTGCACCTAGCGGTATGACACCACCGGTTTTCCTCTGTGCAAAACCATGGCAATCAAAACCATGGCAATCAAAATCGCTTTGTTCGAATCAAGGACAAAATTTCAATAACTCTCAAAATTTCAATCAAACCGGAACAATTTCAACCAACCTCAACCATATCAAGCTCCTAATCATCAAAGCTATCAACAACCTCCTCAAGCTCCCATGCCAAATGACTTCATGAAAATGGTGAGTCAAACATGCGTTCAATGCAAACTCGGATCAATAACATGAGAGTTGAGCTTAAAAGGAAATTGATACCACAATGTCTCGGCAGACAAATGAGTTAAAGAATATGATGAGCGGTTTCATGAACATGAATATGAACAAAGCTTCACCATCTTACGGAGGACTCCCAAGCAATACTATTCCCAATCCTAATGCCGAGTTGAAAGCCGTCACCACTCGTAGTGGTAAGGCGCACAATGGACCTTCGACTCCTATGCCCCTCCTCCCGTGGCATTTAGTCAAGTTACCAAGGAGACAACGGACAAGGTGCATTATTCAAGCCCACGAAGTACCGACACGTCCCACCTTCGGTAGTCAAGCTTTAAGTCCGGAACCCGATGTTCGAGGAAAATCTGAGCGAAAACACTTCCATCCGGCTCAAAAGTCTAGTCGACTTCCTTACCCATCAAGAATGAATGATGAGAAGCTCAAAGACAAAACAAAGAGCAAATGGAAAATTTTTCCAAATCTTCAATGAGCTTCACTTTGATTTAAGCTTCGTTGATGCTCTCGTTCTAATGCCTAAATTTGCATCCACGCTTAAAGGCTTACTCACCAACAAAGATAAGCTATCGAGATGGCTAAAACTCCTCTCAATGAGCAATGCTCGTGCCATTCTTAATAAGCTTCGAAAAGCTTGAAGACCTGGCGGTTCTTAATCCGTGTGATTTCTTGGGGATGTTTCAATGCTCGCCTTGGCGATCTTGGCGCTAGCATTAACCTCATGCCACTCTCGGTATGGAAGAAACTATCTCTTCACGAACTTTCATCCACTCGTATGACACTCGAGCTAGCGGATCGCACAGTAACTCGTCCACTTGGGATAGCCGAGGATGTCGTGATGAAAGTAGGAAAGTTTCACTTTCATGCGACTTTGTTGTAGTAGACTTGATGCGGATCCTAGAGTTCCCTCATCTTGGGAGAGCTTTCTTAAGAGCAGTCGTGCTCGATCGATGTGTTTCTTTGAAGAGTTGACCATACGGGTTGACAACGAAGAGCTCACATTAAATATCAACGAACTCCAAACCTCTGTACAAAGCAGTGTTGCCACAATTGATCAAAGATCCGAAGATTCAATGCAACACTCTCAAACTTCACGGTTAAGAGGAGTTCCCAAAAGCGTCTTGAGCTCAAAGCTTTGAAAATTACCCTGGTTCAAACAAATGGTTTGAAAGTCGTACCGGGAAGTCAAGAGTGTTCTTGATGATGATGACGATGATCTAGAATCGGAGACTTCATCGGAAGTGGTGGAAGCTGCTAGCTCTAAGAGCACACCACTTGTCCCACCTCCGGCATCGGTTTGTCGCATCGAGATTGTTAAGTCGTGGATGAAACCAAACTCTCTTGGTTTCATCCGAGTTGGATGATGATGTTTGTGATCCAATGGAGACATTCTTCCCATTGATGAATTGCTCAAAATGATCCATCATCTTCTAGTCTTATTCCGACTCTTCCATTCCTTCTCTCACTCGATGAGGAAGATGACAACTTTGGAATGAAGTCGATGCATTTCTTAGTGATGAGTCAATTCCAACGGAATTGATAACACTTACCTTGATCCGGAGGAGACATCCTTTTACGGAAAGTTTGTTGATTGAAGAACCATTTCCACCCTCCTCCCGGACATCTTCTTGACAATCACCATCTAAGCTTCAAGTTTAAGCTTAAAGATGTCAAAGCGGTGATTTGCTTCTCTCTTGAGGAATGGACATGCATTCTCATGTGCGTCTTTATTCCATTCTTCACGGATGGTGTGGTTGCTCTTTCCCTTTTCTCTTTCGGGAATGAGGACACCATCTTTGACCCGGTATCATCCTTTATAGTTTCTACTATTAAACAATACCGCGGTTATATCTCGTCGGTGTGGAACTTTCGATGTTCATATGTTCATTAACATTGTGAGCGAAAGTCCGATCGAGATTGGTTTTCACGTTACTTTCCCATGAACAAATGAATGCGGGGTCGAGTCAAGCTAGCGACTCGGTAATCAAAAACGATAGCATGAACATGGGTTTTCACCATATTTGTCTTACCACCCCTAGTGTGGGGGTTGCCCCATGTTTTGTATATAAATCTTTCTAAAAAAAAAAAAAAAAAAAAAAAATCATCTTTCTAAATAATGGCCGTAGTATTTCCTTTCACGTTCTTTGTTTCGGCATAACCGCGGTACTTTGAATATTGAGGGCAATATTCATTTCTAAGTGTGGGGGATTCTCACGAATTTTATCATGTAATTATACCGCCCAATCCCCCCGGTTTTGGCCAAAATTTTTTTGGAGTAAGTGTTCTACACTTTCTCATTTGGTTATCAATCCGCCATGTCTGTAAGACTAAAGGATTGGCTAATCCAGGAGCAAACGGCTCTTGGTAAAGATTTCTCAAATCCGTTTATATGGCTTGCAATTTGCCCAAAATTGTATGGTATTCGACTCACCATATCCCAAAAAGTGAAGAGTTGGCTAGCCCGCAAGATTATGGCTTGTGGTAAAGGCAGTGGAAAACCATAATTGGTAATCAGCTCACCAAAGATAATGTTGATAATTTATCTAAGAGTTGGCTAGTCGAGGAGGGTGCGGCACGGTAAAGACAAATCAAATCCGTTGGAAGTCGGTGGTTTGCTCAAAATCACATGGTTATCGGTGTACCATGGTTCTTACTTGAACTGAAACATTTGGCTACTCGAGTAATGGCTTTTGGTAAAGAGATTAAAATCCATTATGTTTTCTCAAATCATTGCTAGGGACTAGCAATATCTCGATGTGGGGATTGATGAGTGTGTAAATACTCATCATTTTGTACAAAATAAAGCGCAAAATCATCGAAAACACTCGAAACACATCAAAATGATCAAAATATCACAAATCGGTGTTTTATGTGTTTTAAATGCAAAAATATCAAAATCGGATGAAAAACATATCAAATTTGCAAAATTGCGTTTTAGTCCCCAAGTTTATAAAATTGTCAAAAATAGTCCACGAGCCAAAATTTCAAAGAAAAGTCACCAAAGGTCTTTTAAAATCACAAATTGTCATATTTAGTCCTTTGGTGAAAAATCTAAAAGTTTTGAGAAAATTACAATTTAGTCCACGAAAATCCAAAATGTTCAAAATTAGTCCTTGGGAATTTTCAAAATGTCAAAACTAACCCTTGGATTATTAAACTTGGCAAAACAAACCCTTTGACTACTTTTCATAAGTTACATGTTTGGTCCTTGGTTTGGAAATGTTGCACAATTTGGTCCTTGTGTTATTAATCCTAAACAAACCAATCGGACCTAATTATTACCCAAGCCCAAAACAAAACACCTTGGCCCAAATCCTTTACCGGTCCAAAACCACAACCCGACCAACCCAAACCCAATGATTTAAATAATACAAACCCGCTTTCCCCTCCCTCCCCGACATCTATGTCGCTCGCTGCCACCACCACCACCAACCACCTACCAACCCACCCTACACCACCAATTGTCTCCCCCTCCTCACCAACCTTACAAGTGCATTAAATGCACCTCTTTCTTGTCCCGGATATCAAAAGCAATTTGGCGCCAAAATCAACATAAACGGCTAAGATGAGTTCTAGCCAATCAAGGGTCAAGATTGATGTTGGGATTTGCTCGGATAAGTGAGAGAAACTCTTTGGAGCATAAAAGAGCCAAGAGGAAGCAAGAAGGGATAGTTAGTTTTAGTTTTCTTAAATTGTATGTCGTTTTAAAATTTGTAGAATCTTAATTAGTTTTCATTGTATTTTAAAGTTAATTTGTACTCAACAATAGTATTCAAGTGTATTTCAAACTATTTTCAAGTATCAATTCAAGAGTTAAGTTCCATTTCCATATTTATGCTTCTTGTTGAAATTTTCAATCTCAAAATCCTATGTTAAATCTTCTCAAAAGTCTAATTTTAAGCTCAAACAAGCTTCCAATAAGCTTGTTAAAGCTTAGTATAAGCTTACATTAACATTTCATGCAACTTTGGAAATTGGTCAACAAAAGTCAAATTTGGAGCACAAATGATGCGAGGGTGATATGGGTTGATTTAGAAGCTGAAAATGGGTTGAAATGGAAGTAATTGGGTGGTTTATTAGGATTAGTGATCTTGAGGTTCTTGGTTTCATAGTTTGGCGAGCCATAGTGGCCATTGGATGATTGTAAGTCATTTCAAGGTTTTTAGCATAGTCGTATTTGAAGTTTTAATCTGATAAAACACTGTGTTATTAGTAGTGTTTAAGTTATCTTAAGTTAATTTGATTAGTTGTTTTAGTGGGTAAGAGTTTAGCTCATTTTCCATTGCAAATTAGTAGCTAAAGGGGTGTTTGGATCCTTGATTTATCTGTCTTTTAAGCTTTGTCATAAGTTAAGAGTTTGTTGGTTCATGTTTGTTTAGTCATAATATACTCAATTGTCTTAGTTTGTGCTCTAATACCACTAAAGTCAAAATTGTGCTTTAATCTGTCATCAATACTAACTGTTGTGAATTTTGGAATTGTAAAACCTTGTTTTGTGTTTAAAAGTGTTAAACAAAGCTTTGCTTGTGTTCATTTCATCACATAACATCAATATCAGTCATCAAATTGGATTCAAGTTTCACTTTAGTCAAAGTTACAACCATTTTCAAAAGTCAAAACATGTCAAAATTTGGATTTGTGCGAGAACTTGCGGATTGCACATGTGTTCATTAAAGCTTTTTAGGTCTGATTTTTGGGATACAAGTAGTTCACTAGGTGGTCTTTAAGACCTCATATCTGTTTTAGCTTCAAGCCCTTTGGTTAAGCTTGTGCATAAGCTCAAAGTGAGCCTCGGTGCCTGCGCCAACTCGATTAATCTTGAGTGATTTCTCGGTTTTAAACAAGCTTGCACAGAGCTTATAAAAGCTTTTCAAGGGCTGGTCTTTTGGTCATAGATAGCACTTAGGTCTAGTTTAAGTCTTGATAATTGGTTTTTAGTTTGTAGCTTATTTGGGTGCTTATTTATTGACTTAAAGTAGGTACCAAAAATCTGCTTTTAGCTTAAAATCAAAATCACCAAATCTTGTTAATTTTGCTATTCAGTGGTTATAGCTTGTTGATTTTAGTTTCATTTGGTCATTTTAGTATATCATAGTTTCTGTTTTCATTGTGGTTGCTTATTTTGCTCATTTGCTTATCAAGTGCTTATTTCAATAAGCACTTGATTGATCGATTCAATTCTTCCACATAACATACTTGTTTTCCAATTTTCCTAGCTTCTTAACATTATTTTAGAATTTTCCTGAAATTTTCAGATTTTTCCTAGTTGTTTTGCTATTTTTCTTAATTTTAATTAGTTTTAGCACTTTTAAATAGCATTTAATACAAAAATTCGAAAAGGTTCAAAAAATAATTTTCAATTTTCTTAGGCTTAGATAAATATAAAAAGTGAAAAAGTAATTTTCCATATTTTCATAGTTCATTTGGTAATTTTAGTGATTTAATTAGATTTTAATAGTTTAAAATTCCTAGAAAATAGATAAATAGTCACAAAAATACAAAAATAGTTTTGAAAAGTCTATTTTGATATTTTAGACTTTTCCAAGTCTTAATCTTATTTTTCTAGCTTAATTTCCTATTTTCTTGTATTTTAGGTAATTAATTAATAGTTAAAAATAGTTTTAATTAGATAATTAGTTTAAAAATAATTTTCTTTTCCATAAATTTTCTTTTATCATTAGGATTGTAAAACATCATTTTCATATTTTTAGGGTTAATATTGCTTTAGTTTCACTTTTTATTTTGTACGTCGCGTAGATTTTAATTTCGGTTTATAAAAACATAAAACAAAAACATCATTTTAATTTTAGTGATAGCGTTTATTTAATAGATTTTATCTTTTAATTTCCTCTCATTTGCATTTTAGCCTTTGTATTTGTTTGATATTTCGTAGTTATAATAATCTCATAATCCTTTTTCGTTCAAACTTCTCGATCACTATCGTTGATTGATCCATTGCATAGCTCATTGGGACATAACGACCGGGAGACTCTATACTCCTCGGATCTTCATTGATTTCGTGCTTAAGCTGTTTTAAGTTTTCTTACGCTTGCGTGAGAGAACTTGAT
>CM040245.1:58829342-58873145 GCA_022545495.1 Chrysanthemum lavandulifolium
AAGCTACGAGTCTCAATAGTAGTTTGTTCACGTTTTCGGAGTTTCCCGATCAACTGATCACGCTCCTGCTCCATACGACCCACGAAATTACGATCCTCGCACACTTCACTGCTAAATAAAAACTTATAAGCCGTTGCAAGATCACGGGAACCAGAGGCGACCATGATCTCTTCAAGATTAGGTTTAGTCGTCATTTGGGAATACTTTTCTGGTACAGACAACTAAGCATATAGGATACTTAAACTAACAATATCAGTTTTTAAAACAGGTTTGGGCTGAAACAGAAGGCCCATTATAAGCATTGTTCATGTACCAAAAGAAATTACCATGAATGTTAGAATGTAAGCAACCATAACTTAGTACTAATTTACTTACATTTAAACAACCAATCAAAAATACGCGGGTAAAAAAAAATTATGAAACGTAAAACGAACAAACGTGAAAAAAAAATTTAATTATAGGACTTAGAACTCGAGTAAAACGATTACAATAATTTTTTTTTTTAACATGTTTTACCATAATATGTCAATACTTCCTATTATGAAAATAAATAAAGTGTCCGTAATTTAAACAAAACCTAACACGAAAAAAAAATATACGGAGATTCACTACCCGCTGCAACGCAGCGGGCCCTTTTCCTCGTTATATACTATATCAATAGAAATTTAGCGTGACTACTTTCATTTGTTACGGCAAATTTTAACAAATTTGATATTTTTTAGTATTTGCCTATTCTGTGGGTCTTTCAAATTTCATTGAGCCACATGATAAGTTGTAGAGTACATTACATAGACGAAAGAATTTACTATATATAGTTATATACTATATAGCTATCGTTAAACGATTGGCGTTTTGCCAATCGATAATAAAAGACAAAAAAAATTGAGCCCAAAACAATTTTAGCCCGTATACAAGCCGAAAAAGAATTGGCAAAACCCGTTTAGCCCAAATAGAAAAACTATGAAATACACCCCGCACTATTTAAGATTTTGCAAAAACTACCACGAACTTTTTTACTACTTACGACTTTTTATATAACAAATTTTATATATCAAATATCTAAGAAATATATAGCGATTTCTTTGATAAAAATATACTGCCGGAAAGGCCTCTCGGTAACGAACACAACAAGCTGAACAAACTTTCTTTACTAAATATATAACAAATATCTAGCAATTTTTAATAACAAATATACCCGGCAAGGTATTGGATTACAAACAAAACAAGCCCGATGTCGATATATTTTTGACATACGTGCAAATTTATAAAAAGTGTTAAAGTTTAGTATATATATATTTTTAAAAACTTATATCCGTTTCTTTAATACAAAATATATCGTCGAAAGGTAGTTGGGTCATACGAACCCAATATTGATATACTTTTAGCTAAAGGGCAAAAAGGTCGAACGGACAATCTTTTGTTATGTTGCACTATCTAATACCATGGCTAAAGTTTATCGCCACAACGATTTTCAAAACCACCCGCAACAAGGCGCGGATGCATTCTCTCCCGATATTATAACATATCTATACTATTAAAATATGAATACATTATTCTTTAGTTTATTACATAATTCCTCCCACTGACGTTATACAATTTAAATTATTCTAAAATACAAAAACAAAGACCACGATATGTTGTAAAAAAGACTCATCTTAAACCAAATGAATAAACAAAGAAACAATTAAACATAAACAAATAAAATAACATAACTTGCAAACACGACGTGACCATCATTTCGTTCTACACACTCCCACATCTTCTCTATCATATTTTATTTGTTTCTCGTATATACTAGTTTTAAGGTCCGCAAATTCACAAGTTTTAGTCGTAAATTGAATCTGATTACTATATATATTATAAGTCATTTAAAAGCGACGTCGAATAGCAAACAGTATCTTGGCCCATTTCGATTATTTAATACATGTGTTGGCACTGCTAGCCGATTGTTGTGAAGATAATTGGTTCGAGATACATAATAAACCGCCTTACAATAAAACTAAAAAGATTCTAAAACCTTCTACACACACCGCCTTTCAAAATTTGTGACTGCTGCAGGTGTTCGTTGATAGTGCTTAACAAAGGGACGGCGTCGATCTTCATCTACAAGAACGGAATAAATATGTTATTCGTATAGGCACTCATTTTTTTACTTGGGTTTTGGTTTGTAGATGAATTTATCAGTTTCGTTTCTATTTTTTATGCTATGTTTGATGAACCGTTGAAGAATCATAAAGTTCAATGATTTTGCTGATAATATTGAAATTCTCATTAGGTAATAAAACCCCTTTTTAATTATTGTTTAATTTGTGTTTGTTTTTACCAATTACTTTAATTTTTTCAGAAACCAAAGATAAGCGTGAACAAAGATTCATGATGGAGGAATGGTAGGTAACTTACTAACCGATTATTTGATATTATAATATACCTTATGCTTAAATTTAACTTACTAACTTTTAATACGTGTTCTTGCAAACATCAGAGGGTCGAAGTAAAAGGAAACCAACAAGACAAGTAGGTGAGCTTTCATGCGTTTCTCCAATAAATTAATATGCGTATATCTACAATGGATGTGTGTTTGAGATCTATTATATAGAAAATTGTGGTATGTGTTATTTTTTAGTTTTCCAGACCTACATCTCCCCGTGGATTGAAAATACTTATTAAACAAGACCCGGAACATGAATGTTATACGACAAAAAATGTAGTCTACAAACATTTTACGAACAAATTAACAGGACATCGGTTTTACTTTTGCTATTTGCCTAAACAAGCGTCGAGTTTTTTTGTAGCGATTATCGCTTTAGAGGTTTCGGCTAGGCGGACTAACTACTATACACTTTCATTTATCGCACTTCCCTTTTTCTCGCGATCGCACATCCACTATCTATTAAGTTTTGCCCTATAGTCGCTACTTTCTCCACATAACCGAGATAACCATTGGTATCGCTTACATCTTATTGAGATTCAACTATTTGTTTATTGCACTATCATTCGCGAGACTTTGTATATAAGTATTCGAAACCATTCATACTAACCATAATTAGTCTAAGTTTTTTGGGTTTGTCATAACCTTTGGCTAAACAGATCTATAAAATATTTTATAGCGGGAAAGCGGTCGAAGAAACACGTGTACTAATGTTGTGCTTATGCGAGAAACATTTAAGGATGCGAGATGTTGACAATTTCATGTAATTTTTAAGCGTGGAATGTTTTATGCCAAAAATATCTAGGAGTTTTGGTGATTTCTTTTGCAGTTGACTTCTTTGTTGTCGATGCTTTTTGCGGTCGAGGTATTAAGGTATTTATTTTTTTTTTTTTTTTTTTTTTTTTTTTTGAATCAAACCCATCTTGAATTGCTTTAAGTTTAATTTCATCAAAATGTTAGCTGCTAAACCTTTGAGTACCCAAACTCATAATCTAAGGACAACATGGTTTATTCACATGGGAGAAAGATTTAACGTTACTATGCCATCTGTATTTACCTAAAAGGTTGCAAGTCGTATAGCTTCCCATTTGTTATGGCCTGGCCCTCTATATGTAACTTATCAGATGTTTGGAACAAGCTTGATCATGAGGTGCGATAAGTCTAAGCCTGAACCTTTTCCTATCCGATAGACAAGGGCGGGATCTCTCTGACGTTAGTGTCAAATGCCGTTTGATCCGGGATACATGTGTCTTTGGAATCACAAAGATAGCGAAATGGTAAAACCATGTATCGAGGTGCGCCCATATAAAAATTGTTTAAAATGCAGATTTTCTATCCAAAGTGAGGATATGATGACGATTGTTATTCATTGATTATTAAAAATCAACGAATAATGGGCCGTCACAACCAGATGTATAGTGAATGATGAAATATGGTATCATTATTTGATATAGCTAGAAAATTTAGAGGCTTGCGCAACAGTTCAAACCAGGCTATATTTTAATGGGTTAGCATGTAACTATTAGTGTCCAATGCTTTAATTAAATATTAAGTGCTTAAGTATAATTATAATGTAGGAAATTTAACAATGTTATAAAATGGGAGACCACGAGAAGGTTAGTTTAGTAATGATAGCACTAATATTGAAATTTGAGGTGAGATGTCGGGAAGAAGATAATTATGTGAGATGAGGATGTTAAAGGAGACCGGGAGAGGCGATGGGGTGAATGATAATCTCGAGGTTGAGGTAAGAAGCCGGAGAGAAGCTAATTCTGCTGAATACAATTGGTTTTTAAAACAAGGTTAGTCTATTATTAAAAATATTGTTGGCACTCATGAAAATTACTATGGCTTCTGTTTTAGAATGGTAAATTGATCATTTTAAAGTACAATGATTGCCACACTACCAATAATCAAATGTGTAATGAAGTTGCTTATGTTATGTGAGTATGCCCCTTATCTCAGGCTCTATTACTGACCTTACGCCTTTGCCTCCATGGTGCCATTAGTAACTACGAGTCTATAAACTGTTATGTATAAACTTATGTATTTTTCTTTGAATGTCATTATTTATATTTCATGTGTTCACTTTCAGATGAGCACGCACTGAACTTGAAGAATGCGTTCGTCAAGGACATCGATCTCCATTTTAGTTTATTCAAAAGGTCGCGGAAAGAGAAGAGAGAGAACTACACATTCAAGATATAAAATTTACTAAATACTGAAGTTGGATCGTAATAATTTCTATTGCAAATTCCAATTTCTGAGTTATATTATAATACATCTTGGGCCTTATGTGGATAATTAAACAATTGGGTATAAATCCCAGTAAGTGCATTTTGACATGAAGGTTTCAGGGTAGGTTGTTCAAACATTTACATGATTTGGTTACAATAATTTCTATTGTTCTAAAACTCGAATTTGTAAATAACTGCAACAATCGTTGAAAAATATAGTAAACACGCCCCGCCGCAACGCGGCGGGCTTCTGTTACTCGTTTAACATATAAGACATAATGATTTTAAGGATATTTAATTTTTGCGTGTACGGGTTATTAAACTTGAGCTTTGACCATGAAATTTGTTGGAAATTTTAGTGCACTTGTGGGATTAGTTCACACCTTGTAATGGGTTAGGAGGTACGGAGTGTACACCCATAAGGTCCATGAACACCCTGACTCTTACAAATGGTTTGTATTGGTAGTGCTAGTAGAAAGTCTTGCTTGTGGAAAGTACGCTTGTGGTTTCCGCGATAGCGATGTTTCCACCGATAAGCGATGTTCCAGCAAGCGGTGTTTCCCAAGTAGTGTATCCACCGCTAGTGCTATGAAATCTTGATGAAGGTACCGCTTGTAGCGGGCTTTGACCTATTCAAGTGGCGATTACAAGCGCATAATGACCACGTTTAATTGGTCATGTAACCACTAACGGCTATAATGGGGAATATTATGAGGCTATTAATGGGCCGATTAATACTCATAATTCCATTGGAATAGCTAAGAGTATTTTCCTATAAATAGGAGATCTGTTTATGCATGAAATATACACAGAAAACGATTAACACTTATAAGCAAAGGGTTATTGATTTGTGCCTAATTCAATAACATACATTTGGTCTTATCCCAAGTAGATATTCGTGTAACCCAGGCATCAGGGTTGAATAGTTTACTTTGGAAAGTGATCACACGATTCAAGTGATATCCGGTAACCACCTAGTGGTATTTGTTTACAGTGACTCGTTGCTTGTTTCTTTGAATTGATTATCTTACTTTGCTCGGGAGTTACACACCAACAATCAAAGTAAACTATTTTGTGATAATCAATGGTTCTTCACGCAATGAACATATGGCTTCAAACTTTGCCAAGCTTGATAAGTTTGAAGTGGTGGACTTTAGGAGGTGGCGAAGAAGATGCATTTCTTGCTTTCCGGCATGAGTGTGGTGTATGTGCTAACTACACCTATTCACGATGATGGGGATGATGCTATTGTGGGCAGATTAGGAGAAGGAGCAAATGGGAGAATGATGACTACATATGCAGAGGACTTATTCTCAATGGTATATCGATTCTTTGTTTGATATTTATCGAACTTTGAATCTTCCAAAGAACGTAGGATTCCTTGGATGCCAAATATATGGTGAGGATGCATCAAGTAAGAAGTTTCTTGTAAGTAATTTCATAAATTACAAAATGGTGATTCAAAACCGGTCATTGAATAATACAATGAACTTCTTGGAATACTTGGAAGGTTTACACAACACAATATGCACATGGATGAGGCTATTCAAGTCTCTTGTGTTATTGATAAACTTCTCCTTCTTGGAAAGATTTCAAGCATACCTTGAAACATAAGAAAGAGGAATTAACTCGGTTGAGTTGGGCGGTCATATGCGCATTGAGGAATCTCTCAAGGTGCGGGATAATGACAAGCCAAAGGGTAGCAATCTTCTTTGGACCATCTGTTGTCAATATGGTGAGCATAACTCCACCGGTACAATGACAACAAAGGCAAACGCAAATATCATGACAACACAAGGCGAGATCCTAACAAGAAGGCAACACCTACTTGTTGGAAATGTGGCAAACCGGTCACATTAAAAGGGACTGCAAGGGTGTTAAAGTTGGTGGTAAAGCCAATGGATCAAGCACTAATGGTTCGGGGTGGTGGTTCTTCCAACTCACTAAAAGGTCGAATATGGTTAATAAGTCTTTTAGATTTATTATGTTACATATGTATCCGAATCTCATTATGTGCGGATGGTGATGTAGCGTGGTGGGTTGACTCGTGCAACAGTTCATGTGTGCAAATATAGAAGCTGGTTCAAGACTTATGAGTCACCGAATGATGGTTCTATTCTTCACATGGGAAATGAGTCAATGACCTTGGTGCATGGTTATGGTTGTGTAGATCTTAGGTTTAGTTCGGAAAGATTGTAACTTTGTTTAATGTTATTCATGTTCACGATATTAGGAAGAACTTGGTTTCAAGTAGTGTTTTGAATAATCATGGATATAAACAAGTTATTGAATCGATAAATTTGTGCTTTCTAAGCATGGTGTTTTTATTGGTTTTGGTTATTTATGTAATCAAATGTTCAGGCTTAATATTTCTACTGATAGTATTAATTTAGCATTTGTGACCACCATCGACTGTTGACTCTACCCTATGGCATGCAAGACTTGGCCATGTACACTATAAAAGGATGCAAGATATGTCTAGGTATGGTTTAATCCCAGCATTTGACATGGACACTAAAAAGTGTAAAACTTGCATGTTGACCAAGATAACCAAGAAATCTTTTCATGGTGTTAGTCGAAGAGGCGAGCTCTTGAGCTTATACACGTGACTGTGTGATTTGCATGCCACTCCTTCTTTGGGGAATAAGAAGTACTTTGTGACATTTATTGATGATGCTTCTAGATTTTGTTATGTCTATCTTTTACATACCAAGGATGAAGCATTAGATAAATTCAAAGTGTTTAAAAGCAAGTTGAATTACAACTTGGGTCCACGATCAAAAGATTAAGGATCGATAGGGAGGTGAGTACATGGATACTCTGTATTTTCGATCTGTTGGAATTATCCATGAAATGATCGCCCCTTATACTCCTCCGCAAAATGGTATTTACGAAAGGAAAAAAGCAGTCTTTGAAGGAGATGGTTAATTCCATGTTGTCCTATTCGGGATCGAGTCAAGGGTTATGGGGTGAAGCTATGTTAACGACTTGCTATTTATTAAATAGGGTTCCCAACAAAAGGAACAAGGTTACCCTTATGAACTCGAACTAAAAGGAAACCCAACTGAACTATCTCAAGGTTTGGGGTTGTAGAAATTGTAAGACTCCACGATCCAAAGATGAAAACTTTGGGTGAAAGAGGCGTGTTGCATCTTTGTTGGATATCTTGAGCATTCCAAGGCTTTTAGGTTCTATGTTATTAAACCTAATGAATATATTTCAACTAACTCAATAATTGAATCAAGGGATGCGAGACTTTGATGAGAATAGATTCTCATCGGTCCCTAGACCAAGTCGAGGATTCCTAATGGAGCTCATGACACCGGTGTATCGAGGTCTCGATGATGAACCATCGGTGGTCCCGATGAGGTTGTGGTTCAAAGAATCGAACACGTGCTCGGGAAGAGCAAAAGGTCGGGACTCCAAAGTCATTTGGACACGAGTTTCAACTATACTTGGTTGAAGGAACAAGGGATGAAGTCTCGGACCAATACTCCTATTGCTTCATTGTTGAGGATGATCCCAAGACATTTGAAGAAGCAATGAAGTCCCGTGATATTGCTTTACGGAAAGAAGCAATCAATGATGAGATGGATTCCATCATGGGAACAACACTTGGGTGTTGGTTGATCTACCTCTGGGCGCAAACCTTTGGGATGCAAATGGATTTTCAAAAGGAAAATGAAGGTAGATGGAACTATTGAAAAGTTCAAGGCTAGACTAGTTATTCGGGGCTTTAAACAAAAGTCGGGGATAGACTATTTTGAGACTTATGCCTATGTGGCTCGTGTCGGTACCATAAGGTGATGATTGCTTTGGCATCTATTCACTATCTCGGTTATTCATCGGATGGATGTGAAGACAACTTTCTTGAATGGTGAATTGGATGAGGAGGTTTACATGAACCAACCTCGTGGCTTCATCATGCACGGCAATGAAAACAAGGTGTAATGGCGATTAAGTCTCTATGGACTTAGCGGGCAAGTCGAAAATCTTAATGACGGAAGACTAATCGGGACTTGAATGGAGATCATAGTCAATAATTATAGAAAAGCGGCTCGAAAGAGGCGTTTTATTAAAATAGTTATCATTCATCGAAAACTCATGGTTTGTTACAAAATATTGTAAATAGAAGTGTTTTCCCAAAAGAAAGATCATGAGTTTGAAAGAAATGATAACTTTTATGTTTACACCACCGGATAAGCCTTGCCATGCCCGTTCCGACCTTGGTCATAATCTTCACGATGACACGAGATAACATGCTTAAAAGGTCAACAAAAATGTTGAGTGAAGTCCATAGGTTTAAAATAAGTTGAACACAAGTATAAGATCATGATCATTGTAAACTAACAATATCATAAGAAAAATATCCTGATTATTATGCACTAAGCTCATGAAACCAAGACTCAATTGCATACACCGAATTACCGGTGTGCGTAAGCATGCCCCAAAGGAGGTAATAGCCGATTACCTAAAGATATTCGATATAGTGCGCCCGGTTATTTCTCTATAACCGAAGCGGGTTCGTTAATCCCGTAGTACTATTCACGATATCTCGTTCACTCGCGGTGACTAATGGTTCATGATCGGGGACTTATGGCTAACAACTTAAGCGGTACCAATAATCAAGAAGATCAAGCATTTATGAAAAACCTTGTGTTCTAGTTTAGAGCATGTATCTCCTCATGGGGTTTATAAAAATAAAGTAAAAGCGAGGCTATGAACTCACCTTGATGATAATGCACGCACAAAAATAGATTAAGCACAATGTAGCGGAGGTTCCAACTCGAAACCTAAAATGATGAGATGGCGAATCTCGATAAATGAGCATTTTGGTTCGCGACCAAAATAATAAAGCATTGAATATTCTTATTCAATAGATCATTGGATTGTCTAATCCAATAGTGTGCGATCGTGATTAACGTTTTAAGTTAATGTATGTGCTACATCGCCTTAATTAATGATCCTCACTTACGCATAAGTGAAATGTTCCCCGTTGTGATCTTAATAGATTTGTTGAGCATTTTAACGTATTTAGATTCCCGTATGTTTTATCGGTTATATATATAATTATACTCTTATAATTATATATTCGTAATACATTAACGTTATCCGAAAATAAAATACTCATATGATCAAGATACTTGTTTTTACGAAGTTATTATGGGTTTATAAGTTTTTCTAAACTTTTCCCGAATTTACACTTTTTACCCTCGAGTTACAAAAAGTACAAGTTTAGTCCTTATACTTTTAGAAAATGACACTTTCCATCCGAATTATATTTTATACCCAAAACTTTCGAAATGACAACTTTGACCCTCGGTACTGTTTTACAAAATCACCCTCTAGGTTCATTTTATACGCTTTAAACCTTTGTTTTCCAAACTTGACACTTTTAACCCAAAAGTTTATTAATACTAGTTTGAGTTAATTACATATTTGATCCTTGTGGTTTTCACGTGCACATGCATCGTGCATGATACCCATGTACTTTCGAATTGAGCATTTTCAACCCTTAGACTTTTATAAAACACTAGTTTCGCATAAAATGATCCTTAGCTTTTAAATATGTTACCTTTTGAACCCTTCGTTTCTTATTTTTGCAAAGATAGTCCGAAAACAAGTTTTATAAATGAGAACTTTGTAAATCGATTTCTAACTCCTTTCTAACTTAATATTAGCGCTTATTAACTTATTTTTAATCTATTGGGCCGGGTTGGACTCGACTTGGACATATCGTGGGCTTATTGGGCTGAGCAGTTGGGCTTTTAGGCCCGTTTAGTTTTCGCGTATGAAATAAAAGCGTCTGAGTAGTCTAAGGTTTTCAAGAGATTTTTGTAACTTGTTCTCGACATGTGACACAAGTTTTAACGTGTAACTAGTGAATGACTATGCATAGTATAGTGAAATGGTGCGTTTAACTTTCGTTTAACATGTGATATAACATATTTCAATTTGTGAACTAAGCGAAAAGAGTTAAAAATGAAATGAGCTTAGTTGAACTTACTACACTCGATTGAGTGGGGATGAGATGTCGAGAAGATGATTTGAACTCGAGGTCCGTGTTCTCCTTATAATGCTATCGTCTTAAATGTTTACCCAAGTTTCTCTAGCTTTTAATCCTTTGCTTTTTAAACCCAACACACGAGCTAGAGTTCCATTGTGTTACCCTTTTCTTGAACCGATTCGTGTACAATGTGTTTGGGGTGCAAGTATGAGACTAGTTAGAATATGAAGTCAATTAGTGTCTTAGATGTGTGCTTATATATGGAAATAAGTATGGTCTTCATAATATTTTAATCATAGTTTCTAACTCTAAGCTTATTAGTCATGTGATACATTGTATTGGGTCTTGTTTTGTGTTGGATGTCTTGGCGTGGGATATGAGTTTACATGTCAAGGTATTGTCAAGTCTTTAGGAACATAATACCCAATGGTTCTTGGGGTCAAAGCCAAGTCAAAGTAAGTTTAGGTCATTAAACTAATACTTGTAGGATGGCTAAGCATGAGGTGTTGTCTTCTTGTTCATTCTCACGACAAAACAAGGATTAAAAGAAGTGTTTTGTTTCAAGTTGGCTTATGGTTTGTGTTGTCCCATTTTAAACATAGAAAGAAAAAGAAAAAAAGTTAGTTTGCTCTTGCTTGTCAATGGTTGGTCATGTTTTGGGTAAATAAAATGCATGAAATATTCAAGCTTGGTCTTGTCTCATGTGTGTTTTAGCCGAAGGTTTGGATATGGAGGACACAAGAACCTTTGGACAAAAGAGTCAAAACTAGTCAAAGTAGGATTAGTGGTAAATTTTAAATTGTTTTAGGGTGGCTCAAGTGATCTTGTCTCCTTTTGATCATATACACGCAAGAATACATGTCCCCTTGGAGGTGTTTAGTGTTTAGTTGTCCTAATTTGATTTACATGTTTTAGTTTTGTGTTTTGGTTCTTTGTTTGCTCGTTTGGTTTCAACGTAAAGAACACAAACATATTACATGCATGGGCTTTGGATTTAGTCTTGTTAGGCGAGGCCCGAGAAAGAAAAGAAATGAAAAATGGGTGTTGGGCTCCCTTTGTGGTGCGTGAGCTAGGCCAAGGCCCAACGAAATGGTGAAATTTTATGTCGGTTATGAGGCCCATTAACGAGTCGGGTTGAGTCACGAGGTGGTATAAAGTCTAATGAGTTCGAGGCCCAATCGAATTTTATATATTTTATTATAATTAAATTCGATATTTTTACAAATTTTACGTATTCATTACGTATTTTAGGATTATCGAGGATAGTGAGGAAATTTATTTAGATCTCGGTATCTTTTATGAGCGCTGTTGCGTTGATCATGCATATGCCAAATGATATGCAAATGTGGCGTTTAGAAATTTCATGACGAAATAGATCGTGTTTAATTTACGATTAAAGCGTTAAGTACATTGAAATTTTAGGAGCATTAGGGTGTCATTCGCCGACCGACCGGCCAACCGAACCCGAGTATTCGGTCGGGTTACTGTCCAAAATCTAACTCGGTCAATCGGGTCAACCCGTTAACCCGAGTCTGAATTAGGGTCGGTATCGGGTTTAAATACGTCGGGTTCGGGTCAACCCGACTAACCCGAGTTAGGATTTTTTTTTTTTTTTTTTTTTTTTTTTTTAAATCTTTATGAAGTTTAAGCTAAAGATCACAACTTTATGCCCCTAATCATATTCACAACCAATGGATACTTTGAATTTTGAAAAGTGTCACTAAAAGATCTTAACTTGCCATCGAGTTTATATGCGAAGGACCAATCTCTTGGTGCACCAAAAGCTCTTGAAGAACAACCGGGACCACCGGTGAGCTACTGAGCAACAATGGTCTAGTTTCCGGGTTTCGATTAGGTGGTGACTCGACCAACCAGTAAAACAATGACCTCCTGATTCTTTATTCACATTAACATAACACGAATCTTGATCAAAATCTACATTCTTTGGTGCCGGGTAACTTATCAATCTTATCCAACAAATAAGTACTACTTCCGGTTCAAGAACAACATATGACGCGATTCTATCGAAAAAATATGTAACAAACAAATGCAACCAAAAAATGTGTCATTTATACATGTGTTATTTTAGAAATTAAATTCTATGATTTTGTAAATGGCGGACCGAACCCGACGACCCGACCGACTTGACCCGACCCGACTTGACCCGAACCCGACTAACCCGAGTTCAAGTAGGTCGGGTTAATATATTATTTTACCCTCGACCCGACTTGGACCCGACCCGTTTGACCCGAACCCGACCAACCCGACCCGAATAGCACCCTACTTACAAGATTTACCCCTTAAGAGAACCACGTCCGCGGTTAAACTCGCAGAGGTGTCATGGGTGATCTAGATGAGCGGTGAGGATACTTGGAGCGCATTACATCCTCGCTCCCGGTGAACTCTGCACCTCGTTTCTTATGATTCCATCGAACTTTAACGATAGGAATGCGGCTTTGCTTAAGCCTCTTAACCTCCGTCCATGATCTCATTGGTTCTTCGACAAAGCTAAGTTTGTCATTGAGTGGATGTCCTTGAGTGGTGCGACTAGAGTTTCATCCGAAGACACTTCTTAAGATTTGAGACATGGAGCGTGTCATGTACTCGGCTAAGTTCTTGGAAAGATCAAGTTTATATGCCATGGACCAATTCTTTGAAGAATTTTGAAGGTCCGGCGTGTCGAGGTTTGAGCTTTCCTCGTTTTCCAAATCGACCATCCACTTCTCCGGTGATACTTTGAGCATTACGGTCTCCGACTTGGAATTCCATTGGTTTTCTTGAACATCTGCGTAGCTCTTTTGTCTATCTCGGTGCTTGCAATCTCTGCCGAATTGCATTATCTTTTACATTGTCTCTTGGACAATTTCGGGACTGTAAGTTGTACTTCTCCAACTTCCGCCCAAACAAGCTGGCGATCGGCATTTTCTTCCATAGAGTGCTTCAAAAGGAGCGACTTTAATCTTGGCGTGATAAGCGTTATTGTAAGAGAATTCAGCCCGAGGTAAGTGCTTATCCCATCCTTTTCGAAATCAATCACACATGCTCTTAGCATGTCTTCCGTAGTTTGGATCGTTCTTTCACTTTGTCCATCTGTTTGAGGATGGTGCGGTACTCATATCTAAATTGGTACCCATGGCTTTTGAGCGTTTGCCAAAATCTTGAGGTGAATCGGCTATCACGATCGGATATGATAGAGATTGGTACACCGTGACGAGAAACAATCTCTTTGATGTAAAGTCTAGCGAGTGTAATCATCTCGTCGTTCTCCTTAATTGGCAAGAAATGGCGGACTTTGTAAGGCGGTCTACAATAACCCAAATGGTGTCAAAACCATTAGAAGTTTTGGCAACTTTGTGATGAAGTCCATTGTGATTCTTTCCCATTTCCACATAGGAAGTTACGGTTGAGTTAGCAATCCGGATGGCTTTTGATGTTCGACTTTAACCTTCAAGCATGTCAAACATTTCTTGGCGTGAGCGGCGATATCGACCTTCATATTAGGCCACCGGTACAAAAGCTTTAGATCTTGATACATCTTGTTGGGACGGGATGTATGGAATACTTCGATTTATGTGATTCATGCATGATGAGTTTGGATACCTCAAAAAGTGGAATCAACTTGATTTTTTGAAACATAGCGTTTAGTCCGATCTCTTCACAAATCCATTCTCATTCTCCGGCATGCCATAAATCTTCTCATTCGCCTATTTTCTTCCTTAGGGCTTGATCGAGCTTCAAGAATTTTCGATGGTAGGGTGAATTGATTACCATTCCCAATGATCTCACTCTAAGTGGCTTAGGGCGATCTTTTACGCTCAAGGCGTCGGCAACAACGTTTGCCTTTCCGGGATGATAACGAATCTCGATCATAATCACTAAGCAATTCGAGCCGGTGACGTTGGCGATATTCAATTCCTTTTGATCTAAGATGTGTTGAAGACTTTTGTGATCGGTGTACACTATCGTTTGGTTCCGTACAAATAATGTCTCCATAATTTGAGTGCAAATACCACGGCGCCAAGTTCTAGATCGTGAGTAGTATAATTCTTCTCATGAGTTTTGAGTTGTCGTGGACGCATAAGCAATCACTTTGTTCCTTTGCATGAGAGCGAGCGCCTAAACCCATGTGTGAAGCATCACAATATACTACAAAATCTTGACTCCTTCCGGTAGTGCCAAGATAGGTGCTTAAAGCTTGTTCTTTAGGAGTTGAAAAGGCATTCTTGATCGTCTCCCATTCGAATTTCTTCGTTTTACGGGTTAACTCGGTCAATGGTTTAGCTATTTTAGAAACCTTCGATGAATCTTCGATAATAACCAGCAAGTCCTAAATTGGCGAATTTCGATGGGATTAGTGGTGCTTGGCCAATTCTTATGATTCAATTTTGCGGGATCCACATGGATTCCTTCACATCAATCACATGACCAAGAAATTGGGCGGTCTCAATCAAAATTCACACTTGGAAAACTTTACGTACAATTTTTCATCCTTGAGTAACCGAGGATAGTCTTCAAATGTTCGCATGTTCTTCTTTATTACGAGTAGATAAGAATATCGTCGATGAACACAATGACTAATTTATCCAGATATGGTTTGCAGACTCTATTCATGAGGTCCATAAATCGGCGGGTGCATTAGTTAAACGAATGGCATTACTTGGAACTCATAATGGCCATATCGAGTTCTAAATGCGGTCTTGGGTATATCTTCTTCTCTTACCCGTGGCGATGATATCCAGTTCTTAAATCAATCTTGATATACACTCGAGCCTTAATTGATCAAGCGGATCATCGATTCTTGGTAAGGGATAGCGGTTCTTGATTGTGAGCTTGTTCAATTCTCTATAATCGATACACATCGGAATGATCCATCTTTCTTAACGAATAATACGGTGCTCCCCGGTGAGGAACTTGGTCTAATGAATCCTTTCTCGGATAGCTCTTCTAGTTGTTTGGATAACTCTTGCATTTCGAGGGCTGACGGTGCTCGTACAGGAGTACGGGAATAAGATCGATTTGGACTTTCGAGCAGGTGGAAGTCGGGAAAATTAAACAAGTATACTAGTAATCCTAGTGCTCATCCTGGAAGTTCATATTTGCGGTGATGTATGCCATGATCGATATTGGTTTTGGTGGGAAATTGAGCAAGTATACTAGTAATCCTAGTGCGAAAGCGAGTTCGGAGGGTATGAAGTATTTGAAGAGAACTATGGATTATAGTCTCTCATATCTTGTTACCCATCGGTGTTGGAAGGTTACACCGATGCAAGTTGGATCAAGAACTGCGAAGACAATTCGTCTACCGGTGGGTCGGGTATTCCTACTTTGTGGAGGTGCATCAATGCTAGGACACCCAACTCCTCCCGAGGAAACTTAGGAGCCGAGTTCAATGTGGAAAGGCGAACATTCGGTGGTGGAGCACATGTTTTATTTACATCCCAAGGTTGTGCTCGAACTCTTTGAAAGGAGGATGAAGTCTTTACTTCTCAATGGTTAATTTTCTTTGAAAAAGTGCTTGGCGGGAGCATGAATAAAGAGGAACCACCTATGTAAATGTTGAAGTTTTGCCACTTCAGTGAAGCTTTGGACTTTTAGCTTTTACAACATTTATGAATTTGGATATGGACACATGGCTTGTATAGTGTCGGGAGCTTTTAAGTGTTTGAAAACTTGTGTGTATTTTATCTTGGTATTCAAATGGGTTGAAGGGTTCAATTCTTAGAACACCTTGATTCTCGAATATTTGAGCGTGTAATTTACTAAGATGGAAAATCAATCCCGGGACATTTTCGTTTATGCACATGTTTTGCTTGATGTTTATTTTTCATGCAAAGAAGTGAACTAAATTTAGGGAGGATTGTTGGAAAATTTAGTGCACTTGTTGGATTAGTTCACACCTTGTAATGGGTTAGGAGGTGCAGGTGTACACCCATAAGGTCCATGAACACCCTAACTCTTATAGTGGTTTGTATTGGTAGTGCTAGTAGAAAGTGCGCTTGTGGTTTCCATCGATAAGCGGTGTTTCCACCGATAAGCACCGCTAATCGATAAGCGTGTTTCAGCGATAGCCCGAAGAAGTGTATTCACCTGCTAGTGCTATGAAATCTTGATGAAGGTACCGCTTGTAACGGGCTTTGACCTATTCAAGTGGCAGTTACAACTGCATAATGACCACGTTTAATTGGTCATGTAACCACTAACGGCTATAATGGGGAATATTATGAGGCTATTAATGGTCCGATTAATACTCATAATTCCATTGGAATAGCTAAGAGTATTTTCCTATAAATAGGATATCTGTTTATGCATGAAATATACACAGAAAACGATTAACACTTATAAGCAAAGGGTTATTGATTTGTGCCTAATTCAATAACATACATTTGGTCTTATCCTAAGTAGATATTCGTGTAACCCAGGCATTAGGGTCAAATACTTAACTTTGGAAAGTGATCACACGATTCCAAGTGATATCCGGTAACCACCTAGTGGTATTTGTTTATGCTGACTCGTTGCTTGTTTCTGCTGAATTGATTATCTTACCCTGTTCTGGGAGTTACACACCAACAAAATGTTATGAAACCCATCCAAATCAAAATCAGAAGGGAATAGATTAGTTTTGACCATAGAATTACTATAGCACAATATATGCACACTACAACAGTGAGTACCATATGATTGAATTTTTTCTGAACAACTTTTTGCTATTACACAATTACCATGACAAAAACCTTATTGAAAAAAGTTGTTTTCTTTTTTTATTTTTTTTAATATTTTTAGCAATAACATATTATTTTATATAAATATTAGTGCACCCACGTAAAGTTGCAACAATATAATTATAGTCGCAAGTAGCTAAAAACCGATGTAATAAACTTCATTACATTTTGACGGTATAAACTTCTACATATAATTATCACCGGTTTTGTGCACGACTCAAAATTGAAGTCAATATATCACTCAATACTTAGCTCAAAATATTCACAAATTTCGCCCAAGTTTTGTATCAATCTTATTTTTTACCACTTTATTTCAACCTAATATTTATCTTGCAATAAGACTTGGCCTACTAATTCTTTAAAATTACTCGTCCATTTTCATAAACCTAATATATAACATTTAGACTAAAATACACCGTTGGTCCCCGAACTTGTCTAGAAACATCACGCTAGGACAAAACTTGCCATTTTATCGCTTGATGAGTCCAAACTATGGGTCTTTTAATGGCGGTCCTTTGGCCCCTTGGCCCGTTTTCTTACTCAACACCGTTATTTGCTTTCTTTTTTTGTTTTAGCTAAGGGCATAATGTTCATTTCATATGTTGCTTCTACTTTCCTCCCCTCCCCGTTTTGATTACCAAACATCTCACACACACACTTCATCTCCACAAGGGAGGATTGCTACATATAGACTTTACAAATGCGATGAACATCAGGTACAGGAAAGCTTGAGGTCCCATAATCACTAGCATCAAAATCATGCAGCATGAACTTCTGGAATGACGAAATCTTGCTAAAAAGCTTCTTCTTCCTTTGAGCCTTGTGGTTTCCACTTACACCATCATTGACATTAAAAACTCAATGTGTGATTTTGACCAATGCGGTAGGGGGGACGTTAGCAAAGTGATCGTGGTCAAGAAGGTAAGCAGCAACCTCACGATACCCGGTTTCACTAACCCGAACCGAACACTTTAAACCCAGTTGACCAAGATGAACCTTTTCAGGTTATTTGGTTCAAACGGTTCTTCATCAGTCGATTTCACTATGGCCACTTTCTCACCTATATTGTTGTTGAAATAATAAGCACCACCAAGGCCCCCAGTAGCAAGGATCGGATCAACTCCCGACTTCATTGCAATCACAACCTCATCAACAATACGCTTTATTCTCACAAGACTACTTGAATGACCCAAGATCTCAACGGGTCCACTTTGATCTTTCATTGTATATCCCGACCGATGGGAGACATACAAGGGTTGATGAGCTTCTATGTAGGACGTTTATGGTTAAAGAAGAGTGAATCATTACGAATGGCGCTAAGATCATTATTCAAAACCATATCTCCAAAAGTCAAAGATATTTCTTGATCGGAAAATTCTAAGCAATCGCAACCTTCGTTTAACCATATAGGCATTATCACTTGATCTATATCCATACCCAACACACAACCCGACTCAATTTGAACAAACACACGTCTCCGCCAATGGATTTCACCCTTCAATCCCATCATTACCATGGTACTCCCACCTATAGGACTCATGAAAAGAGCTACAACCATTTGGGTCTGAACTGGGCTGTCTAAGTTGCGAGACATGAACCGAAGGCGGGAAACTACTAGTGTTCTCACAGCCTACGGTTGGGAAAATGGAATCAAAACCAGAAACAAGGAGCAAACTAATAACTGAATGGTTCACAAAACAATCATCAAACACCAAAATCGGCCTTGACGCATCACGGTTCTCACTACATAGACAAAGCCATCTTACCGATTCAAATCAGTTTTTTCTCCTAATCTGTATTGAAAAAGCACAAGAGCATACAATACAATCAGCTACTAGCAAGAAGGTGTCTTAACAACTATAACAAGCAATCCTGATTTAACCTTAAGTAACAAGCAGATAATCAGTTTTATTAAGCAATCCACCTGAACACCCCTTAATTCAAATCAACTTAGTTCAAAAAGAAGATGATCAGTTATATTAAGCAATCCACCAAACACCCCTTTCACTAAACAAGTCAATAACTTCCAATAGATATCAAAAAACAAATTTCATATTCAAAAGATTTAGGGGGTGTTTTGGTAAGCTTAATAGAATAATAGCTTATTTCACAAAAAAAAAAAAAAAAAAAAAAAAAAAAAAAAAAACTAATAAGCTCTTACAAATAACCTTATCCAAACACCTTCAAGAAGCTCAATAGCCTTCTTAAAAAAAACCCATTAAGCTACTCCATTAAATTCCTTGAAAAATTACGTTTCATCTTCTTTTTAGGTAGCTTTCAATGATCTAATCTCTAGCGGAAAACGTGTATTCCAGGTAGGAAGGGTTGGTTTATCTTTGACAGAAGAACAGAAGATAGGACTTTCTGTTGCTAGGGCTATGCTTTCCGATCCATCTTTATGAGAGATTGATGTATGCTACTGATGATATATTTATTGTTACTCATTTGTGGAGATGAAGTGTGTGTGTGAGATGTTTGGTAATCAAAACGGTGAGGGGAGGAAAGTAGAAGAAACATATGAAATGACCATTATGCACTTAGATAAAAACAAAAAAAAAAGAAAGCAAATAACGGTGTTGACTAACGGAAAACGGGTCAAGGGTCCAAAAGGGACCAGTTTGGCCTAAAAATCCATAGTTTGGACTACTGGCGATGAAATTGGCAAGTTTTATCCCAGCGTGATGTTTCTGGACAAGTTTAGGGACTTACAGTATATTTTAGTATAATATTTAGAGAAAAGTCCAAAGTACATCTCTCTGGTTTGTCCGTTGTCATGCTATACATCCTTGTGGTTTTTTTTTTGCACACAAACATACCTTCGTTAGGAAAGTTGGATATCATACATCCATCCGTTAGTAAAATCAGTCAATGAGGACTAATGATGTAAATATTTTAACTTGTATTAGGAGATAACAGAGAAATACTTTGCATCGTTATTCCTTATTGACTGATTTTACTAATGGAGGGATGTATTGTGGCTAACTTTACTAACGGAGGAATGTTTATGTGCCAAAAAATCACGGGGATGTATAGCGAGACAAATGACAAACCAGAGGGATGTATTTTGAAATTTTCTCTAATATTTAAATGCAGCCACACCTCTCTTTATCCTTTCCTAGCCACCACTTTTACTTCTTTATTTTTCTCAAAACAACAAACTCATCTGATCAAAAACATAAACAAAAAATAACCTTGTATTTCTTATTCAAATCGAAATCACAAACACCCTTTTCCTTTTATTTGGCTCTTGAAAATAATGAAGAACACAAACCACTAAACTCAAAACCAAACCTTTGATGATTTTTTTCGACTAAAAATCTTGTTGTGGGTTTGTTGTGGTTTCCAACCAGGTAGGTGATATGTTGTTTTCTTTTGTTCTCGATTCTTTTTATTTAAAGATCAATGAAGGGTGTTTCTTGTAAGATCTTGTATTATATGTTGGGAAATCTTTAATAGCCCGAGATCTTCTTTTGTATTTTGAGTCAATGACAGATTGATGATGGGTATTCTTAGATCTGTAAAGATCTATCACAAATAAAGAGACTCGAGATATTTATTTCTTGTTCTTTTGTTTTTCGAATTTTGTTAGTTGTTTTGAAATGAAGTTTCAAATGTTGGTAGTTGGTGATGTAGTTGATTTGGAGTTGGATTGAATCTTGTAATTGTATGTTTGTTATTGCTGGTTGGTTGTAGTTGGTTATGGCAGTCGGTTGAAGACGTTAGCTTTCTTAATTTTTAATTTTGGTTGTTAGAAACTTGACTTGATCGATGATGCATAAATAGAGACCATTTTGTACAATAAGCTTAATTATTTGTAATTTTTACTTAAGGGGTGTTTTCAGAACTGCATTAATAGTATTTGTTGACTAATCAATTTATGTATGTAGTTGTGTAAAAGTTAACTATACATAATGCTTTAATAGGTGTATTTGCTTAAAACTATTTATGAAAATCTTAAGAAAATAGGAAAAAAAGTGTAAAAATGTTGTATGGATATTATAGATTACAAAGTTCTTAGCCTATATGTCTCAAGATATATTAAGTTGACTATCATTTTGTGCATTGTTTTTCCAACATTTTGATTATCAAAGTTAATTAAGTTGAGCTATCTTCATAACAATACTGGAGAATATTTTTATTCGCTTCATTTTATAACAAAACCTCATTATAATATATACTAACCACCGTTTGTTGGGTGTATACAAAATCGTATAATACACACTATGCTGTCCATATATGATTGGTCCATTCCATGGGTATACAAACTGTAGTACGTTGTGGCAAATTACTATTGGTTCATGTGTGTTGGAATCGTTACTGTTCATCAGGTTTCACTGTATTCGACAGTCATATACGTAAAATAATTCTACCGCCTTACTATTTTTTTTTTAAAGTTTTTCCCTAGAACCTTCCCTTCTTCCCACCATCAAAACCCATACAATGATCACAACTATTCTAGGCTGATCTTCTCCATCACATGAAACATCCAAAAAAATCTCTTATAAAAATTAGGTTAGAGAAAATGAAATCGGTGTCGTCAAGTAGATGGTTTCGAAATCAACAATTATTACAGAAGTACGATAAAAAATTAGTCTAAAGAAAACAAAATCGGTGTTAGTCAAGAAGATTTCCAAAGGTATATGGTACGGTCTTTCTTTTGTTTTAATTCTATTGAATTTTTCCCCTTTTGATTGATTTCTGAATTTTATTTGATGTTTTTTATATGGGTTTTGACGGTATTCAAATGATTTTGGCAAATTTGCTTATTGCGTTTTAAAGCAGTTTTTACCGGTGTGGAGAATGAGAAATGGAGATGAAGATGAAGATGCGAACAACAATGAGATTGATGATAAGAGGTAAATCGTAACCTTGATGTGTTATTACTTGGTTTTTACAGAATTTTTTTGGTAAAGAACAACCGCTACATGTTGTTCACCAAGTATTTTTAGTAATTTGGAACAAATGGGGCGTTTGTATATACGGTACTCATTTGAATTTGCAAAAGTCATTTGGTTTTGTTTGATGAACACCAATTGTTCAATGAAATGCTTAAATGAAAATTTATAGTAGATGTATATATGAGGACTTTGTGCGAATAAGTGAATTGGATATACATTCCATATTTGAAAGCGGCCGACTGGAGTAGTTATCATATTACGTATCACGTATATCCACACTATCACCACAATTTGATTACCTGATTTCACTTGACCCACTATAAACTTATTGAAAAGACTCTAGCCTCATCAACATGGAATTATTGGTAATTAATGTTTAAGATGTTGCATTACGTTGTAATTGTTTCGCTTGCTCTAGCTTCTTGCTAAGATACAATTTCCCTTCAAAAGGAAAACCATATCACATTACGTTTTCACACTTTTGATTGTTTGTAGTCTCTATTTGATGTTTATTAGTTCGTCTAACATAGATAGACTTAGTTTTATCGTAGTTTTTGCGTGTTTATTAAATTGTGATTCTCTAGCACAAACACCATATTTGCTATATTTATATACCTTCTCTTCATTTAAACTAAGTTTTTAATCGATTAAATATAAATATTTAAGCTAAACTAACTTCACGTGCCTAAACATGCATGTTTGTTCTATATATTTAAAGCCACGGGTCATAATGTAACTATATGATGATGAATGTCAGATCATATATGTTTATGTATTTTGATTTTTAAAGTATGTGGAGAGGTGTCTGTTTGTGCGTGTTGGTTTCTCATCTAACTTATATTTGTTACCATGCAGTTTTCTGTGAAGATGGAGTATGTGTCTTTGGACCGTGTTACGCATTTCAAGGTTAATGACGGCGATGAAACGCTTTCACTCGCACTACACATGTATAATAGGGTTGACCCTTCTTTACTTTCATTGTTTGTATGTGGCTATAAGCAGAGTGTGTGCAGTTCAGGTAATCAGTTGATTGGTGCTGTCAAATTTGTAACTTTAATAGGCTTTTTGGCCAGCCAAGAACTAATACTCACATGGTGTTTGAGGAAAAAAATCCAACGTGTCCCAACTGTATCACATATGAATAAAACATGTCAGTTGCCCACTATCATTGATCATTTCTTCACTTAAAGTAGTTTGAGAGCCTTAAGAAAATTCCCCGTCATACAGAATATCTGTATGTTGTTAGGATTAATAGTAATAAACCTATAAAAATCTTTGTTTGATATATGCCACCGCTTTTGAAAGGTTTACTGAATAATGTTGTTTAAGGTACTTGGTGGCTTATATCTTTTTTTCTTTTTCTTTTTATAGCCAATATTGTTGTATATGTCAAAGGTAGATGATAAGTTCAATGTTCCAATGATGGAATCTGCCGAAAAGTAAGAAACTATTGGAAAGAGGGAGTATTTGGCCTGCCATATAGCAAGCTTGACGAGGGGAGTCAAATTTGCACCCTGCGAATATTATTGCCATGTGATGCAGGACGCTGAAGAAGTCAAGAGTTTTTGCGACTCTTTGGTTGGTATGTTTATAACTTGGACTACGTTTGAAATCTACACGTTTTAGCCCATTTTGCGTAAAGAATTTAAATGACCCATTTGAGATACATCACAACTCATACCAACTGATTCATTAGTAAAATGTATAAGTCAGTGAACATACAGTCCGACTATCTGAAACTCATTAAATTTATCCATGCTTTTGCTAATTTTCTTAAAGTAAACTTGCTTTTGGTAAATGGGGTCTTGCGCAGGTTATAGGTTTGACATCAAGAGCCCCGTTTCACGAGCACTGAGTATACACATGCCTCATTTTCCTTTTCGAGTGCCCTCCAATTCCCATGCAGTTCTACGGTAAATCACACTTTGGATGTAAATGCACATTGCTATTTTTGATATATTAGTATGTAACTATGTTGTAGTTGGTGGTGTATACTAATATTTTAACAGTGCTAGCGCATAACTCTACATTCAGTTATGTCTTTTTTTGCAAAATGAATACATTTGAGTAAAAAGTTTAAAAATAGGTATCACATGTTGGGGAATAAAATCTCAATCTTGAGTCATTCACACGGGGATTACTTGCTCAAAGATGTTCATTTGTACATGTATCCATTATACTTATGAATGTGTCGATTTGGGCTATGTTGGATCTCAAACTGTTAAATGCGTTGACCGAAAAACATATGATGATAGCATTTGATCTATTGTCTTTTTATTTTATTCTTTTAATTTGACATACAAGTTATAACTTAAGCATCCGTTGATAAGCTTTGTACACAGTCATATTCAATTGTTGATAAATTTATTATTATTTTTTTCCTAAAATGTGATAGGAAACTATTTCTAGGACAAGGAATTTGCGTCGGTAAAATGGATAGAAGAATGTGGGAAGTCCGCCGTTTGTGAGGCGGTCATCAAATAAGAGGTTGTAAGTAAGGTGTTGAAAACCAATGTTAAACCGTACTCTGATGCAACGTTTGTTTTCATCTTTTCTTAGTCATACTATAGCGTGAATATTAGAACATAAATAGGTTGACCGTCAATGTTTGAATTATTCCATTCATGTAAGATACGTAGATACGATTTTTTGAGTAATGAATATATTACATATGTTTGAGATCCAACATAGCACAAATCGATATATCGATATAGTATGAGATGCATTGACATAAGGATATGAATTGATAACGATATGCATCCATATAACTTAGATTAAGAGCTTCAGATTGCTTAAGTACGTGCCTGGATTTAGTGCACTTGCTGAAAACCCACTACAAATTGACACCATATTTTAATGTGACTTGAAGCATCTACCACTTGACTTACACCCATTTATTTTGGTAAGGTATTCAAGCATTTGGTCATACCAAACCTAGATGGCGGAGGAATTGGAAAAGAAAAGAAACACAAAAACAAGTGGCCTTCACAAGGTAATGGTTTATCTGTAATACTGGGGGTGTTTGGATTAGCGTTTTAATGAGCAGAAGGTATCCGGTTAATCTTTTTATAGTTATATTACTGTTACAACTGTGAAATATGAACTTCCTATGTTATGAGAGTGTGATTACTTAGATTTTGAATCTTATGCCATATACTCATATACATGTGTATATATGAAGTCCTTGGGACAATTATATTTGTTTTCATCAGTTTAGTAGGCTTTGCATTTTTTGGAATCCCGGTCCAACATTACATCTAAAGCTATATCAGTTTTTCCACTTTTTGAAGCTCTTATGAAGGATGGTCAGAAAGTCATTACAGAGGCTTCATACTTCGCCTTTTGAATCGCTTATGTTGTGAAACATTAATTTATGAATATGTTGGATAATTCAATGTTATAATAAACTAAATACTCCTATGTATTGCTGTAGCACAATGCATTCCAAGTGTGCTATAGTTGGTTACTTGATTTTTATTTTAACAAATTGAAGTTATGTTTGTTGTCAAAAAATGTGAAGATGTATTTGCGACTGTAACTACCTTATACAACGAAAAAGGCCCCGCAGCAACGCGCGGGCAATCATGCTCGTTTATATTATTTTAGAGTTAATTACATAAATCATGTAGTTTACACATTTTTTACCGTTGGTTTAAAATTTCAAAGTTACACCGTCCGTCTTTATTCTTAACCTTTTGTAACAGACCGACTTTGACCATTAGTTCATTAAAAAGATACCGTTAACCTTCTTATATCCAGGTCCGAGGGCTACTTGGTCTTTTTACTAATATCATCTTCAACTTTCATTTTTCTTCTAAATTTTACTTTTCCTTAAAATAAAACTTATAATTTAAGAACACAAAATTCATAACCCAAACTTACTTTATTCTCTAAATAAAATCCGATTACCCTCTTATATTCTTTGCCACCATTAAACATCTTGACTTTTGCTTTTTAGTTAAAACCACAAGAAATAAACTTCACACTGAAATACAGTTTGGTAAATCCTTTTGTCCACGAAAGTGATTTTTTTAGCTAAAAGTCTCAGGTTCACAAAAAAGAAGATATTGACTTGGGAAATGTTTTGGATAATACCAGTAGGATGCCAGATTGGATGAGATAGAAGGTAACAATATGATTTTCTTAAGATAAAAGCGTTTCTTTGAAGATGTTTTTAAGTTAGTTTAGCTGTATTTTAATTAAAGAAAAAATATATATTTAATATAAGATAAATTAAGGTTGAAGATGAAGTAGCAAAAAGACAGAATTATCCTCACATGACTGGACTTAATGGAATGATTTAACGCACTAACGGTCAAAGGATCAATGAGTTAAAAAACGTCAAGTATAGGGGCGAGTGGTGTAATTAGTGAAGTATTAGGACGAAAAGTTAAAAGGTGTGTAAACTACAAGGACAATTTATATATGTAATTAACTCTTATTATACTATATAACATTAATTGAAGTGCTTTGGGGAACCGACATTGTTCCGAAGCCGCGACTTGGAGATCAGCTTGAGAGAGTGGGTCGGCTTTACTTTTTTGTGGAGCCACGACTTGATCCGACACTGTTCACGCGCCGAGTTGAGCCAACTTGATGGGTTAAATGGATTAAATAACCAGTTAACGGATTTCTAGTGGGATTTTAATTAGGTGTCACTTAATTATGGTGCTTTGTTGCATGTTGTATACATATTTTTCATTATCGGTTCTTTATGCTTTTATACCGAAAATCAGATCTGGTTTTTCATTTGATTGGTTTTTTATACAAAAACCTTTGCACACAAAATGTGTACAGGTAAGAAAATTAGGTTCGAAGTTTATTTTATGTCAATTTTGCATGTCGATTCTAATCTACCTAACTATGATAATATGTGCTTTTTCAGGTTTTTGATGATGGTGGTCCTAAGTTATGTTGTTTTTTGTTGGTCATGGGTTTTTAGTGATTTGAGATATTTGTTAATTTGTAGTTCTCATGTAAAACAATAGGGTCTGATTTTTTTGTTTGTATGGTGTTTGTGGCAAAAAAATGAATAAAGCTGTGTAATTCATGCTAAAGTTGGTTCCTTGATTATAGTGGTTTTGATGATTATCAAATAAATGGGATTCATTTCTGTGAACTACGGTTAGAGTTTAATGTGTCAATGAGTTTTTTTTGTTTGAATTCTGATGTAAAAAGGTTAAATTTTTAAGGGTTTTGTAAATTACGGGGATTAAAGGGGATATTAAGAATGTTTCTTATATAAAATTTAGTCTATGTCAGGTTTGCGTGTCGAATTAAATCACTCATCTCTTATAATTTGTATTTCAAGTTATTGATGATGATGGTGAGGTTTTGTGTAAACCGTTCTTTTTAATGGTCATGGGTTTATAATGAATTGAGTTATTTGTTAGTTTACAGTTCCAAGGTAAAGAAAATTATCTCATTTTTTTGGGTTATGATGTTTTGGTTAAAAGTAGAGTAAATTTGTTTAAATTATGCCAAAGTTGTTGCCTTGATTGCAGTGGCTCATGACAGATTTGCATGTCGAATTTTATCCATTTTTGTAATTTGTGCTTTTCCAGGTTCTTGATGATAGTGGTGAGGTTTTTTGTAAGAAGAATGTTTATGTTGAATTGTGTGGATTTAATTTTGTTGATTATGTGTTAATGTGTTTTTGTTACTTAATAGTTCTAAGGTTGAAAACAGTATGCAGTTTTTTGTTTGTGAGATGTTTGAGGTTAAAAAGAGAATCAAGTTGTTTAATTTGTGTTGAAGCTATTACCTTGATTGTAATGGTTTTGATGGCTATTATAGAATGCAATTTCATGAGCAGGTGAGTTTTAGTATTTGAGATTTGATTAAAAAGAGTTGAAATTGAACTTAAGGGTCTTTGTGAATTTTGTGGATATAAGAGGATCTAAAAAGAATTCCCATTTCTCCTTTTTTTTCTTTGTCAACCAAAATTGCAAAATTGATTATGGTCTTTGAAATACTTGTGTTGTTTGATCGTGGTATAAGAGGATTCTGCTTTTTTTTTGAAAACAAATGTAGAATAAAGAAATTAAAAATGGGTTCATCTGTGTTCCGTTTTAATTCAAACAATGGAATTCTCTTTTAAAGAATGTGAAAATGTTATTTATAGTTACGAGCAGGGGGATTGTGTTTATTATAGTCGTCGACATTCTTTATTTTTGTGTGATCCTCAAACTGTTAACTGAGTTTTTACTTTTTTTTCATTGTTCTTTTGTGTTTTGTTTAAGTTTCCATGTCATGATTGTTTTTCGTGTTATTTGACATTATAGGTTGAGGTTTGTTGATTTAGGGTTCTTTCATTTTGTCTCTTTTGACAGTCTATGGAAATATGCATGCAAGAAGAGATGATAACAAACAAATGTGACTCGATGATTGTGGTGATTATGGAAACTAGCAAGGGAGCGATGAATACATAAACTATCAAGGTATAGTAATCCATGCATAAATTTTATTAACATTGCACCGGCTTGAGGTTTTATTTTTACATGGAGGTGGTGAATAATGGATGTTTAAAATGATGATGATTGTGGTCATGACGGCGAAAACCACGGTGATTGATCTTCGTCAAGAAGAAAGCGGGTTTCATATAGGATAAAAGAGACGATGGCACATATCATGATGTCATATTCAGTTTTGAGAATGAAAAGAGAGTGTCGATTATTTGATAGCAGTTCATATTCGGAAGATTAACAATCCTAGATCAATGGTAGAATGAACCTATGTAAAGAAAAATGGGAAACGACAAGGGTATTGGTGAAAGAATTTGAGAAAAAAATTCGCCGAAAGTTTGATGCAAGCTCCTTCGCCTTATCCTCTTATTTGCTATCTTTGTCTGGGCGCGTCTATTTTACCATTGGTTAGAGCTGTCAAAAATTGGATTACATCGTTTTTCTGCTCTAAACTGAAGAACATTAAGCATTATGATCAATGTCGTCACATCTTTTAGCTTGACCAGGAGCACACTTTCTTTTTTTATGAGGGTATTTTCAGTGAATTGCATTCCTTTGCTCATCATCGTTGTCATATGTATCAATGTCATTTATCTCAATGCTATCTGAGAGCTTAGATTCATTTTCCTTAAACTCTTGGGGTGGAGGAGGTCTGTCGTTATTTGTCACAAATGAAAATTCATTAAGTTAAAGGTCTTCTATTGATTGGTTTTTGTGAAGAGCCTCAAGCATTACTATTCGCTTCCTGATTTTGGGAACGGAAGCTAGGGGAAATCAATGTAAACCTCTTGATTAATAGGTCAGTGTTGGGATCCAATGGAGCACTTTGGTTATTTGGCGATCCGTCTAAGAACCAAATATGGAGTGCAGAATGGAAAGCCACATCCATATACTAGCGTGTGTCGGCGTTGCACATTCTCAAAGTATATGGGATTCCAGACCTTTCATAGTTACAGTAAGTTGTTGTGCCTAATGTTATTACTTTATTGCATTTTCGAGAGGGTAACGGTATTGAATCGCTTGTTTGTTGCTATTACTTTATGTCATTGTTTATGTGTTAGTAGTTTTGATATATTTGTAATTTTTGTTGGAATATTGTTTGCTGATTGATGTGTGTTGATAATGGAGATGAATTGTGTGATGGTCTTTAAAATTGTAAATGAGGCATGATGTTTATAATCTCAATTAGTACAGTGCTTTATTGTGAATGACCGCTAAGGTTGATGTTTAATAAATTGTTGTTCTTGCTGCACATCTCTCGCAGTAATGTTTGATGTTAGTTCATTGACAATCTTGGCTTAATGCTATCACAAATACTTCGGACCATGAGCCATTGGCTTAATGCTATTTAGTTTCCCATATATTTCATATGTTATATTTTGCGTAACTAATTTGGATGATCGGTTGCTTGGCTATGATGATTCTATCGGCCTGTCCATCTTAATTTGGGCATGTCACAAGCTGGGGTGCATAAAACGCAGTCTCATTTTTGTTACCAGTATGGTATCTAAGCTAACGCTTAAAATTCATGCATTTTGCAGCAACTTGCGTTAGCCAAGAGCCGCTTACAAAATGAGAAATGCATTTTAATGTTGGCATAAAGTACAAAATTTTCAAGTTTCTATAATTTTTGGTCTCATTGATCCAGTATTACTTGCAGAGCTACCAATCATCTAGGCCTCACTTACATTAGAGGATGCACATCATTAATTACAATTGATGCATAGCTTGGATATTTTTATAGTGATTGGAGCAAATTGTTCTAGAATAGGATGATATATGTTGTGCGTTGATGTTCTTTGTTTTGCGAAAACCAAGCGGGAAACATCTACTACAGAAACTGCCTGCGGATGAGGGAGAGGTTCAGATGCCCAATTACATGAAGTATACAAAATATTTATAGTATTTGAGTTCGGCCATAAATTTTCTTTGCGCTATTTATTGATGAATTATTCTCTTTTGTATTCAAGTTATACAAGAACTGTCCGGTGAGGTGTCTAGTGCAGTACATGTTTTGACGGATGAAGACTCTAAAAGTGATTTAAACAGATTAAAGGAAGAATTGTGAAGGGGTGTGTTGGGAATTAAGGTTATCTACCGATTACGCCAAGCATAAACTCGATTACGCGAAGCTTACGTCGAAGAGATTACAGAAGAAGAAGGATTCTCAGAAGCTATACTTGAGAAGTGTAAAAAGACATTGTGTTCTTCGAAAGTGGGAACCACGTGGGAGAGATAAGCTCGGTTTAGAGTAAAAGTCACGCAGTATGTATAGGTTGGCGCCAGTATTATGTAGAGCTTATCGGAATAAACAATATGATTAACAAAACAAAATGATTAGTTGCATGCTTGTCTAGATGCATGCTTAGTCTAGTTTAGTAGTAGAAGCGTAAATTGTCAACGCTCATTAGGGTTTCTTGCCTATATAAGAAACCATGATAGATTGTAATAGATAAGTTTTCTCAAGTTTCTCAAGTCTTGTATTCTATCCGAAACATAGAGTTTCTATAATCAAAGATCCATAGAGGATCAAAAGTGTTCTTAGTTATTATAACTTGTATTTATTTTCCGCTACAATACCAAGTTGTAGAGATCTTCTATTAGTTTGCTTGTGATTACATAGGCAACACTAACGATCTCCGAGTGCTTAAGATCTATCAAGGTCTGTGTATGTTTTCAACAAGTGGTATCAGAGCCTCAGGAAAGTCTCTACGATACTAAGAACCATTCTCACCCCCATACAGTCAAACACTCATTCACCATGCCGGATCCGATAATGAAAATGAAGTCACCAACACAAACAACACCAACACCACTTCCATGCAGCATTTCGGTCTCACAAGCAAGAATGGTAAATTTCCTTATTTAAAGAGGAAGAATATGAACTTTGGACTATGAAGATGGGCTGGATTTCCAATATTGATTGGAATGTGGGAGGTAGTAAAGAAAGGAAGCAGTCTAAAGAAAATGATTCACAGCGTGGATGGAAAGTTTATCATGGCTCCACCAAATTCTTTGAAGAATCATCGCCATGCAGAGAGAGCATAAAGTAAAACTATTACGCTTCAAGCCATACGAAGATCATCTATGTGATTTTCACCATATGGATGATGCTAAAGACATATGGATGGCTCTCAAAGCAAGGTTCGTGGAAATGAAGAATCAAAGAGAATGAGGAAGTCCATGCTAAGACAACAGCTTCGTGACTTCAATATATCGAAGAAGAAGGTATCTACAAGGGATACTGACGGGTTCCATAGGATCTTGAGTCATTTGAATCGAGTTGAATGCTAAACCGGATAATGAAGATTGCAACTCAAAGTTCTTGAGGTCCTTGCCGCCATCATGGTTGCATGTTAGTATAGCACTCAAGGCTAAAGGAGGGTTGGATATGCTCACTTTGATGAGTCAGTATAATGCACTCGAACCCTTGAACACGATGTTAGAACTCCCACCGTACCTCTTCTTCTAACCATGCGACTTTTGTTGGGACATCTCATTCCAACATGATGGTACAAGCTCCTAGCTCCAACTATTTTCCATCATCTCCTAGTTCCAACTACTTTCCGACATCCCGCTCTCCCACTCCACCACATAACACTCATCCCACTCCACAATCTTCACAACCTAAGACTAGCGGTGTGATGGAGGATGTTCTTCATTCGTTTGTTCTTGACTATGATACTCAGCGATATCTTGCATATGAAGACTTTGATCGGTTGGACCCTCTTGAAATGGAGGAAATGAAGTGAAAATGCGGTGGCATTCTTTGTCGATGGACATCAAAGGTTTGAAGAGAAGGTGGAAGGAAGTTTGTTTTCAAGGAAAGGAACCGGCTCGCTTTGATAGGAGGAAAGTCAAGTGCTACACTTGTCATCGGATGGGGCATTTCAAGAGAATGCAAGGACGAGAAAGAATGGAGATGGAGCCAAATATCTTTCCTATCGCAGAAGCAATGAGGAAGCTGGAGCTTTGACTCTCCTCACCATGGATGAACAGGTCAACTGGATCGCACATGAACACGTTAATGAGGAAGCTCATGATCTTGACAAGCTTGGATGCTTGCAAGGTGCACTTCGGATGAAAGGCATGATCGGTTTGCCTTGATGGGACTATCTCGTACACAATTCTATATTTGGTTGTAGTCTTAGATACAATGAACTTAAAGAAGAATTTGATGCTATGAAACCTAAGTTTGATGCATGCTATATTGATAATGAAGCTCATAAACTTGCATTAAAAGCGTAGAAAGACAAAAGTGTGGTTTCAAAAGAATCAAATAGCTTATGAAGAAAAGATAAAAGTGTTACAGTTTGATCTAGAAGTTGCAAATAATTACTTGAAAGCATGCGAAAAAGCAAAGGATGAAGTTGTGTCTGAGAACCTAGAGCTTAAAGAAAAACTTGATGAGGAAATTGCTAGGAATAATGAATGGCAAATGTCGGTAAAAGCTAAGCAGAATCATCTATACTAGTCAATCTCGGACATGCCCTATAGGTTTAGGTTTTCAAAATATGTAGGTCCGAAGCTAAATATGATGGGCGTAAACCTACATCGGCAGGGTTAGCTAACTTTGTAAAAGAAGGTGATTTGCATGTTGTCCACGGTCCTATTAGAGGTGAATTTATGCCATGACCTATCCATCATTGTTGACTTTGATGGATCACATCACCTATATGGCAAAAGTCAAAGACTTGCGGACCACGATACCTCATCTAATGATTATGTCTCTTGCTCGGCGGTGACAATTCATCGGATCATGGGTCTACTTCCTATGAAAGTCTGTGATTCAAATGAGAAGTCGACCTTCCCAAGCACGAACCAACACCCAAGCTCGCACCCCAATCTACTTGTGAGCCCTCTAGGGAAGGCTGGCGAGGAATCAACTTCCAAGACGGTTTCTCCGAAGACTTATCTTTTAAATGTTTGAATAATCGATCTGTTAAAATCAATTCCTTGAATGTATCTGTTTTAAGTACTTACGCATGTAATCCAACATCTCCTTTTGAATAAAACTTCTAAGAAAGACATGTTTTGTATGTGGCGGTAAATTTCATTTGATTAAGGATTGTGATTTTTATGAACAAAGATTGGGTGCATGTGCTACTCTCCGAAACACAAACCTAAGCGGACCAATGTTGCTAATATTCCACCTTATGTCCCTCAGCAAGAAAGACCGACTCTCATTGGAGAGGTTCGGTTACTGGACCATATGTTCAACCCACTAGCCCATACTTTAAACATGGTTATTGGCCTACATATGTTGACTCTATGTATCTTTGGGATGGGATATGGGAGCTTCTTTGTGAAGCCCTCGGCGAGTTGTTCTTGGACTAACAAGGGACGAATTATCAATGGAGGACCAAGAACAATGGTGGATCCTCTAAAACTTCATGCCCTAAACTGTGATCCATGGCGGGTTCAAGTCGATAATGACTTGAACCTCCACCTAAATCTAACTATGTCGTATATATTTTTGTTGTTGTTTGTAGGATCATCCCTTAAGCATAAGAATATTGGTATTGTTGATAGTGGTTGTTCGAAGCATGTCCGGAAGCAGGGATATGATGCACAATTTTGTCCCTATAGAAGGAGGAGGCAATGTGACTTTTGGAGGAAGTGATGGTAGTATCACAGGAAAGGCACCATAAAGACACCTCATCTAGATTTTGAGAATGTGTACTATGTTAAGGAACTTGACATTTCAACTTGTTCTCTGTTTCACAAATCTGTGACACTAAGAATAAAGTTCTCTTCGAGAATGAATGTCTTGTCTTTGTCTAAAGACTTCAAACTCCCGGAAGAAACTTCTATTCTACTGAAGGTTCCTCATGACTCACAACTTATACACATTCAACCTTAATGAAGTTCAACACGGTGGTGACCTCACTTGCTTGGTGGCTAAAGCATCTCTTGATGAGTCTACTAAATGGCATAGGAGGATGGCGCATGTGAATTTCAAGACCATTAACAAACTTTCGAAAATGGGTCTTGTTGAAGGTCTTCCCACCAAAGTATTCACAAATGATCATAATTGTGTCGCTTGCAACAAAGGAAAAAAACACAGAGCCTCTTACAAAGCTATCAATGCTATGAGCATCATTACTGAACCTCTTTAGTTGCTTCACATGGATCTGTTTGGTCCAACTCAAGTCGAAGCATTGATCATAAGTTCTTACATTTGGTTATCACCGATGGCTATAGCAGATTTTGTTGGGTGTTCTTTCTCGAACCAAAGATGAAACCTCTCAAGTCTTGTTGAGTTTATCACTCTTGTTGAAAATCGGTTGAACAAAAGGTTAAGGGAATTGGTGTGATAATGGGACGAGTTCAAAATGCTATTCTTATAGAACTCGTGGGTCAAAAGGCATAAAAGGGACTATAGTAATCCAAGAACCCCACAACAAAATGGGGTGGTGAAAGAAAGAATAGGACCTTAATAGAGGTCGCTAGATCCATGTTGAGACTCTAAAGCGCCTACTATGTTCGGGATGAAAGTCATGGCACCGCCGCTATATGCTAAGCAGGTGTCCATTACTGGACCACAACTCAAAACCCCATATGAACTTCTCTTTGGAAAGGTTCTGTCATTCACTACCTAAAACCTTTTGGTTGTCAAGTGACCATTCGAACACCGGTGATCCGTTGGGAAAGTTTGATGAGAAGGTGATGATGGTTATATTGTGGGTTATTGACTCATAGTAAGGCCTACTGTGGTGTACAATTTGCAAGCCAAGAAGATAGAGGAGACATTGAACCCGAGATTTTGGAAGATAAGCATAATGTTCAAGGACGTGGTCATACTTGGTCTTTTGACCTTGACTATAACCGATTCCTTGGGTTACACTAGACACTTGGCTAATCAAAATGCGGGTTCTCAAGAAGCTCCAACTAACCATGCGGGTCCCTTTGATGATGACTCGAAAATGAGTTTGAAGATGATGAGCAACCCATACTTGTGCCTTCTTTCTCCCCAACAATATTGCATGTACCACCTCCAAGGATACTGCCGATTCGAGTGATGAAGATGACTCTCATTATCTTGAGGACCTTGCTAGGCTTCAGACTCAAGAATTTCTTTGTAAGCTTGAAGCAGGCGAAAGAAGGGTAGCTAATGAAGGAGGCAGAAACAACGTGTCTCTTTGAAGTTGACTCTGTCACACCTTCCATCCCAAATCTCTTTGAAGGGTATCTTGTTCCTTCTCAAGTATCTTCGACTTTGGTGAACCCTATACACGCTTTCCAAAACCTTGGATCTTGGAAATCATCAACCCAAAGTGGCATCTTCACCTCACCCTATGATCTGTGAATTTGAGCCAACCATCACTAATCTTGATTCATCCATTGAAGTCAACCCCACCGCCACTCGGAGGATCAACATTGCTCATCCTCAATCCAACATCATAGGTGATCTTGGCACTGTTAGAACTCGAAGGGCTATCACAAGTCCTCAATTTGGACAGATTGCTTTTCTCTCTTATGTCTCCAACCAACAAAGAGACAATCACACGGACTTCAAACATTGTGCATTTGCTTGTTTTCTCTCAAGTGGAACCAACGGTGTATCTCAAGCTCTTAATGATTCAAGTTGGCTAGAAGCAATGCAAGAAGAGATGCAACAATTTCACAATCAGCGAGGTTTGGATCTTGGTACCACTACCTGATGGCAAATATGCCATTGGGACAAAATGGGTTTTGAAGAATAAGAGAGATGCTAGGGGTGTTGTGATCAAAAACAAAGCAAGATTAGTAGCACAAGGCTTCAGACAAGAGGAAGGGATTGATTATGATGAAGTGTTTGCCCCTGTTGCCAGAGTTGAAGCAATTCGCATTTTCTTGGCTTATGCTTCTTATATGGGCTTCATGGTGTATCAAATGGATGTCAAAGGTGCTTTTCTGTATGGTGAGATTGAAGAAGAGGTTTATGTCACTCAACCAAAGGGATTTGAAGACCCTGATCACCCAAATCATGTTTACAAGGTTGTTAAAGCTCTTTATGGTCTACATCAGGCACCAAGGGCTTGGTATGCTCGGCTTTCATCATTCCTGCTGAAGCATGGCTATAGGCGAGGGGCTATTGACAAAACTCTGTTCCTCAAGAAGAATTACTCCGACATCATTCTGGTGCAAGTGTATGTGGACGACATTATATTTGGTTCCACAAACGAAGCTTGGTGCAGGGAATTCGAGGAACTTATGAAGGGTGAATTTCAAATGAGTGCTATGGGAGAACTTACTTTCTTTTTGGGTCTCCAAGTTCGTGAGAACAAGATGGCATCTTTATCACCAAGATAAATATGTGAGGACATTTTGAAGAAGTTTGGTATGGAAGGTGTTCTGATGCCACAACACCTTATGAAGCTCTAAAGGCTAAAGCAAATAATGAACCGATCTACCGTGAATGTTCATACATGACAGGTCCATGATTGGTTCATTGATGTATTTGATGACTTCAAGACACGATATTACATTTGTTGTGAGTGTTTGTTCTCGACATCAAGTCACCCACTTGCTTCCCATCTCAATGATGTCAAGAAGATCTTTAAGTACCTCAAAGGCCAACCTCTTTTAGGCCTTTGGTACCAAAAGAATCTCCTTTAAAGTTGGAAGCATATAGTGACGGTGATTATCTTGGTGCAAACCGGATAGAAGATCCACAACCTGGAGGTCGCCAATTTCTAGGCAAAGGTTGATTTCTTGGCAATGCAAGAAACAAACCATTGTGGCCACCTCAACTCTTGAAGCGGTGCGTTCTTTGCGCAAATTGTTGTGGACAAGTCCTTTGGATTCGAACCAATTCTTTGGACTATGGGTACAACTTTATGAACACTACAATTCATATAGATAATCAAAGTACCATCCGCATAGTCAAAAATCCAGTTTTTCACAATCGAGCGAAACACATTGAAATCGGGCACCACTTTATAAGAGATGCTTATGAAAAACATTTGATAAAAGTGGCTAAAATCCATCTTGATGATAATGTGGCGGACTTATTAACAAAAAGCGTTTGATGGACCAAGGTTTCAACACCTCGTGGTCAATATTGGAATGCTAAACCCTTGATCGCATAGTTTAAGGGAGGCATAGGCCTCGGGGAGGCATATGCCTCGGGGAGGATTTAGCAAACTCTGCAGATTTTGCACTGCAGATTTTTGTTTGTTTTGTATATTAGTTTGTTCTCTAACACTAACTTCTAATAATTCTCTAGTTTGTTTGTTTTTGTTGTTGTGTATGTTTTAGTGTCTGCATTTTGCGGTTATGCATCTTGCATTTTATGCATTCCTTATCTGGATTGCGATATATACATCCCATGATCAAGATCAAATTCATCAAGAGTGGCTCATTTGTACATGGTCGGATAGTTGAAAGAGTGTTGCTTGTTTCTTCCGATAACAAATCTTGAAGCATACAATTTGATTCTACTAAAGATAATCTTGAAGAAAAGAAATTGAAGTCAAATTGTTCATTCATTCATTCAAGAAAGCAGTTTGACTTACGACTTACATAAAGTCAACCTCTATTTTGCATCCTCAAGATCTGAAATGTACAAAGCTAAGCCTAATCTAGTGTATATCTTTCATTCCGAAATCTAAGAGAATGTTGGATATGCATTTGATGCTGGCTTTGCTTTCGTAGGTCTTGCCTAATATAACAACCCGTAAAATTTCGGATTATTATAATAATATTTATCACGTCAGAAAATTTAAATCAATTATTTTATGACAAATGCCAATATTTAAACTTAAAAACGAGAGGTCATCTCGTTTCTTTTAAAAATAAGACACCGCACTTACAATACTTGCCCACAAAGTATCGTGAAATTTATTATTGTCCAAGTTAAAATTTAAGCATACATAAGCTTAATCCATCGGTTATTTCGCACACTTCTGTAGCAGAGAGCAAACAAAACTAAAAATAAATACTGAGATAAGAGAAAAATACACTTTTTATCAATCACTAATAATTTACGAAAGAAAACGAGAGGTTATCTCGTGAATTTAGGAAGCCACGGCACCGCACGCATACCGACACCAAGTTAATAACGGAAAGCAAATATAACCTAAATCTTACGTAATAATAATACCATATTATTATGCTCGAAAAATCGTTTCCGAAAACATAAGTTCTATATTTTTCGGGTACCGGGAAGGTACGTTTACTCTTGGATTCGACAAAACACGGGGTACAAATTATACTGTGTTGTATAATAAAACAAATAATAAAACACATCCTATCCCCTACCCACATGTTCCATCGCCTTCAATCTGGCACCTGTCTTCCTCTTTTTCGACACACACAGGAACAAAATCACCAAAATATATCTTTCTTCTTCTTTTAGATAATCAACCCAAGAAGCCATCATCCATCACCACAAATCCTCAGCCACCTAATCTACCCTAGACTATCACAAGGAGACACTAGCGCGGCTGTGAAAGAGACTCGAGCAAAAATTGATACTCGCCTACATGCTAGGCCAAGAAAGCTACAAGACTCCATTCCTCTTCATCATCTCTAAATAGAAGCAGAAAACTTACTCATCTCTCACCCAAGCAATCACAATTCACAAATTAGGGTTCATGTCAACAAAGGGGTTTTCAAAATTGATAAGGGGGTTTTGTTACTTGGGATATAGAGAGTCTAAATCAAGCTTCAATTTGTCCAAGTCCCACTGGTTCGTACTCAATTGGAGTCGTCATGTGTTCGGTGTTAACCCACTCGACCCACCATAATTGATGTAAGAACAATTGTCATTTCTTTCTATTGAGTTGTAATATTGTTTAATTCGAAATTATGAATTTTCTTTGTTCATACGAATGGTATTAATAAAATAAAAGAGATGTTGAGTTATATTGGTATAAAACTTATTGATGATGATGTTGGAAAGTTTTCTTGCTAAATTTTTGTTGTTGCTATCGAAAACCAAGAAGAAGAAACAGAAAAAGTAATGTTTTGGTGTCATAGTTTCGGCTTAGTGGCTACTGTCATTTCGTGAGTATTTCGAAAATATGCTTATCAGCTTGTCATTTGTTTCGGCTTATCCTCTTGCTTGTTTATGATCTTTTCAATTAAGATGAAACCCCTCTCAAAGGGTGTTTGACCCCTGTCCTTGTCGTGTTACTCCGAACAGTCACAAACTTACAAAGGGTGTCGAGCCACGTACTCGAGTCGGGTAGTACCCGATCGACGCAAGACAAGGCTCGGTTTAAACCTTTACTTCCATTGACACTAGTACTAATACCCATATTCTTATCACTAGTTAATTTACCAATTGACATAATCGGCTTGTTGACCTAGTTAGTCATTTTCGGTTCAGCTCATCGTGGTACTCGGTTAGGAAGTAGCCTTTGGCTTATTTGATAACCGGTATTATCGGAAACCAGTTTAAAGCGCGTCATAGGTCATTGGTTTATGGGTAGTCTTCAGCTTATAGTTAAACTTATTGTACCCTCAGTTTACTTTCTAGCCCACCCGGCTATATATTACTCGTTTACCGTTTATGTATCCTTGCGTTTGTCGCGGTTGAGAAAAAGAAAAACACCCCGAAGGGTGTTGGTTACCTGCGTCTATAACAGAACCATAAGTATGGTTGTGTAAATCTCGAATACCTGTCGCGTTAAACCAAAGTGATCTTGATGTCGTCACATTAAAAATGTACGCGGCCTAAGTTTTTGCATTCAAAAAAATACACCATTTCCTCGTGTCAAACTCGTTTACAAACAGAAAATGAAACTCAAATACTTCCTTCTTAGTCTACTATATAAATTTTGGGTAATCTTTTGGGCTGCAAGGCCCAGCTACGTCCAAAAGGGTGTATTGATGTTAGTATGCATAAAACAGTTTGTCAAAAAGATAATAATAATATGTCTTCCTTCTTAGTATAACAATTTAATGGGTAAAGTAAATGTGAATTTGGATTGTATCTATCGTGAGTGTCAAGCCACTGTTGGGCCGAGTCCAACAGTGAGGGGATACACGACTTATTCCCGGTCTATTCGACCTATTTCCCGATACGTTGAGAGCCTACATAACTCGTCATATATACGGGATTACTAAAACGCAACTTGTCTCGAAACTTGATACTATCTCATCATTAAAAACTATAAATTTTAAAGTCTAAACCAAATTAATAAAATATAAATCATAACTTATTTTTGAGATCATTGATGTACATTTCTTATATTAGCATATCTAAACCAAATGTAAGGCGTTTTAAGCCTATTTTAAGCGATATAGAACAGTTTATTATTAAAATATAAAAATTATAAAATTTAACTATTTCGGAAAAACTGAAACATATATTCGGATCGCGCCTAACTTTCTACAAACATATATTTTCCATAACAATTTGAAATAATTATATCAACCCTTACAAGCATGATTATTTCTTTTAAAATGTATACATTTGACACATGAAAGGTATTTTGGAAACTTACAAATATATACAAGTTGAAATGTACTTAAAACTTTTTCTTTACCTATTAGTAACGACATAAACATATATAAATTATATATATAGGTATGTATATACTTCCTTCTTTCATGATGTCCACTTAGTCCGATAATGTCCTAACAAATGTACACACCTTTCGTACATCGTCCTTCGGTTATCATCAAACCGAAGTCTTGGTCATCCCTGATATCTTTTCTGCGTATACCCTTCAAGTATTATCATTTGGTCATCATTAAACCAAAGTCGTAATTCTTTCTTTGAGATTCCTTCCATGTCATCCTTCATAAGCCGAGATCCATCTAAATCTTTGTAAATTGTCCTAAGATAAATGCTGCCACACAAGCAACAACAACAACAACAACAACAACAACAACATTTAAAATTTATAAAGTTAGTTAAACTTTATCGAGTCTTAAACAAAAAGACTAAATTGCCGTATTAATTAGGTTGCGTGTCGGAGCCGTGCACTATCACTCCTTGATTTAATTCCCTTTAGACTTCCTATTGCACAATGCCAAGGTGAGTTTCATAGCCCCTACTCTTACTTGTTTTATAACTGTTTTGGGGGAAGATACATGCTCATTTTACTTAAATCATTTTACTTGTGCATTCCATGCATACTATGCTTTCACATGTTTAAAGTTTTCATCATACATAGATGTTTTATAGAGCATACCAAAATATTTGACCTAGAATATTCTGCGACTTAGCCTAAGTCTTGGATCCCAAATTGCCCTCTTCATGAACCGTCAATTCCTCTTTGGGAAGCGAATGTTATAAATAGATCTATTGAGGGTGACTCCTGCATTCGGTTGACCCGCTTGGGTCAAGGCGAAACATATAGCATGTCGGGACCGAGTGTATTGGGATAAACACTCGCCATGGGCTCCACATAGTATGACTTCTTGTGCATACAGAAACTGTCATAGCTTCGGTTGCATGAACTTAGTGCTAGCGTAATACATTCAATATATGACATTATATTCATTGTAATGTACATATACCCTACTTATGGTCCACTAATGAAATCTCTTTTATGAAATCCTTTATGAATTAAAATCATAAACTTTATGACATTATGCAAGACATAATGATCATCAAAAACCAACTTTGAAACAGTGTACTGAAGTTCCTTTTTGAATAACTCTATGAACTCACCAACAGAAGTGACCCCTTTAGCATGTATCTTGGTTTTGAGGTGATAGCTTATCTTTGGGCGCAAGGCAAAGGCATGGCATGGTCATGACGACTCGATTTATGTATTGGGACCACTCGTTTATAATGGGCCATTTTCCAAATTTGAGGGTTCCTCTTTAGAACCCAATAATAATACTTTCCAAAATCCTCGTTAAAATGAGACAAAATCTTGAAACACTAAAAGTTTCGCAAAATTTCCTGTACACCCCATAATTTAGAACCAATTTTACAATATTGTGAAAATGTGTCATTTTACACAACTATCGATTTTGAAATCTGGTCTTAGTCAAACTTGTGCAAACATTTATTCGAAAGAAAAATTCGAAAACAAATATTTCTTCACCCTTTAAAGAAGAAAGCACACAAACCCATAGCAAACCTTAAGAATCAACCCCTACACTTTAGAACCATTAAACACCAGAAATGAGTACGTGTTGATAAAACTATGAGAAGTTAGAGGTGCCCACACTAACAAAATAGTGAGACCTCATAACATCAAAAAAAAAAAAAAAAAATTAGAACCTTCACCCAATAAACCTACCCCAGGAAATCATGGCTCCTCCGATAGAGGATGTGCTGTTTGCACAACACCTAGGTAACCATACCCAAAGAAGAAACCCTAGAAACAACCTAGGGACAATTCAAAACTTGTTCCAAATACCGGACCTCGTTCCCGACCCTCTATCGGGTAGCGTGGCGAGATCCGGACGGATCTCACGTAAAATGGGTAGACTATAACAACCCGTAAAAGTTCGGATTATTATAATAATATTTATCACGTCAGAAAATTTAAATCAATTATTTTATGACAAATGCCAATATTTAAACTTAAATACGAGAGGTCATCTCGTTTCTTTTAAAAATAAGACACCGCACTTACAATACTTGCCCACAAAGTATCTGTGAAATTTATTATTGTCCAAGTTAAAATTTAAGCATACATAAGCTTAATCCATCGGTTATTTCGCACACTACTGGTAGCGGTAGCAAACAAAACTAAAATAAATCTTGAGATAAGAGAAAAATACACTTTTTATCAATCACTAATAATTTACGAAAGAAAACGAGAGGTTATCTCGTGAATTTAGGAAGCCACGGCACCGCACGCATACCGACACCAAGTTAATAACGGAAAGCAAATATAACCTAAATCTTACGTAATAATAATACCATATTATTATGCTCGAAAAATCGTTTCCGAAAACATAAGTTCTATATTTTTCGGGTACCGGGAAGGTACGTTTACTTTTGGATTCGACAAAACACGGGGTACAAATTATACTGTGTTGTATAATAAAACAAATAATAAAACACATCCTATCCCCTACCCACATGTTCCATCGCCTTCAATCTGGCACCTGTCTTCCTCTTTTTCGACACACACAGTGAACAAAATCAC